>JAODKF010000051.1:5915560-5931638 GCA_026779585.1 Mormyrus proboscirostris
TAATCACACACCCCCCGACTAGGCCGATATAAGGACCTGGAGCTAGAGATCGCTCCCCCCCCCCCCCATCCCAACACAGGCCCCCCAGGCCTGGTCATCAACACATCCAGCCCTCTCAGCAGGCAGCGGCCAGTCAGAGCTCGCCTTCTCGCAAGTGGGGGGTCGTCTCTGCAACCTCCTCCCACCTGCACCTCCCTCCATCCGATGGCGACGAGGTCGCTCACTCCCATCTCCCGCTTCTCAGAGACGCTCCGAAGAGCCGTCTGCCCGCGACGCCGGGAGGCGGACGGGCTCGGGAAAGGCGGTGGCTGCTGCTCTGCCTCCGATTGGCCGGCCCTCCATCCCGCGCGGCTTTGCGTCGCCAGTCCTCGGCCAATCGCATCCAGCCGGTTAACCGTTTTTATGAATGAGCCGCTACGTATAGGCGAGATGTACGCCTGCGCGACTTCAAGCCACTCCCTTAATGCGAGAGCCGTTCTCAATGAAGCTCCCCAGCCTGTACAATACAGATACCCACGCACCAGGAGAGTCGAGAACACGAAGCCGGCCGCTCCCTCCGTATCAAAGGCACACGGGGCAAACACGCGGCCACCACGGAAAAGGGGAGAGTTATACATTTATAATGAAAAGCTGGGAGAGACCTGCTCCAAGACAAAACTCTAATTCAGCCCATTTTAGCATCTGCTGCATATTTGAAGCATAAACTTCAATTTAATAAGTGTTTTACATCTGACAGCCAAACGCATATGCGACACACCACCCGTGGAAAACATTAAACACTAGCAAATAACCAGGAAATATTCCACATGCTTGATATTGACTTTTTTTTTTTATTCCTGCCAGGAAAAGTAGGGAAATAGGTTAAGTTCTGCTGAAGCTGCTTTTTTTTAGTGAAACAGTGGCATCTATGGGCAGACAGTGGAAGTGACGCGCTACACTGACCGCTGGGCTATTGTACTTGCGGCCGCCAATCAACACAGCAGCTGCCTCCAAGCTGTCGTATGGTCATTATCACCCGACAGGGTCAGTGCTAAAACCCACTGTGTACATCTGCATCCATCAAGCATGTGGCATTACACACATTCAACACACATCTTTAGATTAAGTTAAAAACTGCAAAAAAAAAAAAAAAAAAGCCGGCTAATCAGCCAACGCAGCGTTAAAGCTGCATGGGATCCATGCCACGGATTTTCTGAGGTGCTCTGGACCTTCTGCCTGGATCTGTGCACCTGCCCTGGGCAAGAGCAGCTTCTCCCCTTGTCAGCAATAAAACTTCCCTGCTGTTTAAAAAGTCTGACATCATCCAGTTCAGATGAGCTGTAAAATATCAAGAAATTCTCTCTCAAATCATTAACCGTTTGTGCGAGCGCCGCGCTCCGCGACTCCAGTGCATCAACACTGCCACCTAGAGGCCGCATTGTGAGCCTACAAGCAAATACTAAAGCTATTTCGGGATGTTCAAACAAAGCAAAACCGGAGGGTTTTTTAAAGATCCCTTTCAACACATAAGCATATTCATCAATATTAATATGAAAGACGTCGGCACAAGGGCTGAGGACGAGCATGAACCTTAAAACCTCAAATTTCCCATGACTGACTGCTTCACACCCTTAAACAACATTGTGAACCTTAAGTTCTCAAGTGTAAAAAAAAAAAAAAAACCTGTATAAACCACAGCTATGGCTCATGCATCTCCATTCCTGTAGAGGGTCAGACAAAAGATACATTGTCAGGCTGGGGAACCACAAATTGGCATATTCCAAATGGCTGATCACCTACATCAACATGTTCCCCATCCAGCCTGTGCAGAAACCTACAGATCGCAGTGATATTGCTCAGCGATGTGGCCATTATTACTCTACATTACTCAATCAGAACACAGCCCAACTTTAGGGGGAAGAACGTGAGCGAGGGCAAGGGGTTCAAACCACATGCAAGAGGTTTAAGGAAGTTACATAGAACTTAAGCGTATGGCGGTTAACACTCAGGCAAATTCTCTCTCACGCTCGAACGTCAAAAGGTTTTGCACACCACAGGTTACCGCTTTCCCATTTAGTTCATAAACTTCAGGTCTTATTCTTAAGCAATGGAAAGTTGAGTGAACTATAAATGAAAATGTTTCCTTTATAATAAGGAAAGAGTATATAACAGTACATGACTGATATCCTATTAACTGGTTGTGTGGTGTTAATTCAAATCTAGGCCGTCTAACTTTAAATGCACTGAAGTGTTTCAGCAGTATTTAATGCCTCTTGAAGAAAGAATGCCTGAAATTCTCTCCGTCATAACTGCTAGAAGTGGTTACTCTGGTCAAAGATAGATTTTCTTGTTAATAAAGGTACTCAAATGGCAACCATATTGGAAACTTATTAGCAAAGAACAGAGTATTTTCAGTAAAGGTTAAGTAAAATGCAAATGCAGAAACACTCAGTGGGTGCAAAACCTTTTGACTTGCAGTTCATGTATGAACACAAGAGGCAGCACCAGAGAAACGGATGAGCTGAACATTCACCTTCGTTTAGTTCCTGCAAACCTTCATATCAGGACCCAGGAGACACAGGTGCTGGGTCACATCTGGGTTCCAACCACATCTCCACACAAAGGTCTTGTGTTTACATGCAGGCCCACAGCACCCAGATATCAGCCATCCATCGTCACTGTCACCCAAACGACGTTTCAGGCCACGCCCTATAATTAACTGCTAATAGGAGTCACTGAACACGCCGGAGCTATGCTAGCCACACCTACAGCACACAACCAAGATTATCCATGCAGCTACAGGGCCGCCAACTTTGGTCAGCTGGCTGGCATGAGATTTTCAATGCAAGACAAGTCTGCACAAGCATTTACATGTATGAAACACTTACCTCGGGGAGAAAAAAGTCCGTAGGGTTTGCAAAAGTATCTATTTTATGTTTATTACAGAAAAGATCTGCTAGCAAAGGAAGAATAAAAAATAAAATTACTGCACCAGTAACACTGCAGACAGAATATGGCCTAAAACCACCAAGCACTGATTATCTGAAGGACGTGGCACCTCCAGGAAAGTGAGCGCCACACACATAGCCTGGACGGAGCCATAGCTTCAGAATACAATCCGGCCAGGGAAGCAGTGTGCGGCCCAGAAGGTTAGAATACTGCACCAGAGCAAATCCTAGGGATGCCAAAGTCACTGCGCCACTGGACCCTAAACCTCCAACTGCTCCAGTGACTCACTGACCCTCTTCAACTGCACATCACTTTGAGTAAATAAATGTAGTAAAAATCACACTGCATTATTTTTATTGGGTCACACACCTACTTATGTCAGCTCTGCCCTCTTTAGGACCGTTACGGGTCCACATCACCCTCTGGGTACGGTTGCCCTTTACCTGGGATGAGCTCAGGCCATCTTAGGGGTAGACAGCAAGCTTAAAGGGCCACTATGTGCACGGTGGCGCAGGGATCTGCCATATTTCCTGGGATGTGAGCCCCACTCTGTGGCACAAGTGGGAACTGCAGAGCTATGGGACACTACAGAAAGCTTAATGAAAGGCTTCTACAGAAGTAGCCGCACCAGCCTTTTCACATGAAACACATGCAAGGAGCTGCGATATCAAGGTTATGTTATGAGAGATCACTGCTCGGGTAACGGGAGAGATTTCTCAAACACTGGCTATAGGAGCGTAGCATCAAGTTGGCTGACAGTAAACGAGTTTGGGCTGGCTCTTAAGATGACGGAAGAGGTGCTCTGATCAAGCACCTTCTGGAAGTTGGGAACAAAGGGGCCAAGCCAGGTGATCAGGAGAGGCAGAGGGGGACAGGTTCTTCAAGAAAATCCTCCAGCTGTTCTGTACCGCTTTTGGTTTAATCCATCAGGGAGAGGCGGGGGCAGTAGCTGCCGTGTGAGATGCACCAACATGCCCTACAACCTGCAGCACGATCCAGAAGCAAGACGCCTTTAAAACACAGGATTCCCCAAACGTCAGGCACAGGAAAGGTCTGAGCAGGTAATAAAGCTGATCTACAAGTGTCCTCCACACATCACGGTGCTGGGACCTCCTGCTTGAAGAAAGCAGTGATGTTAATCACGTGTGCGGAACCTTCTGGGCTGGAGCTTTGAGGCAAACGGAAAGTTTAAAAGCTTCAAGGATACGGCTTGGGAGACTAAAAAGGTGAGTCCAAAGAACAAGAGTGAACAGCAGCACTGAACGTGAGCAGGTGCTGCACATCACTGCATTTCTTTAAATTTGAAATGCAAACCCATAAATTAGGACAAGATCCATGTACGGATAGTAAGGGAGAGAATCTGGATGTTGGGTAGGTGTCTCAAGAGAGAAAGGTACAAACAAGAGTTTTAAAATGCTCCCATCACTAACCAATAAAAAAAAACCCGCCACACACAACCAATTAACTGGCTTATTACAAAGCCAGCAGTGAGGGCTGCAGACCTGGGGGGGGGGGAATCTTTTGATCAATTCAACACCAGCAGTCGCTCAGACAATACAAAGCTAAATTACATTTTTATTAAAACAATTTCAATTCTATATACACTTCACACAAAAAAAAAAAAACAACATTTCCCCAACATTCATTGAACTTCCATGCACATACAAACACACCAATAAGCACAGTCCCAGAATCATTTTTCCCCCCCAATATGATAAAAGGGTTTAAACGTCAAGCCTTCACACTCGTACTTGGCAGTAATATTTGGGCCGGGCTTAGGGGATTAAGACAGGGCAGAGTTTAATTTGGGACAGTTATTGCAAACTGATGAGGCACACAGCAGATTTCACAGTACAAGACTGATCCTGAAGATAGGACTCGACCCCCGACCCCCGACCCCCACCCCTGGGATTGTGCATGTAAGGCGGCACTTGAGCCATCTTGGGCAAATCAACAGAGCCCCAGGGTACAGTATCATCCATGGAGGGCCATTTCCTCAAAGGAATTCATCTGTAGGTCAGGGGTATGTAAATATGCAAACACATGAAGCAAAACAAAATGGGGTCAGTGCAAAAAGTTTAATATGGGAGAGCGAGAATGAACATGCGGCTTCTCCGTCCTGGAAAGTTCTTCTCCATCCGAAGTGTCATTTGACTCCAGCCACACGCCGGAACGTGAGCTGGCTGCAGATTCCGGCTTGACGGCAACGCTGCCGATTAAAAACGCTGGCTTCCTTTAAGCGGCTGCTCATCTGACTTCAGTCGCTAAAACAGGGGTAAAATCTTTACTAAAAACAATCCCTGACCCAGAAAGGGAATTTCATACTGTAGCTATGAAAACTGAGGGGCAGCAGAGAGCAAAGGAGTGAGATTTGGATCAAGAGATGGGTGAAGACCAGAGTGGGGTCCTTCAGAAGACATTTAAAAGGTACTCAGAACAATAAGGATCCAACGAAATTCAGCAGAGCCAGGAAGCCAGTACCTATTGCATAAATCCCACAAACACGCTAAAGTTCCTCAGGCTTGGCTGCTCCGTGCGGCGCTTCAGAAACGGCTGCCGTCGCCGCAGACCCCGAAGCGGTTCCCGGTGGAGGAGACCATTTCTCACAAGTCAGGTTCCTTCACTGACAGAATCCCTACGGAGTGTTTAAATTCCTGAGAATTTTAACAAGCCTCCCTGCACTCCCGCATGAAGATACAGCACTTTAAGGGGACGCCGCGGGGATTCTGCTCATAATGGGCTTTACTAAGGCGACGGATAGTGGACAGAAACCTCCGGAGGCATGAAAGGGAGGCTGTCGTCTTCATTCAGAAGCCTGGTTTTGATGTTTATGCAACCTCAACTATTCATTTAGCCAGTTTTAAATGAGGACAAACCGACCAAATCTAAGAGCTTCATCCCCAGATCCAGAAGTCCCGGGTCGGCCTGTAAATGCTAAGAATCGTTTTAAACCTCGGGTATGATCAAATTCCTCCGGAGCTAAAACGCCATCAGGACAGAAGCGTGGCGGCGGGCGGATACCAAACGCTGACGGACAAACGAGACTTCCGGAAAATGCCAGCAGCCCTCAGGGGCTTCGAGCTGAAAGTGAACTCCTACGTCGTTCATCCCACACGTCAAACCAGTACCGAGTTTGTAAAACCTTCGATGTGTCCGTCACGCATTTTTACTGCAGGAAGAGCGAGCTGCCAAAAGAAATGGGATGAGAGGATTTCTGGGGGGAAAAAAAAATAATAAAAAAAAAACCACTGTATGGCATGAACGAGCAGAGCAACCGATACATTAAAATTTAACAATATTACCGAAAGCCCTACGACACGCTGCTTAGATATTCCAATTACAATTTTTTCAGTTACCACCTATTGGGTATCTAAATGACAGGGAAAGAGGTTACCTTTAAATACTAGTAAATATTGCATACTGTAAAATGCAGATTAGTACCTATGAATAATTTAATTTAAGCAGAGGGGGAGCAATTCAGCATTTACCTGGGATTCAAGACAAACACAATCACAGCACAGCCGAACTGCATGTGCTAAACCAGGACTGATGGGACTTTCCATTGAGTCTGCTGACCCACTGGATATAAAAGTAAAACCAGCAGATCACCACAGCCCAGAGTCCATTTCTAGACCAAAGTAGTGAGAAGTGCAGACAAACACAAAAATGTTTTTAAAAAGCCCACGTCACACAGACACACGTACATGTCATACTCCAGACCTCCTCATAGGAGTAACTCCTTCCCACATTTTTCTAGCAGTCAGAAAAATGGCAGTCACACCAGCAATCATGGTGCAAAACCAGCTTAGAAGTTTAAACAGAGCGCACGTTCCAGCATTTTGCACTACTGTGGGGCCCAGGCACTGATCCGTGAAGAACACCGGGCTATCTCACTAGGACACAACCCGGAAAAATCGGCCAGGTCTGCGTGAAATCGCTCAAGTAAGGCAGGATACTCGACGCAACTCACTCAAACCTGGATTGGGTTCGGCCATCTGGGCACAGCTTCTAGTAAAATCAGGGCAGCTGCAATTAAATAGAAAAGTGGTATGCAAAAACAACAGCAGGGGGTGCAGCCAGCTTAAGGTGGAACACTTCCCGCACTCAAGCTTAAACCACGAGATTCTGAACAAGTATTTTGGAGGGGGGGGGGGGGTTGCTCTTCATCTGGCAAAGCAGTTCCCATATGGATGTAGACAGGAAAAAAAAAAACCCAAATCAGGATTAAGGCAATCTCATCCTGAAGATGCTGATCCAAGGCTGCCCTGGGGGTGGGGCCTGCAGATGCCCACCTCTTTGAACAGAGAGAGTGGCCCCTTTAGAATAAACCTTCCTCCAGGGGGGATATCGTCCCATCAGTTGCACAGCAGGTCCTCTAGGGGAAGCCGATCCAGATCATAAGCATCGAACAGGTCACTGATGCCCTCCTCATCTCCCAGGCTCAACATGTAGTCCTCGTTGAGGAGCGGCGGCGAGAGATTAATGAGAGGCCCCTCCAGGGCAGAAGGGATCTGATCCTCCGTCTGTTGCAGGAGGCCGGTGAGAGGTGGCGTGAGGGGCAAAATGTTGGTGACCGTCACGGCACAATCAGACACGCCGAGCGCTCCGCTAGGGCCGACTCCGCTACTGGCTTCGCTCGTGGGACAATCTGAGGAGGAGAAACGGGGCAGGACCTTCATAAAACTCCCAGCACAGCGTCCTGGGGACAAGCACCGCGACTACAGATCACCTGTCCTTTAACTAGTGGTCCACCAATGTAGAAATATTAGCCTATATCAATAATCAATACATTTTAACTATTAGCAATACTCATAAGCAAAAAGTAACATGAGGACTTTTGCCAAGAGTAATATCAAATGGACCAGAAGACAAGCTAAACTACTTTGACTTTGCCCACATCGAGATATCTGCTAGGTTGTACGAGACGCCTGTATACATCACTAGGGCCATAAGGCTACCTTGTAAGACTTTGACAAGAGGAGAGCTGTTTCCATTGACGTCGCAGGGGCTATTCTTCGTGGGACTGCTGGGGTTATTCTCATCCGGACACAAGAACACATCTATGGGACCTTGTGTGCTGGTTAAGTGAACCTGTAAACTCTAAGGACAAAACACGATCATGTAATTTTATTTATTCCCTCACACCAAATTGCAACACACACATTTGGTGGGGATGCTCTCCTGCTTTACAAGTAAAACAGCACAATCAAAAGGTCATTCCAAGGTCATCCCATTCCAGCTCAGACCGAAGAACTGAGGAGAAACTGCATCTCGGAAATCAGTGGACACTGCAGCGATTTCACGTCTAACACACTGGTCACACAAGAACACAGGCTCCAAGAAGCCATCGACCTATCAGGAGTATTAAATCCCCCATGTGAGGAGCCAGTGCCCTCACCTCCTGAGGGTCAGGGACCTCCAGCTTGGTCTCTGAAGGTGCCTTGATCACGATCACAGTCTGATCCCGCAGACTCCGGATCTTCCGGAGGTCTTGATACGTGACATAGGCAAACGTGGAGATGTGCGTTAAGGTAACAACGTGTCACACCAATTTGCCACCACTGCATCGAGAGATTGGCAAAATTAGCCCAGTAACTTCAACCGCCTGACGGAGGGAGAAACCACCGATCGAAACCCAGATTAACAGTCGAGACAGATGACTGGCCTAAAATGTTACAGGACAGTCCCGGCAGTGTGAAGGATATTTCTGATTGTGCGTTTCCTCTGTCATTTGCCGCACGTCCCGGGTGCAGCTCTGGATCAACTCATCCAGCTTCTTCTCCTCCTGGCTCAGCTCCAGAACCTGGCGGCCGAGGGTCTGGCACTGATTGAGAGCAGTCCCTTCCTCTGACAGGCTACAGCCCCTACAGGCACATACGGCCCAGTTAGAACACATTCGGCCTGAGACCTAAAAGGCCCAGGCAAATCATGGCGACAATCCTTAAATCCACATTTGCCTGCATATTACAGCCGGAAGCTTTATCTCAGGAAATATCAAAGCTGAACATGTAGAACAGCGTTTCCCAGTCCCGTCCTCGGGGACCCACAGAAAGTCCATGTTTTTGCTCCCAATCAACTGCCTGCAGGGAGCAAAAATGTGGACCATCTGGCAGGGAGCAAAAACGTGGACTGTCTGAGGACAGGACTGGGAAACATTGATCTAGGGGACTAATTACATGAGGCTTTTCCCATCAACTCAGACATCTACCACCAGGCCAAGATGATCACACGCATTCCTAACCCTCAGAACCAAACCGGTCACTTACATCCACTGAATGTTGTTTTTGGATTTCTTCTTAATGAGGTGAACCCCTTCCAGAACGTTGGTGATGTCATACAGTCGCCTCTTCTGAACCTTGAGGACCTCAGCGGCCCGGTTTAGGTCCACCACACCGTCGGAGGACTGGCCCAGCAACTGGACAAACTTCTTAGTCAGGAGACCTAGAGACGTGTCGTAACGCGTCTTCTCCGTTGGCGACTTTGGAGCTGCATCGTCACACACACACACACAAACATTTCAGAATCAACTCGACACAAGTAACTAAGCCTGGTTTGTGTTGAACAAACTCACGAGATCAACTAATAACAGTTTACCCATTACCGTACCAGTCTGACCGAAATCGGCATGAAAGTGTAGCTGGTTAACAATGTAACGTGGTGAGCCAGTGTGGGTGAAGGTTTTCGGGATGACCACAAATCAGCCAATAACAACGCAGTGGTTCTGAGCTCCATTCCTGGGGATCAACTTATTGGCAGATTGAGCTGCCTTCCCAAAAACTCACATCGGCCCTCCATGGAACAGGTTCCCCACCTCTGCCTTAGGGAGTCGTGATACAGTTAACATATTGGTAATGGCAGATTTAAAAATAAAATACCAAAGCAGCGGCGGCCGTTTAAAATACATGCAGTGTGTCAAATACCAGAGTAATGTCTGGACGATATGAAAAATACACGACGTGTTTGCTTGCACAGCATGGTCACCACGCGTATTCTGCGTTCATTCCACGTGTCGTTTGTGCGCCTACATATGGAATCAACAGTACACACGCATGAGAAGCGGGTCCCTTCAGAAAGCTGGGGAGCGGCAGGGTTACCTCTGGTCTTGGTTTTATATACAATACAGTTCATATTTACCAAATAGAATCTCATTTAAGAGGCCAAAAGATATTAAAAATTGAGTATTTTCAGAGCCAAGAACACTCGATGCTGTCGTGTGCCTCTGTAGTCTCTTCAAAATTTAATGGAAGTTTAAGTTTCTTCTGCTCCCAAATTCAATCTGTGCTAAGACAGCAGTGTCGCATGTACAAAAAGCACAGGACAAAGTGCAATGAAATTTATGCTCGAATGCCTTCTACAGAGACAATTAACAGGACAGTGCAGCATTACAGTACAAAAAATACCTAGAAGGCCTGGGTGACGTGCAATAATAGACATCGCAAGTCATGCAATTCTCACAGCACAGCCGAGATCAGGCTTTTGCATACTCTGTACAGACGTTACACTGCATTTACATAATGTTAACATAGTATTTAGAAATGTTGGTGATGAAATTTGCCAAGAGTGGGGGCGGGGGGGGGGTTACATTTGGCTATAACATTAATTATAGGATACAAAACTTAAGCTTTGCAGTTAATGACTGCACCTACTCATGAATATCTAGTATGTTTACTTTCCGCTAGTTTTGCACGAGCACTGCACGCACTCGGGTCCAGTCAATAATCGATTGCTCACTTATAATTGAGAAATTCTGACGAAACTTTCTGCTTCGTCAACATTGCAATATTTCACAGAAAAATGGAAGTTTCCATTCCCGTGCAGCCGTAACGCCAAGCACAAAATACTGATTACTACAACATGACGAGGTTTCTTGGAGTGAAAAGCAGCCTCGCGAAGGCACTGCAAATCAGCTGCTGTAAGCATGTCGCCGTCGGAAGAAATTACCATAGTAGATGCCCCAGACACTTAAATATTTTGTATGGCAGCATTTTGGGCAAAATATAAACGGCGAAAGGATGACAGATATGAACATGGATCTGTAAACAATGCAGGAAAATAATGTCGTACACAGCGGCTAACGCTACTACTATGCAAAGCATCACAGCTCTTAAATCCCCTGCACCGAAGAAGAAAACATTAAAAAAAAGTTGCTTGTTATATTGTTTCATTTATATTGTATTTTATGTTCAATTGAGAAGTCAAAGGAGAGCCTGTCATTTGAGTTTGTGGTGAAATATTTTATGGTGCTAGATATTTGTTCTGTTATTTACTGCATATGATGGTGATCATTTAACACATTTCACCATACATCAGCATTATTTAGCATTTTTGCGTTTCAAATCAATCAAAAGGCTGTGTTCCAGTAACATTTCCTCTTTGATGTTTCCCTTAAAATATCTTCCCATTCTCATGAACCCAATATCACATCTCATAAGCTGATTATATCGTTACACCCCTACTAACCACATATAAGCAGTATTCAATGAGGTAGTAAAGTGATATACGGCAATGCAAAGGACCAATATGAAGTGTCGTGGATAGAATAGAGAATGCAGCAGCAGTATTACAAAACTAGCAATTCGCTGTAGCTTAGCCAGTGTAAAACATTTCATGTCACAACCTCATACAAACCAGGCAGGCCAGAGCCAAAGCAGCCAACCAAGATGGTTCTCACACTGCCCTCTGGTGGACATAACCCTCCAGCTTGACGTAAACTATGCATGCAAGCAATAGCAGCAACATACAAGTGTATACTTTGCAAGCGTAGGAGTATAAACCAGCCACTAAACATTTCAGTTAGGCTGGTGTGTGACCAAAGCCACAGTCTAATTCAAAAATAGTCTGTTGCAAAAACCATAAGCCAGCTGTCAGTTCATAAACCCAAAGATCCATCTTTATGCACAAGCATGTAACCCATACGCATAGCAACCGAGGTATAAGCAGGGAAAGGCGTTGCATCCGTGCTTGTACATTTGTGTTTAAAAATATGTATTATTCAGTCAATTGTTTTCTTTAGAAAGCCTGTCAAAATGAACACGTTAAAGCATACATGATCAATCTTAGAACAAGTAGCTCTTTTTTTTGTTAAGACTCGCACAGCCCATCGCAGAGCCATGACTGGGACCAGAATAATGCGTTTGAGTTTTCTGCAGCACATTGTTCATCTATCCCCATCACATTTTTGGGCTACTGAGGTCAGGCACTTCACCAGAAGCCCAAGTTGGACTAGGCTAGTGCAAGAGCACTCATATGCCATTGAGTTACAAGTGACAAAGGCAGAATACGAGAGAACATAATCCTTAAATGAAAAAATAAATTCTTTTGCTTGTAATCGCTCAGTCCAGGACTCAACAGATCCGTCTTTCATGGTGAATCTGATGCCACCATCGGCATTAGCAAGTACCTAAAACCCACATTGGAATCTTCAAATTTCATCCTTAGATGTATTCATAAATAGATTAAGAAAAACATTGACACAAACTACAGCTGGGCTTTGGTACAGATGCTTCAATTTCATTCGATTCCAACTCTCAAGCTGATTCAGTTCGATCAGATTCAGATATCAAATCTGAAATACCACAGAGGTATGAAATATTATATAGCAGCTTTCCACACTTGTGAAGATGATTAATAAGCTCTTAAACAGAACAAATTTACAAAGGCAGAGTCACAGGAAACAAATTATGGAAGCCACGAAGTGGCCAAAGGCTTATACACCAAAATCTTAAATTTTGGGAACAGAATGGTATGGCTGCTTAGTAACTAAACTAACCCCTTTCAAACCAAAAGGACTAAACGGTACGTGCCCAAACAAACTGAAATCTTTGACGAACATACGGGTATTCTGGAATCAGCCCTGACCTCACAATTGATTCACAAGCGCCCGAACGAATTCAGTCTAGGTTCTATATAAATAACGTGACACATTCACTAACATGCGATCAAACTAGATGTACTGTACAAATGACAAGGTATGGTACTGTAGCCTTAACCTTGTGGAACAAAGCAAGATTTCTGTCCAAAATCCACGTATATTGAGTCTGACAGATATTCTGCCCATGGGTTTTATCTACGAGTGCAAACTTTAAAACTGCATTTAACTAATTGACTTTCGCTGCTTCACTATCACGGTTTATTTGTATTGTAGCACCGGCGGGGCTCATGTCCCAGCACGCCCTGCGTGTCGTCGTAAATAGCCCTTGTTGGGTTGTTGCCGTTATTGTTAATGGTTAAGTCCTTATAGTTGCGTATGTTTACCTGAGTCTTGTGTATCCGGTTTGATCCTCGTGTGTAATTAGCTTCTGTAAATCCCCCACCGCGTATGCATCTTACAGTTCGGCGCCCGACACCCGTGTTTGTGTAACTGGTTGTGATGCTCGTTGCGTGCCTGCTGTAGTCCGTGTAAGGGCTGCTAATAAAGTTGAGACGGTGAAAATGATACATCGCTACGCATCGGAAGCATCTTTGCTCTTGTGTTTGCAATTTGAGAACGTTTATCCAAGCCCCACGATGGCTTTTCATGGATTTTCATAGGTTAGTGGTTGTGTGTAAGAACTGTGTGGGCGCGTAATTAAATGTACAATAATAATACTTTTAACATGTAATGCGTCTTATTTTCTCTTATTTTGTCTAATATATTGGGCAATACGAGTGTACTGCTGACTAAAGGGTGTCTCATGTCTAGAGGGCTCTAATAATGTTAAGAGCCATACTTAGAAGGTCCTAAACAGGTTGTCTGTGCTCCAACTACGAAAACATTTGATTTATAAAGAATCCTACTTTATGGAAATTCACTTATTGCGGTAGTCTGGAGCAGATTAACCGCGATAAACGAAGGACGACTGCACATTGTCAACCAGGGAAAATCCTGCTATCCTCTAATGTTTATGCACTTGAATATTTAATAGCAAGCTGCCTTATTTGTTGGATAGTGTACTAAAGAATCTAATCAGTAGTATTTGTTTTCATATAGCTAAACACATTTGCAATGTATTTAACAACTAAAACATGCTTACATATGCGATTATGTCACCATCAATCACTCAGGTTTATGTAATCGCGATTAAGGAAATCAACCGGCATCGCTATTTTAATCACGCATAATGTACTGCTGAGATATACACGCAGTTATAGAAAAATCAATCGACATTCAGATTTGAGAATTTGATAGTGCTGTGATGTAGACTTTTCGTCAATATTCTAAATTAGCAGCGCCAGAGTTAAAGACACAACCGCTAAAGTGACCGGGATAATCCTGACGTCAAAGTTGTCTTACTGCCACAGATCAGTTTCACTAGAGTTGAGCAGCTCAGCGTTCAGCTGCTGACCAGGAACATAAGCAGGGATGCGACCATCAAATATTTCCGCAATCAAATATTTATCCGAATTTTCTCTTGAAAAATCCAATTATTGCAGATTACGCCAAAAGCCAGAGCTCATCGGGAGCAAGAGCAGTGCTAGGAAATAGTGTTGGGCGATAAGACGATTTACCATAACCAGTTGCCGTTTAACATTATTATAACAGAACAAACTGGCAAATGGCCATCACATGACACCTGAGGGTTCAGAGGCCGCAACAGTACAATAAAAACAGACCAGTGTGAAACAAAGCAATTTCAGACTCCATGACGTCTAAAATCAGTGCAGTGTCTATATCCCCTTTATTTGTCGATTAACTCTCCTACAGGATCTCAACTCACACACACACACACACACACACACCACAGGGCGACTATGATAGAGCTGCTTCCAAAAAGTGTTCTACTCTGAGCCATGTTGTATTCTGCAAATCGAGACAATTTTTACAGAAAGCATCGTTCTGTTCATACAACTGTGATAATGTTCATCTATACTCAAAACTTCAAAAACTTGAAACTACTATTAAGAAATAAAAAGTAGTTGTGCTATAATGTCAGCTTTTATATGTACAGTTTTTCACAAGTATATTAAGCTACAAGCAATGTTTCTTACAATTAAATTAATTATCAGTAAATTAATGTTGCTACATACTTTTCAATTTGGTTTGCAAACAAAAAATGTCTTTATTGTGGGTCGCAATTCTAACCAAAAATATTATATAAACGAAATATTTTGGTCATATAGCCCACACTTACTAGGAAAGCTGTCGTCGACACATACCTGCCATCTTTCTGGTTCACTTACGTGTGTGTGTGTGTGTGTGTTACCTGTGCAAAGAGTTGTGTCACCATGCTGCACTCAGAATATGAACTGCATATAAATTCTGGTTTTTAACCAGTTATTCGAATAACAGAATTCTCTGCTGGAATCATTACGTTCAAGTTTCTAATGTGTTTCCTGCAGCATCAAACGTTTGATGGAAATCAGACGGTACCAGCCAATATTTCCACATTTCCAAAAAGTTAATAAACCCAAGACCTACAGCTCTTTGATGACCAAGAGCGTCTACAGGAGATGAGTCTCCACTCTCTGGCCAGACTTACTTCTGGGGCTCTTCAACGTGGGAGTGGACACCGTTCCTTTCCCACGGGGAGTCTTGACGCCATCGCCGATATACTGGTGGTCGGTCTCGTCCAGTTCAAGGCGCCTTTTAGCCTGGTGATGGAGGATGAAGGGAACACAGTTCATAAGGTTCCTTCACCAGCCAATGGCTTGTAGATAGTTTCATAAAAGCTGGAGAGAACTTAACCACAGAGTATTATGAAATGCCAACATGCTGAACACCCACCTAAACCACTACGCATCTGGGTGAGGGGCTGTTAGTTTTTGTGGTCATGTGACTAGCAAGCTGACGATTCCTGCACGATCATGCGAAGGGTGAGTCCTCCATGTTTGGTTTGCAAACATGATTAAATGGTTTCTGCTCAGTTAAACCTGAAATGTTGGGAATATGCATCTTCCCAAAAAAAATCCACAGGGACAGGATAGCTTTCTATAAGCAAAATACGTTAAATAACCTTTTCAAATACAAATGGCTCTGCCAGTATCAACTGAAGTGATTTGTTCAGAATGTTTGAGGTAGTTCTTTCACAGAGAACTTTACATTCATGTCTTGTACACTGCAAATTTAATGGCTTCATTCAACACTGGAAAGAATCTCTGAAGAGCCGACATGATTCCCGTAAGTGCGTTACCTCACCTGTCCTGTAACACTGGGATGAGACACTGAAGGGGG
>JAODKF010000051.1:5931738-5943808 GCA_026779585.1 Mormyrus proboscirostris
CTGCCTCGTGCCCGTTGCTTCCGGGATAGGCTCCGGACCCCCCGCGACCCATTAGGATTAAGCGGGTTGGAAAATGGCTGGATGGATGGATACCAAAAGTGCACCAAAAAAAAAAGTTTCAAAATGTGTACAAACTAACATTTACTGCTCTGGGTCAATAACCACTTGTGAACTGAGTTTATGACAATGGATAAAAAAATTAAAATGCAAGATTTTGACTTTTCGCATCAATAAGAAGTTTGTGTTAGTATTTAGTTTTTTCACAATGCGTGGAAGACGTTGCCCCTGTGGACGACGCCCTTGCACATTTATGTAGCCCGACATTCCACACGTTTGGGGACGTTAGAGAGACTGTAGAACAAGTGACAACAGCACCAAACTCTCTTTGCAATATTTGCAAATTACAACAGATTCCGCAAAGCACAAATTCTTTCCACATAATTGTTTGAAACAATTTGTCTTCCTCGGCCATACCACACACTAATCATAGCCTATCCCACTATAAACCGTGTATTGTTATAATTCGACACGTATAAAATATGATACAAATTGTTTTTTCACCAAGTTACCAGTAATTTTTAAAAAAAAAAAAAAAAAGGTCAATTAGGTTCTTAATTCAAGGTCTTGCCACCAAATTGATATCAAAAGATAAAAATTTACAGAATACACCGGGATGTTATGCAGGTTGAAATTGCTTTCTCCCCCCCCCCCCACATTATTCCATTTTTGTCAAACTGTTGCAGCCTCTGAACATGCAGGCATCGTGCGATCAGTGCTTGCTGGCGTGTTGTATCATTATAAGTAGTACACTCGTAACTGGGCATTCGCTGGAAACTCAACTTAGCAGCAAATAAGCCGAGTCGACTTCCACAGCACGTATTTAATGTGCCGTTTGCCTTACTTGTGTGCCACTGCGGACAGAAGCGCCTGCTAAATAAAAATAAATGCGGGGCCGTATTGCGATTCTCTCAATGCCTCAAAAATGTGCATCATACAATTGCAACAGGGTACAACAAATTGCTGTCATCACCCACCACTAACTAGGAACAAAAAGTAATGTTACTGAGCAAACTACTTCATCAGCACATAAAAACTGGTCATATTTAGACTGATTAGCCAATTGCGAATTAGCACCAATTAGGGCAAAAGTCAATTTGCCCATCAAATGGGTCCCTAGTTCACTCAGAGCATCAAACCTTGACTGGCTGCACCAGGACCACGGTTATGGTCAAAGTTAGGGTGCACCTCCCAGTTAATCTGCAGTGTTTGCGGCTTTTGGCAAAGGCGGGGCTATCAGAAGTCACCCCCCCCCCCCAGCTTATCACACAGAAAAACCCTACCAGACCCAGTACCCCAATTTGACAGATCAGGCAAAAAAATCCCACACACACGACACATGTTGCTTTTCAGATAATGCTATCAACCAGACTGATAAAACCACTAGCTGACGTAACAAGTCTGCCGTCACACATGACCATCAGCACCAGGCGCAGAGGACATGATCCCACACACCCTCAGCTCTATAAGGGCAGTTGACGGGGACCTGATCCCAATTTTAACAATGAAAAAATCCACATCCCTCCATGGCCACTGGAGACCCAAATTCTACAGAAAAAGGAAAAAAACACTGCACTCAAAAGGGGTCGATACATGCAACTGGCAATTATAGGGAACCAAGACGACTAACAGGTCAGACAGCTTAAAGAAAACAGCTGCATGCCACTCCCAGACACAACTCTCCCGATGGCATCTGTGCATTCCAGTCACCGCGGCCCAGCCTCCCGTGCTACTCATTTTAATCGCCTTTTAAAAATCCCAATTTCTGGGGGTTTTAAAATTGCCACCATTAAAGCTCCATTTCATTAAAAACCGGCAAGAACACAGCATGATCACATTTTCCCAGATGTCACAGATTAATTATATATGTTTTTTTAAAAAAATGGACAAAACTGGTTAAATCCAGAATCAGGTAAGCAGAGAAGCGTGCGCCGATTCCAGCCACGATGGACCATGCGTGACATCGAACATCGAGCTGCTCGTCCTACAGCCACGCCAAACCCGTGACAGACAGCGGGACACACTTCTACTTTCACTACCTCCCACACAAAATGGCTTCCATGCAGATGCAACAAAGCATACCTGAAGCAGCCACTCCCGTGAAGATACTCAACAGCCAAAAAATTACCAACCAGCACAATTACAAATTTGTAGCGAAGGACCAAACCATTTGATTTACAGGCCTGAAAGCAGACCGAAAAACTGGCCCGCAAAACACGGTGGAGTGCAAAACGGCAGCAAAGCACCAGGACCCAGACTTACTCATGGACCAGAAGACAAAAGGTGAGGTACTGATGATCCACGACACATCGATGATCAAATTCACTGGTGAAAATTTTGCTTTTTTCCCCCTGAGGAAGTGCAGAGATCTAACTACAGGAAACTACATACTTCCTGCTCAGATACCACACCAAAATAGAGACACTGACCCAAAACAGTTACCGCACCA
Organism: Mormyrus proboscirostris; assembly: GCA_026779585.1. NCBI lineage: Eukaryota > Metazoa > Chordata > Actinopteri > Osteoglossiformes > Mormyridae > Mormyrus > Mormyrus proboscirostris. Next base: position 5,934,245 of record JAODKF010000051.1, read on the forward strand.
AGAGCATCCATTAACGGTGAGCTCTTCCAGAGATGCCTCCATGACAGTATCAAGCAACAGAAGTGGCTGAGGTACAACCCCAAAGGACGACACCTAATACCAGGGTAAGGACCTGCAGCCAGAACATCACAGCACAAAAAAAACCCCACCAAACCAACCCGAGTCAGAACCTGGAAAGCAGGCAAACCACACCTGTGTCATGACCAATATGCAGGAGCAGCAGAGGCTTCTGGGTACAAAAGCACAGGAAGATAAGACCTCCGGTCATAACTACAAAATGGTGACAATTCACACACAAAAAGACCCTCCACAGACCAGAAACTACATCATAAACCTAACGGGTACCAAGCAAAACGAAAAAGGCCATTGAACTAAATCAAGACCTTCAGAAAGGGGAGGCTATTTAACACCAATAGCCCTCACAGGAGTCAGTCATGTACATAAATGCATCAAAAGCCACTGGACCAGCAGACCCATTAAACATAAATAGTCCTTTTAAATCGGGTAATAAGCATTTCATGGTCAAAATTTCCACATAACAGTCAATCACCAGGAGCAAAACCATACCCACACCAAAAGCACCAGTGCCACACATTCACGAGGCGGGGAGACATCACAGCCGCATCCATAAATGGATCCTTGAATGCTGTAAATGAAGCAAAAAGTGTATCATTTCTCATACACCCGATTCAACAGTGTTCACAAAAAGGCAGCATCTGCCACGGTGAGACTCCCCAAACCCTAAACTGCTGGTGTAAAGACAGACTTCCATCCCAACTGCTAACCGACCACAGCACCAGGAGGTGTATTAAAAACCTGAATTTGGATGCCCAGATACCCCTCATCCATTCAAGCTGCTTTTCCTCAGGTCCACACAGGTCCAAAAGCATAGAGCCCCCCCCCCCCTTTTTTGGAAGTCAAGGTAAAACATCTCCCACCTCCCACTGCAGACATTTTAGAGAGTTGACAAACCACAAAAAAAATCTCAAAAATAATTAAGGTGTAATCAAGGATGACTGGTGTTGAGAGGAGAGAGCATATGGGCACAGACCAGACCGCTACAGGTAAGGGGCCCCCCATTCAGGCTGAAAAGAAACGTTTATAGCATTTGTAACCCCCTACCTTCATCTTCGACAGTGGGGGGAGGGGTCTGTTACGTGTTAGCTTAGCAGCTAACCGCCATCAGAGGTATAGAAAAAAGCAGCGACCCCCCACCCCCCCCGCAATCTTCATGGGGCCTGTTTGGGGATATAGAAAAAAAAGGGAGGGACGTGGAAGAAACAACAACAGGGACGACCGAAAGTAACAGAAATGGGGGAGGACGGGGAGCAGAGGGGAATACGAGAACCGGACCGTGTGCTGCCGGTCTCCGCCTCGGCCAGCTCCAGCCGCACCGACCCCCGAACCAAAGCCGAACTATACCGCCGGCTGACCTTTCATACCCGGTTATGACCCCCAGCACCGCTATCCCCATCCCCCTCTGTCCTCCCCCAACACCAGCGGCTCGTTAGCACCGGGAAAGAGGAATAAAAGTTAGTCGAAAACTACGTTCCCCTCCCCCCGGTTAGAGCCACATTTAGACCCGAGAAGTGGGGCTGCTGTCAGGCCGGAACAGCTCGCCCCCAACTTCCAGCAAAAGTGCTACCTTTAACTCAGACAGGAATGGTGGATTAGCGCCAGGCGAGCCGCGAAACACACATACACGCGCGTCCGGTCCAATCGAACCGGAACCTGCGCCGTATTTACCGGAGGCCGTCCCAAAGCCGGTCGCTGTCCCGATCCGTTCGCCGATCCGTGGGGAGTGGAGTATATCAAGCTGCCGGCCGGAGCCTCGGACGCGCAGACATGGCCCGTCTGTGTGAAAGAGGACGGCGGGGTGATGATCTGTATGTACGTGGCTGTAGGGAAATTGGAGCTCAGGCGATCAGACAGCGCTGTTAAGACGGTGGTTTTGTCCACGGCAGAGCCCCCGACCCCTGTTATGATCACTTTCTCCGGGGCCGAGGGGATCCCTTTTCTCATCTTTAAAGGCTCGGCTGCCCTTTGTCCCTACTTTACTTTAGAGCCGATTTTCTCAAAATCCCTCAAAGTATATTCTAAAATATTTACGACGAGAGTTAGATAAGGGTTTAATCTAACGATATAGCCAGTTTCGGCTCTATATTAATCGCGGAGCAAAGCAGATGCGAAGGATTTAAAACCGAGACGAGCTGCCGTCTTTCTGGCCGAAAATGGCTCCAGGAAGCTGACAATGAATGAAGGGATATAGTTTACGCGCGAAAGGCCCTCCCGCGAAACTCAGATTTCCCGCGAAGATTTCAAACCAGATTTGCATATTAGAGCCTATTGGTTGCCCTGATTACCAATTGCTTACAGTATACTTGAACACGCGTCCAGTTATCAACCAATCAAAAGGCAATTTTGAATATACAACGAAGTCATTGGGCCACGGACGACGGGAGTGGCCAGTAGAAAGCCAATTTGTATTTACATATTAAACAGTGATCGGCGAATAAGGTTTACGGGTAACTATGGGGATTCCCTCGCGTTGTAGTCAGTATCACCGTTTTCAGTCTGGCAGCGTGCAGAGAGAACAGCACTTTTAAATGTAAAATGTAGGATTGTGTTTTGCACTTTGGGCACAGTTACCAGATTTTAAAACGATCACTGGTTATTTGAACCGTTTCCCCTCCGATGTAGCGAACATTAAATACCGCATGCGCGCAACGCGCTTGCTGATGTCACCACGGCAGCGCCGATGCAGATTAGTTTGGCGTTAGCATGGTTTAATTTAACTTCCTTACACTGGCTATTATAATTACTGTGTTTGTCAGGACTGAAATATCATGTATTGAAGTCATTAATTCTTGTTGGAAGAGAAATTACAAGTCTTATTTACTACTTACTGTTGCTTTTTGTTACTATCGTATTATGCTGGTTTTAATAGATTTTGCCCCCTTTTGAGGAACTTCAATAGCTCATATGAATTAAAATATGACATGAATAACCATTTGAGGTAGAGTGATGTGAACAGGAAGTGACACTGCTTTTCCTTGATACCTCCATTAACCTGGTGGTTTGCAGCCACAGGGAGTTCACAGGGGAACTAGATTTGCTACCTGTCCCTTATAACATGAGATCGCCCTTTATAATACTGTGCTCACTCCCCAGTTCTCTGAGACTCTGGTGTCAGACCAACCAATTTCGTGCCAGCACAACCGCATTACAGCCAAGATGGTAAATGCTCAGCCAACCAAGAACTGTGCCACTGCACTACAGTGTCGTGCAGTGTGATGGGTTTTTCCATGGTAACCAGAGACCTCTAACCACCCACAATCAGTCCTAGTCCACCTCTACCCTGTAGTCAGAGTCCATCTTTCATTCTCTGTCACTCTTTGGTTCATTAACTGTAACCTTCCTCTATCCAGGAGCTTCTTCCCTTCTGCCATAACTCTAACCATAACTAACCTGAACTCTAATTACTGCTACTAAACAGACAGCTATTGTCCCATGTACCACATTGCATTATATTATGGATTATCAAGGGAAATCGCTTTGTTCTACGTTGAAAAGGCCCTTGTAAGGTGGGTGTATTTCTCTATGCATTTGTATTGTGCTGAACATTACCACCATTCAACATTTTTTTCCCCAAAAATTATTAGGAGGAATTGAGCTTACACTGCATAATGCTGATTAGTCTTTCTGCCTTCCTTAGGAACAAGACTGGACACACGAGGCATTTGCTGTATCATCCGATTTCACAGATAAAGGCAGGTGCCAACATCAACTTCTCCAAAACACTGTACAGAACATCTGCTACAGCAAAGCTCACCATACTTACCTAAAACAAAGAACTGGATTCAATCAGCTGTAAGACAATCCTGGACTTCCATCCTTATCTTCTGCTGTGTTTAAAGCTACTTAAAGTACTTGTAGACATTAAAAATCTCCTGGTAAAACTTCAAACTTTAAAAATTCAGAGGCAAAAATGTTTCACTTAAAAGTAACAAGAAAAAGACAACACACCTGCATTCTCAAACCACCTACAGATATATTCAGAAAGTCTTACAAAAATACAAATATGTGTGTGTTTCACAGATATTCATAAAGACAACAGATAAGTATATTTAATAACTAACTATACCTTAATGGTCACATTATCTGTTCAGCTCAAGCAGTATCACATACAGAATATCAGTCACCTTCGCATGCTTATATAATTCCACAATTGGATCACTGGATGTACAATTAGTCTTGCAACATATGTTTTTTCAGAAAACAACAAAAATTATTAGTCATCAAATTTGATTTTCTTTCCCTGAAAAGACATAATTTGAGCTTGCTGCTCTTTCCGTCTTTTGCTCGCCTCCCAGGATGGATGGAGAGTCTGTGGTGCATTCTGGGAAGGACGGGGAACCGTTGTCGCCCAGCTTCTGCCCTGCATTCGCTTCTCGAACTTTGGTTTGGATGGTTTTGATTTTCCACCGGGACCTTTAGAGGAGGTTCCCGCAGAACCTGACAATCTGTTGCAGAATGCAGACTGAAGCTTCATGGCTTTGGACGCCTGGCCGTCCTCCTTCTCACCACAAGTCTGCTCCTCTGCCTCCGTCTCTGGTTCAGCTGCAGAAGTGGCCGCTTTCTTCGAGCTCTCACCCGAACCCGACTCCGGTTTCTTCTTCCGCAGTTTGCTGACTTTGCCGAGGAAGAAGTCGTCGTCATCGTCACTGTCCTCCGACTGGGACGACTGCTTGTGAAAGCGCTCCTCTGTGCTGTCATCAAAGTACTCCTTCTCTCCGTCCTCGTCAGACTGATCAAGATCACTTTCCTCCACATCCTCCTCCTTCCGCTCCGTAGCACAGGATGTACTACTTTGCCTGTTTTTTGCGGGTTCCTTCATTCCTTCTTTGCCATTTGTATCAGCTTTCAGCAAAGTCACAGTTGACTGGATACTTTCAGAGGTATTTTCTTGATTAGAATCAGTCTCTACATTTCTTTCAGGCTGAATTTCAACATTGCTTCCTTCTAAAGGAGTCACATTTTCAGTTTTCTGTGGGAGGGGTTCCATAAAACTGGATGTCCTATCAGACGGCTTGTCTGTAGTATCCTGGCATTTTACAGCTGCATTACTGTGCTGTTCTTTATCACTGACATTTCTTGTCAAACGACCTGGTGTCATGGGGTCTTTAACAGGTTTTACTGAAGCTTGAGTCTTTTTTGCCTCAGAGGGTTTTTTACGCTCATCCTGAAATGCTTTAATTGCAGCCTTTATGTCAACAATCTTTTTGTTGATCTGTGGATGAGTCGCGATTCGCGCGATTGCTCGATCCTCTAAGGTCAACTTGGCATCTTTGCAAACTTTTTCAAAGTTGAGGTTCTTCTGTAGAGCAAGTTTGGTCACATAGTCAGGTTTTAAGGACTTCATCTTGCTGATTTCCTCCTGCAGTCTAGCCACTCGTCTCTGGTTCTTCTGGACCTCAGCCTCTGTTCCCTTTTTATTCTTGAGCGACGTGATCTGTCTGGTGAGCTTGCGGATGATCAGAGCCCTGACCTTCTTGATCTCCTTCCTCATCCTCACCACCTCGTTGTTTAGATTTAATTCTCCTGCCATATTTCGTTGCTTTGTATATTTCTAAAATTTTAATCAAGTGATTGCGTGCTGTTTTGATAAAGTCTGTAAAAAAAAAGAACAACAGCAAGATAAAAAAAAATCACGTGGGCAAAGACTTACTAGACAGTCTACCAGAAACCAAACAGGTAAATATAAAACTACCATAAAATGAATAACAAGCTAAATACGAACGGACAATAGCAAGAGAATAACACTGGCAGCGTTGCTTACTAACGTCCACATGTGGGACGGCGTGAGGAGGTACGCATGTCACCCGCATTACTGATTTTACCGCAGGGTGTTCGGTTTTCAGATCAGTAGATATCTGTAACAGAAATAAAAAGCACTTAAATAACGAAAAGCATACAGACCTTCACATGGTCAATAAGGATTTAGTGTGCTTCTCCTATAATCATAGACGCAGCCATGTTTGAACGTAAAAACGGAAAAGCGTCATCTGGCCGGTACGTACGCAAGCACACGCTCCAGCAAAAGCGTCCCTGTGCAGTGTAACGATGAACGCGGCCAGCAGAGGGCGCCCAAAACATGAAAAATGTCATTTAGTTCTCATTTGAACACACTTAACAAACGCTCCAAACAAAATACAGCAAGATACAGACGGGAGTAAATGAGCAGAATAGAAAAAGGAGAAAAAGTAATCATAACGGTAAGATCAAGGCTGAATATGCATCCAGAGTCTTAACAGCTTTTCTGTTTTTTGATCCATGCAGGGTTTGGAAATAAAGTTCCATTTCTATTTTAAAGTCCTGGATCCTGGGTTCCTTCTTTGTCCATTTACATTTATGAATAAAATATTTCCCATATAAAGTAAAAAGGTTTAATATAAATTTTCTATTGTATTCAATATCAGTCTTTTCATAAAAGAAAATCACATCCTTCTTTCCCAATTTAACTTTTTTACTATGATACATTAAACATTTGCTCAACTTCCAACCAAAAAGAAAAGACATACATACAATTGTAAAAAAAGATGACAAATAGACTGAAAGCTGAACTTACAAAAACAACATCGTTTATCAACACCGACTTTGAATCTCTGTAAAACCTGGTTTGATGGATATATTAAATGCAGAATCTTGAACGACACCTCCCTCACTTTATTGGTGACACAAAATCTACTATTATAATTCCAAACAAGTTTCCAATTGACACTACCAAATTCATTAATCCATCTATTTTGCCTGGGGTATTGAGTGTACCTGACACATTTTCCTGAACAGTTTATTAGAGCATTTATACTATGAGAGTCAACGTCAATAAGACCATAACCCTGCATCAAATTCAATAAACCTGACAGTATAGCTTTAATAATAGACGCCCATTCTTTTTGAGATGTAAAGTTTACATACTTCCTTATGAACTCTGTGTACGTGTATAGATTACTATTTTCATTAAAATGCTGATTCAGCAAAAAATATTATTTTTTTCCCCATTTATCCACATATAAACTCTTGTTTTTCTGTCTGATGTCTTTATTGTTCCAAATCAAACATCTAAGAAGGGAAAAATTATGTTTATAATTGATCAACCAGGATAACAGTACTTGTCTGTGGAAATTAGATAGTTTGATTGGAATTTTTTGCACATCATAATTACAACTAAGAAGATACTCAATCCCACCCAACCTATTAAAAATAAAATTTGAGATATAAAACCACAACTTATTTGCATTTTGGATATAATTATTGATCCACTTGGTTTTCAAAATAGTATTACATGTTCCAAAGTCAATCAAGTTTAAGCCTCCATCCAAAACAGAATTCCATAACTTTTCTTTTCTTAAATAATGGTGCTTATTTTTCCAAACAAAATTGAAAAGAACCTTATCAATATGGTTAACTATCACTTTTGCAACATCCAACACCATAGCAGAATAAATCAGTCTTGACAAACCTTCACTCTTTGATAATAAGACTCTACCCTTTATTGATAAATCCCTTGACAACCAAATATTAAATTTTGTTTTAATATTATCCAACAAAGGATTAAAATTCAACGCCACCCGTTCTTTCTGATTTTTGCAAATTTTGATCCCTAAGTAGCAAATAACATCCTTATCTGGAATGCCATTTATTTCCACTGAATCTTGAATCCCATTCTTTAAAGCAAATAATTCACGTTTATTAATGTTCAGTGTTAAGCCTGACACATGAGAGAATTTTTCAAGACATTCCACCGCGTTCTTAATCTCCTCTTTATCTTGCAGGAACAGAGCTGATTCATCTGCTGATTGACTGCAGTTAAGTTCTTTCCCACTTACTTGAATTCCTCTAAAATAATTTTGATTAAGATGCAACATAAAGGCTTGCATACCTAATAAAAGCAAATAGGATGCAGCAGGGTCCCCTTGTTTAATTCCCCTGCCAATGTTAAATCTAGGTGTGGTGCCAAATGGCTATTTAACAGAGCTATTGCAATCTTGGTAGATTGTCTGAATTGCCCGTCTAAAATAATCACAGAAACAAAAAAATCCAATATATCAAAAACAAATTGATGCTGAACAGTGTCTAAAGCTTTATAATAGTCTACGAACAAAATATAGCTGTTTCCATCAATAAACTCCCTATAGTCAATAAGGTCTAGGATTAACGTAATGTTGTTACCTATGTGTCTTCCGTTCATGAAGCCAGATTGGCAGTCATCAATAATATCATTTAAACACACTTTAAGTCGTTGTGCAAAAATAAGAACTAATAATTTGGCATCATTATTGATTAATGTAATTGGCCTCCAGGTGTCTAACAACAAACAATGTTTATTAGTTTTAGGTATCAAAGAAATAAGACCCTGAGACATAGATGGGGGCAGTTTTCCAGTGTCAATGGCTTCCTTGAAGACACATAATAGAAATTCTGAAATATCATCTTGAAAATCTTTATAGAATTCACTCGATAAACCATCACTGCCGGGAGCTTTATTGTCTTTTAATTTAGCAATATTCCTCTTGAGCTCGTCTAAAGTTATTTCTTGATCGCATAATGTCTTAGAATCCTCATTTATACATTTTGCAGTCCCCTTAATGGAGGAAAAGAAAACAGATGGGATGCCTACAGCGGAGGTGCTAGCATACAGTTTTTCATAGAATTTGGCAACAAAAGAGGAAATAATTTTTGGCTCTTCTGAAATTTGGCCGTTTATTTTGAGCTTAATTAGAGAGTTAAAGTGTGCATTCCTTTTTTCTAAATTGTAAAAATATTTAGAATTTTTCTCGACCATCCTCCAACCATTTCCTCCTTGACCTGATGAAAGCCGCTTTTGCTTTATCTCCATATATAGAGTCCAATTCCAGCTGCAATTTGCATAGTTGGTCCTTATCATATTCAGATAGATTCTCTCTGCCACACATATTAATAATTTCTCTAAGAATGTCCCTTTCCTTAAGTTTTTTCTCATTTGCTATCTCTTTCCCCCGCTTAATGGTCAATAATCTATTCTGAAATTTAGTATATTCCCAATGACTAGCATAAGAATTATGTTTTTTGGCTTTTTCCAAATTTTCAGCAACGATGGCTTTGATGGATTGCCTAAGAAGGGTGTCTTTTAATAGTGTAATATTTAACTTCCAATAACCATTATTGGGTTTAAACCGTTGTGTTGTGTTTACCAGACTGACAGACAGAATTATAGCTGTATGATCTGTAAGTATGGAGGATTCAATTTTCACATCCAAGATACACTGGTCTAATTCATTAGAGATGAGCCAATAGTCAGTCCTTGACTGTTTAGAAAAATCTTTGTTGCACCAAGTGGATTGTAGTTCCCCTTGGTTTCTTTCCCTCCATATATCACAGCAATTAAATCTTAAACATATACTGTTAGATTCCCCAAAAGAGCCTCGAAATCTTGGAGGGGAGCAATCAATCACTGGATCATTGACTGAATTCCAATCACCACCTAAAATTAGCTGAGCGTTAGTAAAGGTTATCAGACATGCG
>JAODKF010000051.1:6021333-6043577 GCA_026779585.1 Mormyrus proboscirostris
GTGGTCTGTGCATTGCTATATAAGCACATAATAATAATAATAATAATAATAATAATAATAATAATAATAATAATAATGAGATACTTTATTGATTCCCATGGGGAAATTCTCTTTACGCCTCCCCCAACTTGCTCTCTGTAGGTGCGAGTAACCTGGCTGCCACCCGCAGCAGCACCCAGGGAGCTGGGGGTTAAGGGCCTCGCTCAAGAACCCGCAGACGTGCCAAAGCATCACAGGCACAGAGGCTTAGTCCACTGCCCATCACGCCTTTAAAGTAACCGGGTGTGACGGACATATTGCATTCATAAAAACCAGCAAGACGCGATAGTGAGCCAGCAAATTACATCTGTGCTAAAACGAGACATTAGCCTTCCATCAACCACCCGTACCGGGAATCTGGCACCAATCAGAATTGTATGTAAGCTACATGGAAGGATGAGGTGCTTACAAAGCTACCAGTTTAACCCGGATTTATGATAACAAAAAGAAAAGCCCTCTGGGCATTCGGGGTAACCTGTATCCATGAAGTTCAAATGTCACACACGACACCCGTCGTCAGAACTGAGAGAGGAAGAAAGGTAAATAAGTTCCCGTAATGAATACCTTTCATTGCTCCTAAATAAATTCTGACGTAGGCAGTCCATCATAAAGGGCGTTATTGACATTATTTATAGCTATGTGTACACATGGCTACAACAAGCCATTGTCACGTACAAATCACCCAAAGGCAGGGCAGAGGAAGTGCTGTAATCACCATACGCCAAAGTGAAGCGATACTTTGGGCGTGCAACAGGTTCAGCGTGGTTTGAGCTACCAGCTAAGGGAAGGACTCCATAAACACACCAGAAATGTCTAACGTCACACTCCCTAGACAAGATGCTCAAGGCTGAAAAACCAGTGTGACAGGCTGAAATCACTTACTCTGTCCAACCTGGTACTTCAATGAATATAATCTCTACTGTTGTAAAGTTTCCAAATAACAGCATTAAAAAAAAAAGGTCTTTCAGATACTATCGTTATTTACTTGCACGTAAGATCTAGATAAATTTTGGATCATGGTTCAGCAACAGAAAGGTCAGGAGAAGCTCTTCAGGTGAGGGTCACACACAGCTTTCTAGTGTATAGATGCATGATTACACCCAGCATCTGATAACTGGTTAGGTCCGCCTTCTGATACTTGCTTGGAACTGGCTTCCTATACTTGGTTGAACCGGCTTCACAAAAGCTGCCGGCAGTTTCTGGTGGTACCAAAGGCCCATGGGGTCGGCCATCTGTACCGAGCCCTGCTCCTCTCCTCCAGCTTGCTCGCCGTCTGTCTCCATGTACCGTGTGGATGCTGAGCTGCCATGAGCTCCTTCCCATTCCAAAGGCGTTTCCATGGTGGCAAGTGCAGCAGATCCCCAAATGCAGGCAGGTTTAATGCAACCCTGCCATAATAACTACAGCGTCCCACACAAAAGGACATAAAGGATTTGGGAACCTTATCGGGCTAAATGTTCACTTCACCCATGAGGTCCTTCAAGCCAACATAAAGGATAAAGGGGGCAGCTCTCCTAAAGGTGGGGATATCTTCTTGGCATTGGTTCCATGGTGATAAAAGGCCTATAAAAACAGCTTCAGGATTACTGATGAAGAATGGTGGCAACGGGACCGTTGAGGAAGCTTCCAGTGTAAGCTGATTCTGCACAGAACATCTCCTTTAGGGTCTATGACATCACATCACCCCTAAACAGGGGTGTATAACATCACAATGGCACTTGGAATTTCTGACCACCGTTAAACTTAACCCTGACCCCTAAACAGTATTTCTAACCAAAGGCTATAAATCTTAGGGCGACAAGTGCGTAAAAGAGGACAATCCTGTAATCTGCAGAAAAGCTCCATATTAAATTACTAAAACCCAAAGTGAAATGCCAGCAGGACTAAACCCATATGAGTTACATAGCACTCCTCTGGTCTGCAGAAATGTCAGCGGCGGACAGTCATGCTGGATCTGTGCTGGCTATCACAACAGAACCAGACCTGGAAGCTGAGAGGTAAAGCAGAACCAGGCCTGTCAGCTGACGTGCGGCGGTTCCATTAAACCCTGGGCTTTTCCACATGTACCGTATTGCTGGACATCCTCCCACTTCTGCCAGCAAAAACCAATGAACAGAGAGGGAGGTGAGAGTGCAGCTTCCTTGCGCGTCACCTTCTGAAAGAGCACAGAGGATGCGGATGTCATAGTATTTGGGACCGCATCACCTCTGTGAGTCGGGAAGACGCAGCATGGCAGCTTAGGGGGAGCTTCAGCGCTGTCTAGCACGTTGTCCCTGGCCCTTAAACCCCAGATCTGATCACATGCAAAAACAACCCCCCCCCCCTCCCCGCCCCACCTCTGTATGGTGACATCATCCAAATGAAAGTAAAACACGTTTCAGGTAGCAGTGTAAACAATAGGGCCACTCCTGAAACCTTAAACCAAGCCCTTTGCGCTGCTGGTTTTCCCTCCACCCCAAACACGTGAGAATAGCTGTGCGCGTGTTTCGGCTTTGCAGTCCTCTGTGCGGCAACGTGCCCTGAAGGCAGACAGGTGTCGCTGTGGGGTGGCACACCAACATTTACGTGATTATGAAGCTGGTGAGAGCGGCAAGTACCACTAGAGCAGGACATGCAGGCAGAATGGGAAAGGACTGCGAGATACATGCCCTCAGTAAGAGCTCCGCCAGGCGCTGGCACCTTATAACCGCTGGTCATTTAAGAGCGGGGCTGCATGATATCAAATCAAAATATGTGAAGTTTCCATGAGTAACATTGCTCATAAACATTGTTTATAGAACAAAAAAGGAGGTGAAATTATGCAAAGTAAACTACTGTTCACTAACTTAGTAACTAGTTTTATGTAGGTGGAGGTGAGAGTAAAGGTCCACGTTATTCTGCTAAAAACCTTGTAAGTTATTTAACTGGCACCACCAGCGATATTAGACAAACCTTTATCGGTAATGGATTGAATTTTCTGGGTATGTGGAAGGTTTGGACATGACAGCCCATCCCAGTTTCACTGATGTTATAGGTCCAAATTCTGAGATCAGCTTTTCTGTAGTGCTGTGCTGGAGCCGTTTTTTTTCTGGCCTTGGGTCAGTTGTTTGCAGTGGAAACATGCGGAACTAGTTCCGGATTGGGAAAAAGCCTGGCACTGGTTCCAGAACCACGTTAGTGGAAATGAGGCAATATAGGTTGAGCGGGACTAAACAAGAGAGCAGAGCCAGGACTGAGGTACTGACTGGTAGCAGAGTCAGAATAGAGGAACTAACCAAAAAAAAGAGCAACTGAATCACCGCAGCTTCCCTGACAACCAGCCATGTCTCTCCAGGCCCCTGTTCAGGAGCAGGATGTGACTTCTGGGGATCAGAGTTGACATCAGGCTGCTGTACATCCTCAATAACACACTCATACAAATAGATTAACTCTCATACACATCACACAAGCAGATTCACTCTCACACACACCCGCGCCAACACACCGGCACAAGTGTATTCACTCTCTTACATATAAACATACATAAGTGGATTCACTGCGACAGACATAAATGCACTCAAGCAAATAAGTTGATTCACTCTCTCAAGTGCAGACTGCAAGCCGGACTATGATGATGTGCTACAAGAAGTCTTGATAGGGCGTTACTTAGGCAACTGCCATCCTTGGGTCACCAATTGGGTATGTTGGGTGGGCACCAGCATTCAAAATGTGTCAGAATTCTTCGGGGGGGTTCTGCTAGATGTTGATGGAGCAAGCACTGATTCCACTCTGCCCTCCTCCAAGTGAGCACACACACACACACACACACACACACACACACATACACACACATACACACGCAGTCTGCTCACCTCGTGCGCCCATGGCTAGGTCAGCCACCTTCTGCAGGGCATCCAGGAATGCTGCAGCTGCCACCACAGTGGTCCTGAAAGGGGGGAGCAGAGATGATGCATCACTGGCTTCACATAACCCCGCCCACTAGCACTAATGATAACCCCGCCCACTAGCACTAATGATAACCCAACCCACCAGTACCTATGAGACCCCCACCCCCATCAATGATACAGCAGCCCAATACTGCCTTCACATGATTCAGTAATACCCCAGTAAAGGACACTAGTTCTGGTCATTAATATTCACATATTACATAAATGCACAATGCTGTGCTTTTATCTCATTCATTCTTCCATAATTTCTACACTTTTACATTTATCTATTGCTTGAAGAGTGGATTTTTACACACACACTATAGATAGATAGATAGATAGATCGATAGATAAGGAGTAAAACTGTGGACTGTCTGGAAAAGAGTTGGGAGGGAGCAAGAACGTGGTACGTTTAGGTACGTTGAGAAACACTGCCTTAAAGTTTATGCTGAGGCTATTCTAGAGCAGAAAACGCTTATTTTGGAGTGGAAATAAGCTAATTATAGAGTGGAAATGGGCTGATTCTAGAACAGAAATAAAGCCTTTCTGCACATCATTCAATAGGGCTTAAAATTTGGACATGTGCGTGTGCTGTGTCCAAGGGACGGATCTCCACAAACCTGAGCTGGGACTGAAACTTGCCAGCCTTGCTGATGAAGTCCTCCCAGACGGGGTAGCTGCTCTGAGGAGACAAGCAAAAAGAAATCACCTCACAAACAGCATCCACCAACTCACTCTACTGGATCATGTCAGTAGTTTCTACCAACAAGATCAGTCTGACGTTTAAGGACACTCTGCTTACATGTAACCATGCAGATGCAGTAAAGTACCCAGTTCTTTGTACGATGTGTGAGAGACTGGAATAAACCGCCTACAAACACCTACAGATATTTAGAGGGACAATGAGGGTGACCTTGAACACAAGAAAACAATTGACCGAAGCCCTGGAGGTCAAACGGGGACGCGGCAAACTCACACATAAGCGTACAAGACAAAACAGTGGAGCCACTGTCCGGAAACAAAGCATCCGCAAGTAGGACCTAAAACACAAAGCAGCAGAAACGTCCTGCATCTGGTACCAGGAAACATCTGGAAGAGGGTTTGGAGATTGGTTACAATCAAAGAACATGTTACCAGGAGGAGACCTGAAAGAGCACAGTCCCCAGGGACCACACTGACTCAACATGTACAATTGTTACGTATAAAACAGCCACTTATGAAAACAGGACCTAGACGGCAAATACATCTCAAGACAATGAAAGACAAGGGGACCTCGGGGCAGAATCTCAATTTTTGACGCCAAAAATGTTCGACATGTCCAAGTTCTGCATTTGCAATTACATTAAATGGTTAGCAATCTCCGGTAAACGGCTCAAAGACTACAGGAGAAGGTTAATCCAGACTGTTTTAATTGAAAATATGGGATGCACTCGCTTTCAATAACAGCAAAGCCTGCTTATATTTCTCAATGAATATTTTAGGCGGCTATGTCAATGAATTAGCTCTCTTCAGTCCCGCCATCTGTGGCAATTAACAGCACTATGCCTGATGTGTATAATTTGCATAAAATAATTAGATGCCGGTTAATTTTAGACAGATTATTTCCTGTATTAATATGGACGCATAAACAGTGCTGGGTAGTCATGTGATAAGAAAAACAATCATTATTGTATAAGTTATCCGCATAACTCGACTTGAATTTCTCATCACTGATCATGATTTCCTGTCCATTTGGTATATATGTCAAAAGGAGTCTCATTACATTTTCGGCTATTGACAACCTGCAGGAGGCGTATATGAAAACATCGATTCGAAAACAGCATTAGCTTTATAACTGATTTAGAACCAGGAGGACCCTTGTTAATCATGTCTAACCCCAACCGTTCATTGAAAACGTCATATCAGCTTATGGTAATAAAATTTCAAAAGGCTGCAATAATTTACTTTTGTAGGTTGTTGTCAAACGCGCATGACTAACTCAGTTAACTTTCTGCACAACTTGTAATTCGACATTCATTAAACATACTGGCCAGCAGACCAACACTGACCCCACAAACACAGCAAACCATAGCAAAGCCACCGAACCCTAAATACCATATAAACATTTTACTGCGATACTTCAAATACCATTTTATTGTTCCTAGTCTGTAAGGCAGCCTAAATGACATAGTGCAATTAAAGTCCTTCCATATAGCCACGCATCAGACAAGTAGCCTAAGCTGGTCCAAGTTTCTGGAGTTACCTTCTTGGTCCCTCAAACAATCTGCATGTTGCATTTAGTTGACAGAAACGATTTTCTGAATGAGAGCTGTCATGTTGACTAGATCATATCATAAAACGGGTTTAGGGTTTAACCCGTTGAAAGTCAATGAATATATCAAATAAAAGATAAAATATTAGTAGCTGGGAGATGGATAAAATGTAGCAGCAATCTAAAGGTCCACCCGTATATTAGATGATAAAATGCAGGTTTTGCGCTGTAAAAGCCGCGCTGTCACACATGGCACTAGATCAGAGTTGGGTTTTTAAGGCGGCTCTCCTACCTTCATGTCGCTGATAACGGTGTGGAAAAGCCCCCCAAGCGCACCGCACTCCCTCTCAAACACAGCCTCCATTTTCCGTCAGTGTCACAGGTAAGAAAGCATGGAAAATGTCAACTGACAGGAATACTTCAAAAATAAAAATGAAAAATAGCTTCCCGATAAATCGCATCAAAATGAAGCGGCTGTCCTCAAAACGCAAGGCAAAAACCTAAAAAGAGATAATTTACAATCTGTTTTTCCCATATTGAAAAAATCCCATGTGCAGCTGGTATGAAATACACACGAGCTGTATTAAGAAAAGTAAAAACGGCTACATGTATCTATATATGTGTGAATGGTCGGGGAAGCTAAGCGAAACGAAGCGACTTTCAGCGACTTAAGTTGAGCACAGCTGGCCCCGCTTCTCCGCGCGCTCCGGCTATTGAGCGTCCCCGACACCAGGCGCGCTCCAGCGTTGCGCCTCCTCTTTCATTCATATCTGGAGATTCACAAGGACCGCCGACGATGATGCCACAGTACCGCAGTTCTTCATTCATTCAAACGTTGTAAACATCAGTGGAAAGATAGAATTTTATGATTCTTTTAAGTAGGGACATTCAAAGTTAGCAATGTAATATTATAAATAATTAATTCGTAATCAAATTTCAGCGCTCCAACTATAATGTTTCCATACTGATGAACATCTGCCCCCTAGTGGCCAAAATGTCACCATGTAGAGCGGGAGTCTCAGGGTCAGGAGTGTGGGCGTGCTGGTCTCTGCTCCACGTCGTCCCCTTAATTACTCAGTCAATTATTTCCATGTTTACATGGCATGTTTCAAACGTAGTTATGATGCATTTTAAATGACCCTCAGTGCAGGCTTCTACCAAAATACGAAGTACCCGGCTGCATTAAATCCAAATGGGATAGTCAGTGTCGTAGATAAAAACCTGAAATACTTCAAAGATATAAAGAAGCCCGACTCTGGTCCATTACACAAGAACGATCCTGTGCACGCTGTAACCTGACATCCACGGAAAACCTGAAAACAAAACATACGTTTTATATTAAGACGTGTTCCGACCAAAATGGATTAATCAGCACAGAAGACCACTAGAGGTCGCTCAAAGCTTGCGCGACAAAGCACGTTCAGTAGCTTCATTTAAACACGTGAAAAGATTCAATTTAACTTAAATCAGAAAATGAGTTTTAATGAGAAAATCCAGCTTTCGTCACAGTTTTGAATTATATGGAGTATATGGAGGTGTACTTTCATTATGGTTTATGGTTTGATCGGGTATGTTTACAGTTCTAAGACGTCGTACCAGAAATTCTGCCAAATATGGTAAACTCATATGATGAAGAAATTAAGCGTTTAATCCCTAAATATTCTGCCTCACAATTTATCCCCCAAAGAATGAGAACTTAAAGTTTTAAAAGGTTTTAAGAACAACAGACATCACCTAATGAACAGACCTGTTTATAACGCACAGGTCTCCTTACAAATCCTCGGATGTTCCAAGAGTCCCGATTGTTAATCTCCAAAAGCAAGAGAACACTAACCAGTACCAACATTGCACTTTGCAGTGATTTATGGTAAATTAGTCTGCCCAACAACCTTGAAATATTGTTGAATCTACATCTCTAGCCCATAAACACGTTTTAACATGAAAAAGGCGTAACCAGCGAATATGGGCCAAAACACCCTATCGACTAATTATGAAAAACAGTGAGATGTGCGTCATTTAAAGTCCCATTTAAAGTCGATATTGAATTATTGATCGGCGCCAACTGCAAATCACAGAGAATAATTACATTTAAACTGATCTGTCTGGGTTTGTTCATCTCCTATCTCTGCTAAGCGGCCGCATTTACCCACGTGGGGCTGCGTTTTAGCCCCGCCCCATCGCCACTGTCACTTGGTCTTAGGCTGTGGGTCGCTATTTGTGTCACACGTCCACCGGCTGCCCGCTGTTATTGGGGTGATCTACGCGAAGCAGATAATGACCGGTCTGTCGCTGTGTGCAAATGAAGGCTTGCCTGTCTGTTTTTAAAATATAGGAGTAGTGTATCTGCCGAGATCTGTACCATAATAGTACGACATATCCTTTTTATCTGAGAGTTATGGTATTAATCACATCACCCGTGACACAATAGCCTTTGGTAAATAAGACACAGTTTAACAGAAAAAGGCAAGATTTTAGTTTTAAGTATATTAATAGAAATATAATGGTCTATAATATAAGACATTTAGAAACCACAGAGTTGCCAAGTTGTCCGTAGGTGCGAATGGTGTGTGTGTCCTGTGACGGGTTGATGTCTCATCATGCGTTATTCTTTGCTTGGTGTCCCCAACTTCTGGGATATACTCGGGACTCCCTGCCAACCTGCACTCTCAGAAAAAAGAGTAACAATTAGTATCTTTGCTTGTCACAGGGGCTGTACCCTGAAAGGCCTGCCAATTGTACCCTTAGCTGTAGGTAATTGTACCTTTTATGGCGCAGAAATGGACTCCAAGGAACATTTCCAAGGTACAAACAGCATTATTGTACCCTCGTAGTCCATTTGTGTACCTTAAAAGGTACAGTTACTTATGGCTAAGGGTACAATTGGCAGACCTATGAGGGTACAGCACTAGTGACAAGAAAAGGTACAAATTGGTACTGTTTTTTTCTGAGAGTACAGAGGACACATGGGAACAGAAAATGAATGGATGGATGGAAAAATAAGTCCTTCCACAATGATTTTTCTTAAGGATTTCATGTGGCATCTATCATGTGGATCAGTTACAGAAACAGCTCCGATGTTTCTGAGTAGGATGATGGGATCCCCCAGTGACGGAACAAGAGGAGAGATGCTGCTGTAGGGTAGCCAGCAGACAGCGGCTAACTTAGCAATCGGGTGTCACTGGTTTGTTCTGGAGAGCTTTAGCAGTGGAAAGTCATTGATGTTCTTGAGCACAGGCCAGCCAAGTCTGCTTATGCCCTCCTCTCGCCCACAGCCCCAAGCTTTAATTGCAGCCTGACTGGGTTTCCTAATTTTTCTCTTTGTGCCCGGGTACCGATAGGCAGAAATTAAAGCAGGCCGCAGCTGGGGCCAAATGACAGAGGAGCATCAACGTCATGACCCTGGCGGCGCAGCTGGGAGTAATTACAGTAATCAGATGCTACTGTGGGAAGCTCCTCCCCTTCCAAAAACAGCAGACAAGAAGAAGAATCAAAATATGGGAAGCTCACAATCGCTTAATAAATAATAAAGTGGTTCCTGTTGTATTACCACTGAGACATTGTTCCTTATTGTCTATCATTGTTACTAATATTGTGTATACCACTGTGTAGCGCTGTGGTGACAAAGCTTTTGGATGCCATGCCCACGTTTGTGCTAAAACCGGTCATCGCGGAGCAGAATGGGCAGTTAAGGGGATCGCAGCTCTGTGTGTGGAGTTTACACGCACAGACACACTCCAAAAACTTATGGAAATCCTTCCCAGAAGAGCGGCACCTGTTGTAGCTGCAAAGGGGGGGACCAACTCCATACTGATGCCTATGGATTTAGAGTGGAACGCTATAAAAGTTCCTTTAGCGGTAATGGCCAGGTGTCCCAATAGTTTTGTCCATATAGTTTATTTGTTATGGCTGAATTTTAAAGCATAACCACCACATCAGTCATGTCTGCATCAGTACTCTGCTTCTGTGCCATGTGATATGGATACAAGTGCTTTAGCTTCCAGGATCTCATTTTGTCCGCTGCTCTCTTATTCTATTGCGTTTGCCAGGCATGTAGCATTTCTGTCTGGTTTTATGATTACACTGCGTGCAGTGTGAGGGGCAAATGTCATTATCCCCGACTCACTCCACCCAAGAAGAGGAATGACACCAAATAACGTTGGCAATCTGCCTTTATTTCACTGGCAGTGAAAATCTCTCAAAGAACAGCTCTTCTTGAATATTTTCATTTACAATACCAACCATGTCAGACAGATTCTACTTTTACTGTGTTTAAGCCAAATCACCACAAAGCAGGTAAGTTATAAATAATCACAACAGTGGACAATTCAAATACCGAGAAGCAAAGCCGCTGAGATACAGGCGGGAAGCATCATATATGAACCTGAATGCGGCTCAGCAACATGCAGACACACTGCAGGACATCACTAAAGCTGAAGCAGACGCCCGTCCACACACGTGCGGAACACGGGATCATAGGATATCACATCACAGGAGCCCCCGGGCGGATGTTAGACAGTGTGTTGCACTGTGTCATTTCAACCACATGGGACACTGTGGCAAAGGGGGAGCACTGCTTCTGTGGGAAGGGGGGGTGGGATTACGAATTCAGCTTCAGCCCCAGACACAGTGCCAGTTCATTCTTCTGGATCTTTCCATCCCGGTTGACATCACAATGCTCCAGCAGCACGTGACGAAACTTATCGAGGTCGACACTGCTGATGTTGGCCTGAGGGATGATAAGCATACAAACCATAGTTGGAACACAGCTGTAAGCTGCAAAGCATGCTGGGAAATGTTCTTTGTGTGTATGCGGAACTGTTTTGTTGTATTTTTTCCCAAATGCCTAAACCATGGAGGAGATGTTCAAGGCTTGAAAATTAGAAGAACAATGCATGAAGGATCCAACCTTGACCAGCTCCATCATGTCCTTCACAAATCCATCAACTTCAGGTCCTTCTAAAGCTCCAGTCTTACTCTGAAAAGCAGACAAATTCATGGTGAATATTTACAGAAAGAACATGGCGTCAAGTGTACTATCTTTTTATTATCAAATCTCAATGCGTACCTTCAAGAAAGCTTTCGCATTTATGCAAACGCTTGATCACATTTATAATTCTGCCGAGTTGTGTTTAGTGAGGTTGACTTAGCCAAGCACATACAGATTCCCCTCCTGCATTTAATTACGATCGTTGTGACTCTGGTTGCATATCCACACTTTCATTGTTTGTAGAAAAGATGCCGATCAAAGCCAGTTTACTTCAACCAAGGTCCCCAAGAACTGGACAGACCAGTTAATGATCCTCTTGCAGGTTTCAGCTTGATTTACTTTTTGATTGGAGCCCCAGAGTTAGAATAATCATTAGTGGATTAATAATCACTGTCAGAGGAGATTCAGTATGCAAGTAACAAACTGATTAACTCGTTTGGTGGCCATTTCCCATTTTACAGATTATCATACATTTTTGATATCTTAGGGTACACTGCTAAGGTACTTACTGTTCATGTTGGACAAAGTAATGTCTGTCATACATTAAACATTAAGAGGCCAAAGTTGGTGTAACACATGTTATTGGTACCATTTGGATGAACCAGGCTGTGAGTGATATCCTGTGATATATCCTGTGATATATCCTGTGATATCGCCATCAGAGGTTGCAGGCTTTGCGTCTCCTACTTACGACATCATAGTGTGCAAAGATGGCTTCAAAGTCGCGCTTCCTGTCCTCTTGACTGCAGGCCTGAAACAGGCAGGTGTGAGGTGCTAAGAGAGTATTTAAGGTACTATTTTAAGCACAAAAGTAGGACTATACACTGGGCTTTGCTTGCAGTTAGTGATCATTATAGTTGAAGACTGTCAAAGGACAAACGAAGCTACAGGAGGAGAGCATAGGGGTCAATGTGGAACTCTGTGCCTGTGATTGGAAGGTCGCTGATTCAAATCCTGTCCTCAGCCTTTGAGCAGCATAACCATCTGGTTTGATCAGGGGGGCTGGATAAATGGCTGATTCAAGGCTTTCTTCTCACCTGTATATACGTCTTTATATCTCACGGGACAGTATAATAGGATATACCCAAACTAAAGAAGTCCACCGTACCTGTACTTGTGCAGATCAAAAAAAATTAAAGTGTCTTCATCACAACAATTACAGAGAGATGCAGATTTCAAATGGAAAACTCAGAGTGAGAATATTCAGCTCTGATGATCTGCGACAGGTCCGTTTCAGTAGTCTATCTTCTCCACTGGCTTAGAGCAGGTGGTGAGAATCAGTTAGTGTAGACACCGAGTCTCACTTGAAGAAACATCTCATTTCTCTATACTTTCTCAGGTTTTCTCCTATGATGATATGCATGGATGTTGTGTTGTCATGCTGCTGTTGAATGTGGGATTTTTAAGAAGTTCCTGAGGTTTTACACCACAGATCTTTAATATCTTGGGTTCGAGCCCCTGCTGGATGCTAGTTCACCTCAACTGTGACACAACAGAAGCAGCAGACTTACATCCATCTTGAATTTCAGCAGGAAGTTCTCTCGCAAAGCTAAAATTCTAGAAGGAAAACGGAAAGTCAACAGCTGCCAATCAGAGGAGGAGGAACACCTCACAAAATTGGGGACTAGAAACATGAGAAGCTTAGCTGAAAACTTCAGAAAGTTGTTCAGATCTGTCACCTTTTCAGGGATGCTTATTCTGTCTGCTTGTTTGTTTTTTCCCATGATGGCTGAACCTTTCTGCATGTTTTATTCCATAAGATGCAGTATTGACCTGGCTCTCTTGATCTCTAGTAACCTACAAATTGTCATGTTAGATTACAAAGAAAGGTTTGATTATGCTGTTACCTGGCTAAGTCATTCAAATCCAGTCGGCCGTCATTATTTTTGTCAAACATCTTCATCTGTAATTAGACATCAATTAAAAAAAACTCATGGGCTGATTAGGTAAGCTTACAAACTGAGATATGCATTGTGCATCAAACACTTGAATATGCTAATATGGCCCAAGCATGAAAGCATATCAAATATATTTGTTTTTTGCGTCTTGTTATTTTTTTCTGTATACTGGTTTAAATGGAAACCCTCTGCATACCACTTTGCAATCAAAATCACTCGAAATTGCTAGCTGACCACAGAAAAGTCTAACTACTTGGAACATAAGGAATGGAAATCCACCATTCAGAAGAAGTAGACAAAAACCCTGAGATCAGATGGACAGTTTCAATATGTGATAAATAATAGGGGCAGAGAAGGGGGTTACCATGGTTTCCGTGTATTTCTCCAGTTGGCCAGGGGACACCACCTTGTTGTGTTGCAGAAACAGATCCTTCAGGAAATCCTGTTCAGGACAACAGCAGAAAATGTGATAATGCAAAATAACGTAACGTGTCTAGACTAGGCGCTGATGTCCTCAGTGCTGCCAAACTGCACGCGTGTGTTTCCCTGAAAGGGAATGAGCACACACTCTTCATCAACACCCTACTGCAGGAGCTCCAGAAACCTTCAGACTCCTGGTTTATCCAAATATAACACCAGATCAAACCAGGGGCGTCGTTAGGTCCAATCACTCGGGGCTGTAGCCCTGAGTATTTTAGGCCTGATGCTAGTCTTCCTTCAAAAAGAAAAAGTCAAGCCCCAGGTAATCTTGACGTAGCCCTTGATCTTTTCAATAGCTAGAGACTCCCCTCGATAAAACCGTCCACCAGTAAAGATGCAGCCGTGTTAGAGTCAGAGCTTCATTTTGAAAAATTTAAAAACACCGGCCTTTGGAAGACCACAGCCTGGAGAAGTGGAGGTCTGCTATGTTCTGTGGCAGGAGGTGTTGAGTCCACATACCTTGAGCTCCACAGCCGAAATGTACCCACTGCTGTCAGCGTCGTAGTTCCTCCAGATCTGCGGGGGAGTTTGTGTGAGAAGTAGGGACACACACACACACACCCCCAGCCAGGGGCACTCAGGTCTTACCCTCATGAACTCAACGCTGCTCTCCAGCGCCGCCTCTCTCCGGAACAGGAGCAGGAAGTTCTCATCTTCTGGAAGCATCATGCTGGCCAGCTGGAGAGGGATCCTCCTCAGTGTTAACCACTAATCATTTAAAACTTTGCACTGATGAATACAATAAGTTATTCTCCTAGAGCTACCTGCTGCTAGGTTTACAACTAACGTACCTCCTGGATCTGCAAGCGCTCATGTCCTCCTCCATCACAAGTAGAGGCAAATCTGTGCTTCATCTGCTGAACCTTCTCCTCTGTGACCTTCCCCGGGACACAATGCAAAAGGAGTACGAGCCAGTCACCCTCTCTCTCAACTCAGCATTTATGTCAACTTAGAATCAGTAAAAAACGAATCAGCCATGAAGTTTCGATTTTCGGGATCCAGCTCACAAAGTTAAGATTGTAGAAGGCAAAAGGGAAGTCAACAGCTGCCAATCAGAGGAGGCGCTGCACCTCACAAAACTGGGGACTAGAGACAGGAGAAGTTCATCGGAAAACTTCAGAAAGATGTCCAAGTCTGTCATCATCTCAGGGATGCATATTCTGTCTGCTTGTTCTAATATTCTCATGTTGACTGCGCATTCTATCTATGCTGGGTAGCAATGTGATGTGGTGGCGAAAACGCAATTGCAGACCCACTGGGACGATATCAAATGGCATTTATTTATTTTTATACAATATTAGAATTTACCCTTTTACGCTTAACCCATAGCAACAAAACAAGTGTTTTTCTTTTAAGAAACACGCTTTTATTTTTTAAAAAAGAATTGGTAACATAACATCATGCACTTATGATCTAATATTATTTCATGTTTAAGACTTTTGCAGTAACTGTGTATGAAGCAAACGTGCGGGTTTGAAGTACAAATGACTTGTTACTCACACGGACTCCTAGCTTCTTCATTGTGTGTCGGAAAAAGTCCTCCAGCATTTTTCTGTCAACATAGCCTTTGTCTGTAAGACCAGGGATCGTTTCACTGCACTGAAAGCCGTATTTACTATGTAAACAGCTTTACTTTAAGTTTAAAATAAAATTTTGAGCCACGCCGTCGATGTCTTGTTAAAACAAGGACATTAAACAGAAAACGATGCATTTCAAGTTTAAAACCAAGAAAGTTATATGATGAGCACATTTCTAAAGTCTCTCGTTCTGCTCTTACCGTCGCGGTCGAAATTGCGCCAAATGTCCATAAAAAGTGCGGCATCCAGGTTATGAAAAGCGCTGTCCATGGTGCCTTATCGCGTCAGAGCAGGGGGACTAGGGAGGCAGCTGCTCCGCTCCGCGGCAGACGAGCAGGATCTCAGAGCCCTTTCAGCTGTAGAAAGAACTCACGCTACTTTATTCTGATGGGAGGGACTCCGCGCGCAGGCAAATTACTACCGTCAATGCGCGCGACAAGCGCTCAGAAAGGGCTTAACGTCATTAGGTATATAAAAAAAGAAAAATAACTACATTTCACTACCAAATTACACATTTTATGCACTCACCTTACATATTTCAAAGTCTAGGCCTATATAAGCCCCCCGCCAACTCATGTAACCACACGAAAAGAGACGGAACCAAAATGTTTCATAACAGTAGTAATAATAATATTTAATCTGGTCATTAACGCATCTCAAATGACAAAATTCTTGTTGATGACCCTGATACATCTTTTAAAATCCCAGAGGTTGTATCAATAGATGGCCTTCGAGTATAATCCGCCAAAGGTTGTATGTGTTGTGTACATACGCAGATAAGACCGATGACATTTTACACATCACTTTAATTGATAAAATGTAAACAAAAGATCCAGATTAATTTTTTGTAACGTAATGAAACGGTTCTCAATCAAAATATCTTTAATTTAATAAACTTCCATCTTCCATTACAAACCAAATTTTATGTATGATTTTATTAATAAAATGCACATTTATCCCTCCCACGTTCAGTGGGCACCTTAAAGGTACATTTATTTGATAGTTATATACGAAATATATTTGACAAATTATAAAACACCTTGTCTTAATATTGTGCTCTTATATAAAAGTATAGTAGGTATTTGGTATAGAACAAGTACTTATATATTACATATGACATACATGTCACTTTTCAGACACAGGTGTATCTATGGACAGACACGCCAACACAAACGCACATATTACACAAAACTACACAAGAGACACTGTCCCTAATTCCTCCCCCAGAATACATTCACAAACTAACTACAAATGACAATAATTTTGGGAAAAAAACACTGAAGCTGAATTTATTTCAGCTGCTCAGAGGAAACAGATTTAAGATTAAACTTACAATCTGCAGGAGACTTTGATCATCTGGGAACGTGACTGATCAATTTTTTGAAAGGAAACCGGTTAATATTGACCTTGCATTACGGGCCTGGTAGAGTTTTCATAGAAAGACTGCAACACGACCGCAACATGACCAGACCCTAATAATCACGTTTCAAAACAGTAACAAAACACTGATAGCGGGGCATTGGGCCGGGAAGTCATTAAACTTTCATTTGCGCAGCTGCCCGTTAACCTGCTTTTTTCAGGACATGTGGCCATCAGGGTTTGGTACATGTGAGGAAATCGTAGGAAGGACTTGGAGAAACAGCCTTCTGAAATTCACTGGCTCTTTCTGTGCATTTCTGAACAGCCAAAGAGGTGGCAGGATGCATGTGTGTCTGACACATCAGTCTTTATTTTTATGTAAAAATGTCTCTCTCAGGCTCCTCCCCAGCTTCCGTAGACTCGCTTGCTTGGTTCTTGTCTCGGTCCTTGGTCCTGGGGCCTCCATCCTCAGTGCCGAGGGATTCCCCACTCAGGTGTACAGTAGCATCTGCTATGGAGGCTGGTCGCTCTAGGAGTGCCACCACAGAATATGTGAACAAATGAACAGTAGGGGGCACCATATCCCGCAACGGCATAAAACACACATTCTTCTCATCACAACCTAGCCCTCATATCTGGAGGAAATGGCAGGTTAACTAGATCAAGACAGATACAGATCCAGGACCAGTTGGGCTGTCCCTTAGACTTGAACATGCAGTTGTTGTATTAGGGAGTCCATGTTATCAGCTGCAAAATCAGCTCCATAGTATCAGAGCTCAGTTTTTTCAGGAGGGCTCAGATTGTGTATTACTTAAATGAATCCCATAAGTCATTCTTTGAAGAGAATATGAGAAGGCCAAGTGTTGGACAGGTGAAAGGTAACATTTGATTGGTCTAACCATGTCGGGGGAGGGACTTCTTGCGCTCTTGCTCGTCCACTTCCTCAGCAGCGCTAGCGGAGCATTGCCGCAGAGATGCGAGCTTCACAGTGGCAGCAGGCCGCTCCGCTTCTGGGTCGGGGTCAAACGGGTTCCCATCTCCCAAGGGTTCTACTGCGGGGAGGAAGCAGAACAGCGAGTGACAAGCCCTCCGTGATATGCGAAAAGTGACTAGTTGAAGGAATTATGAGCGAATAAATTAAGTTCAACTCTGATATGAAACATCCATGCATCCATTCATTTTCGGTAGCCGCTTATGTTGCTATGCTGTGCAGGGTTGGAGGGGTCTGGAAGCTATGGACACAAGGCAGGGAATAGCCCAGGGTGGGGCGCCAACCATCATAGGGCACGATCACTTTTCACACACACAAGCACATCAATGGAGAATTTGGCAGCTCCAATTCACGTCAGCGTGTTTGTGGACTGAGGCGGGGAAACTGGAGGAAACCCCACAAAGACACAGAGAGAACAAGCGAAGTGCAACCCCCCCCCCATTGGAAAGAACCAAATTTAAATAAATGAAGGCACTGCAGAAATTCAGATCAAATAAAAAGCCCTTCATTGTGAGGTAATCATTATACCAGGGGGATTAAATCAGAGACTGTTTCCTGGAGGCATTTAGTCCACTTCCTCTGATCCATCGAGCCTCATTTCTATCAATGTTAAGAGTTTTATTAATGAAGACATCAGTTTGGCTACATTGCCTTCCATTAAGCCTCAGACTAAGTCAGCCTGTATATTCAGACAGAACTCACCTTCCAGAACAGACAAGGGAAGGCTGCTTGGGCACTCCTTCTCACTGTCTGAGGGCGCCCTCTTTGGGCCGGGTGGCAGCAGTGACACCTTTGGACACACGTTCCCACTGGGAGACTCTGGATGTTCGTCTAAAGTGTAATTCAAGAGATTTTCATTAAAAAAAAAAAAAATGAATTGTAAGCCTCAGGACAGCAGTATACCTTAAAATGGCAAAAGTAATGTGGGAAGCTTAAGGCAGGAGACTTCAGACAAACATTCATATGTCGTCTGTTTTAACATTTCTTTTTCTTCAGTGTTAACAGCACCACCACCACCTCTACAGCCAGTACACAGACAGCCCCTCCCAGACTCTCCCAGCATCTCCTAGGGCAAAACCAGCACTTCCAGTGCATAACATACCTATGCTGCGGCTGCTGCTGGTTCGAGGTTTCTGAGGTACAGAGGGCTTGTTGATTAGGGAGGGCTTGCTACTCAGTGGTGGGGGTTTGGGGCCGACAGGGGAGAGGTTACAGGAAGGATTACGGCTCCTGGGAGCAGCCTCCGGCTTCCCGTCGCTCATGGGGGGCCTCTCTAAGGGGCCCGTCACAGTCTCCCCTTTAGGGACCCCCAGCGGCCTGCTGTCTGGTGGAGCTGGGCGCCCTTTGACAAATGAAACACACCAATTAGATGCTCGAAAATTAAGCGACATTCTTGATTTTCTATGCAACATCAGAATTCATGACCTTTGACGCATAGAGACTTTTGGGAAATCGCGCCTAAACTCCATTGTTTAATGGACAGCATGGAGGTTAATTTACATGAAGATGGAAGCAGGTCACCCACCTGGGTCACTGCCTGTGAGCTTGTCAGGACAGGCAGGGGAGTTGACCATCTGCAAGAGATGAAATGTTGCGTGAGGATGTGACAAATCAGCACATAGTCATTACCATCAACCGATTCAAAAGTCAGTAGCAATCTTCAGAAGGGGCTCTCATCTCCATAAAAATATCACCACCATCATCTGTACACAAATAGATCAAAGAAAAAGTTTCTGTATAATTAAAATTGGCCAACTTAAATCCACTGGATTTCAGTGCAGTGGGACAAAATCTGCAGGTACAGATCAAGGACACTAGAGGGAGCTACTTTCACATAGATGAGCAGAAAGACCAAAAAGTGAGTGTGAACTAGGAGCTGCAGAAATGCATTATGGTACGAAACAATTTGAGGTTTAAACTCATTTTAAAAACTGCTGTCACATTCCTACAGAGGTCAGGAAATGTAATACTCAGACCTCTGTCTGCTGTGAGACCCACACTGTCTAACAGTAACCGGTTTCTCCTGCCTCAAATCATCCAGGCTTCTCAGCACTGCCCTGACCACAACGGGTAACAAAGCATTTATTAGGCACCGAGAAGCTATTCTCTTATTTACTGAACTCAAAAGTTTCACGACCACTCAGTAGTAAAATCGCCTTCTCTAAAGTTCACACCCATCCTCCAGGGTGATCATTGTCTGGGACTCGATGATCCTGCAACCCCAAACCAGCCAGCTAAAAACAAAACCTCCATCTTGGGAACGTTTGCCAAACCCTCAAAGGTCACCAGCTGAACACCAACCTTGTGGGCTCCGGCTGCTCTCTTCTCCTGCTTGGCCTTCATTTCAGCCAGGAGGCCGGTGCCCATCACCTGAACCCTACACCGGCGGCCTCCCATGGGGCTGGCCTTCCCTTCTCCCTCCAAGTGATGATCCACAGAATCAGGAACCTTCAGTTCCTCAGGGTGTTCCACAGCTCTGCCTTGCTCCGTGGGAGGGGCTTTGGACTCATTGGCCTTCGCTGACTCTGGGGCAGAGCTCCAGCTCATGCACTTGGGGGACAACGGCTCCTCTGCTGCCATAGGCCCCGGCGCAGCAGGGGCCAGCTGGCCCTTGTCGTGCTTGGAGGAGCGGGACATGATGAGGTTGAGGAACCCGCTCTTCCGAGATTCCCGTTTCGTGTCCCGCTCCTGGGAGCTGGAGCTCTTAAGAGACGACCGCCTGTGAGCAAAAGAATGTACAAAGCTGAGCCCAGGAGACCAGGGGCGCGGCAGCCCTCCTCATCACAGCAGGGAACCTGAAGTTCTCCAGGTATTAAGGAGCAGAACCCATTAAAGCACACTTCAAGCTGGGCTGTCACACCAGCATGAAACATGGTCTAAAATAAGGTGCAACCTTCACTAAGACTTACTTAGATCCCATCTTAGTGATTTTCTTAGAGAAGAACTCATCGACGCCCTCATCCACCCTTCCCTCGGGATTGATCTGCTCATCCTCCTGCGTGGGACTGCTGTTCGTCAGCTGAAAGGAGACAGAGTTCTACATCCCATCCAGGTACAGCACATAACATTATCTCCATAACATCATGGACTTGCATGGATTTGCAACAGAAACCTGATGTCTCTGAAGAAGACTGAAGGCACACCCTGGTAAGTGTATTGTATTGTACGCCGAACTTGCAGCATCCATTCAGCCGTGTGACTAATGTAGTGATGGGGGCTGAAGTGTCAAGATGCCACACTCACTGGCATACTGCTGGACTTCATCTTCTTGTTCCTCTTGGGCCGGAGCTTTGTGTAGTGCTCCAGCTTGCTAGCCTCCTCTGAAGGTAGCTCCTCCATCACCTCTGGGGGATGCGTTTCCACTGTGGGTGGAGGGGGTGGCGTCTGCACCCTGGGTGGCAGAGGTGGGTCCTCGATATGAATAGGCACATCTTCTAGGGCCTTATCCAGGTCAAACTCCATCTCTGATGGACAGATGGTGACCACCGATCAGGAACAAAATCACATAATAGCATAATAGGATGAGGTCACTGATGACTGCTTACCAAAGGCCCTGGAGACTGGCCGCAGCATTCTGCTGTGGATACTCCTCCTCTTAGAGATGGGTGTCATCTGCAGAGGAGAAACAGCCATCATATTACAGGTTTCAGGAGCAGACCAGTGCCAGAAAAGGGAGTTTGGCAGTTGGGTAACACTCCAATGATCCAGCTGACAAACTCAGGTTATATAACATGTTAAGTCACAGGTTTTAGGTCTGTTATGTTCAAAGAAGATAAAAATGCCAAGTCTCTTTTTCACAAGAAATATAAACGCGATCAAATACAAACCCCAGCAGAACTCAAATGCTGCTGGACTGTCAAGACCTTTTTGAGATCAAAGACTCCAGAATCGACACGAGTGCTTGACTTATTCCCCCAAAATAAATCAAAGTAAAATCATCTGGAATTTATTAGCAGATCAGAACCAAAACAAGTGGCCTTAACTAAACAATCCTGCAGTAACACTAGTCTAGGCAGGTAAACTTTGGCAGTCATGTGATGGTCACATCCTCATGTGCATTATTTTTACATGCTCAATGCTGGCCTGCATTCTGTGAAACTGCAGCCGAAAACCAATTCTGAGTCGCCTCTGTGCCCATTAACCCACAAGCATGACCCATTCCCATTCCCATTCCCATTCCCTACTCCTGGAATGTCATCTCATTATGTCAGAGTCTGATACCACTATGTACACCAAGTGCCAATCAGAACTATTCCCAGCGTCATCCAAAAAGGCCAGTTTTCTAAACAGCAAATTAGAGCTTATACTAATCTGAATGACTAAGGAGTCCTGTGTTCATTCTCTCATGAACCACCATCACCTTCAAGCAATGAAGAAAAAAGAAGAAAAAAAAAAAAAAAAAAAGTGACTCTCATCCAGCTCAACTTAGTCAATATGACCCCAGGGCTCTGATTTATGAAATAATTCTGTGAAGGTCTCTGGATTTGACGTCCTGCCCTGCCTGATGATTTAGAGCAGCTCAATTACTATTTCATGCCCTTCATGGCCATAACTCATCGGCGGCGGAGGCTGCGGATGGCCGCTGGTTTCTGGGTGTCTTCTCTCTGAGGTGAAGCAGACAATGGCAGTAGTGAAGCAAGCAAGAAGCACGGCAGAGTGACCTGGACAGGAGAGTGTCACTGGGAAACAGAAGGACAGATGGTAGAGACAGAGGGGCCAGTAAAAAGGAGATGGGGGGGGGGGGGGGGGGTAACGTA
>JAODKF010000051.1:6043677-6062676 GCA_026779585.1 Mormyrus proboscirostris
CCCCCCCCCCCCCCCCCCCCCCCCCCCCCCCCCCCCAGCGGACTCTCTGGTGCATCCCCAGCCCTGGGACAAGCGGTTTAAAGAGAACCACAGAGCCTCACTTTAAAAAGGTCACACGCGGCAATGAGATGGATCAGTTTCTTTGGAAACTGGAGCACAGTCAAGCTGGCAACCGCAAAATGAGTCTTTAAAAACCCACATTGAGGAACATAATTAATAAAATGATCACAAAATAAGGCTGAGCAGGCAAACCCGAGCCCTCCGACTCGCAAAAAGTGCCCCTACCATGCAGGTGTCCAGATCTTCCAGTCTCTCCACCTCCACGGGCTCCTGATTGGCTATCACAGGGACCACCTCCTCTTGGAGCTCCGCCTCCAGGGATTCCTGTTGCTGCAGTGGCTTTCCCTTCCTGGCCAGGTGCTCTGCCTGATTGGAGGGGTTGGATTTACTGAACTGTAAAAAATGGCTACCAAGCCCCTTCAAACTCCTTTTAATAAGGGACTGGTCACCATCGATTTGTGTGTGCGCTCCTGGGCTCACCAGAATGTGCTGGGATTTGGAGAGAGACTCCAAAACCTCATCAACAATGCGATCAGAGAGGAAGGAGGCCATGGTGAGCTTCACATCGCTTTATGTGAGGAGGAGAAATGAGAGGGTTACACTACACACCACAGACCACGCTTAGGGAACAGTATCATCCAACCTGGAAACACGCAGACACACACACTGCGCACATACATTCGCGGCAGTCCGCAATGAGAGAGAGAGCACTTACATGTCCCAGAGCAAGTCCTACCTGATCTTGTTGATGATGTCCACACCAGACTGCTCCAGTAGAGTGGCCTTGACAAAACTGCGGGGGACCACCATCCTGCCAGCAACAGACTTGATCAGCTCCTGCCGCAAGTGGGCCTTCTTCATCACGCAGGGACACAGCGCTTCTGCTGCATCCACCATGGATTTCAGCATGGTCTATAGAGGAAAGAGGGAGGAGTCAAGAGAAGAACACACCCCCTCATTAACTCACGACTCCAGAGAGCACCTCTATGAAGGTTGCTAACAAAGAGTGGGATATGGAGGCTGTGGTCCTGAAAACTTCCACACCAGTTTTCAAAAAAAAAATAAATAAAATAAAATAAAAAATATGGCATAGCACTGTGCAATCAAATGTTGTGGATGAAATGGATGAAGAAAAAAAAAAACACGAAGCTTATTCCAATTTTATAGAACGTCATGCTGAACCAGAAAAGCTAAACACTTACACCGACTGTAGAGATTCAAATGCCTTGTTGTTTAACAGGAATGCGACTTTGGTGCATGTTTTAGATTAAGCCTGTCTCTAACTGCAGGAACAAGTCCGGAATTGTGGCCAACCTCACATTGGCAGGAAGGAGCAGCCTGGTCTAACGTTTCACCACAGGGTCCAGTATCTGCTGCCGGCTCACAGGAAGTCAGCAGATAAGGCCGGCATGGAGAAGGCAGCGCCGTGTCAGCTCAGGGCCAGGGAATGAGACGGACAGCATATAATTTAACATGTTCATTTTTATAATAGCTGAGACTGTACGGCAGCCAAATATGTTCTCAAAAATATATCTGATCTTCATTTAGAAGGCCTTTAGAGAAGCTGCTGTTTTAATACAGGTGCACGTGTGTCTCTCACATGGGATTTCATGGAGAACTGGGACCCCAGGATTCCTAACAAGTAGCCAGGCACAGAAAGCGCACATGATTCAGCTGGTAAATCAGTCCCTCCAATGTGCAGACCCATTTAGAGCTGGTCTCTTCACAGTTCTGATTAATGGTAAATCGCAGCTTCAGGGAAAAGGCCGGCAAATCAAAGGGCATCAATTATACGTGATGGAAGACTGCTGTTTCTCGCTCCATGGCCTGTCAGACAGCCGAGGCATGTCCATCCTCATGGGACACAGGCTGCCTTCCAAGCCAAAAGCCCAGAGGAAACCAGGGACCAGCCAAAAGACAGCTCAAAGACATAGCCATGCGTCCACGCAGACAGACAGCCACGCGTCCACGCAGACAGACAGCCACGCGTCCACGCAGACAGACAGCCACGCGTCCACGCAGACAGACAGCCACGCGTCCACGCAGACAGACAGCCTGGCAAAAAACACCTGGAACAATAACATTCCTCTTGTTGGTTTGGGTCCATTTTCAAAGGATTTACTTGAACGAGAAACTTCTAGGTCATATTCTAGTTCCTTAACCACTCTGCTGTTCTTTCCAGGCCCATACAAACCCCAGGATCACATTCTTACCTGTAGCTGCTCATCCATGACATCGGTCACTTCACCAGCCATGGATTCCAGCTTGGAATGAATGGGGCCAGCAAAGGAGCCATTGACATCCTCACGGGAGGTGGCACCAAGGTGGTATAGGTTGGGCAAAAGCTAGGTGGGGAGCATGGATGACAGTTAAGACTCAATACTCAAAATTACCCCCTAGTATCAGACTGTTGAGGTCAGCTATGAGTTCCATACATTTAGGAAATATGACATCATACAAAGAAGTAGGGATGGGGGCAGATAATTCAAACAAAAATAAAAACAACCCAACAACCTTCCGAGAAATGTCTACATGGTGTTAGGGTCTGAAATGAAAATCACACACAAACCCAAGAGAGCTGGATGTCCACTTCATTTAATCTTATCTACTCACTCGTTTGGAGTTTCGAGCATCCTTTATGACGTTCTCGGCCATCTTCATGTCCTCCTGAATGGCATCTTTCTCTGTGTACCTCAGGGAGTTGAGGTGGTCCTGAACCTTGACACAGACCCTATCTATGACCTGAACGAGCAGGTTGAGGTTGGTTAGCTGGGAGCTGGAGACTACAGTTGAGACTTGTCCGATTCTATTACGATTAGGGTTTTTGTTTTTCTAATTTCTTGCAAAGCCTGAGGCTCACCTGCTGGGTGGTCGTTGTGACTATACCCTGCTGAAGTCTGTATGCTTGCCCTTGCAGGTACTTGCGAGTCTCGTGATTCCGGAATAAGTAGCTCTCCATCTTCAAAAGCGGAGATGAAAATGAATATTGCACATTACGCTGACATACGTGCACATTCAAGACAGATTTCATTACATAATGAGCTTGTCAACGTAAAGATAAATGTAATTTTATGTAAATGTCCCACAGAGAAATGCTATCAGACCCAAACTGGGGCAGCTTCAAAAA
The DNA here is from genome assembly GCA_026779585.1 of Mormyrus proboscirostris. Taxonomy (NCBI): domain Eukaryota; kingdom Metazoa; phylum Chordata; class Actinopteri; order Osteoglossiformes; family Mormyridae; genus Mormyrus; species Mormyrus proboscirostris. The sequence continues at coordinate 6,046,865 of JAODKF010000051.1, forward strand.
TCAGAGAAAAATGGACAAAGAGCTCTGAGTAGCACCAGACAGTCTCCTGAAATACCAACCTTCAGCAATGCATCCTCTGTCTTCTCTGGGTTGGCTTTGAGGGCCTGGGAGGCATCAATTATGGGGATGGGCATGAAGCGGATGGTGAAATTCCTATAGGAACCAGAGGAAGACCCATAGCTTAACATGTGAGTGCTACTGCAAATGAGATACTGCAGCCTTCATGATTGGGCTCATTATAATATAATATAACATATTAAAAAAAACCTGCCAAGGAGACATAGGTGCAAAACTTTGACCAGGGATGAATGACGACATTAGGAAGGATAAAAACACCCCTTAATGCAAGATGAGGCTAGCTAATTAATCCAATCAGCTTCCCACCTGATGATACTCATTCACTTCAGGAAGCGTGTGGTCAAGCACACATTCCTAGTGGGTGTGGTGAGCAGTCCATGAGCAAGCAGGAGAAGCAGATGAGCACGCTATCTGCTGTGCCCCACCCACCCAGTGGAGCAACAGGAAGGAGAAGATCCCAGGTGTGGGAAACACACAATGGGATTCAAGCTGACTCACAATCTTTGGACCTCTGGGAGCACGGGGTGGGGCAAAGATTAACATCTCATGGGGGGGGTTGATTGTTGACAACTCAACAATCACCCATTCATTTCATCTCTGTATTCCTGATGATTACAATACTTATAACAGGAGGGAAATCAGATGTCTGGATCATTTCAACCGAAATGCACCGACGCCAAGTAATATAGACATCACGCATAAGAATACAACTGAAGACTGAATCCCAGGACCCATGAAGCTCTGAGAACAGGGCAACACTGCACAGCCTTCGGAAAATGCACTCCGGCATGGTGCTTCAGGATGACTAATCGTTCACAGGCCAACAGCAGCTGGGGCAGGCAGCTCTCAAAATTGAAACCGAACTACTGAGGAACTTAATCCACATGCAGGCCGAAGCACGTTCAAGAAGCCTTGAGCAAACAGGCCCCCTTCACATACCAGAGAGCAGCAGCTCGGGGGTACCTCATGGGGTAGTGCCAGGCAAATGGACATAACAACGTGTAAACGGTATTCATACAAGAGCATCGCGGTGGTAATGTGAAAAAGGAGGAGAGGACAGAGGCTCCTTTTACCACTGAGAACCCAATAAACGTCAACCTCACTGCTGAGCCAACAAACTGTTGAACTGCTGCCAGAAAGACCCACAGGTCTCTGCTCTCTCCTCTGATACAAGTATCTGCAAAAGTGTTGCCAGTCTGAAGGCTATATAATTGTCCTCTCTTCAGCCCCATTTCCCACATTATCAAGATCGGCCCCTGCCTTCCATCACAGCAATGTTTCTGAAGTACAATAAAATGTCATGACTGGTTTCTTCCTGTCAAAAGGTGAAATGGACAAAGAACAAAACGTACTTTTCCAGAGCAGCTGCCACATCCTGCAGACCTTGAGGGCTCACATTGTTCCTGTCCCAAATGACCGTCCTGTCAAAAAGGACACGCACTGAGGAAAGAATTGACCATACACTCTGAAAACCAGCCTCAAAATGCAACCCTAATGCCTCAAAAAGACAAATGGAAATGTCAACCAGGCAGCTGTCTGAAGGTGCCCTCACCTGAGTTTGGTGTTGATCTGCAGGGCTTTGGCCAGCATCTTGGCCCCCATGTCACCCATCCCATTTCCGCTGATGTCCACTTTGGTGAGCGAAGTGTTGCTGCCCAGGGCATTCAGAACGATGGTCAGGTCACTCTTCAACTTGGAGTCAGCCAATGAGAGCGACGTGAGGGGCTTGAGAAGAAGTGGGGTCAGGAGGTCATGGTTAGACATCAGGTGGTCTTCAAGACAAAGGAGAACATTTAACATGCAGCTCCTGGATGATCAGTGTTACCACCACAGAAAAATTCAAACTGGCAAGATGTCATGAAGTGGTCAAAATAAAGCCAAAAGCATGTAAACCCTTAAAGATGAGTCATATCAGATAAACAGATCCAGCCGTTAAAAGGTGAGACTCAAAAAAGCCTAAATGATTAATCACATGACAGAGTCTAAAACTCACAGACTCTTCCTCCTGTATCATGTGAACCAAATTGTCCAAGACAGGTGCCAAGTTTCTGAGAAAACAGAAGAAAATGAATGCTAAGTCTACAACAGTTCAAACATCTTCCTTTTCAACCTTCACTTTTAAACTCATAACAAGACTAAAACATTTTGCTTCTGATATTTGGAGAAAACGGGTGACAAATTTCTCCCTGATTATTTCAGTTCTGTAAGAATTCCTTAAAGCCCAGTAAATTCTGTCAACTGTACCCATTAGAAACCAATCCATGTTCTTCAAACAGCCCCAGTGAGGCAACTTACTTTGATTTGATGTTGTTGAAGTTCTTCCCCAGGGCCAGGTGGCGGATAGACTGATTTTTGGCAAGCCAAACCAGAAGGGTAGTCAAGTCAGAGTCCAGACCTAGACAAAAACAACCAATGAAGTAAGTTGTTAATGTATGGTCAATCTTCTGTGCATTGACAGGACATGCTTGAACTCAAAAGAACAGCCATGTAATAGACTAGATTAACAAAGAAGCCCAAAGTTGTGGTGAAGTAACCAGTGTCACGCTAATGTTGAATCAACACAGATCCTTAGATTACTCTAGGTTCTTACATTTAGGTTAATGAGAAATTGCATTTAATGCTGTATTCAGTTGTCTATACTCATGAAAATACTGAGACAGCTTCTAAACACCCTCTACATTAGTCTACGTTGTTGACCTGATCCATTTACGTCAACATTTTGCATGGAGCAGGGTCACGTCCCTTCAGTGTCTTACGTTCTCAGGGCTATAAAGCAGGATGAGGTCTTACCGTTGTCAGAGATATCCAAGCTAGAGATGTTAGGGATCTCTGCAATGCAGCCCTCTAGAATCTGAGAGCCCCCAGACCTCAGCTGCAGTGGTCAAACAAAAGACATTTATTAAAGCAATAAAGACACAGACTGGCTGTAAAAGCAGAGCTATTCTGACCAGATACCACCATAATCTCTAGTTTAATGCCTGACCATGCACTGCACGCAGAATAATTGGGCAAGTGTGTATTTTACTTGCATCTTCTGTTCACACAAATATTTAGTCCAGATGAATCTACGATCAAGAATATGCATCTTAAAAACAGAGCATGCTCACTATTCCGACTGACAACAGCAAAATAATCAAACACAAACTTTTAAAATGTGATCACTGTACAGTCAAGGGTTCTGTGGCAAATAGCCAAAGATGTCAGAAGAAGCTTAGAGAGCAGTAGACAAATCAAGTGCCAATGATTTGTGTTAAACAGAAATCTTCCAGAATCCCTTTAGCATCAAGTTAAATCTATAGATGCACACCTTCAAGTGGCAACAAGCTGCAATTATCAGTGATGAACTTGTAGTACCTTCCCAGTGTTCAGGTTGTGTAAAAATTTCAAGACTTCAAGATCTACTGCCAATTTCTAGAAGACACTTCTAGAAGGCTTTAAACACTGGTAAGTGAGAGTCGGCAGCATTCAAAAAGGTTACAATGTTCATGCGGGACAGTGCACCAAAGCATGGCTGGCCCATATAGGCGTGAAAGGCGATCCAATGATGATCCAGACCCCTCCATCATCTATCTAAACCCCCATTGAAAACTACTGGGCAATACCAGTGTGACATTTACCAAGGCGCCAAGCAGTAAACTTCTCAGAGCAGTGCCTCAGGTGTCTCTGCCAATGTAGGATGGGATCAAAAACACGACTGGTTCAATGGATAAGAAGCTCATGACTGTCATTGGTTAGAAAGGTTATTACAGGATATTAAGCTTGGTAAAGTGGACTGTATAGAATGACCAATAGTTTGGTATTCTTTATATAGAGTAAATAATTAAAATGTAAATTATTTCTGGAGATGGTGAAATGAGGAAACGCTATGCCCAATTCTGCACACTGATAATTGAGTGTTTTTATTTATGACAGGACTAATTTTCTCTTCTAATATAGTTTAACTTTCAGCAAAAAATAATTCATTTTAATCAATCATTCTCTCTACGTTTTGCTGAAAATTATCACCCAGAACACCACCTGCCTAGTAGTTTTGCACGTGGTGCATGGCTGGTTAATTCTGTCTGATAGTGGGGCTCTGAAAAGCATTTCCTTGTCACTCTCAGTATAAAGATATTTGGGTTTCATGGTGATTCACCCCCTCGCCTTTGAGTCCTGCAGCACTCAAAGCACATGAAAAGAAAGTTCATCTTTTTATTTGCTACAGAGAAGCACTGGGGAGGTGTAAAAGCTTTGATGACAGTTTCAGGAAATTCTGGAGATGACAGAGGATCTAACAATCAAATATAAACATGCTTTTAAAGCGGCACTTCGGGGGCGGATATCTTGCTGGATTCATAATCGCTTCATAAGCACTGCAATAACTCACATCAAAAGGCAGCCCAATGACTAAATCCTTCCGATTAAAAACCCTCCGGTTGCCGTGGGCAGGTTTTTGACATCCTAATGCCAAAAATTTAACAGTGAGCTGGGGTGTGTGTATGTGTGTACATAAGCTGAATATAAACAAGCAGCTTATGAAAAAATACAAGAATCAGGTGCATCATTCGGTACAGATGTGGCAGTGTTTCCTGGCCTGAACACACCCCCCCCAAAAAGAGACGACACACCCGGTGGGGAGCCTCAGAATGGATCAGGGGAATCATGATGTAGTACCTGAAGGTCGCTCCAGGGGACCTTAAATACATGCATGTCTTGAATAAATATCATGCGTTCCTTCTAGAATGCGCCTTTTCACTGCACGCATTCATTGTCAGCAATACCAGGCATCACCAAGGACGTAATAAAAACAGGCTTTAAGCCAAGAAGCGGCCCATCCACCCTCCAAATCAACTGCGTTTACCACAACAGCGATTCAGACAGAGACACAAACACCACAGGCAGAAGCAGGTGGTTAAATGCTGGGGGACAGAGAACCTCACCAGACAGACAGACACCCCCATGGAACAAATTGTGAATGGTTACAGATCCAGGAGAAGACTGGGATTCAGGGAGGGATTTTGGGATCAGGAAGTAGGTCAGCAGCCAGGAAGCGGAAACGTGCAGCTGTTTGCAAATTCCCCCGGAGCACAGAAGACCCTAAATGATACTATGGACAGTGCTAAACAAATAAATACATATTAAAATGACTGTATAAAATCATTTAGAAAACAAAAATTACCAATGGGTTAAAGGACACTAATAACTAACAACAAGCTTAAGGAGCCTATTAACTAATGAGAGTGTTAAGGGCCCTAATTACCAATGACAGGATAAACACAAACAAAATAAAAGGGACATTAAGAAGACTAAAAGGGGACTGCTTAGGGCCAGAGGTCAGGAAAGCAGAAGAGCAGAGAGGAACTGGCATCAAAGAGGCAGCCATAAGCAGAGCTGAGCGTGGCCGGGATCCAGCATACCCCGAGTCAGGCATATCCCAGGGTGCCATGGAGCTCACACAAACGCGGCTTCACAAACTGAGCTCTCGCACAAACCCACTCCTGGCCTCCAATCCAGTATGGGCAGGGACACAGAGGCCACAGCTAGGAGTTTCCGGAACAGTCCTTTATGTGGGGGGGGGGGGGGGGGTTTGCACGGAATCCCCCGGACAGGAATCCGAGAGGTGGCTGACAGCCACTGAGAATTTGACACGCATGTTCGGAGGTCGACTTTAGGGGGATTTATCTGCTTTGAGGCACTACATGCACAAAGAGTTCTCTGTCCCAGGATTACATATGAATAGAAAGCCGTCGAATTCACCCCCTCCAAACTAATTCTCCATGTAATTAAGTGATTACAGCATCAGGTGATGTGTAATGATGGAAATTCTGGATGGCTCTGACAGTACACGTGTGTTGTAGCAGCATGAATAATCTATCCAGGTTTAAGGAAAAACCAGGAAACCCATTTCAGTCGGAACCAGTAGACGGTGGACCGGACTGGACACGGCAGGAAATAATGACATGCAAACTATAATGAGACCACATACTGTACATCAAAGAGGTAGGACTGACTGCGAGAGATATATGCATCCCATAATCAGCGTATGCCGTTGTAAACACAGAGACAAATGAAATCCCATTTAACCCTAAAGCTAGAGAAAGCAAAGAACACCTTAAGAGGCCTGTGCACATACCTCACAGGAGCTGAGGTCCAGAGAGACGTCCTTCAGATTAGGGTTACAGGCGATACCCAGCAGGAGAGCCCTGGAGACAGAGGCGCGTTAAGTCTTTGTGCAGCTTTAATTTAAAAAATTAAAGCACTTCATCATTGCACAGAGACACAGCCAGGTTACGTTATCTGGCTCTGGTCGGAGGCCGGAGGGCAAGCAAAGGGCTCACTTAAGTGCTTCCAGGGGGAGTTTGGTTCCCGACACGTTGACACTACTCAGGACCAGAGCGCTGCTGAAGAACTGCTTGAAAGAGGGAGGAATCTCTCTGCCCTTCCTGCAGGCCACAGAGACGTTAGACACACCGGAGGCGTAGCCGTCGGCACCATCGTTCTCATCATAACACCCCTTACACTGAAACCCGAAGGCAGACTGTTAATAACCCTTCAATAGCTCACCGGTGAGGAAAGGCGCTCTTTGACATGTTGAGTACAGACAGGTGTTGTACAGACCCCCGCAACAGAGAAGCGCACACCTAGTGGACAGAGATGGAAATGAGGCCACGAGCCAAAACCCCCTCTCGGTTAAGTCCACAAGTACACCTTCAGTGTAGGTGAATTGCAGAGATTTTAATGTAGAGCTGTGTGTGGCTGAGTAGGTTAGAACACTATCTGTGATCCGAAGGTCGCTGGTTCAAATCCCAGGACTGTCAGAGTGGTTTCAAAATTGGGCCCTTGAGCAAGGCCATTAACCCCCAATTGACCCTGCTTAGCATAAAAATGTCTGCTAAATATCATGAAAGAACAAAAACCGTTCATCCTCATCTCATTACCTTCCTGACGGTGAATTATCAAAACAGACAAGAGTGTCACTTGAGCAAAACGCACCTGATCCAGGGAGCAGTCGGTGTTTGAGAGGTCCAACGTTACCAGATTGTTTGGCTGGCTTAGGAAGTTGTATAGATTCTACAGGAAAAATGACAGATGGAGAAAATGACTACATCACTTGGTCAAGTCATATAGCAGATTAGCGTGACCATAACTAGTTAATCAAGTTGGAGTAAAAAGTAGCAGCAGGTGTGTACAGTTTTTAACCAGCTGGAACTGAAAACACTTTCATGCAGAATACTAAAGCTAAACAGATGACGACTGAGGTTTTCTATAATTTAACCGAATCCAGGCAGCTGCTCAGTCATACATTTAGAAAGTACAGCACATGCATACCAATGAACTGCTCAGGGGTCATTTAAAAGCGTAACGTGGCCTAGACGGATCGATCCACAATGTTAACAGAAAACAGAAACGACCATCGGTCTCCACTGGTACACACCTGGAGGTCGTCCCCTCGAAGGACATTCCCAGACAGGTCCAGGTGGGTCAGCGTGCTGGGAATAAGCTGGCTGGCACTGAGCGACTGGGCAAGGAGGTTTACTCCTGAGGGTGGGGGACAAAAAGGAAATGACATCTGTCTTCACAACACACCATACCATCAGTCCACATATAGACATCGGACCCAAGAGTCCTGCAATAAGCCCAAGAAAAAGTGGATTGTGAATATCAGTGATTTGCATCTCAGACAAATTTGGTATGCAATTCACACATACAGCAGTATGGGGGAGCTCCAGGGCAAGGAACCCTGAATAGCTGGAAAGTACTTTTTACACTAATCAGCTGGAAATTCAAGCAATTAAACACTGAACACAAGCAATGCACTGGTTAGCTTTCTTTTCTGTGGTCCCAGAGTCAATTTCATCTTCTGCACACAGGCAGGGTGGTTCCTCGTACCCTACGGTCTCAACCAGACCCCATGCGCTGCTAACATGTCCTGCAGCCTGCAGATCAGTCCCAGACATCAAAGCAACATGAGAAAGCTAGACCCAGGTTAGCATCTCTAAGGCACCCTGTGGGGTCGAATGGGGCTTGGATCCGAGTCCCCACTGAACCCCGAACCCCATCATCCCTCTAGCATCACCCATGGGCTCCTGAGGTCCACAGTTACCGTCTGTTTTAAGTTTGCGACAGGGAGCGGAGCGTATCTATTGTTTAACAAGCTCAGACTGAGTGAGATGACAGTGGTCACCCACCCCAAGAGTCTCAGGAGAATAATCTCCAAGCAAACACGCTCGATTTTGACCTTTAAAATGAAACGAGCCCTGATTTAGCAGCCTGCTGCGGTCTCCCATATCAGGAGAAATGGACAGTTTTGGGGGAAGGGGCTTTAACAGTTGTCTTGAATTTAACAATGGCTCCTCTTGTTTATGCCCTAAAGCTCAGCAGGAGCACGAGTGCTTGAACACCAGTCACGCAGTGATTCAAGATCACCATTCGAAAAAAGGAACTCAGAAATGAGGAATGCATTTAACCAGTCAGGGAAGAGGGTTTTTTAGTGAATTTTCACTTAATTATGCAGTGAGCTGGTTTATCAAAGTCCAGTTCCAGTGTTACCTAACGAACATGAGTGGGATATTTGTGACTTGCGTGAAGCTCACCTTTGGGTGACAGGGAGGTCTTGGAGAGATTGAGATGCCTGAGTCCTGCTCGCATTTTGGCAAACTGCGAAGTCAGGGCAGCAATTCCTGCGTGAGAGATGCAAGTCATGCACCACGGCAGACGTTCATGCATTACCAGACATATAAACTAAAAGCTACTGTAAATCAATAAGATGTGACTCAGTCATGCTGTTCCAGTGTTATGTCGTTTTGTGATCTTTCTATTCTGACCTTCTCACCATTTTCCCACAATACTCATTTTCCAAACCACATTTTAACAGCTGGATATTTTGTTGGATGAGTTCATATTAAATGAGTGTGGGAGTGGAGTAGGATAATGGACAAGCAGGAGAGCGGGTCAGGAACAGGACCTCATTACTCAAACAAGAAGTCATTAAGGTGATAAGTGAAAGGCAAACCTATGACCTGCAGCCCTGCTCCCATAAAGTGAGGATACCTCTGTCCTCCAAGGAGTTGTTGGCCAGGATGATGGTGTGAAGTGTGGAACTGGGGTTCAAGGACAGGGCATTGGCCAACTTCTGTGCAAAATCGCTGAAAATTCAACAGCAAAAGATTTCACCTTTATGAGAACCTGAGCACACCTTTCAAAACATCGACAACTTCACTTGCGTTCTGATTGACTTTAACTCCAAAATACCAAGAAGGTGACTGGGCTCTGAGTCTCAGCAGACAAACCCTGTAGAACAGGCGGCCTTGCAATCGCTAACCCTTCGAAGGGCATGGTGGGTGGTGGGTGATGCTCACATTTTGAGCCCGGCGTTGTCCAAGACAAGCTCCTCCAGGCGAGATGAGCGAGAGACCACGCGGAGGATCTGCTCGCAAACATCTGCAGACTGCAAGGAAACGCTCACGATTAAAAAGGGCATCGCTGCTGTAGAAAGATTTTATGAAATCTGGTCAGGCATTGGTCAGATGTGAACCAATAGCAACACAGCATTCACATCATTCTCTGCACTCTTAGTTTTGATTGGCAGCCTGTCGAAATCTAAATTTAAAACGTATGAAGCTGTCTGTCTCAGATCATAATTTGAGAGCCAGCAGCTTCATCAGCACCCGAACCCCCCACCTAAGAACGGCTCCAGCTGCTAAGCGCAACAGCATTTTAAAAACAGGAACCAAGGATCCATGTTTGGGTACGGAAAATCGTTGCTGACGACTGGCCCTCTAAATGGTTCGAAGTAGGGGTTAAATCACAATCAGACAGGAGGGGAGCCCCGTCACATACAAAGTGGGTGGGGGGGGCTCCTAAATAAGCCACTGTGTACAGCTTATTAGTTATATGATCATATTTATGATCACAATGTTAAAGACGCAGTACGTTCTTTTTTCGGCACATCGTGTTGTTTGTTTAATATAGATATTGTAGCCTACACACTGCATGGTTTAATTTGTACTTTAATTTATTGAAACACGTAAATGAAACAAAAATAAAATCAGAATGGCTTATTCATTTGAAATGTCCCCATGAAAATGCATCAAGATATCAAGCTATTCACAGATTGCGTCATACGTCTAGCAAAGTCTAGCTAGTAAGTGAAGTTTCGGCAGCAGTACAGTAAGCAAAACAAGTTGAAATAGAAAAACACAAATGAAGGTGCCGTGTGCCAGAGAGAGGTACAGACTGGCAGTGAACAAAAGCAGGTTGTTTGGGAACCATGACCACATGTGCCAGAACGGCACAGAGGGGTACAAGCCGACAGCGAACAAAAGCGAGCAATGTAGGAAGCGGACAGAGGAAATGAAAACAGAAACACTAAGATCTTTACCCCTGCCCAGTTCTTCTGTACTCAGCATATTGTACACATGTACCAAATGTTATTTTACCATCTAATATATCCCCGACCTGGACACGCACCATTTGACATTATTGCCTTCATGCAGGAGTGGTCACAATGTTTCGGCTTGCCAGTATATGAACTGGCATGATCCCATACTGTCAGGTACTCAGCATAATATATACACACACAAATGATCCTCTCCATGGAAAATGTGGATTTTAAAACATTCATAAAGCACTTTTTCTGCTTTTCCTCATCCACTCCTACGCAGCACGTCGGCATTTTCCCTCAAAGCCCTGAGCTCCTGGCTGCGCACTGGGAAGGCTTTTGCGGGGATGTCCCCTGTGGGGCGCTGGCGACAGCACTGTGAGCTGGTGGTGTAACAGCATCACGGATATGCGTTTGCGGCGAACGCGCGCCTGGTGTGGCAGCAGCCTCACTGCAGGGGGCGCCCTCCCCCACAGCGACACGTTCTGAACGGCGCTTCCGGGAAAGGAAGGGCTCTCTTTCAAACACGAGCGTGATACAGATCCGTGGGGGGTGTGAGGCTGGGCGAGTCCAGGCGGATCCCCCCCCAGAGACAGCATTGTGAAATTCTTACCAAAGCCCCAGAGACCAGAGGGGAACCAAAGTTGACTGTGGCCCACGGTCACTTGTGGTCACTTTACCTCTGTGTCTCTGGGCAACCCAGAGGCAACTATTTTTACCATAAATTACCTCAAGGGAAGTGACCCAACAAGTCTAAGGCTGCTATTCAAGTTGGAGGTTGAGCATATTAAAGCAGAGAGACACTACTGAGGTCAGGCAGGCTGTGAAACTAGAGTGATCTGACCACCCAAACCACAGCTGCTGCAGCTCATAAACCATTAAATAATACCTCATAACTTCCCCTTTAGGGCATCCCCAGTGCCAAAGCCCCAGGCCCCCCAGCCGCTCCCACCCCCTAAAGCCTGCTGCCAAACCCACACTTATTTGTCGTGTATGTAACATACTGAACAAAGCAGCGTGAGGTTAGGAAGCACTTAAGTAGCCTAAATTGCGTTTCACCATGTTATTCACTCTGCACCAACAAGTTTTTCAGGACTAACGTTTGGCTAACGACAAAACTCAGAATAAGGAAGCGGCCTTGGGAATTTTTAATGCGTCATTCATTAAATGATGGCCGAACTTAAACTAACCATGGCAGTTTTTCCATTCTCTGACACACCAAACATTAAGCTGCAATCGGCAGCATTGGCCGGCCTGACAGATACAGAAGCAGCTGGACGTGGTTGGACACTGCGGACGTTACAAGTGCCCGATGTTCAAGGCGGTGGGATACAAACATACCAGCTTGTGATCCTTTATCGAGAGCTTCGTGAACCACTGGTTGTATTCAAGGACGGCAAGGATGGCCACTAGGTCTCTGGGATAGATAAAAGACGTACATCAGCATCAGACAGAAGGCAGCTGCTTCGTAGTAGCTTAGCATGCTTTAAAATATACACTCAGAGGCCACTTGATTAGATAGGCATGTGCAGACCCGGGATCCAAGATCCCAGTTTCCCTCCAGATGAATTTTACTTGTATAGACATCTGCCCGCACTGGTACCACTGCAGTGCCCGTGGCTGTGGACGTGTCTCTCCCCCTACGACGGTGGTACTGTAGGCGGTTCCCTTCACCACTGTTATCACTGCGCTCGTGACCTCCCCGTTAGCTTTAACGAGTCTGGCCATTCTCCTGACTTCTCTTATCAAGAAGGTGCTTTCATCCGAGGAACCGCCCCTCCGCTGCACGCTTTTTTGTTCATTGCACCTTTCTCTGTGAATCTTACACACCGCAGTGAGTGAAAAGCTGAGGAGGGTGGCTGTTCGAGATGCTAAAACTACTACATTGGCACCAGCAATCCAGGGTTGCCAACTCACACACATCTGGTGTGAAACTCAAGCTTTCAGATTCTCATGCTCGCACAAGAAAATATATACCGCTACATACCTAAAATTAGCTACATCGAAAGCATTAGGATAGTTTGCAAACCCTACAGACGATTTACAGGGTAACGGTTACATACACGTAAATGTGTGTGCAGACTTGTCCCGAACTGAAAATCTCGCTCCTGCCAGCTGACCTAATTAGGTAACTCTGCGAATCATGCGATGTGCACCACACTCAGAATCACTGAGATCTGGCGTCTTCATCATTCTAATGCTTAACTGGACAGCAAGTGAACCTCCTGACTCTGCCTGTGTGCTGAATGCATTCGGCTTAAGATAAATGATTTGTTATTTGCGGCATCGTGTCGTTTTCGTTGATGCGCAGCTTAATAAACTGGACACTGAGTGAACAGAGTTAGCTGCACATCATTGGAAGAAACGGCAATAAAACTCTTGTGCAAAAGCTGTTGTTGCCCTATGAGCCTCAGTGGGCAGCTAGAGTTACCTGTTTTCAAGATGAATGAAATCTTGTAAGTTGAGCTCCCTTGTGTCTTGAGTCAAATAGATTGTGTCCACATCCTGTAAGGTATATATATAAAAAAAAAAAAGACATGCTGAACAGGTTTAATCAACTCATAAAAAAAGGCAAACCCAATACAGACAAATCAAAAGGCAAAGTGGTCCGAATGATGTAAGACGGGAAATGAGGGGAAGGGGGAGCAAGGAATCATAAGGAATAAATGAAAGAAATGCAAATTAGGATGCAACTTCGTTGATACAGTGTACCAGAAAAATCATACGGTGTCACATGGTGCTCCAGAATGAGTCTTGGAGCAGTGCACCATGAAGAACAGTCCAGTACAACTCACCCATTGCACCTCATCTCTGTAAGGAAGCCCCAGCCAGTCACAAACACACTTGTAGGTCTGGGAAAACCCCCCTGGGAGAGACATCGAGGACAGAAAACAGTGGGTCAGGTCAAACAGCTGGCCGCCTACAGGCCAAAGCCCCCATCTGCAGCCAACAAAACTGCCTTTAAACTCTTTCTCTGCTTAGACACAAATAATGACTCAAAACAAGAATGACCATGGTTTGCCCATGTGTAGATGACCTTTCTGAGATGGTCTCAAGGTTAACATCTTCACCAGGGGAATTTGTTCTTGTACTCAGCGTACTGTTATAATGTAATAAGCATTAAAGAACATTTAAGTAATGGAAATAATTAAAATGACCCAAAATCCCACAGGAAAACAATATCTGAATCGCCTGGCCCCCAATTGCGGCAGAGGCGTCCCAGATGGAAAACCCTGACCTTGACCCATCCTGAAAGGTCAGCTCATGTACTTAACCACAAGGTCCGGGTTCCGGCACATTCTCCCACAGGGCTTGCAGGTGGGACATCCGCTCGGGTGGCTCCACAGACAGCTTCTTCATCATCCTCCTGGATGAGTCACAAGAAGGGGAGAAAATCTCAGGCGTCGCAGAGTGCCATCCTGAGGGCGTCAGCTGCAAAACTGCCTCATCACTGCCCCCTACTGCCAGGTTTCAGGAGACCAGACCTCACAAAATTACCACAGACAGAAAGGCAGAACAAGCAGATCTCCTCACTTCCAACAGAATAAGGCAAACATGACCATCTACGCAGAGCACGAGGTCCTGTCCGGCCTGAAAAGGCAGGGAGGGCATGGTGACCTACGCAGGGGACAGGCCGGGACAGATCTCCTGCAGACGGACACCGATGTGAGCCAGAACCTCATCCGCATCCTCGGAGGAGCCCAACCTCAGAGACACAAGGCCCCTGTCGATCTCCAGCAGCAGCTGAAGGGGGGGGGACAAATTCACATATATTAACACAAAAGGAATCCTCCTAATGTCACACAGGCACAGGCACCATGCATATCCCCATGCAAATTTATAAGCGCAAAAAGGCAATTTATTTTTTTTTTTGTGTTATTTTTACACTCAATTTACACTTTATAAATCAGTGTTTGATTTTCTAATGTTCAGACACAATACAAGACTGACATAAAACTGCACTAGGGTCACATTAAGAAACATTCACACAGCCAATCCCACAGAACGACTCAAAACCGCTGTGGGTTCACATTTCAGGACTGAGGCAAAACCATCAGGAATTCCCGTCCAGCTCAAGGAGAAACCACTCTGAAAACTTTGGCAAAGTGTCTGTTAGTGTGCGGTGTGTGGGCCGGCTGTCAGATCAGCACTCGGCCGCAGCCGGGACAGGTGTGGGCCGGCTGTCGGATCGGAGCCACTCGGCCGCAGCCGGGACAGGTCCCGTGACTTACCTGCACAGGCTTGTTACTCGTGATTCCCTGGAGCTCCAGATAATTAAAGGTCTGCTCGACCTGGTAAGACAGGCAGACATAGAGGAATCCATCAAGCAGGTGAACGGGAGGCAGGCGGATCCTATTTAAGCCTTGCAGGCACTTAGAACATACCTGCAGTTTTGTTTAGTTTTTACTGAATTGAGACATACGGACCACGTGGGATCATGCTGGCATCAGGAATCACGTGAAGGTTCCTCAGAGCTGGTCGATGCCCATGGGCGATCCGGTGAACGTCACCGCTGGGGCACCCAGCTCCGGCAGGAGACCCTCCCCCCGCCAAGCTTTGCCTCCAGCACCTTAACGTTCAAGTCAGTCCCCCCTCAAACAACGGTGCCCTGGGAGCCCGCCTTCCGTCTGCAGCACCTCTAGTTTAGCCTCAGGACCCACATTTTTCCCTAGTCTCAATTTTTTATATTTTTCATATTTTGAACCAAACTTATTTTGGTGCAGTAATAGTAGCACAATGCCTTCAAGCACAGTTAAAAAAAAAACAAAAAAAGAAAACTTTTTTTTCCAAGTATTCAATATTTTTTTTTTTTTTTTTTTTTAACCACACACACTCCACCACCCAATAAAAACGGTCCGGCTTTTGAGTGATGATGGCACCGTTAACATGTCCTCAGGGCTCAGAGTCACGTTAACTGGCAGGCTGCATATCTCCGTGTGTCTGTAGCACTTCAGGCATTAGAAATAACCCCTAAAGGTGGCTGCTGGGAAACTGGGAATCTGGGCAATATTGGACCCGTCGGACCCAGAGCAGGACCGGCCGCACTGCATGGTGCCCAAGTCCCCGGCTCCCGCATTCCCAGGCTGCCGATGGTCCATCGTTTGTTTTTAAGGTGTTTTTAAGGGGGCGCACTGCAGCCCGAGACTCCAAATCCTCCAGTATCCGCTGATCTGCACCGATGAGCCACCAGCTCACAGAGAAGCCAAGTATTTCATACAAAAGGGGAGATTTTAGACAAGCAAGCTCTCGCTGTAACTTCAGGCCACTCAGCAAGACGTAAACAAACAGGCACTTAGCCGCTGGGGACTCATATTACAGCTGGGACAAAACGGGAAGCGCGGGGGGGGGGCGGGGGGGCACCGGAATCTGGGAA
>JAODKF010000051.1:6094532-6104601 GCA_026779585.1 Mormyrus proboscirostris
CCCCCCCCCCCCCCCCCCCCCACAGTTTCTCACGTCGGGTGACTGTTCTCCTGCCTAGTCATCGTTAGGTTGGGACGTGAGGCCCTTGCTAACCTTGAGCATGTCAAAGAAAAGCTTCTCGTACATCTTCTCCGTGAAGAAGCCACTAAGGATCTTGCTGACATTCTTGAGTGACTTGAGCAGGTGCCGCGGCACGTCACGGCTGCGCAGCCTGCGCAGGCTGTGCCCCAGCGCTTTGTCTACGTCCTGCTCCATGTTGTGAATCCTCCAGGCGTACAGGATCTGCAGCAGCTGCTGCCGAGGGCGGCACGATTGCACCACGTGCTGGAAGTCCTTGTCATCCACCCTGTTCCCTGGCAGGCTGTCTGCAACGCTCCTCAGGTCCTGCGGCGTGATGTTGCTAGGGCTTGCACATCTTGACAACATCCTCTGACAGCGGCTCACACCTGCGGCCAGAGGTGGCGCCATTAGCATGTGAGCTTTGAGGCATATTTCCCTCCTGGCAATCTCCAGAATACATGGAAATATCACAAGCAATATGCGGTAAAATTTGTCACTCTCCATTGCATTTAGCGCTGATATGCAATTATCTGGAACTGTGGATGGATTTGAGCATGCAGCAACTTATTGAGACCTTCAGGGTGACTTATGTGGAAGCGTGATTCATACCCGTATTTGTTATCCCCCAGCAAAAAACACTGACATTTGGCAGGTGCATTGCCACTATAATTTGCCGACCATTTTAATTACCATGGCGCCACCTGTTGGGCATCTACTCAATTGCCACAGCTGAATTCTCATTCAAATTAGCCCTTATGAATGGGGACAAGAATATAGCCCCTATTTAAGCTGTCAATCCCCAGCATGGTGCTTGGTGGGTATTGTTATGTTTCTAATGTCCTTAATCTCTGAATACTGTGTGTTTTTGAATGCCATAATTTGGGAAATATTTAGAGCAAAAACCAGACCAAAGAGAGGCTATGGAAGACCCCAGTCCTTAACCACAATAATTCCTTAAAAATGTCATGTAAGCCCTGCAGCCAGAGTGCTAAACATTGCGGTGATATAGCGTGAGTCAGAATGAGAAAGAGTCTGCCAGTAAGCGTGATGGTTTGGCTAAGCTGTAGCAACAGGGGCGTAATGGTAAATGCCAGTGTCAACTGCCAGTTCAACTGATTTATTGCTGCTTACATGCCCATAAATTTGTTGTTTACGGGGCCCCCCTCAACAAGGCACTTTGCGGACCCTACCTCCCTCAGATGTTCCCAACACTAAATGAGTAACGGAAGAACAGACTAAGGAGCAGCTTTTACCCCGGATCCAGACGTGAAATGAAAACTATGAACTATGTAGCCGGCCAGGAGGCCCATAATGACCTCACTGCAATATTCAAATTTACTGTGTTATCCTAACTTATCGTCCTATTATGTCATGTCTCGTGCGATGTCCTACGTCTAATAGTTTCCATGTGACATTTTTATGTCGCTATGCTGACTTTAAACAACACTCAGCTGCTTTATCTGTATTAACTGCACTGGTAATTGCATTTATTGCACCATACTCATCTGTTTATGGTATGCAGGTCATTAATGGGTTTATGGTATCAGTGTGATGTCTCATATCCAACATTGGATATGAGACATATATTGGATATAACAGCTAGCTGGTTAGCATGCTGCTTCAGCATCTCCAAAATAAGGACGGTGTTTATTCGATATTTAATGTAGTTACTGCTTGTGGCCAATAGGGGGCCCCATTGCTGCCCCTCCCCACCGCCGCCACGATGTAGAGACACAGTTCGCGAACCTCCGATAATGCCAAAGAGCCTCTCCTGATCACGGTTCTGCTCCCTCCATAGCCTGAGCAACAGCAGCACCCCCTGCTGGGCACCGCATGCCTTCATCATTCGCTCCACGCTCTGCCGGTCCACCTTCCTGCCCGGCAGCTGGTCTGACAGGGAGTCTAGCTGCAGTGTAGACAGCTGCTTCGAACCCAGGAACTGGAAGATGATCTCCTCACACAGCAGTGTGCCTGAGCAGAGGAAGAAAGGAGGGTGCCATATCAGCTGTATGCGCCAGTAGCACAAATATTAGTGTAATGGAGTGTGAATAGAGTAATGAATAAACATTCTGCAATGGGCCAACAAGCCAACTCGATGACTAACAGCGACATCATCCTCTTCCGAGACTAACGGCTGAGCTTTCCTCAGTGATTAATCCCCGAAGCATCAGCCTCAGGATATACGGAGAGGGCATTGAGCTAGATTGTACTCACCTGTATGGCACATAGCATGTCCTGGGAAGCATTCATCCTCCCGCTCGCACATAGCATCCCGCGCCGCTGTCCCCGCCCTCAGTGTCCGCAGCCCAAGGGCACTGCAGTCCTGGTGCGGGATGCAGGGCTCCACAGCCGAGGCCACGCTGGAAAAATATCCCTTGGGACACTTCTCACAGAGAGTGTTCCGCTCCGGCGAGCCTGAGGAAGCAGGAGAGGATATGGGTGCTTCTATTTTTTTCTCCCTCGTTAATGATTGATTTGATTGTTTCATTGGCACGAACTGCCATCATTATTCTTGCAGGCAGCCCAGTAACAGCGAAGTGCAGGCGAAGCCTTCGACCGCGTGAAGTGAAACCTCCCGGTATTTTCTTTGGCAGATAATTAACCAAACGGGGAATTCTCAAGGTTACAGCCGCCGCCATAATTTCAGGTGAAGATTACGCAAAATGGTTGGTTACCAAACACAGCATTCACGGTGATCACTATGAAAGGCACATAGTGATTCATAATGATTTATTTGTCGAGTGTGGACACACTGGGTGCACTCAGACAGTTGCGTGACACGCAAGCGCAAACTTTGACCTTGGCCTTCACAAAATGAGAGACAAAAACCCCAGCCGCTCTCTTGTAAGACCTGCTCTAGATAGTACAGAAAATACGGGGGCCTTTAGTTGGGGATGAACAAGGAATGAAAGCTCCGTCAGGAGGGACGACATGGGAGAGCAGAACAGATGTCAGGGCGGGAAGATTTGAGCATCAAATCCTGAGCACAGAAAGGTGCCAGACTTAACCAAAATGTATCCAGCCACCTTCAGACTCCTTATCCTAGTCAGGGTCATGGGGAAAATCCATTGTAATTAAGTAACTTGCACACATACATCCTTGCCGTCTCTACATAACTACACAATGCAGACTGAGTCATTTAAAACAAATATCACTGCTTTTTTTTTTACAAGCATTCTGACCATAAAATTGAAGCTCCCTCATACAGTAAAATCATCTATTTTAATAATCTTTCATAGTAAGTCCCACCCACCACATTTATCTCATAGCATGCTTATCTTTCCTAGGAATATGTATTTATTTCAACCACGTTTATACGACTGCGATGGTGCAACTGAAAGGTAGAGCCGATATCTGTCATCCATGCTTTTGTGCATTTAATTAATAATAGCTGTTTCACTGGGCCTGGCTTTTCACCCTTCACCTGCCATCAATGGGAGATGTTTCTCTGTATTTTTTAGGAGAACGTTCAATGTTGAATGTGTTACATGTGGATGAGGTGACCACACCATAGTGTGTGATTCTCTCCCAGACTGACATGCATTCTGCAAGAACCAGACCATGAGTACTGTTTGTGACGCATATGAGTCCAATCTCAAGCAATCGTAATAAGCTGAAATCTATGGTAACTTATGGTAAGCAGGGAAGTTCACGCCACAACCAATGGTAACACTGGTCAGATTAGAGGTAAAGCCACAGTCGCCCCCGTCCTGAGACTGGCACCAGCTTGGTGCCGTTTATACAATGAAGGCCGCTAAGCTCCCCTTATGAGTTGATGAGCACTTTGCCGTAGTATCAAAGTACTCATAGTTCAAGGTTCATGTCATAAACATACAACTTCCCTTTACACTGCAAAACCCAGGGAAACCCCAATACAAAACAAGCAACTTTCAGTCCCTGTCAATGTAAAGACCTTTGCAAACTGGCTATATGCATTCTGCTTTGTCCATTCTGCTGTGAGCAGTATAACATTCTCCAATAACAAGCTAACAGCTGTCTTCTTGCACAACACAAGTCTACATTCTTTTAAGACGTTTCCACAACTCGTGTCAGATTTCCACAATAAATAAAGCATTAGAATAAATCTCTCTGTAAACAATGTGCTCGACAGAAATATGTAGCAATCCAGACGCTCATGGGAGTTTTACCTACACAAAAGTGTTCTGAGGGCAGAAATAACTAATCATATTGTAGATGAGGTAGGTCCAAGCAACTAGAGGATGTGGGACCAACCAATTAGATGTCTTGGTTATCTCTCTGAACCAATTATTTTTCGTTCTGCCCTCAGAACACATTTGTGTAAGTAAAACTCCCATGAGCAAGTTGGACAAGGAAAACTTGTAGCCTGGGGTTATGCCATATGACTGAGTATACAACCCATATCTCCTGAGCTTTATCAACTGGTAAAATCGAGGGGATTTTGTCTTCCTTGAAGCCACACTCATGTTAAGATGCATCATAATGAAACCGAAATTCAGTACCTGTGCCCAAAATAAAACACATAATTATGTAATTACATGTCAAATTCATAATCACCTGGAGCCAAGGCAAACACAGCCAGAGGTGCCAAAAAGGAGGGAAAATTAGGACGATTCCAGACGGAGACTCAAAAGAAATTTGGAACATAATTGGATTGGTCTGGGTTGTGGGCTCAATACGATACGCTTTCGTTGTGCCCAAAATCTCTAGCGACCCCCCTGCACAGAGCTACCCTTAAATGTCCTATGTAACAGCTATGAAATATGCCATAAATACAACTCACTAATTAAACAACCACATGTTGGTGTTCAATGGAAATGAGTCATAGATTCTTATTGTCAGGGACAAGCTGTCCCCCCTCCCTGCTTAAGTGGGTTGACATTTTTAACTTTTAAGCTGAAGAAATATTGGTCCCACGGTCGATGGAATGTGTCGAGCGGAGGAGGGGGGGGCCTTCAGTAGATTGTGGGGAGTGGGGAGCCCCTCCACACTATATTGTGGGTCCCCTATAAAGGGCTGGGCTCCCTGGATTTGACAGGATACTCATGCCCATCCGATGGCCCTGAGTATTATTACTGTTATTATACTATCACTGCTATTCTTATTGTAATTACTTTGTAGTGATGTGACCTTACTGACAGCACAAGATTTTATTGAGATTTATTTATTTGGAAAATAAATATCTATTTCAGTCTTAAATATTTGCCTCCTCCATATAAATAGTATATTAACTGTTGAGATCTGATATAATTTTACCAAAACTAACAACAATGAGATGCTGTCTAAATGACAACACTAAGTCCTCTCATAACCCACAACCTCACAACACTGCATTAGCCTTGGGCTTGGGCTATTTCTCACACCATCATTCTGTCTATACATTACACCCCGGTAAAACGTTTGCTCTGCATTCTTTTCTGACCTTCTTGGCATTGACTTATCAGAGAAGACACATGGATCAGACTTCCTCACGGATAGATTAGGCCTCTCTAATCTATCGAAGCTGACTTACAGGAGAAGTATCACTCCCAGCTGACTCTACTTTCAACCATTCCCCTGATTTCCCGATCACGTCACTCTCATTACAGCATATAAGAGTGATTGTTACTGCTTTACCAAATAAAGACAACGTTTCAAAGTGAAAAATGACAGCTTTGTTAGAAAGCATTCACATAATCAGGGCACATTTACTGGGTAATGGATATCTGACTATGTCCCGCTTACCATACCTCTTGTTTATCTCGCCAGACAAGACACTGGCAAACCTCCTTACAAACAAACCATTCCAGCACTTATTTCACAAGAAGACTTTGCTTAATCTGCCGAATTGTTTTCTTACCCTTCCCTCATTGTGCAGTGGCTGCCGCCGCATTCTTCACTCCTGCTCAATCCCTCCCTGACAGTCACTGTCTCTCAATCTGCAGCTGCAAGCTCCCCAGATGCTCTCTTTACAGCAAATTCCTCTCTGCTTACAGGTATGCAGCAATTTACAACATCATTGAGAAAGATGCCCTGACCTTCGAGATTTCTTCTCAAATAACTGGGCTATTTGCCTTACGTGGGCATCTATCCTCACAGACACACCATTACTATTTATTAGTTACTACTACTGATTCCTGCAATCCTTTCAGTGTTGCCCATGACTATGGCAAACCTATCCAACACGCTATATTAGTTGTAAATCACCTAACTTCCAATCAGTAGCCCTCTGTTCTAGCTATTGTCAAATGTCAGGACCCCCTCTATTACATGGATAACGTCACAAAAGGTTATGCCTCAGTGGACCCAACTGAGGGAAACTGATGGGAAAAGGTGCTCCTAGGATAGCCACTTGACCCCATGCCCTAATCCCAGGTTTTTGGAAATGGTGGCATGGTTTTCCATAATGGCAGCTCAGGTATGCTAGCCGTGTAATATGTAATGGAATTTTGTGACAAAGCCAATTCAAGCCCACTCTCTAATTGGCGACCTTTTGTAAACATTCAGGTTGACTTCACGCAAATAACTAAATGTTGTGAATATAAATACAGTGTGTGAATGAGTGATTACAGATGCCTCTTTGGCATTTAAAGAAGACTTTCCTTGCAGGAAGGAACATGTAAGAACAGTTGCACAAATTCTATTGAGATTTTGCGTGCCGCAAAAGCAGGTAGCGTCGACATTGACACTCATTTCACTAGACAGATGACTGAGGAACTGTGTCATGCCTGAGGACTCAAGTAAAACATACATTTCTGCATCACACACAATCAGCTGGGCTAACTGAGAGACCAGATGGAGAACTGAAAAAACAAACTATATTTAGATTTTATATTTAAATACCATACAGCATAATTGTTGTGCAGAGGCGAATTTGAAATGGCCAGTACAGGACTCTGAATCCTGACAAAGTTATCATGATGAAAGCCAGCTTCTCATCTTCACTGACTAGAGTACATATGAATGCTTGCCTCACAGACAACACTGTGCTGTCTTTTTCTCATGCCTGAACTCAGAAGGTCTCTCTGTTCACAGATGAGTACAGTACAAAGAGAGGAACCAAGACAGCCCACAACCAGCTGGCAGGGTACTGTTTACGGAAACCTGCTGGAAGAGACCTTCCCAAGTTTCTCTGACCACCAACACTATGGTCTGCATGCACCACGGTCCACCAATGTGGATCTGGCAACAATTGTTATTGATGATAAGGCAGGTTATTCTATGCCAGTGGAACCACCACAGGCTTGGAGTACTGGAACTGGAGCAGGCCAGCAGACACACCACTACCTTACATAAGGAGTGCTAGTTACCTGTCCTCCTAACATACACCGATGCACACTGATTATCAATCAGACAGAAAAGAATAATGTCTTCACATGGTTGTTACATCATTGTGCTACCACTCTGAAACTTCTCGTTTGGTCTGTTTGCATTTTAACATAAAGGTACAGAAAGGGGCCTTCCAAAGTTCCAAATTCCCCTTTCTCCAAATTATTATTGTAAGATCTCAGCACCAATTTTCTCTCGATGGCCTTCAGCACCACACAGTTTTTAGGTGATGCAATACCAATCGGTGTCTCCAGACTCATGGTATCAGCCACCATTGAAGTTATAGAAGTCCAGGACTTTTCCTAGTAGGTCACGGCTACGGTAACTATAGCTTCGATTGTCCAGAAGTTCATGACTTTTTGCTCTGCAGTATGACTTTAATGACGCCAAAGGTCCAAATCCTCCACATTCAGTTACTAGTTCCTGCCTCTGCCAACATATGAATGGCCCTCTCTTTTCTTTTAATAGTACATACTTTGTGTGAGTCCATGAGGCATTTCCCTGGCTACCAAGAGACTGGTCAGGTTCTCGTTATCTAGCTTACGTTGTTCCTGCCATAAGACACCACACTTGTTTCCCCAAGGAAGGACAACCACACCTCAGGATAAAATGAGGAATATGAAAAACAGAAAGGTTCTTCTCTGTTCTCTGTCCAGGTTATGGTGCTACTAGAGGCAATTTGAAAAACTCACCGGAATTCTGGGAAAGGTTAGCAATGAAATAACAGATTGCTCTGTATCGCGAGATGGCAGAAATCGTGGGGAGACAAATCAAAAACGCAAATCCTGCTTGGCTGTCTCCTGGCAGAGAAAGGGGCACCCATGCTGTCACTGTAGAACAGGGGTGGGGAACCAGATCCATGGAAGGCCAGTGCCGGTGCAGGTTTTTGGGATGGCCTGTCAGTCAGCCAATAACAGAGAGTCTCCAGGACTGGAGTTGAGAAACACTGCTTTATTATTGGCTGATTGAAAGGTCATGCCAAAAACCCGCACCCACACCAGCCCACATGCACCCCAGATGAACCTGGAGGTCCCCACTAACTGGGGAGCTAAATCAGGAAGGAGGTGACCAAGGGACGAATGGATCCCGAAGACCTGTGCAGGCAGTCCACTGACTGGGAAGTTGGGGTACCCCCCTCCCCCAAAGACACGTCCTCTTAGCGCCTATGGCTGTTTATGCTTCTGTATTGATTACTCATACATGTTTTATATGCAGAGCCATATAAAACCAGAGCCATATCCTACAATGTTATCTTGTCCCATGGTTATGGGAGGATTGTACTGAACCACGAAAGTCTGATTACGTGAAAATACTGAACGGCTATCAAAGTGTAGCCTTGCTCCTCAGAACAAAACGAGGACTACTTCAATTCAATTCAATTCAGTTTATTTTTATATAGCGCCCTTCACAACAGTGATGTCCCAGTACATGACTACTTGCCCACAACATACATAAAAAAAAACATTTTATTAGCTTATTTGGGGTGGAGTGGTGGCTATGAGGCTTGGGCTCTGTCCCAGCAATCGGAAGGTTGCTGGTTTGAATCCTGTGAATGTTATGAGTGGTCCTACTCTGTTGGGCCCTTGAGTAAAGCCCTTAACCTGTTATTGCTTGGTCCTGGGTATGACATTAATCTACATCAAGCCCTCTAAGGAGGAAAACTTGGGGGTTGGTGGTAGGATTGGCACTCCAGCCACTGGAAAAAACTAAGACTGGTCCATTGGGCCTAGTTTAGTGCTGAGGTATCACCCACTGCATGGCTGCACTCAGGTTCTCATCCCTGAGGTGGTTTATTGTATGGCGGGTGCAGCAATGTGCTGTCATCAGTACTATGCTCCTTACCGCTCTCTCTCTGGCCTGTACACAGTTTCACATATAGTTATCATGTCCTTGCCCTTTATTCTTAATAAGTTGTCGATTGTAAAAGAGCTGCCTTTGGCAGCGTAACGGCCTACCAGCTTGACCTCCAGCCTTTGCACTTACCGGGCAGGACAACCCCAGAGCCGGGGGGGCAGGCTGAGTGTCGTACGCAGAACTCCACCTCTAGGTGGTGCCCTGGCACACATTTGCAGAGCCGGTCATGCGTGCCGTTGCACTCCCTCTCGACCAGCTGGCGCTCCTTGCAGACGGCCGTGCAGTGCCGGCACGAGTCGCCCCAATGCCAGTGTTCGGAGAAGTGGCTGGCCGGGCACGGGGCACACTCCGTGGGCCGGTCCGGTCTGCAGTGGCTCCGCACCGCCGTGCCAGGGGGACACTGCTCGCATACCAGCGCCTGCTGGCTCACGGGGTCACGGAAGTGGTACGTGGGAGGTTGCTGGTGGCTGGCGGCCCAGGCGAAGGAGGTGGCGAGTAACTGTAAGACAGAGGGGGACAAGCCAATGGGTGCGAGCATCTGGATGTCGCAGTGATCTGGCAGTGCTTACCATCACTCAAACCTTGCATTCGCATGGGGGGGCCCAAGTTGGCTACAAACAGACAGTACACTATACAGACGCCTTCCTTATTTAGGTGATGCTGAACCAAAACATGTTCTGCTAACCAGCAAGTTAGCTACTGATTGTGCTCACTAGCTATTTATTTAGTTTTGAAACATCTTGGGGGGGGGGGGAGCTTTGGAGCTTGAGTGAGGCCCCAGAAAAATAAACAAGCCCCAGGATTTTTCATGGCACATTGTGGCTGGTCTCACTGGACCATACACAGCAGAAAACAGATAATGAAAATG
>JAODKF010000051.1:6129639-6190510 GCA_026779585.1 Mormyrus proboscirostris
CCCTGTCCAGGGTTGTTCCCTGCCTCGTGCCCGTTGCTTCCGGGATAGGCTCCGGACCCCCCGCGACCCAGTAGGATGAAGCGGGTGGGAAAATGGATGAATGGATGGATAATATATAATATTTAATTTGAAAAGTATCATGCTGGCTGATCAAGCTTCGGGCAGATTCGGTCTTATTGATTTCTCTTAGCTCAGCAATTCAAGAAGTGTATTAAATTGTTTTTATAGAATCTACTTTCTATATGGAATTGTATTCCTAACTACCTGTTGAATTCTGTTGGGGGCGGTTCATATAATTTTCTTCTTCATTGTAATTATAATATTTTACAAGCAAATTTTATCCTGCTGGTCTCAGGTACAATCACAATTTCTCACCATATATGTATTTCATATGGAATAATAAGGCTGTTAGATGCAAACTTTTACAAAACTTTATTCTACTGTTCTTGGTTTGAAAAAAGTATCTTGTTAGTGTCACAACTTTTTGAAAATGGTGAACTTTTCTTTTATAAAATTTTTAAGGATAAATGTTCTCCAATCAAAAGAATATGCAATCATTTTTTCATGCTATTCCAGGATGCAGCTTCAGTTCAGCCCTATGGGCATATCTTACTCCCCACCTGTTTTGGATACTTCTAATCTAATTATAGTAAATCATTTACCAGCAGCAACTTTACCAATAAAAAATAAGAGCCGTTTCCCTTAAGCCACATATATTTGTTCCATCCCTATGGATCTGTTTTACTGAAACTGTTGGCCACATTTTTTGGGAATGTAATTACTCTTTTTTTTGGATTGATTTTTCAAATTATGTCGGGAAAAGAATTTCCCCAGACTTTTCATTAACCCTAAAGTGTGTTTACTTTGGGATTCCTAAAAACACTATTAAAATTTTTTTGGGGGAATTTTTGTGGTAAATTTTTAGCTAGATTCTATATTCAGAAATATAAGTTGCTTAAAAAAAGCCTGTATGTTTTTACTTTTTATTTAAAAAGTAAAGTTGTATTTAGCTTAAACATTGTTCAAGGCCTTTAGCAATTAATCGATACACGCATCCAATGTGCTGCTTTTAACTTTGAGCGATACACTGTCTGTAGCCCTTCCTCTCTGTCTGCTCATGTCTGCTTATGCTTACATTTTTGCATTTATGTGTGTGATTAATAAAAATAAAAAACACATACAACAGTATACAACGACTAATTGCAAATTACACTGCCTGGAAAACGTTTGGTGCCTAAATATGTGCTGCTGGTTGAAATGTGACTGATGGTATAATGGAGTAGAGGAAGATACTCATTTCTCTGTAGAAAATACACAAGCAGAACTCAATTCCAGTCGTCTCGAGGGTAGGAAAAGCTGAGGGAACGACTGATGTCAGCTTTATCACTATCATGGTATACGGGCACCGCAGTATAAAGTTTAAAAACTGGGAACAGTAGTGCAGTTTTTCTAACAATGAAGCGTGAATTCACGCCGACGTGATTCTTGAGATGGCAGCCGTGGGTCGAGCCTTGAGCCGGAGCACTTCTGTGATTGGTCTGCCGCTTCCCTGGTAGAAATTCAATCCTGTGATCAACTCGACATCCCTCACCCGACAATTGTGAAACCAAAGCAAGTCCTCCACCCACTGGGCCTCCTGCTGGCCACCCTGCAGTGTGACAAAGGCAGGAGACATGGGGTGAGAGGGATTCCCGCTACTGACCGCGCGCTTGACGGCCGACTCGCGGCGTGGGCAGCTGACCATGCAGGTCTCCGTGTGCTCCGCCCGGTGAGGTATCAGAAAGGCCACGGCCTGCATTCCCACATGGCAGCCTTCCACTGGCTGTGAAGCGTTTTCGCAGCTGGTTAAAATCACAAAGTAATGTGTGGGTACGGGTATGGAGCTGTCAGGGACGAATCTGCAGGGGAAGCAGAGACATGTCACAGCGCGTTCGAGGTCTCACCTTACTGATAAACACATATGTTTGTGTGTGCCTGTGTGTTCACCCGGAGAGCGTACTCTTTGATCTGATGCGAGGTGTCATACAGTCCATCATAGTTATAGTCGAAGGCGGGGCCCAGCTGCACGCTGATGCCATTGTACTGCTGGGCGTACTTCTTCAGAAGGACGTCTTGAAGGTAAACCCATATCTCTTCATGAGAAAAGCAACGGCACAGGAAGAATGTGACAAGGATAAGTGGGGGCTCTCACGCACCAGATGCCATTGTGAAGCAGTGTTATTATAGTTTTGAGTTTTTAAATGTAGCTTTCATTTTTTATATTGTTTTCAATTTTCATTTGAAATCTATTTTAGTTTTAGTTAGTTTTCGGTGCACTTTATTAGTTATTTGTTTTTGTTTGAAAGATATATTTCTGCTTAATTTTCTTATTTTTTATTTTCAGTTTAAGGCTTAGACGGTTTATTTCTAGGGATAAACTGTATTTATCTTTAGAGAATTCTACGTGAATACACAGTACACATTATGCATTAATGTGCTCAAAGTGGGCAAAACATGTTCCAGGTGTGTTACAACACACTGTGTAATAACCTGACAATATGTAACAAATTTTCACTATGTAATAGCACCTGCATTTTGTAATATTCCAACGCATTTTGTAATAGACAGCTTGAAAGCAATATGTAATACATTTCTGTGCATTTTGTAACAAGGTTTTTTTCATGGTAATTCAAGATAAATCATTACTTTAGCTAAATGGTGTTAAAATGGTAATGGAAAATATTTGATGTCTGCTTTTATTTTATTACAGTTAGTTCTGGAAGAAGTGATATAGTTAGTGACTGATAGAGAAACAAATGAGGCACGGATGACTGGTAGGTGATGTGACACCCGATGACATCAGACGGTGTGGCCTTACTCTTGAAGCCTGGATACATGGGAACCACATTGGACATCAGCAGGCTGTCATACTGGCTGTCTGCACTGCTGTTAAGGTCTGCAGGCCCAAAAAAGCACAGGGAACAGGTCAAAGACGTTTGCAGGTGTCTGCAGGAATTCGGTATCCCTGTGTGAAAAGCAGCGAGTCGTATCTGGCTTTGGGATTCTTGTGAGGCATCTCGTACTGGGTGGGTAGAGGAAGGCCAGAGTGACGTTTCCTGCCGCGGGGTACTGCTCACAGCTGGGGCTGCTCTCAGGCGCAATCCTCACGTCAGCTCTTAAGCAGTTCTGGATGACCTCAGGAAGGGGGTCCAGATCTGCCTATACACCGGATTCAGTGGTAATGCATGTGATGATAAGATCCAAATAAATAAATCAAAGACAAACGACATGCAAAATGCAGTTCATTCTACAATAACGTTTCTAACATAATATGACCTCGAACATCAACAATGAATGAAACTCCGTTAAGGTAAATTTTATGTGGTTTCCATATGACAGGGTGCTGCTTGCTTGATCGATATTTTCATTAAACCTGTCCATCATGTTGTGTATCCGACGCTTCCTGATATAATCAATTACGTTACATAGAGAGCCGGGTCAGACAGTCACTGGAGCAGCTGACGATTAATGGCCTCACCCAGGGGCCTGAGGGTGACATCACCCTGTTACACACTGCCCCGCTTTACCAGACGTGTTCTCATACATAAAGAAAGTAAGGAAGAGTTCAGTTGGCAGTGAAATTTGCTTCTTACAGGTTTAGATAGAGTGAATGAAGTCCAGAGGGGCATGAAGAGAGCCTGGCTGTACGCACTGACAAAGTCCAGGTGGTGCAGGAGGCAGTATTGGAACACAGGCCGCAGGAGGCGGGGCCTCCCAAACACCATGTGCCGCTTCTCACTGCCAGATACTGAGAAGAAGCATTTATACACACTACTCATGCAATCCACCATGGGACATTAATGCCACAGTCCCTTAACCTTGTGACCTGCTGTTACTACAGTATGAGCCCTTACGAATGTGACCTCTTAGCCCCATGACCCCTTAGTGCTAAAACCCCTTACCGCCATCACCCCTTACAACGTGACCCCTACCGCCATGACCTCTTAGTGCTAAAACCCCTTACCGCCATGACCCCTTACAACGTGACCCCTACCGCCATGACCTCTTAGTGCTAAAACCCTTTAACGCCATGACCCCTTAGCACTGTGACCCCTTACCGCCATGACCCCTTAGCACTGTGACCCCTTACCACCATGACCCCTTAGCACTGTGACCCCCTACCGCCATGACCCCTTACAACATGACCCCTACCGCCATGACCTCTTAGTGCTAAAACCCCTTACCGCTATGACCCCTTAGCACTGTGACCCCTTACAACCATGACCCCTTAGTGCTAAAACTCCTTACCTCCATGACCCCTTAGTGCTAAAACCTCTTACCGCCTTGACCCCTTAACACCATGACCCCTAACCGCCATGACCCCTTACTGCCATGACCCCATACCGCCATGACCCCTTAGTGCTAAAACCCCTAAGCACAGACCAGCATCCAGGTCTTTACCTTCAGAACTGGTCAGATTCAGGCGTCTGTTCAGCAAGGCAGAGTTCTGCAGAGAAACAGATACAGATGTGATGGCTTTCATGTTTACTCGAGTTATAGCAATGACCAGTATGTATAAGTATGAGAGGAATAACATTTTACAGTATGAACCCATCTTTAAATATCACACTTTATTACTTTCAGACTGAAGTCATGTTCCGGATTTAACACTGAGGTTCTGTCACAAGCTCTGTCCATCTCTGATACATCTGCCCAGATGTAAAGGTCATCAAATAGACCATTCTGAACATCTGCATTGTTTAATGGGGCATGCCCTTAATTCCAGTCACCATGGAAACTTTCTGGAATACATAGTTACCGTAAAGAAGGCCTGGGGCAAGTTTTTTTTAATATATATATAGTGTAGTGTAGTGTAGTGACTGTTAGTGGCCAGCAGGGCACCCCCGAACATAGGAGGTTCTTGAGTAACAGGTGATAACAAGAAGGATTACCATAGCACCTGTTGAACCCTAAAGGATCTTCTGGGGCAGTGATGGCTGTGGAGTGCAGGAGTGGAAATATAGAACTCATTTACTGCAGGCCAAGGACGCCGCGGTTCTGCGCTTAGCACAGCAAAAGGGGAACCATATGGGCAGGTGGAGGTGGAAGAGTGGCAGGGACTGACCTGGCCAGTGCAGGTACAACCCAGGTCATCAGTGGGGGTGAGAGAAAGGAGGGGACAGGTTCCTGGGAGGGTCTGCTCTGCGGGGAACTGGGGCACATGCCAGGGATTCCTCAGGAGGTGGTTCAAGCTGCCATGGGTGCCGTTGTTCTGAGCAGGTGATATCTCCAGCACATCTGTTTTCCAGGGAAAAAAAAAAAAAAACAGAAAAACATTGGGAAACTAGTGTCTCTTGTGTCAAATTCTTCCCTGCACACTCTAACACAGCTATTTTTAAAAGTTTCCAAAGAGAAGCATGTGATTTGCACACTCAAGATAAAAGCCCACTCACTGTGTCCACTTACCGCACATGAGATTGTACAGTTCAAGATTGGAGAAAGGCTCAACTTGAGTCTTGTACTGAAACTTGGGTCCGTAGCTCAGGAACATGGCCTTAAGAAACAAAGGCTCAGTGGCTCGGTCTCTTCTGCAGCGGTGCCACAGCTCTGCCTGGCTTTGTGGCGAGCAGTCGGCCGGCGTACCTGCATGCTGTACACGTCGTTGTCATATCCGTGGGCCCCGCCGTCGCAGAAGGTGTAGGTGTCTTTGTTTCTGAAACCATGTCAGATGACCACGAGAACATTTACCTTTCTTTAACAGAGCCGAGTGTTCACTCACTGACCTCCTCTAATCTAAACTTTGTCTATTTACATTGTAAGTCGTTCATTTGATTTATTTAAGAGACACTTTAATTCAAAGTGACACGCATTCTTTTGAAAAAGCAGAGTGAGCCAGTAAGTGGAGCAACTGAATGGTTGACGGCCTTGCCCAAGGAAATATATATTTTCAGGTGGACAAATATTGCAGAATTGAACGAAAGAGCCATCGATCCTGAATTGCAACCTTTCACACTCCTTCCCAAGCCATGGGGTGACTCATAGAGATAAGAGTGAGTGAGTTGGTATCCATCGTTACCTCGCGAACAGCCACTTGGGCTCGACAAGGATGATAGTGTCGTCGATTCGTCGGCTGGAGGCGTAGTGGAATCGCTTGGGCAGGTGAGCTTTCTGAAAGGGTCTTATCTTTGGACTTGGTTTCCGGCACTGGAAATCCTGGCCATGGGGACAGAGATGATGACTCAGACCAGCCATCTGATCCTGCACCAGGGTAATGTCACTGCAGGGATCCGTTAAACTCATGTTCTGCTGCTTAAGATCTCATTAGTCTCTATAAATCCTCTGAACTAAACAGACAGGCAGAATACATCATTTGTATTTTAACAATGAGCACCAATCAGCCATAACATTTAAACCACCTGCCTAATATTGTGGCAGGGTGCGGCTATGGCAGAAGAACATTGCCCAGAACCCTGCCTCCGTTGGCTTGCCTTCTTCCCGTAGTGCGTCCTGGTGCTATCGCTTCCCCAAGTAAACTCGTCAGACCAGGCCACCTTCTTCCATTGCTCCATAGTCCAGTTCTGATGCTCACATGTTCATTGTAGGTGTTTTTGGCAGTGTGGAGTCAGCATCGGCACTTTGAACCTTGAAACTTTGAGCCTCATATGCTGCAAGCTGTGATGCATTGTGTGCTGCGATGCTATTCTATTATAACATTCACAGAAATTTATGCTACAGTAGCTCTCCTGTGGGATCGGACCAGACAGGCCCACCTTCCCTCCCCACGCACATCAGTGAGCCTCAGGTGCCCATGACTCCATCGCCAGTGGTTGGCCTTCCTTGGACCACTTTTGGTAGGGACTGACCACTGCATACTGGGAACACCCCACAAGACCTGCTGTTTTGCAGATGCTCTGACCCAGTCATCAAGCCATCATAATTTGGCAGTTGTCATAGTTGCTCAGATCCATACATTTTTCCTGTTTTCAAATCATCAACTTCACAAACTCACTGTCCACTTGCCCAATATATAACGCACCCTTGACAGGTGCCACTGTAATGTGGTTATTAATGTCATTCACTTCATCTGTCAGTGGTTTTAGTGTCATGTGTGATTGGTGTATAGTCTGTCAAAAACACACTTCTATGTTTTAATGAATATATGTGATTGTTCCATCACTTACCGTAAGGTTGGCCACAAGTTGCGCAGAATCCACTAGGTCCAAAAGGAGGGAACAACAGAGAAAGCAGTTTATTTACCTTGGCAGTGGAGCTCATGGATGAACTCTTAAAAAAAAACAGATGACGAGTAAAAAGGGAATGGTAGGTGGTACCGCAGTGCCCTATCAGCTACTGTGTTTCTGGTTCTCATTGGATTAAGTGCTGATTGACAGCGCACAATAATGACTCTGTAGGCTTCGGCTAAGCTTCATGTAATAGGTGCTTCACTGTCTGGGGTCTCAGGTCCAAACCTAAACATCTAGCCGTTATATCGATCCAAGCCAGGGGTTAGAGGATTACTCACAGGCCTGTCCTTTGATTTTCGACCGGATTCTACCAAAAGCTCCTTGATACACAAAGAGGTCATTTACGTTTCCAAGCATGTTCTCCAGAAACTCCATTCGGGTGCAGCTGGTGTCCTCCATGCCTGTAATCAGAGTCAGGTTATTCGGGTACATTTGGATATGCATTTGCTTTGCTACAAACCACCAAACAGTCCAACTGTACCCATAAGCCTCCATCAGTTATTGATCTCAACTTACATGCTATAGACTCACATACACGTCTATCAACTCAGAGTAGGGTTCTTGTTTCTGGTCCCTTGAGTGACCTGATGATACACTTTCCGTCCTCCCTGCTCTGAGTTCTGCTGCACTGTGATGCTGCACGCAAACAACTCCTCACCATGATCGGCTACGATGATGATGTTGACACATCGGTGTAGGTTCATCTGTTTGAGTCCGTCCATCAGCTGGCCTATGATCCTGTCCAAGTTCTGGATGGCCTCTATGACCTACACACAGCATGGCAGTGGAGTTCAGACCCCCCCCAGCCCTGGAAGGGTTGCAGTGGTACTCGCCGAGCAGCAAAACCAGCCATTCACAAATAATAACCTTATTCAATTAGGGGGGAGTACAATGCTGGTCAAGCCACTAGGCCATTTTCTGGGGGTCGCCCCCCCCGGCATGCCCCATCCAAGACAAACTGAAATTGGGTGATATAGTTTGTCAGGGAAGGGGAGGGACTTGCCTTGGGCGCCACATGGTCTTTGACCAGCACTGATTGGGTGCCACATGGTCTTTGACCAGCACTGATTGGGTGCCACATGGTCTTTGACCAGCACTGATTGGGTGCCACAATAATGTAATATAATTCTTTCCTTGTATTGCTGTTCCAATGAAATTTAGCCATAACTCTCAGGCTTGATCAACAGGACCAGAGGTAGATCCCAATGTCACTATGTTCACATCCCCAGTGCCATTCTGAGTTAAGCAGAATTTTCTATTCATGCCGTTCTGGTATCGAATCGACCCCCCCCCCCCCCCATCCGTATCCTTACCTCACCGCTGACCGGCCCAAATTTGTGTCCCGATTTATCTGGCTCCTCCAGGTATAAGGTATAGAAGTCTGGCCTGTGAAAACAGCACAATTTTACAGATCGTCCTGCGGCAAGAGCTTGCGTGTTAAGCCTGTATGACCGGTGCCAAAATCACCTCGTATCGTCGGGCAGTCTGAGCCACTGTAATACCTTAAACACCCTCTCCTCAAAAGGCACGTTCCTGCAGAAGCAGACAGGAAACTTAGAGCAGAAAATTTAAAACATGGACATTTAGCATGTCTAAGTATAAATTGCATGGTTACCCGTCGTAGACTTCATATATATTTGGAAAACTGCCATTGATTTTGACGTCGGAGCCAGGCCAGAAGAACGTGCCGGCTTTCAGCCCCTGGTTCATGACCGTGTGCCAGATCTACCAGATGGAAAAAGCAGGAGAACGAGGAGGCTGATCTGTCCAAACAGGCTAACAGCGAATGTGGATTTTGCCAGCGTGTTTCTGCAGTACATGTTCATATGCTTCTATACTGAGGTGGCTTCCCCAGTTCTCTCATGCTGCAGTTCACTGTGCCATGCAGAAAAGGCAACTGCTGTGTTAAGGAGTGACACGTTTATCGGAGCTGGCGTCCCATGGACGGCACGCAGCGTGACGCTTCCCCACTTACGGGTTGGCCCAGGTACCACCTGGGATTTTCCTTCTCTGTGCCTGAGAGGTCGAAGGACGCATCGAAGACGGGATCGTACATGCTGTTTTCGATCAGGCCATGAGATTCCGGGTAGAGGCCCTGGACGAAGTGAAAGAAGTGATTCCAAAATTCATCAGAAATCAGAGCCTCGGGAGGGATCAACAAAATGAGGGAGGAAAATTCCTGGAAGGCCATCACAGTGTATACACACACACACACACACACAGACGCACAGGTTTGTGATCTTTGTGGGGACTCTCCGTTTATTTCTATGGGGAAAACTCTGATCCCAACAATCACAACCTTAACAAAATAATGCAGTTTCTTGATTACAGTCACTAATTTTATAAAATTGAATTCCCCCTTGTGGAGAAGGCAGCGTTTGGCTCGGTGGGCTGGTGAGTTAAGGATCTTGTTCAAAGCAAAATCATTCTGCTGATGCTGGGATTTGACCTGGCAAACCATCCAATCACAGGTACAGCATCCTGACCCGCTGAACCACATTCGGCGGGGATCCTGCGTACTGCCGCAGCGGATGAGTGACGGTGTCTAAAGGGACGGTGAAAGGACAGGCACTGACTCACCGTGACGATGGTGTAGTGATTGGGGAAAGTCGTGCTGGGAAATGCCGCTTGCATGTAGGGGCTGTGGGTTCCACATGTTCCTGTTTGAGGAGATTATCAGGGTCTTCACAGCATCCTCCCAGTTACACCCATATATCACCCTCTGCTTATGCATTTCAGATTTAGGTTGTGGATATTTGTAAGTTCATATTATCCAAGTGTGGTGTTTAGCACTCAAACCACAGAAACAGTCACCTCTTTTTTCATCAATAAGTTACACTAAAACTTTCTTTTTTTATTTTACTTTTTTCTACCTTAGGAAACAAGCCTTAGCAAGCTTTGAAACTTTAACGATTTTCTAGTATACGTTAGAAAATCAGTCTCAAATTTACTACCGCTGCTAATGCGCGAGCACTGCATGTGATCCTACTTGCTCTTGGACTCTGGCGTGTTTATGAGAAATTTAACAAAAATAACTGAGGAGGAGGAAAGCAAACAAGATTTGGTCACGAAAGGACATTTCTCTTCCATTGTATGGAAATATTTTGGATTCCATAGAGACAATACTGAGCAAACTCCTTTGTGTTTTATAAATATAAATGCTTCATAAGTTTTTAAACATGTTTTTTTTTCCCAAAACTGTTTAGCGCTATTTCCATTTTAGTACACACAAAGAATATTGGATTGTTATTGACGATACCAACCTGGTCCAACAGCTAACATGTTTATCTCTTCACATACCCCGATTGTGTGTCTGTAGTTCCTCTGCAGAGTTACTCACTCAGTTTGTCTATCACTGGGAGTATCGCGCTCCACGTTTCCAGATACTCAGCTCTGAATCCGTCCAGTGAAATGAGGAGCAGCGGCTGCCGGGAAAAGCTGAATAAAAGGGTGTTTGGTCAGTTCAGAGCCATTGCAAAAACCACACTCTGACGTGCATTCCATCCACAGACAAGTACCTGGCTGGACATTGAGGGGCCACTATATCCTCACAGGTGTCCTCCTTCCACTCTGTTCCACCTTAGCCAACACACCACAAGGCTTTAATGTGGGGGGGGGGGGGGCCCCCCCCCACCGGCTGGGGCCCAGATACAATCCATCCCAGACATCATACGCACATCATCTACCTTTGCAGACACTCTCGAAGTTGGTGCAACAATCTCCATGTTCCATGCAGTCAACCGAACAGTGACATTTACTCTCTGAAAGCCTCTTCTCACTGCAGCGTAAACTGGTGCATTCCCACTGCTGACCTATAGGGGGCCACACAAGCGCTGCTGAGCCACACCTGAATCCGCACTGGAGAATCACTCAGAAAGGACGTCAAATTCTGTTCGCTTCCGACGCTTATTCTGAAGATGACGGCTTACTAGGTGCGACACAGAGGTCAATGTAGTCAAAGCAGCAGGCCCCGCTAGTCCCGCACTGGGCATCACAGCGGCATCCGGGGATCTCAGTGTCGTAGGGGTCATAGCAGCGGTTCCTGCAGGAGATGTGGACATCTGACAAACAGAGATGGGTTTTCAGGGGCTGCTCGAGATGTTTTGCCCTCTTAAACATTCTGGATTCTGTGGCGACTTGAATTTTAAAAAAGCAGAAAACATGCACAGCAGATTTCAGAGTGCTGGCGAAGAAGTCCGCAGACGGATTTACCTTTCTTGCGACAGTCCTCCAGCTGCAGTCCGAGTCCTAGACCCAGTCCTAGGATGATGGTGATGATGGAGACAGCCAGCAGACTAATCTACTGAGCAGTGAACACCTCAGTACAGCCCTCATACGCCCCACCATCACTCGGTACATAGGTACAGACATACATACAACATCGGCACAGTGTTCAAATGGTATGACTACAATTCCAGTCTGTTAACGTGGGGAAAGGTCAACTCTACAATATGGTACTACACTAAAACACTCAACCATACTGGGTAGGAGCACCAGACAATGACTAAATCCCCCCCGTTAATCTAAAAGACTAACATCTCATCTGAAGGTGATGATACACAGGGCAACTTTCTGATGATTATGAAAAATGGTCAACTGCCGATCAAAGATCTCTAAGTAGAAATTCTTTGCCCAATATCAATGGGAAAGTGCTGGAGCAACATTGGTCTGCAACATTGCTCAAAAAGTTGCCCTGTGCATCATCACACTTACTTTTGAACTGTAATGTAAACCCCATACTCACTGAGTATTGAAACAAACCAATACGATTAAACCAATACTCACAATTATGAATTTCTTTCTTTCTAATAATATGTTAGAGACGGCCATCTTGAGTGCAGTTCTCTGATAAAGGGCACAGGGGCTCCTGACGTGAAAAGCTGAGGAGCCACAGATTCAGAGGATGGAAACCACAGATGTCCCCTTTGTGCCTGGAAGTCTGCACAAGTTCACACTCATTTAGAGGGGAATCACACTGTTGACACCCTGCAAATGACATCCAATCGTGACTGGCTAATGATTAACCAATCCACTTAAAATGGCAGAAAACCCAGGTGCGGGGAAATGGACTGCATTCTCTAAGTACCACACAGACACGGCATTGCAGGAACCTGGGACTGATAGCTTAAAAGGGAACCAGCTTTTCCGCGTGTTCACACCTTGACCTTTCAGAGTTGAAAAAGATTGGCTCTCCTATGGGGATTTATTGCCGCGCCAGAAGATAAGCACGGGACTTTAAACATTAGACTTTGCTTGATGTGAAAACATAATACGAATATACCATTTTTCAGTACCGTACGCATAACAGTTGAGTCAATGCAGGTGAAAGTTCGAGGCTTCAATTACCATTTCATGAGCACGAAGATGTTGTAAAAATAAACACACATGTACCCAGCAGGAACTTTATTATGGATTGGCTGTTCAATAGCGCAGACGGAGACAATTATTTACTTGCTGTAACTGAGAACGTACCACATGGCCACAGACAAACATGTTAACAGAGGTATAGTGCTTGAATTGATCCATAATGTGGAGGCGGAATTCAAGCTAGATACCGCAAGATAGTTAGAAGTACATCAATAATAATTCACAAACAGCAGAGTAAAAATACTGGTTTATTGCAGTGTAATTAACTGATCGTCACATGACGTAGAGGTCAATAATGGTGAATCACACATTAGGATACCTTGGAAAATGACCACACAGTTTCATTGTGTACAGAACAGTGTACAGAGTGACAGGACCACAGCACAACCCACAACAGAGACAATTATCACAAACAATAAAACAACAGTATTTCTCTAGCTACTTTGCAAAAAAAAATTGCTACATAAGATTAAAATTTTTAATGCCAGTTAATATTCTATCGATTCATAATACACTATATAAAAATATACACCTAGAAGTGACGTGGCAGGCGGTTTCAGATATCATCCTCAAATGTGTGCAAGTAAGTCTTTAGCGAGAGGATTTCCACGTAGCTCCGGTTGGTGATCCGGTAGAAGTCCAGCCCAGTGAGGATCTCGACGTCTCTCACCCGTGCGGTGTGAGCCTTCATCAGCTCATCTACCCACCTGAACTCTTCCTCCACACTCTGTAGGACACATACAAACACACAAGGGAGCTTCAGACACCACAGGAGTCCCTGACTTGATCGTCGAGGCTGTAATCCTTCCTTAACCAATTAGCACATTGCCTTTAATGAATCAATCAGTACAGCATTATTTTCTTATGTTATTCCTAATGCTGGATATGATGTTAATCTGTATTTTTTTATGAGATGGCAACGAAGCACATGTGGCTCAAAGCAGAAACAGCCTCAAATCCTCTCGATACTGCAGTAGTCAACATTTGCTGTTCAGTTTAATCTTTAGCCATTTGGTAGCAGAACAGAATGGCAGTGAAAGACTAGAAGACAACACGGTTGTCTACTAGTCAGTTTAGCATAAGGTAAGTAAACAACGCAATGTAACACGGATGCGTCCAGGCGCTGATCTTTGACAGACGGCCTTGTAGCATTAGCACTGCGTCCGTGCTTGAGGAAAACGAGCACTGCGACGTGACACCAAAGTGCACAGGCGCACGGCTTTTGACGTTACTGTTAGCATAGCGTTTAGCGTTAGCGTCACGCTCACGTTGCAGCTCTCCGTGTTGTCCGGCCGGTGCGGCAAAATGAAGGAGAAGACGCTCAGTGGGCCGTCGCACTCGTCCGCAGCTCGGGTGCTATCCTGGCAGCTGGTGATGATGCTGTAGTAGTGTGTGGGAATCGCCGGGAACTTGCCACCCAGCCTGCAAACACAGACACAGAAGATGCCATGCGGCATGAAGTTCATCACTGGCCAACACCAGCTGAAGCAACTGCACCGATCTGTATTGTTTTTATTTGTACGGCATAAATGCTGACAAAGTCAAAAAGCAGAGTTTCATGTATTCGTCAGCCTGTGGCCGGTACTACGAAGCGGGGTTACTGGCTTATCGGGGTAACTTGTCGGATTTAAGGTACCACAGTTTAAATGGACTTCATATTCGTTCACTTACATTTTGCCCAGACTACCTTAAATCCGGCAAGTTACCCCGATAAGGCAGTAACCCCGCTTCGTAGTACAGACCCCAGGTTGCAACTGATAGCAGATACCCAGAGCAGGCTTGTCAATAACAGGGTCTATTCTTGGAGACGTTATCCCAGACTGCCTTATCTACAGTCCCTAAATGAACCAAATCCTTCATTACTCTTGGATTTTCTCCATGGAGTCCCGCAGGCTGTCAAAGTCGTAGTCGAACACGGGACCGCTGACAATGTTGACCCCGTTCCTTTCACTGGCATATCGCTTCACCAGGGTCTCCTGGATGTAGGTCCACACCCCTACAGGTGAGAGGAGCCATGGGTGGTCACATGCTTTCAGAATGCCACACATAATTACGCTGTATGTTTTTACAATGATAAAGGGAGGAGCCTCCCTCTGAGACTCTGAAAACACAAAGCGAAACAAACATAATATCTGCAAACCATCAACAAAAACGCAGGTCTATGTTCTTATGATGTAACAAATAGTGGTGGCTAATATGACCGTAATTTATCATGACCCATTGCAGTTGTATCTACGATAAGCGTTTCAGAGCTATTGTTAGAATTATGATACAACATAAGTAATGACAGACCAAACTGGCAAGTTTGCGATTCCTGTGTGTTCGGAGGCTGCAACAGTACTACTACAAAAACAGGCCGATGTGAAACAAAGCGCAACATCTCAGCGCTGTCTGTATATATCACTTCTTTGTCAGTCTCAGTGGATCTCAACTTAGTGACTAGATCTTGAACAATAAACTTAATTCACCTTTTTAAACCAGCTAGCTAACATAGATGAGTAGATAAATAATTCCATATGCCATCGGACTGCCAAAAATATTGAACTTATGTCACCTGGCAAACAACACAAGGTCCATAGACAGATCGGCTACGTTGCTGAATAAATAGAGACTGATGAAGAAAAACTGGTTCCAAAAAAAGGTTCTGCTTTGACTGTGTGCAAATGGTTTAAATGTGTGAGCTTTTTGTTATTGGCCAAAGTGATAAATCTTAATTTGTACTCAAAACTTTTGAAACTTTAAAATTAAAAAAATTAAAAAGCACTTTTGCTATAATGATTCTTTGTTATAATGAGTACCTTTCATGCGTTCTGTATTTTTCATACTTCAATAATTAAGAATATTATAATATTGCAAGAATGTAATTGCTGGTTAAGTGGTTAAACCGCACAGCAGATATTCTAATTTGGTTGTTTTGTAAACAAAAAATAAATTATACATCTCATGATCTATATCATGGATTGTGATTCTAACTAAAAATATCACTATGTGACACTTTGGCCATATCACCCACTCGTAGCCAGAAACATCTTGGGAGTGGAAAGGCTGATAAAAGGAGTACTATGTCCTCAACGTCTATAATCCAGCCCCGATTGTGTGTGTGTGTGTGTGTGTACACATTGTTCTAAAGGCCGCTGGGTGCCAGCCTCCCCAAGACACAGACAGTACGCAGCAGCACTCGAAACACTGAGGTCATCACGGCTATGGCGTACTGCCACCTGCTGGCACTAACCACACTAAGCACAAGAGGCACCCAATTCATGTGGAAAACATCTCTGGGGCTGGGAATCATTACACGTATTTGCTGTATTGAAACAGTAATGCTAACGTCTGAGACATTTAGATAATCAGACTGAACTAGGACTTAAATTACACTGCTGGGAAACAGACTTCTGCACAATATTAAATGCAAGTTGTAACACATACTCACTCTTAAATGCAGGGTACATGGGAACGGTGTTTGTGATCAAGACCGCGTCGCGTCTGGTGTTAGGAGACGACGCCTGTCCTGACAACACAGCAGAAGCGTCGGTTTATTTGGAAATGTTTTTCGTTGCTCTCCATACCTAAGAAATTAGTGGCCTTTCTGAGCAGCTTGCTGCTGAAGAAGTACAGCTGAGGGTTGCACAGCCTCATCTAACAGACCACTCCAGGCACTATCAAGGCAGTCATTTGTGAGGACCGATATTAGAAGGAATCATCACTTTCATCTTCAACCTACAGCATTCAAGACTGGAGCAACCAACTCTTAACCCTTGGCTCCCCCAAGAGGCCAATAAAGATACAGCCTAATTTAGTGCAGAAGTAGTAGTCATTCATACTGGCACAGGAACATAGCCTTGATCGAGCTGCTGAGGAAGGGGACCCTTACCAGGGGGGAACAGAAAGCCGTAAGACAGCTTTGGATCAGCGCCGTAGCCAGTGCACGACTGGCTCTCAAAAGGAGGGATTCGGACATCTGGCCTCACACAACTGGTGTCAAATGCTGGGCGAGGAGTAACATCAATCTACGAGGGAAATGAGTGGCCATTTGTGAGAATCCCATGACTTGGAACATGTTCAGATCCCACAGGGGTTAATGCCAAGGGAGCAACTAGACATACATCTGCCAGAACAGTGTAGGACGTCCACAGGGGCATGGCCAGCTCCAGACTGTACCCACTAATGAAGTCATCGTGCTGGAGGATGCTGTATTTGGCTTGGAAAAGGACCACTGGTCGACCGAATGGGAGATTCTGCCCACCTAAGGAAGCCACACAGGTCCGAAGGGAAGTTCATGAATCAGGGGACTCAAAAAGCACAGCAATCATTTATGTTTAACTGGATCCTTCGGGCACTGGTCATCAAAGAGTTCAAAGATCATCATAACATCCAAAGCCAATTCAGAGCTACCTCTGCCATCGTTGCGATGGCAGAGGTAGCTCTGAATTGGCTTTTGATGATCATCAAAGCTGTTGTTCATGGCCACCATTTCAAATTCTAACTGGATTATCAAAAAAAACTTGAAAAAGCATCATCAGTTTCAACAACATCTGTATAAGCCAGTAAATAAATCCTTACTGTCTTTACGGCCTTCATCTTCACTGAGCATCTGATCGAGATCCTCAACTTTATTCTGAAACAGAGTCGGACCCTCAGGGACAGAGACCATTACCATGTTTATTTAAAAACAACCCAGTCCCTTAGTGAAAAGATTAGTTTAATTTAATTCAGATAATATATCTGAATGGTGTATCAGGCTTAAGGCCAAGTGGTGAAACTAACAAACTCTGCAGGAGAGGAACCATAAGGAACCCTAAGAGATCCTGCACTGACTTTGTCAACACAGCTACAGCCCAAGTCATCCATGGAGGTGGGGACCGGCTCCAATGGGGTAGGAGGTGACACCTCCTCTGGCATGACAGGCATGTAGAAGGGGTTCCTCAACATGCCATTGACACTGCCATGGGTGCCATTGTTCGGAACTGGCTGCAAACCCAGGAGGTCTGAGGGAACAGAAGTAAGTTGAAGTGGATAGATGATTAGAGAATCTGACAAAGACAATTTGGGTCCACACAACAGGGAGGAAAGAGTCTTACCACACATGACATTGTAAAGTTCAATGTTCTCAAAAGCTGGCACCATTGTCTTGAATTTGAAGCTAGGTCCATATCCCATAAAGATTGTCTGAAAAAGCAGAAGTTAACACAGCTAGCATTCATTGACAGCCGCAGGAACCACGACACGGTACAGAGACCAGAGGCTGTGAACATTCTACCTGCATGCTGCTGAGCTTGTTGTCATAGCCATGGTCACCATAGAAACCACATCTACCAAGATTCTTTTTGCCTTCCGGTATTTTCCTGTAAAATTATTCACAAAAACTAGACCAGTTATGGCAATCCCCTTTATTGCCCCCAACATTTCCACATAAGAACCAAATGAAAGATAAGATAGATACACATGCTATTGAATTTCTCTGAACCTGACTTGATGTGGACTAGGTAAGAGATAGGGTAGACCAAGCAGAACCTTCAAGAACTTCATCCCAGAGGGTTAGTAGTTCACCCGTGAGCAAAACCTCATCCAGCACCCAATTAAGTTCACACTCAGATTATGAGCAGTTCTTTTGACTTGGAGTAGTCAAAGGGAACGACCACCCGTGTAAGACATGGCAATGCCAATGACTGGCTCAGGGCTGAGGGTTCCGCCCTGCCCACTCCTGATTGGACACCGCAGCCATCATGTATGTTGTCCATTACCTGTGCATGAACTCCGTGTGACTGCTGAGCTCCAGGTTGCTCGAATTGTCTGATTCCGTCTCAATGCTAAACGCGAGAGAGCATCACCTGACCATCATTTCGGTTGGATGAAAGTTGGGTGAACTCCCTGGTAACACCCTTGGGGTGGAGTTCTTTCTGAGGCTTAAAGAAAGCTACTAACACAAGCCTGGTGCTATTACTGATGACCTTCCCCAAAGACCAGATGGG
This sequence comes from Mormyrus proboscirostris, assembly GCA_026779585.1. NCBI lineage: Eukaryota > Metazoa > Chordata > Actinopteri > Osteoglossiformes > Mormyridae > Mormyrus > Mormyrus proboscirostris. The sequence goes on from JAODKF010000051.1 coordinate 6,148,199, forward strand.
AACTTACCAAGTAAAGCTGCAGAATAACCAGAAACTCAACCCATTACTATGCAGTGCTTTTTAGGTTTTAAGCTGAACGTAATATGGACAGCAAAATGCTCGAAGATGCGATTCAGCAGGAACAGAATCCTGCTTATCTGAATTTGTGATCAGACATAACCTGGAACACAGTGTCACCTATAATACAATCTGCCCCTCGTATCCAAAACCACACTCATGCATAAAACAGCTGAAAAAACAAACACCAGGAGGATCCTGGACTGTTTATTCATTTTCCAAAACACCATAGGTAGTCATTTGTCAGCAAGTGGATGCAGATGGTCTATAGTGGCTGAGATGATCCTGGTCTTTCACCCACCGTGTGACTGGTCTCCCTCCCTCTCCTGCTCGGACAGGCTGTACTCCAGCACTTCTGACGTTTACACTGATGCTGCTCCAGTGAAAATTCGGCGTAGCCCACTTATCAATGTAAGAGGAGCAAGACGGCAATACCTGGCCACATGCCACCGCCTCTCCATCAGCAGGTGGACGTCCTCGATCCTGCGGTTGTTGGCGTAGTGGAACCGCTTGGGCAAGTGTTGTTTCAGGTACGGCTTGAAGTGCTGATCCGACTTCTTACACTGGAGGAATACAAGTTGATGGCAGACAGTGAAATTCTCATCTTATACCCTGCACAATCATATGTCTACATTTCTGCCATTTCTGGGGCGTTAGAGAGGTTGTGTGGGATTCGCGGAATACCTCAAGCAAGCACATTAGTGAGAGAAGCAACTGGGCAGCCTAAAAATCTAATCCTTATATGCAACTTGGTATACTAAAAAAGTCATAATTGCTGCGGTTTATAATGAGCTGGTGCTACTTACGGTAAGATTCGCAACAATGGCCTTGGGGTCATCTAGGGAGAAAAAAAAAGGAAACTTTCCAAGTAGGTCCCAAAAGAAGACAGCTGTGTTGTAAGAAAGTCAGGCTGGTGTTCTCAGGGTCAGGGACCCTGCTGCAACGCAAACACAGGACGAGTCCTCAAAAGTTTTACTTTTTATCTAGTCTGGCAGCTGTTGAGTGAACTTCAAGGACCTCCTGCAATCAAGCCTGGGAACCTCTTTCCCCACCCTGTTTCCTGTCCAGTCGTAACTCACAGTTGGAACTGTTGGGATTTCGGGCCCGGATGCGTCCAAGTGATCCAGGAATCAGGATTAGATCATCCACGTTCACCGGGTAGGAGCTAAGGTACTCCGTTCTGTCACAGTGAGCCTCCTCCATTCCTGTGGGCGAACAGACGATACCCGGTCTGGCAAAATGGGCCACTGCACTCCTCTTCTTTTCAGTAAATGTCAGGATAACAAATTTCATTCTGGAACGTTAGCAAAGTTCCGTGTCTCTATAAACCTGCTGAGGGCAACAGGAGGGGCACAAATCAAACCCACAGCCCCACAGGAGTGAGAAGAAAGTCCTACCCACTGGCCCACCTCCCTAATCGTGAGAATTACTGCATTAAAAAGAATGCTAAAATGTTTGATAATGTTATTTCATCAATTTCAAAAATCTGGGAGAAGAAAAATACACATTCATTGTGTTGGACCAAGAAAAAGAAGAAACAGTTATTCAGATAGTCCTCTAGGTCACCAGCAGATCCCTACGCCTTCCTTTCCAGAGCGGTGGATGCTGTTACCATGGTCTCCCACCAGGATGATGTTGACACACCGGTGTAGATTCATCTGTTTCAGCCCATCCATCAGCATCCCAATAACTCTGTCGATCTCCTTCAGGGGATTATTCAGCTACAGGTCACAAAACCAGACATCAAAATAGTTACAAACTGAGCTTCATCTTAAATATGAGAAACAAGCACAGGTTGACACAGCTAATAGTAATTCATGCTTTGAGAAAAAACAAAAAAGATTCTTCTGACATGGGGGGGGGAGAGGTAAAACACTAAGACTGGTGACCAAAGCTAATTTTCTCTAGCCAATACTCAGCTACACAAGCAGGTCAAAGGTCAAGTTGTCCGGAATCAAAACCACCAAGTAAAATCTAACAGGCAAGAGCAGGTGAGTGACATGCCAAAGAGCGAATCCATGTCCTTCCCTTTCTGATCAACTAACCTCATTGCTGTGCGGCCCCAGCTTGTGCCCAAAGGTGTCCGGCTGCTCAGAATGGACTGCGTATACATAGGGCCTGCGATGGGTAAAGACCCAGTTACTCATCATTTAGAGGAAAGGTGGACAGAATGTCTGGCTTCTTTCCACAGGGATTGGTTTGAGGCCTACCTCTCATCATCTGGCAGGTTAAGCCAGTGCAGAATGGTAAGGATTCTCCTCTCCAGTGGAATCACCCTGTAGAAAAGCAGGGAAAATGTAACAGAGATCCTGTAATCATTCACCATGAAAACCAAAACACAACCCAGGGATTGTGAGTCAATGGTTCTGTCAGCCTTTTAAAAGGACTGTGCTTATTTGGCAGCCGGCAGACAGACGAACGTCCGTCACAATGTAGTTGAGCACAGCGAAATCTCTGATGACCACTGAATACAAAAACACTCGCTGACAGCTCTGGTTTAAAAACAAACCTTCTTGTCTATTGGTCTTCATAGAAGTCAATAGCACAGTGCAATATTACAGCGATGATAGTGAGGGGAGCACATTTGCTTTCCCATTACCGTACAGGAAATCTGACTCTGGGATTCCCATAGGTGCATACTGTTCTAGCCTTCTAAAGACACAGGACACATACAACAGAAAACAGCCGCAGACCCTGCAGAACACCCCGTCTCCCAGACACTCTCTGCTGATACAAACATTTTGACCTTGGCACTAAAACTCAGGTGTAAATATTTGCTACCCCCCCCCCCCCTACTACAGGGTGAGTAGAATAGCCCCACATGCTGGCACAGTACCCACCATGTCATTTGTTCTTTACACCTTTTAAGTCAGAAATCCCCCCCCCCCCCCATCACCCCGTGATTTGAATGCTCTCACACATCAATGGTGTGTCTGTGCTGTGAATGAGGGACCCTTTTGTCTGGACACTGGACTGACCCAACACATCCTACTGCTTATGAGTTACACAGAGAGCGGGCCGACTAACACAGCGCAATGCTCTCATTTTTAGGTGGACATGGAGAGATGCACTGAACAGCCATGTAAACGAACCACAGACACACTTACACAGGCCAGAAGAAGGTCCCAGCCTTCACTCCTTGCTTGACAGCAGTGATCCAGATCTTCAGACAAGGCAAGATTAAAATTTAGTGTATGAGAAAGCTGTGATACCATCCTCTGCATGATTTTACGTCTTTTCCATTATAATTCAGTTTTGAAACCATCATGGCACAAGTTGTGAAAATCTTCGTCCCAAACACTGTGTGTATTCACTCGTGTCATGAAATATAAAGTGATTAACTCAGAACAGTACTTGGTATCTTAGTCAGCGAAAAGACTTTCTTTGGAATACGCACAGCTCAGCAAACTTTATGTGAAATTTACAGGCTGATAACAAACCACACCAGCCCTCCCACGTTTACTGAGCGAGTAGGAAAGGCTGCCCCAGTCAGGAGATCAGCCGTACAGAAGCGGGGGGGGGGCAGACTCACAGGCTGGCCTCCCCACCAGCGATGATTCAGCTTCTCTCGGCCTCTCAGGAGGAAGTTTGCATCAAACACAGGGTCGTACATCGAGTTATCAACTATTCCGTGGGATTCAGGATAGAGGCCCTGCGTTTAAATACATAAATACATCAGGTAAGACATCCCTGCGGAAAAGATTGTTTCAAATACATGCTCAGAAACGTCACGACATTCCATCGGAGTATCATTTGGGTTTTCCTGTCCTTAGTGTAACAAAGCAATGACGGAACAGTGTGTGAATCACTGGGTTAGGACACTGGTTTCTGGTTCAAATCCCATGACTGGCGCCATGATTTCACTACAGGGCCCTTTAGCACCCAGGTACTGGCTGACCCTGCCCCTCTCGAATGCATGTCACTTTGGGTAAAAGAGTCTGTAAATAAACGAAAAGGAAGGAAAGAACCTTACCGTGGCCAGAGTGTACAGATTGGGGAATGTTTTGGTGGGGTACACAGGTCTCATATACGGAGCGGCTGTGCCACATGTTTCTAAAACAAGAGAGCAAGATCACGATTGGAGCACAGAGAAGCTCAGTACGTCTCAGCAAGCTGCTTCAAAACCTGCCGGCCATTTCTGAAAAATCGTGTCTATTAGAGGGTGAACTCAGAGAGATTAGCCCTCTAGTGGACTCTAAGCCAAAGCCCGAGCTGTGGCTCACTGCACCGGCGCATGAGTCTTACTCAATTTGACCAGGGTCGGGATCACCGTGCTTCCCTTCTGCAGGTACGTGGCTCGGAATCCATCGACAGAGAGCATGATCAAAGGTGGCCGGACAAACCTAAGGGATAACAGACAGGCCCATTGGCATCTGCTAAGCCAGTGGATTTTGCAGCTGTACCATTAGAAGATATTACCAGAATAAGGTGCCCACGTCTCAGATGGGGGAGGGGGGGGGGATTATCAGACTAAACAGGCTTCTTATAAAACACACTTTAAAGCCTCAGACAGGGGCTCAGTCTGCAGGACACGAGGGCATCTGCAGGTCACATGGCCACTCACCCCGCAGGGCACTCAGCTTTCTCGATCTCCTCACACTCGTCCTGCACCCACGGGGTGTCCCCTGCCGAACGAGACACGAGACGAGAGGTCGGGTGTCAGAGAGCGTTCAGCAGAGGGCGCTGCGGTGGGATCCACTGCGTACCAGTCACAGGAGCCGCGCAAAGCAGCAACAATGAGAACCTGGGCTGGATACACTGTACACCGTTCATATCTTTAATCAAGAACGCTAATGTCTATTAGGCTGGTTTTACTGCTACTGTTACCCAACAGAAGTTGCTGGAATTTCAATCTAGTTTCTAACCACCATCATGCCAGAAGCAGACCATGTCACCTTTACAGAGGATGCTGTAGTTGGAGCAACAGTCTCCTTTCTCCAGGCAGTCTACGGAGCAGTGACAGGCATGTGCCTCATCCCGGGTCTCTCCACAGCGCTCCTTGGTGCATTCGAACCCCCCGGCTGTTAAAGCATCAAGCGAAACACCACTTTACCCCGGGTGGTATGACTGCGAGGGCTGCGGGGTGTTATGGCTGTCGCCCTCAAGAACGTGGTCTGTATTGTGCTAAATAAGCCTGAAAGCTTAGAAAAGACTCTTCCTGAAAACTCTACGAGCTCCGAGCATGAAGCAGGACCCCACGGTAACGCTTTTACCCGTTTTTAAGCAGTGCTCGTCGAAATCCATGCAGCAGCTATTGTAGGTCTTGCACAAGTTGTCACAGCGGCAGGTCGGGGGCTCAGCCTCTTCCAACTCGAAGCAGCGGTTCTTGCAGGAACCCGAGGAGCTGACCCACAAGCTCTCGGGGGGGACACGGTCATTGCGGTCTATGGAGGACAGGCGAGAGCCAAGCGGCGTCTCGAAGCTTTAGCACAACGTGACTGCAGGGACATGAGAAGCATCCTATGTAATTTAATTTGAGTTTTACTATGAATAAGCCCTTTCAACCTCAGCACTCTAAAGTAAGCCTTTCTCCATGTATTCATCTTAATAAATAGTACGCAATCTGCAAAACAGCTGAAAAAACAATTGTATATAGGTCTTTTTGAATAATAACCCAATCTAACTAGATAAATGTCAACATTCTCTTTAAACATCTCCACCATCATTTTCTTTAATGACACAAAATATGGTGTTTATTATATATTCTGTATAAATTGTAATTTCCTTCCATCCAGTGTGTTATTTATTTATTTATTTATAAAAACTCCAATTACACAAATACCATAATACTGACGTTTTAAAAAAAGATTATAACATACGAAAAATGTCAGATTTCAATGAAGGTTATGTGTGCGGGAAGACTCTCCCCAAACCTTTGGAAAGCGGCGGGCTTTCATCCCAGTCTCCTGAGCGCTTTGCTTGAAAAACATACGCCAAGCAAACGTTGGGTGCAGTAAGCAAGGCGACAGCGTGCAGCACCTACGGATAAGAATAATTCAAACGCCATGCATCTACACGTTTCTCCCGATGATTTCTCCCATCTGCTTTGCTCCCTGGGCTTGCACCTTCGCATAGGGTAAATCCCTGAACAGTCTCCCCGGAGTTTGACAGGCATCATGACACACGTGTGGGAGCAGGTAATCATTAACGATCCCGTAATGAGCAAGTCTACGCACGTTTTCACCCAGACAAAGGTAAATGCCCCACTTTTGACATGGCCGGGCTGACTAGTTTCAACACGAGTCCCTCTGAAACGGGACAATAAGCGGCGTTTCAGCGCCCATAACTCAAGCCCGTATAAATGCAGAGTTAATGCGAGGCACAGGCACGGTGACTATCCGGGAAGTAAACAGCACTTCAGGATTGGTGAAATTGCGAAATTAGGTTATCTGTCTTTGGGACAGAAACGCGTGAGATTCAAAGTACACATCGGTTTAAATGGACAGCAAATATACAACAGGCGCGCTCCAGTTATTACTACACAAACTTTAACGTCTTAAAATCTCCCATCCGAAGATGAGTATTTAAGACACTAAGAGCACCACAAAGGAGTCTTACCGTACCAGTTTTCCCAGCAACATGATCCCAGCTCCGATATGACCCTCGACCGCTGCCGGTGCTGCCGCTTCGGACCTAGACGCGCTTCTGACTGTGCGCAACCCGGGGCTCCTCTCTCCTGGTATCCTTCTGCTTTCTCCTGGGCTTCTGTCTCCTGTACTGGTTTTATCCCCACCACTGTTCAGACTGATGCTGGTGACAGCTGCCCAGTGCGACAATGGCGCTATTTGCGGATCAGATGTCCTTTTAAACGCAGTCAGCCCTCAGTAGTGGTCTTGCTCCTACGCACAGGATAACCCCTGACAGACCCAATAAATCGCCCCAGAGTGGGAGTCAGCGTTTGTGCTGCGACTCAAGTTCAGGTATCTAATATTGTCTGCATGTAAGAGCAGAAAGCTGTTTAGGACAGCGTGTGGTGAACCCTGTGCATTAAATGTGAATTAGCAGAAAGGAGCCTGCTTTAAATAATAAGGAATGCGGATACTTCATAGTATATAATATTGCACAAAGATGGCATGTTTATTTGTTAAATATTCAGTCCTGTGTCACATGGCAGTAGGTACCGGCAGGTAAGTGCCTTGACTGGACCAAAACACTTTCGGAATCAATTTAACATTTTTATGTAAATACATGATCATTTCTTTTGCCAGCATATGTTATTATTTCTTTCAAAGGCCACACTGAAGTCAAAATTTCTATGTTTTGACCAAAAATATTGGTCTGTTTCACCGCCAATTTTCTTGAAGTCTACAAAAAAAATCTAAAATAGGGACCAAAAAGCCTGAAAACAAAGTTTTTCAAGAGATTTGTAAAATCCCGCAATCACCTGTGGAAAATGGAATACCACTCATCAGGGTGTAAATCTGAACTTGGACAAAGCTAGCCTTTATTGTTTGTCACACAAATATACATTCCTGCTCAGTGCAAATGACATTTTAACGAAAATCAACCAATTTTGATGAGTTAGTTTCTAAAATGTTTTTCAGTGCATGTAAATCTGTATTGTGAGATATATAGTGACATAGAGACAGATCTTGGAAAAGCTTATCAATGTGATCCAAAAGCGAAATATTTTGAGTTGTAGAACAAGTAACATAGTTCAGTTTAATCGGGGACATAACAAACTGTTCTTATGATCGACAAGAATTTTATGGAAATTTTAAAAACAATTTATGTACAACATGAAATAATTTTGACAATGAGAAAATAAAGACAAATGAGTGAAAGACACAAGTGATTATAGGTATCATCCAGGTTCATGGTTATAGTAATGTGAAAAAATATGTCTTGATAGTAAAATCTGGGTAAAATATTGGGGCAGCACCCATCCCATTGGGGAGAGAGTGTGGGAAACACAGATTCCGCGAGCTCCATCTTAAAGAGACGGTCTCTCTCCAAACCCCCGAGTACGAACGATTGCGGAGAGCATTCAGAAGATGGGAAATGTGAGACCTGGGTACAGATGGTTAAACGCAGAAGTGGCCATGCAGAGATGTGCTCTGCCCCTCACGGGCGTCTGTGTGACCTTCTCAGCATGCTGGGAGGTGGAGCAGATCACATTTCCAGACCTCCCACTGCTTCCCGTCCCAGAAGTGGGCATGTGGAGTAACTAAGGGAGTGAAGCAAAGGGGACACCCCCAGGGCCCAAAACGGCACACCAGTCCATTGATGGATCACACGGTCACACGCTGTGCAAATCTCAAGGGTCTTCTGCAACCGAAGGGATGGATGGATGTAAAATACCTTCTATATAGTCAGCTGGTAAAAGAGCTATGTAGAAAAGATATATAAAAACATTAAATAAAAGCAGTTATGACCCTCAATTTCGCTTAGAGATGGGTGACCAGGTGTCTCATACATGTGTGCGGAGTGTAGCAGAGTGGCCCCCTAGCATTGACAGCTGTTTACCCGGTCAACTGCTCCGTCACAATGCAAACTGAATGCTTGCTCAACAGTAGAGTCCTCAAGGCTGTTACTGGAATAGTTGCGTACGATCAGGCAGCAGCTATGACCATTTTAACACTAGTGACCGCAGCATTTCTCCAGAATTCCCTACTGTATGACAGGATTTTCACTCCAAGCACTAGTAGCTTTTTGTTTGTTTTCACCAGCACAGAAGCTGCACGATTGAACTGAAACAACATGGTCTAATCTTGCTTAAAACTTTGTAGAGGTTTGTCTTGGGCCCTACCTGTCTTCCAGTCTGAGTGAATACTCATGCAAGTTTCAAGTCTTATTTGTCACATGCACAGACATGCACTATATATTTGTATAGTGAAATGCTTTTCACTCCAGGGTCATGGTTGAAATATGTAATGCAGAGAAAATAATTAAAATAACAGAATAAGAATAAATAAAAGAGCAGATAATAAAAACCACATGACTGCAAAATGAGACATTAGAGAACAAGGATATCAGTAGTGGGGTGGTATGGTGGTGGAGTGGTCAGTCTCACAGTTCTAAGATCCGGGTTTGAGTCTCTCCATTGGTCCGTGTGTGTGTGGTTTGCATGTCCTCCCTGTGTCATCATGGGGTTTCCTCTGGGTGCTCTGGTTTTCCCCCATGGCCCATAAACATGTTGAGGATAATTACAGTTGACAAATTGTGAGTGTGCTCTGAGATGGGTTGATGCCCCATCCTGGGTTGTTCCCTGCCTTGTGCCTGTAGCCTCCGGGATGGGCTCAGGACCCCCCGAATACAGAAAACGGATGGATATCAGTAGTTGTAAAATAAAGAGTCATCCATCCACATTAAATACCCGGTTGTTCCATACAGGGAAAAACCCAGGAGAAGGAGCCAACGTGATCACAGGAACACAGGACACACTCACATTCACACCAACACACCAACACAATCTGGCAACTCCAATTCACCTTAGCAGGGCATAATAATGTATAATGAAAGTGTGGGATGGTATAAAGTGTGTAAATTGGTGTTAGTCACTGGGAGTCTTATTCAGTTCACGGACAGCCAGAGGGTCGAAACTCCTCCTCAGTTTCTGGGTTTTGGTTTCCAGGCTGCGGCTGGCCATTGTCGGCGTGGGTAGGATCTTTAATCGTCTTCATCGCTTTGTCCTTCCTCCGCTTCCCGTGGGTGACCTGCAGGTTCAGGAGCTCACAGGTTCACTCGAGAGTGACACACACATCCGCCGGGGATAACTGCCGCCACATACTCGCCCGCTACATTCAGCAGTTTGGTCGCTCATGGAGGTGCTGAGAAGCTTAGGCAGCAGCTAAGAGTAGGCTACTATGCAGAAGCTTGAGTAGGCTACTGTGCAGAAGCTTGAGTAGGCTACTGTGCAGAAGCTTGAGTAGGCTACTATGCAGAAGCTTATTTTGGTTTCAAAATGCCAAGACTCCCTGCACTGACTCCCTGCTACCGTCACGTAAATCCTCTGCTGGCCTGATTTCACAGAGATGGAGATGTTAAGCAACTGATAGATTTCCAGAGATATCCCTTATTCATCTAGAAACGGCAGATCAGCAAGAAACACAGAGCAAATAGCGCTGCAAAGAGTTAATGTTACATTTCAATGTTACATTAACAGATACACAGATACAGGAATACAAGTAGCTTGCATTAAAAAGAAAGACCACAGGTGTACAAGAGCCTTTCAATCTGCTCTGGAAAATCCCATTGAATTGCATATAATTGCTATGAAATTCATGTTTTAATTAATGCCTGGCAGAATAAGCTAGTTAAATAATAACTAAGAAGTGAATTATAAAATGATTGCACTTTCGATGTAGTAAACAATGAAAGGTGTGCAAAATGGTCTGGTAACTACACACTGCTGAGAATTAACAGGGTCAGAAAAGCCCCTGAATCTGATTTATTTTAAATCTAACAGTGAGGTCTATTGTTTGCTGGATACCTTGAGAACTTTCTGTAACACAAACTCTCATCCAAGGCTGTAGGCAAGTACCTCGTTTCATATTGGTCGGCCTTAAATGCAGTTACGCTTCAGCAGCGTGTCCTGACGGATGCCCTCACGGCTGCGTCAGGAAGCAGCGGCTCCTGTAACCTGCACCTCTAGCTCAGCTACAGTAGGCCTGTTTAATACTGTACATTTGATAAAGTATTTATCGCACTAACCTTACGTACAGTTAATAACAATTTGCCCGTTTAAATACAAAATACGAATAACAAAATATACTGAACTGTTTGATTATCCTCTTCGTCAATTTCTGTTGTAAAAATAAAAACTGAGAAATACTGTATAAAATTAAAAACGGTCCTAACCAAACGTCACGTTTATATTTATGTCACGTTTACGTATCTTACGTAATACTTGGCATTCTAGTATTGTTTATACGGTATTACTAGGGCAGATTTTGGACCGTGGGATTCGTTAGGTCCGATCGCTTGACTTAGCTCCTGATCTTTTCAATAGCAAGAAACTCCCCTGATTTTGACTAATTGGCAGCGGGATACTAAAATAATCGTTCCTAGCTTTAATCAGATTTGTTTTTTAAATCCACCAATCGATACATCTTCTAAATGCTTATCCTGGTCACCTGGTAATCTGTTTAACAGATCCAAAAAAGAACAAAATATTGTCAATCACAGTTTTAATACTTTAATTAATACTAATTTAATACTCATTGCTAATTATAGGTTTGTAACTTTGACGGTCAGTTACTTATGTCATCCACCGGGACTAGGAATGGAAACGCTGGTATGAAAAATATTCAACAGTAAAGAAAAAAAAACTATAATGAAATTAAAGAGATAGAAAATAAAACTACGGCTCCTGATGTGTATAAGAAACGACATTAGAGGGCAGTATTGTACCGGATTAACATGTTTCTTATGCACTTTGGAGAACTTCTATTATTTTGGGTAACGAAAATGAGGGTGAGTGTGTATCCTAGATACATATGCATTTACAAACCGTGAACTGATTCCTTCCATGGGGCCAGTGGAGCGGGGCTGGACTTTGTGTTTGCTGATTTCTCTGAACCAGAATCAGTTGTTGAGTTTTGCTCAACATCGCTCACTAAGATTATTACCTGCTATTATGGAGCGTGTGGATATCTGGAGAGTTTGTCTATATTGCTGCCACAATATACACTACAGGACATTGTCACTTTGGTGCTTTAACAAGCGTGGCAACCAACATAAGTGCTTTTAGGTTAATTAACCCCCCCCCACACACACACACACACACACACACACATTCCACAGCAATGGGAAAAATTGTACAATTACATAATTCAGGTAATATATGTAATTTTATTAAACCACCAGCTAACAAATTTTGATACTCAGGGTGCCTGTGTCAGTGAACAGCCCATCGAGTTTCACCACAGGAGACCCCCCCCCCCCATTGCCAAAGACTGAACTTAATGTTCACATGATGTCGGCCCACAGCCAATGAGGCACAGAGCTCTTTTGTGTGAGACAGAAGGAGACTGATCAGCAAACTGGCTTTCTTGTGCTAGTGGTACAGACGCACTGCTCTGTCGCTCTCTCTTGTGTCTTTGAGTTTATCGTAGATGCATCTCACAGGCAATAGTGGCCAGCGATGTGTAGTTCCTTATTAAACGACCAGACTTAAATTCAGGTCACTACAATGAAGCAGCTCTGAACCATGAACTCTCGGGTACATTTACTAAATGAATGTAAATATTTAAATTAGTCGTTTCGGTGTCGAAGCACAGCCTTTCCGCCGTGCAAGTTTGAACATGTGTCTACATGTGTAGAACATTAACTAATAACAGGCTAAAGGTAAATGTTTTATAGTCACATCTAGTCTTCAGCCTGCAGGGCTAAAGAAACATGCTGACTTGTTCTTTTCTGGATTTTTTGCCTTTTACGTATTTGCATATTTTACATATAAAATGTCAGTTGCGGTGCATTAATTTTTTTTTGTGTTTTACTTCTGCTCTGTGGTTTTACATCACCAGTCCGTGTATTTCTCAGTAAATCCATATTTGTGTTGCAAAGCACTTAGGTTTGCTGTGGTTGGTGATGGTATCCAGACCAGCATTCAACTTCAGGAACTGAATGTAAGTCCAAAACTTAGAGTCCAGTCTGGCCTGATTCACTGGAGCAATAGACCACGGTGGGATACTTTTAGGTGTTAACCAGACTTGGGGCACAGCCTTGGAGTAAGCTTACGAAAACCTAATTTTCTCAAATATTCTGAGCTTTTCGAGGTACATGCCTCAGGGAGCTGACTGTGCCTCCTAATGCCTTAAACTGAATATATCATCAATTTACTGAGAATTTTCTTCCAGAGACACAAGGTAAGGTGCCCCAAGTAAGCCATTCCTAGAATGTTTTACTTTGGTTGTGACAGTTTTGTTGATGAGTAAAACTGTTGTTCTCATCTTTAAAGACAGAAACTTGATCTTTGACACTCAGTATCAAAGGCTCCTTGCTACAGGACCACCTGGACCACCATGAGACAGAGTCGGGCTTGAGTTCCAAGGATAGTGTGAAACATTGACGTCTGGGACTCCTCAACTCAGTTGAATACCAGTTTTTAAAGATATACAAGATCTCACCTGGCCTTAGAACAACAACAAAAAGTACTTAGAAGAGTTCAATTGAATCGATCTGTATTCAGTATTCACAAGACAAACACTTTACCCTGGCTTTTATGGTAGGCTTAATAATAGAAATTTAGCTAATGATGGACATTGGTAGCAACCTACAAAGTCCACTGCAGAACTCTGCCGCCACCTACAGCACAAGAGTGTTTGGCTTCGGCCACGAGTCTCCACGACAAACAATTTTGTGGACGGCCTAGCGTCACGTGATGTGGCCAGGCATTCCGTCACTTATTGCAGATATCGTTTTTTTTTTTTTTTTTTTTGGAGCAAGCAGAAAGGGTGTTAACGTGCATGAACAAGCTGAACTTTATCTACAATGACATGTACTGGAAATATAACCCATAACATACGCATTACGTTTGGAAAGACAGCACCTACCTAGATTTCTTAAATGTGGCTTAGATTATTTGTTCATTTACGTCTATTTTTCCTCCTAAGTGGTGTTGTGGACGGATATAATCATATTGATATGATTATTAGAAAACATAAAATATGAGAAGAAATCCTGTTTCCTCGTATATTGCAATATAGCTGCTGACAGAAAATACTGGACAGGACTGGATAAGCTTGTAAGGTAAAGCAAGCCAAATGAGTGTATTCCTGGTACAGTAATTGCCTCTGACAACATGCAAGCTGTGGACAAACCCGTGCAAAGCCGCTTCCAGTTCACACCTGCAGCAAGCTGGACACGGCTGCGTTTAGTCCTCGTCTGACATCGTAAAGTAAACGAAACATTTGTGGACTTGGACTGTGGAAAGTTCTCCGGCGAGCTGAGCAGCGGCACACCTTGCAGATAACATGCCGGTGTTGCACTACCAAGCTGGACGACCGCTGCGCCCCAAAAGGAAATACAGAAACATTAACTAAACGCTCACATACCCTTTCTGATACTTTCTAAAGGAAGAACCCTGTCGTTTTCACGGAGATGACTGCAGCAGTTTATGTAGAAGGTTTCGAACTGAATTGTACCAAAAAAACGGCTGAGTGACATGTCTAACTGGCAGTTTTGAAACCTAGAGGGATTTGGCGGAGCATGAAGTGATCTGCCCTGTGCTGTGCAGGAGATCTGGCCGCAGGAGGAGCTCATCTGAGGGCATCGCTCATGATCGGCGGTGACAGACAGGTCTTCTCCAGCCGAAGAAACGACCCCCTACAGCGGCATCGATTTCTGCAACCGGCAGGATTTGAGAAATTAAATTTCTGCATCGATCTTTTTCTTCGTGCACTGTATTCTTTATAAACAGATTGTGGATGATGGAGGGATTGGGGAAGTCTCTGCAGGGCAAGTCTGCGGCGTTGGAGCGCATGGCTGAAGTCCTGGTCACCGGAGAGCAGCTGAGGTAGGGCCAGTTTCCACAGCATACATAATGATGCAATCTGTAGTTCGTGAAAGGAGACAAATCATGCAGTCACAAATGACAGAATTTACTATGATAAGAGTCACGATTAGAGTGGAGGTACAGGCGCGTCTAACATTAGTACAACTGCAGGTGCCTCTTACGATGGGTTTAATCTCAGGGTGTGGATCCCAAACCTTAACTTTTAGCAAAATATCTTGCAAATATATTTCTATTTACTGATTCTTGTAACAGCATATCTCACCTAACTAAGTGCTAATGACGCAGTTCTTCAATGTCGACCAATAGTTAGGAATACATCTATAGATACGATTTGATTTTGGTCCATTTCGATCTTGGTGGTTTTCAGCGGGAAAACCAGATGGGCAGCTCGACTGGCATTGGTCTGTGTGAACAGCCATAAAGTCTTAATCATTATATTGGTTGATGGTCATCCCTTATTTAGTTGAAATATAAAGATGAAGGTGATAAAGAAGCAGGTACTAGGATATCTGTAGGTCAGCTGAAAAACGTGTATAGTCTGAGCCGCCCATATTTAGTCATTTTTGTATTGTCATTGAACTTGAAATTCAACTGTGGAAACACTTTGAAATATTAAATTCTGGAGCGTCCTGATGATCTGGAAAAAATCCTGGAACTTCATCGTGAGAAATTATAGTTCTGTTCAACCATATTTTCAGAAATATATCTTTTGGTGATGCAATTTTTTTTAATTCTACAAAGACAGACCGCACTTGTCTGGAGACAGCATCGACCTCAATAGCCCTTAAGTAAATTTATGCATTTGCTAAAACAGGTAGAGAACCCTCTGACTTGCTTGTGTTAGAGAAAACGATAGAAGGGTTGGATGAATAGCAGCACTGTGTCTGAAGACTGACACCTTGCTGGATCGGTTTTTTGGGAGCCTCACAGTGGATTTGTGCCCCCCCCCCCCTCCAGATCCATGTACACACTGCTTGGTTGGGGTAATATTAATGAGGTCATTCTCAATGGGTGAGTAATGTACCAGCGATAGAAAACAGAACAGCATTTACATGGGTTAATGTCTAACTGGTGATGGAGTGCAGCTGGACCGCTGGTGTCATTAAGCTGAATGGAGCTTCCAGAACATCCAATATAAAAGCTACACGGTGGCTAAATCATAGTCATAAATTTTACCCCAAATCTGTTAACAATCCTAAAAGGGTTTTTGGAACTGCTTTTGGTTTCAAAAGCCAAATTTAAGTCTAATTTATCCACATGCACAACAAGTCATGTATTTTCTGCAAACTGCGTGTTTATAGTTACATTCATGATAACATCCTGGATATGGAGTCCAGTTTTTTTGTATTACTGTTCACAGAACACAGATGTTCTTCTGTGGAAGAAACAGCACAATGATTTCTTAGCTTTTATGTAAAATGATGGGATTCCAGGTGTAAATACTGATGTGGGATGAAAATTACATTAGGGGTAAATCTACTGATTTGCTGAATCATCCATAATCATAACTGTTTATTCGTGTAAACTGTAAGTGGAACTTTATTCCTGGTTTAAATGTTCTTTGGTTTATAGATAGAGATTAGGTCTTCCTGCCTGTACTATAAATATTAAAGTTATTTACAGATTATGTGTTTTATGGGTAGTTTGATCTGTGGCGATTTGACACAATGGTAACCTCATACTTGAGTTTGCGTATGTTATTAGTGACGTAAGATTTCAAACTTGTGATCACTGGTAAAACTTTTGAAGAAACTTTCTCACTTTGGATGGTTGCCAGAAAGCTTGTCTCTGTTGACTTAATAACAGATTTGACAGCTTGACTCGCATCTAAAGCAGGAAACGAGCCAAAATACCCAGGGCGAGGCGAAAAAACGAGCAGCCTGCCACAATATAAAGAACAAAATCTAACTTAATACCACAATTTTTTAAACTTTTAGGGTTTATTTGGTCTGGTAATTTGGTGACCAGTTTTTGTACTCTGTAAACTGTGTTATTGATTGTGTGATTTGATTGTGTAAAGCTCATATGTAAACTGACCTAAATAAAGTTATCAAATCAGTAATGCATCGTGTTTTCCTCAGCGGCACTGTTTCTCACCACTCAAACAACACATTTCTGTGTGGCCCCCAGGGTTTTGGGTCCCCTGGCCACGCACAGTTACTGCACTAGGGGGAGCAGGGAGCCCCAAAGTGATTTAGACCCCAGAAACATTACTGCCATGTTATTTTCTTCTTCGTTTAGGCTGTGTTTACATGAAGCGAAGGTCATCAAAGACCGGAGACATCACCTCCGGACCTATCCCAACTGCTTCGTGGCCAAGGAGCTCATCGATTGGCTTATAGAACATAAAGAAGCCCCTGACAGAGCGACCGCTATTAGGATCATGCAGAAGCTTCTGGACCAGAGCATCATCCATCATGGTAGGTCTCTGATTGATATCAGGTTGTAACCTGTTTTCAAATTGATACCATTCACTCTAGTTCAGTTAGGCTGCTTGTCATGTCGACATGCAGTGTGGTCTCACAACACTTTCACAGTCCTTAAAATTCCTTCCACATTGACCTATTATTTTCTCCTGTACCTTTGTAGACGTTTAGGATGTTTAGACGCCTGTGCCTTCACTCCAGTTACAAGGTCTTAATCCTTGTTCCTCAGCTGCATTCTGATCACAAGTTCCGGTTTCTAATTATTTGCGTTTGACTTCCCTATTGGTATTTTATCTATAACTTTGCTTTAATCTTCATTGTTTTGTTGCACCCCAGTTGACCTTAGCCTGCCCACAGACTTTAAATATTGGTTTTTTGTTTCTGCACTGAAGACAATAAACTGCTGATACTCATTCTGGTGGTGACCTTCTGTTATTGAATAGAACACACGAAGCTTTCACTTCTTGTAATTTCTCTGGACGTTCTTTCTTCAGGATGTCCAGTTCCTCTAATTTCAGAAGCGTGCGTTTCATTTCGCGGTGTCCTAACCAATGCTCAGTCTCACCACATGTTTGTAGCATAGCCCTGTACGCTGAGTCTGTCTTTCTTTTCATTTCACAGTGTGCGATGAACACTTGGAGTTCAAAGACATGAAGCTTTTTTACCGTTTCAGGATAGACGACGGGACCTTCCCCATGGACAACGAAGCCAAGGTTTTTATGCGAGGACAGAGGATCTATGAGAAGTATGCGTCACGGGAATTCCACATCAAGGCCAAACGCCGGGAATATTATCACTGTTTCGTGGTGAATGAACCAGCAGTAGCCAGTGCTAGCGCAGTGCTAACCAGTGGTGTTGTGCCAATCAATTTCGTTAGGCATGTGCCTACCCAATATTTCTTAAACATGTAAATTATAAATTAATTATTTAGTCAACCAATGACATGCCTACATTGACTATGAATAACGCATCATTATACTTGCAGTCAGGGTAATTTGACCAATGAGTGAACTTCCTCTGTCAGATCACATCTCCTAATTCCCTCCCCCATCCCTGCTCATTCCTCGCTTCCACCGATAACTCTACACTCTACATCTGCATATTCTCACGTCTTAACATTCGCAACTCGCATTTTTTTTTTTATACCTTGTCTGTGGTTTTGTGCCTATCCACAAATTTGGTTGGCATGCCTCTGCTGCTAGCTCGATATTAGCTGGGTGTCTGTACAGTGGTGTCAAATACCGTCCCCTCCGACCATGGTTAAGCAGGCTAAGAGCTCAGTTCTACACTACTGGTGTACAGTAATGAGGGAAGTTCCAGGGTAGAACCCTGCGTAGATGCTTCAGGTTCGACGACATGGGTGATCGATCCCAGTTTGTGGGACTGACCCGTTCACATTCACAGTGCTCCCGCTGCACTTACCCGATGTATGTTATGTGCTAACAGACTCTGAAACCTTCGCGGTCTGTATTTTATGTTTAGCGGCCTGCTAGGTTAGTAGAGCACAGCGCAGCACCTCAAATAACTCACTTTTTACACTGACACACTTCTACAACTGAATGCATGTTACTGATGCTAATCTTTCCCTCGGAAGCTTAACCTTCCCCGCACCACAAACCCGCATCTTGCTACAGTTCCTGCTTCCCTGTTTTTGAATGACCCAAAATCGATCTAGCGATGATCTAGTGAATGGGCGGTTTATGCTATATTTGTATTCAGCCTTCAAAAATATTTTAAGATATGTATGAATGTTTGCCGTGTCCCAAGTCAGCTGACACAGGGTCCGCTGTCACCAAGAAGCTTGGAGACGCTGGTGCTCGGTTTAGAAACCTTAAACATACATCGGCGGTATTTTAATAAATGAGATCAGAGTGTGGGGCCGGTTACAAATTCGAAAGAGGCTCACGTCGGCTATAAAGGCCTGTAGTGTTGTGCTAACACCACAAAGTGGGTTATGGCTCTGAGCTGCACAGGGATGTGTTTAATTGCTGTGGGGAGGGTTGGACCCCCGGAGCTGTGAGCGAATGTCCCATTTCCGGAGGTCTCCGCAGACGTCTGCCCTCCTAAATCACGTCCCGCTAAAAACACCCCACCTCCCTGTTAAACGCGCCACTGGTGTCTGTGTCCCGTGTGTCCTGGGCCATTATGGCTCTGGGTCAGAGGTGGCCTGTACATGCCCCCCCCCCCCCAATTCTGGTGCATCTGGTGCTTAATTTCCTCTCTCCGGCAGAGGCTTGCATATGACTGTCAGACCCCTTATTCCAAAATTGGAAATACAGAGCACATCCATATCATTATTATTATTATTGTTATTATCATTATTATTATACACTGTTGGAGCGCACCCCTTCTACAAACACTTTTTCTGGTTAGGGCCGTGGTTATTAATCTGTTCTGTTTATTTTATTTTAGCCCCTCCGCACAGCTGCTTAGAGTGACTGTTTTAACATTCACTGCCCCCTCCCACGATGGCCTGATTAACTGCCCCCCCCCCCTCCCTTTCGCTCCCTGCAGACTGATGAGTGCAGATAACGGCCCCATGCAGACACGCCAGGAGGGAGGGCGGGACTACGACCGCACACTTGTGGCTTCCGAGTTTGTGGATTGGCTGCTGCAGGAGGGGGAGGTGGCCACCAGAGAGGAGGCGGAGCAGCTGGGTCAGAGGCTGCTGGAACACGGCATCCTGCAACACGGTGAGGCCAGTGTGAGGGGCAGAGAGGGGAGAGACCTGGCTGGGCTAATCACATCTGTCAATCAGGTTAACAGTCAACAGGCATTAACATTCACAGATTCACGGTGTAAAATTCACAAGATTCAGAGTTCAGTAGTTATGGTCTTGGTGAGGTGACACAGATCGAAATCCCAAACAGAGGAGTCATGTCTATAATTCAGGCGTAGGTTAGAATGCAGTCCGACGTGACAGAAGCTGCACTAGAGAGCATTTCAGACGACCTGTTGCCATAACATTGCTGCACGTGAGGAAGTTGCTTCTGATAATGATAAATAATCGACGTAGTCAGCAGCTTTCACTTCCGTCAGTCTGTCTGAACTGGTCATTAATGCAGGTGCTGTTACCACCCGACGGTGCTGAGATGGTGGCTCAGCAGTGGAACATTAGCTTCAGGACAGCAACGACATTGAGAGTCACAAATGATATGGCGGTTTGCCATTATCTAGGAAACACAGTCCATGTGAGAATGTGTGGGTGGATCATGTGACCTCCTGTGGGAGATAGTGCCCCTATCAGAATGTACAATTCAGCTAATTTGCTAGGCAGTTTAGAGAAACAACAATGAATTTACGACATGAGCCATCGATTAGGCTTTAATAAATTAAGTGCTATTCTCTACCACTTTCAAACCATTTTTAATTCCTTTTTATTTGCAATATTGACCCTCTGCTTTTAAAGACACTACAAATTACAAGTGCAAGTTTGCTTTCAATAATAAACATGCACAAGCAGCATTAGTAACTCATGATGAATGCTCTAAGGATGATGGGTATGTAACCTTTTTGATTTTTTTTTTTACCATTGATTTGATTGAGATTTTATGATTGCTTTGGTAAATGCAGCAGTTAGTACAGCCAGTCCTACTTCCACTGACATTACAGTTCCAAGTTCTGAGACCTGCTTTTCCATGATGTTATGTTGGAGCCATATTTTCTGATCTAGGGCCAGTTTCTTCCAGTGGAAATGCACAAAACCGGTTCTGGAATGCGGGAAAGCCTGGCACCGGCACCACATCGGTGGAAATGGGGTATTAGGGCGTCTAATAGCATGAATAGCGCGTTTCGTCTGCATTGAGAGAGCGTGCGTGGATGCACATGCATATGAACTATTGATAAAGTAACACACTTAGACTGAGGATTACACCCCATCTGAAGGATCATTGCAGAAGATATAACACAGGAAGCCAACTAAAGCCACATGGTCTGTTACTGTACTGTATCGAAATGAAACATCAGTCCAATTCGCAAAGACAGCCCAAGTTCAATCCTGCAGATAATGCCGCTGGTAGATGGTGACATTAGAGTCCATTTTTTATTGGCGTTTCCTCCTTCCCCCAGTGACCAATCAGAGTCCCTTCGTGGATGGGCAGCTGTTGTTCCAGTTCAGGATGAACTTCCGTCGACGCCGGCGTCTGATGGAGCTCCTGACCGACCGCTGTCCCAGCATCCCCGAGAACCACGACAGCCCCTTCTGCTTGCGCAGACAGAACCCCAACGTCGGCAGCAACAGCTTCCAGTCAGGTGATGCCCTCTCTGCCTCTGCTCAGTGATATCATCATCAGCAATACTGCCTTTACCCAAATTATTGAATATTTTGGTTTTAATATAATAATTATCCCGGCTGCTTATGCAGATTCAAAGGTGTAACATCCCTGAGCGCTTGAAGTGGGAGTCACGGCTGCAGGTTGCTAACCCTGACTCTGACCGTGCAGCTCGCAGGCCGCTTATCACTTATCATATTACCAAACCACCTTAAATGGAATCAATTCAGGTATTCAGCGAAACCCGTGCAGATACCGCCTACCCTGTAAAGTAAAGCATCTGAGAGCATATGCAATGCAGATGTTTGCTTAAAGGTTATTTTTTTTCCCCATTATAACCACAAAATGTATTCCCTGCTTGCTTATCTTCCCCTGTTTACTTTTAGATGTTTAGTTCTCACTGGTCAGGCTGATAAGGTGTGGATGTATATATCGGCTGGGCAGGCAAGGGCAGGGTGCGACAGGCCAGCTCCCCGTCTGGATCTATGATCATGGTCTTAATTTAATAAAAAGTATTTCACTCTGCTTGTTGGTTTGTCGGATCTGTAATAATGGTCCCTACATATTTGCTGGCGGCTCTGCTTTTGGTTGTGTAGATGTCCTCGCAAATACTACTGTTGGTCTAGAATAACGAGCACTGAAGACTGAGACAAATTCTGGGATTTCTTTCTGAGCATTGTGCAATAGTTTTAGCATCCTGGGAACTATAGGTATATTTTTAATTCAGTCACAATTGGTAGTTGCGTAGTAAGTAGCGATACAAAAATGACGTTAGTTCTGTTTTTGATTTGGAAATCCTTCATCAGATTTATTGGTCGATTTATCGTGAAATGTCCCAGCCTCGCTTTCCCAGCCCCCGCGTGCCAAGCGGGGCGGAGACGGCATTGTCCGCACTGAAGGATTGATGAGTCGTGCTGCTCGGTTCTTACCCCCGTAGCCTCGGATATCTAGGCAACGAATGAGCTGCTGCTCCCCGTCGCCGCCCCTCCCCGGCCTGCGATGTTTGCTTTTGAGTTTAACATTTACGCCGGCGAGCCGCCGCCAGCTCAGCTACCGGTCACCTTGCCAGGTCCCAGCAGGCGGCCGGTTCGGCGCTGAGCGCTGGTCCAGGGAATCTGAACGATGAACTTCGGCCAGCCTCTCCGAGCAGACAGAGGGGAGCATATGGAAAGCGTGCTGTTAAGCTGGTAGTGGCAAATATGTAAACGTACCTAAGAGGCCTTTTGGTTTGTTAATATTATGAAAGGATCAGGGAAAATAGAGGTGAGTGCTGTGCTCTTTCATGACCTTATCTCTGATTTGCCGAGGTTGGTCACTCCTGAAACAATAAGACCAAATGTGAAACTTTCCATATTTCAGACTAAATGAGCTCATTATCTATCCCATTATGCTCTGGGCAGAATGAAAGTTTCTGACAAATATGAAAACAATACCCAGAGCAGGAAAGTTTTCATCAGTCCCAGGAAAGGTTTGTATAGTGACTCAGAGATCAGAGTATGGTAAAGACTTTGGTAAAGACAGAATAAACACCTTGCACACTATGCATGGACCTGACTTAGGGGTACACCATCAAAGATTACTCTACTTCCATACACTATACTCACGTACACCATGCTCAGATACAGCACCAATAAGAACTATACTCAGGTACAGTACATCATCAATGAGCTATATATAGTATACGCTATATATAATATAATATAATATAATTCAGTATAATATAATATAAAGAGGTGTTGGTGTGGCCAACAGGTTAGTCCAGCCTGTGATCTGTGTGGATCCCAATGCCCTAATGCAGAGGTTGCAGGGGACACTTGTAAAATGGTGCTGCCCTTCAGGTGCGGCGTAAAACCGAGGTCCTGACTCTCTGAGGTCATAAAGGATCCCAGAGCATCTTTCGAAAGAGCTGGGCTGGTACTCCGATGTCCTTTCTAAAACTGCCAGCTGTGGCCCTTTCAAATCTGCCCTCATAACCATCCGCTGTATGTAATTAGTAAATTCCCTCCTTCACCACCGTAGCTACTGTGTGGTGAGAGTACTGGTGCAGAATGGTGGGTGAAGCGGCTTCCCATTGCTTTATAAAACGCTCTGGGTGTCTTGCTATATAAATGCAGCTTTCAGTCACATTCAGGGACACTATCAATGGCCACCAAGCTCAGGTGCACTATACTAAGATATATGTCATGAATTAGCACTATACTAAGATATATGTCATGAATTAGCACTATACTAAGATATATGTCATGAATTAGCACTATACTCAGGTGCAGTACGCTCAGCTACATCATCAACGAGCACTATACTCGAGTACACAGGTGACTCTGTGTGCCCTGTGTCTCCCAGTCAGTCCCAGTAAGGAGGTTAAGATGGTGTCAGCTGTACGACGGAGCAGCATGACCAGCGGCTGTAGCACGAACGGCTTCTACGGCAGCAGCCCCATTCTGAGCAGCAGCCCCCCGGTGATGTGCAACCCCAAATCAGGTAGGTGGCTCTCCCTGCCGATCCGCTGTGTTCTGGGCCGTCGGGCGGTAACAGGCGGAGGTGAGAACAGGAGCCATCTGGCGCATTGGGCAATGCTGAAGGACACAGAGCCATGGGGGCTCTTCAGAAGCAGCTTAGACAGGTTCTTAGGAAACGACACCTGTGGTGGGAGGGGGATGTTTGGGTTTAATGCTTTCGCATCACACATTTCACGTGTTCACAGCACAATGGGTAGAGCTTTGAGGTCTTATCTTCATGTTTTCCAGTGTGTATGGGTAGGACTGAGTCACCCAGGGGACGCCTTTACAGTGCCTCTCTAATCTCGATTGCACTTCCTCACTCCTTGATAGGAGGTGTATTAGTCAGGAGTATTTAAGAACAAATACTGCATTCGCACGTTATGGTGATTAAAACATCTACCGTATGTAGTCATCAAATGTCACCTCGTCATGTTACTTTGCATATCTCATATGTATCATTTGCTCCTCAGTCCTTAAGAAGAAGGTGAGCCCAGAGGAGCTGCTGTCTCCTGGAGGTCCATACGTCAAGAAGACCTTCACTGTGAGGTTCTTACAGCGCACACTTCTTCAGCGAGAGTGAACTTCATGCCGCATGTCTCTTGGTCTCGTCCGACTAAGTCGGCTCCCCCTGCAGGACTGACCCGATCTGCTTCACATGTTTAGTTAGAGCTTTACTAAGCATCGCGAGGTCAGGTGTGAAGTGGAGAAGCCCGACCAAACGCTGACCTTTCCCCTCCAGATTGTGGGTGACGCGGTGGGCTGGGGCTTCGTCGTCAGGGGCTGTAAGCCCTGTCACATCCAGGCCGTGGACCCCGGGGGACCTGCTGCCGCAGCCGGTATGAAGGTGAGCTGCAAGGCATCATGGGTAGACCGATGCACGATTGGCTGCCCATGAGCGGAAATGTTCATTCCGGAACAGAAACTAATACAGAACCACCCTTGCATCTGCCTTGTTTGAATAAATATGCAGCTCTGCTTGGTTTCATTTCTGCCTTTCTGTCACAGCTCCTGTGCTGCTTAGTTTGTATGTCCCTGTCTGCCCTGTGTTGTATTTCATTGTGCTGTTTCTGACCGGGTGAAATATGGTAGTTGGTAAACAGAAGAGCAGCTCCGCAGGTGGATGTTTAACTTGATCCATAACCCTAACCCTAGCCATAACCCTAATTGTGTCTAACCGTAACCCTAACCAAAACTCAAACCATAACCATGACTCAAGCGTTTCTTTTGTGCTTCGTTCAATAAGGTGGTCAGTAGATGAGCTCTGTCCCCCCCCCAACCCTGCTGAATCCCTCTGTCTCGGCCCCACACCTGAGCAGTACGGTATATTCAGGGCTCACAGTTGAACTGCTCTTCGCTGATTAACTTCCTGCATATCACTTGTCACTTGTCTTTTCCACAAGCCAGGCTGCACCGCCCATTGATAACAATTCACATTCAAGCCTGAAAAAATGTTTCCTAGAAAGTTGGCTTGGTTTATATTAAAGTTTGTCTGTGAGTTTTGGACGCCAAGTATGGGTTCGATTTTGAAGACAAATTTCTATTCGTCCGTCCTGTAACTCAGCAACACTCATGGATTTTTTCCGGGAACCTACACTGACCCTCCCTCGGTCCTCGACGTTGCAGTTCTCTCAGGGCATTCCCTCCTCTGTTCTGCCCACTGGATTTTTCTGTCCTCTCTACAGTGTGTCGAATGTATTCACCATTGTCAGCAGTGTGCTACTGTCTGAAAGTATGCATGGTATTCTTTGCAGAAAGAACAAACAGGAAAAAAGTGAATGTGGTATATTAAGTGAGGAATGTGGCGTTTAATGGTCCTATAGTCCCTAAAAGCACAATTTTCTTTGGTTTTAACTCTGCAGAGTCACCTTGGCATATGATACTGAAATTCCCTGTCATTCATATCTTCTGTCTCATCCTTCCTCAGGTCTGTCAGTTTGTCATTTCTGTCAATGGACTCAATGTTCTGGCTCTGGACTACAGGACTGTTAGCAAACTCATCCTGACCGGCCCCCGGACCGTGGTCATGGAGGTCATGGAGGAGAAGGAGGCTGACCACTGAGGCCAGGACACACGCTCGACCCCTGCAGGCAGCCAGCGAGGGCCCACAGAGTCGTATGGAGCGCGTGGCTCCCTCAGGGGTCCTCGTCGGTCGGCTATTGCACTGCCTGTTTTCTTTTTGCATCAGTCACTTTATATGACAGAAACTCCACACCCAGCGGCAGTGTTTGCCACCACTCAGACCATGCATTCATGGGACAAACGTGACAAACAGGCAGCCTACACTAAATGTTAAATAAACACGTTCCTTATATAGGAGGTGCTGAAGCAGCGTAATCTGCTAATCAGCTAGCTGGCTACAGTCTTCTGACTGTACTTGCAAGCTATTTATTTTGTTTGTGAAGCATCGGGGGGGGGGGGACGATAAAGTGACCTTTTTGAGTGAGGTCCACCCGCCCCTGTCCCTACCAGATGGACAAGGGAGTGCTGTGTATCTTTGAATGAAGGATATGATATAATTCAAACACAGGCCAACACACAGTCAGATAACCAGGGCTTTTAGGCATAACTCACGATGAGTGTTATTGGTTTTCCAAAGAGATGCTTTCATGGAGTGATTTGACCCAGAGCACATGCTTGTTTCCCCTTGCTGAAAGAATCAGGAAGTCCATACCTGTACATCTTTTGTCCTGCCTTCTCTGCAGGCTAAAAAAATTGTCCAGGAAATCAGTCCCACATACTGAAACAGGAGGGCTAACCGTCGACCGTTTCTGCAGGAAAATGCTAACGACAACAGCCGGGATGGGCGACGGGTTCAGCCGCTGTCATGCTGCTCCCCTCTGAAACGTGATGGCCGCAGTCCCCCTACGCATCTGCCTGCCGTCAGCGCGGTTCGCTGATATGGGGCATGTAGGTAGCTGAACGCAGGACGATACACTTGCTTGCAGATCTGTTAGGGCACCTTCTGAGAGCCGTGGAGGAAGACGCTGTCTTTGCCGACATGGAAGCAAAAACTGAAAGCTGGTGGCAGCTTGCTATCAAGGAGACTAAGTGTAAAAAAACATTTTGATTACTTATAACTTAATAGCTGATAGATAGATAGATAGATAGATAGATAGATAGATAGATAGATAGATAGATAGATGATGGATGGATGGATGAAGGGTTTAAAAAGTAATGACATAGTTATGCACAGTAGTGCCTGATGGCAGCAGGTAGGAAAGGTTCCAGAAGCCTTAGTGCGTTGAGGTGGGATGAGCCGACAGCTAGAGGGCGCCCTGTGGAAGGGATGGGCAGAGTAATGATATTTATTTACAGCTTTAATTGTAACAGTCTGACAAGCAATAAGGAAACATTTTTAAAAATGTGTTGCATCTAATCCTGCCGTTGTATTGGAGTTCCCCTATAGGTGGTGTTTTTTAATGACGTTTTTAATACTGATTAGATAACCCCATGCCACATGACCATATTCAGCAAAACACCATTTGTCGCCTTGTTACTGACTGAAAGTTTTTTATTTAATATCCATTGATATGTTGAGTTACGAATCAACTTATGGATGTAAATTGATTACAATTAACTACAAGTGCCATTGAAAGACTTAATAATAATGAAACCTAAGCACAATAACCTAGTTTTTTTATTGATACAGTAGGTGTCATTTTGTACATAAACCTGGTGAATTTATACTGACAGCTATTCCACATTTCCCAGTCTTAAATTTCTCACTTTCATTAAAATTTCTAGACTGGAAGTTGTTTCTCTTGCCTTTAATGATTCATGTCCAAGTACTTCTAAAGGTTAACTAACTTTTCTGTTCATTTCAGGCAATGGTGCATATTTTATTATAATGGATAGACTATTTACCGTCAGCAATGCCCGTTTTAATAGGAAACTAGTAATCAATATAAATTTTTAGCATTTCTCGTACATTTTGTATGAATAAATAACATCACCTCTGTGTTATTAGGAGGAATAACTATAATATGCCACCCCTGTATGACAGAGCATGTCTATCTGCCTATTGCACGATCCTGTCTCATATCTGTCCTGCCTTACTGACTCTGTGAGCAGGTTTGGGGTTTATGCGCAATCACCCTGGAGGGGAAGAGACATGATTCCAGTCTGTTACAGGGCAAGAAGCAGAAGACACCGTAGGCACGATACCAGTCCATCTCAGGGCACGCGCTCGCTCGCGCAATTCACACATAATTCCAATTGGTAAGGGAACGACCCTTCTCCGTTTAATTAAAAAAAATCATGCTAATGTTAGAATTGTAATACGCGGTCATAAACATCTAACATTTATGTTGTAATGCATTTATACCTTATATCAGCATGCGTGCTGCATAGTGTACCGTGTCAGAGTGGTGAAAAGTGATCGTCTGTATTCGGTGCGTTGAGATGGACAGACCCACCAGCAGGTGGCAGTGTTTTATCATGTTTGCATCTTCGCGAATATTTAAGCTATATTTTTCAATAATGGTGACTCATTTTATTTCAGTCGATTCATTCCATATAATATAGGCTTACCATTATTCACTGTGATCACAATGCCATAAAAATAAATTTATGAGTTAACTGCTATATTTATGTGTATCGTTTTCTGTATGATTTAAACACTCCTATTATTTTTATTGAGTTTTATTGCAATGCACCAGTACAAACTTCACCACGATATGCTATCGTAATACTATCTACAAAAAGACATTGTCTGTTGAAGATTCAACATTGCTCATTAATAAACAACAATGTTGCCTACTTTGGTCAGCAGGCTGGCGAGAGATTTTCAATTCGAGACAAGTCGGCACACGTATTTACATGTAGGCATATGCAAGAGTTGTATTGCCTTGTAAATAGCCTGTAGGGTTTTCAAACTACCCCAACACTTTTGATTTCGCTAATTTTAGGTTTATTATGGAGTAATACAGATCTGCCGTAAGATTTCTTGCGTGAGCGTGAATTTCCAGTTGACATCACTCATAGCCTATAGTACAGTTCCTGGCTACTCTAATTAGGTTTGCTAGACGCAACAAAACTTCCCATGAGAGGAGGTTTGATGTTTAAAATCATTCTGAGAGGCTGCATTCTCACCGTCCTGCCTGCTTGTATGAACTTGCTTCCCCTGGATCCCGAGAGGAAACCTGTCCTCCGCCCATGGGTTAATGTCACCTGTATATCGACCAGTTTCCCACTCCTGTCAGTATTTGATAAAATGTTTATCATGATGCTTTCCTGACTCTCCGTGTTTGTAAGTCAGAGATTTTTCCGTCAACCACAATATTAATTGTTTCTAAATACTGATTATACAACCAGTCCTTATAAACCTGAAACCAATCTTTCCACATAACTGCTTCATGTATAAACCTACATTACTGGTTATTATGATCAGGTTTCTGAGACTAGCCAGGGGCGGACTGGCAACAAAAAGTAGCCGCGGGAATTTCCTGTCAAGCGACCCCCTTGATGTATTTTGTCGCCGAACGGGGGGGGGGATGCCCGCCCTTGGTATATTTTGCCAAACACTATATAATGTGGAAGAAAGACCGACCCACCGGGAACATTGCCGATGGTCTTCCCGCGCCTGCGTCTATTTTAGCAATTTTAGGAAGTTCTCACTGCTTATAACACCAAAGTTGCTACAAACTACAAGGGTATTTCATTTCACCTGGGTTTCAGAAGGACATGCAGCTGCAACGGGTAATCTAATACTTCGTAACGGGACATTAACAATAACAAAATTTCAGAACTTTTGCCAAACACAAACACCTAAACAATCACGATGACTTTGAGCTGTGATTTCCTACGTAATCCTTTCCAAAGTGATTTATCACTGTTTTGCAGACTGCAATGCAACTGTCATGAACTAAAAACACGGCATCTTTCCCCAGAGACGATGTGCGACATAGCCGGGGATAAGACCCTCATCGCCAGCCTGCTCACACATGCGCTGGGGTTTAGATAGGAGCTCCAATGAACCATTTACACGCCCCGATACGGAGCTGTTTTTATCATTTATTAGCATGACATTACGCATATACACAGTTCGTTTATGATAGTCCAAGCGCTTAATAATGCGCTTAACAAAGACCCTCCCCTCCCCCAGAGCAACTCAGAACTGCAGCTTCTTTATTATTCTCCTAAAGGGCGAAGGTGAGAGAGCCTCGGCGAAGTGCGGCTAGTTAGGGAGTATAGCGCCTTTCGTCAATGGCAGGTCCCGGCAAAAAGGGAGGAAAAGGGAAGCACAATGTCCTCATTGAGGAGTAGCAATTACTGGGAAGACGCAGCGCATTGGTAGAAGGCGCTGGGAAGACGGCAAAGGGAGCAAACAGTATGCGCATATCATCGGGGAATTAAAATTGTCACGCTACCATTTAGGTTTGACGAGCAGAAATGAAACCTCGTGAACCCCCCCCCCCCCCTCCCCCCAGGCATGTATAGTGGGCCTCTATCAGTAAACCGAAGGTGCAGGTATGCAGACAGGCACTGAAGCTGCTTTCTAATGATGCTGTGAGAAATGAAAGGGCGGCGCACCTAGGATTACCGTTTCAAAGGCATGCGGCTGCCTTAAACCCAACAGGAGGTTAACACCTAGATACAGGAACCCCCGCCCTAGAAGTAACAAACCTCTAATAATAAACGAAAAGCTAAAGTTTTAATTACTATATATGCTATACTATAATATAAAATAATATCACCATTTATAAATTATCGTTTTCACAATAAGCCATTTAGAAAACAATCATTTGACATAATCCGCCAAAAGCAAATGCCACTGACAAGCTTTTTGACAAAGAGCATGAAAGGAAATGAATTAAGCAGGGCTGTGTCACGAACGCGCACCTCGCTACAGTGTTCGCGGAGACGCGCTCGGGGCAGAACGGGTCCCCAGGTGTTCAGACCCCACATCCTGCTCCTCCTGCCATTGGCTGCTCCAGTGACATTCCCCTCCTCACCGAGGATTAACGAGGTGAAGGAATGAATAGCTGGAGGGGGGAGTGAATGAATAGGGAGGCGGGAGACACCCAGCCCCGCAGGTCCCGCTTTCCGGCGCTTTCTGCTGCTGCTGCCCTGTTTGCGGGCACAGTCACGTCTTTGGCCGTTGTGTTGTCCCGTAACAAGGGGGAGAGTCCGGCTTGATACATGCGGTTAAAGGTATGGCATCTTCTTTGTATTTTAAATGTGGTGGGAACACGGGACAGAAATAGGGAAACTTTATGTGGCGCGTCGGCTTTCGTTGGTCAAATAGAACTTAAATGCGTAAACTAGACATAACTGAAATACCGTTAAGTAGGGTGAGCAATAGGCCATCAATATTTAAGGGTAAAATAACAAAGAAATAATAAGGATCAGAATGCTTTTATTAGAAATTTAAATGTGTGGCTGAAGTTGTGTTCCGACTTGCGCTTTGCGTTAATATAAAACGTCTGTATATGAAACTGCAAGCGATCGATCTCGCATTTTAACTAAACAAGCCTAAATGATTCTCTCTTTAAATTATTTTAACGTCAAAACTTAAAATTGTCAGTGTGTAGGTTGTTTTACATTTCAAATTATTCAAATTTTTATGTTTACCAAAGTAGCCTACTTATAATAAAAATGCTGAGCACACTCTTCCGAGAGACGTACATGTTAATGATTTTTTTCAATGACTTTGTGCATTTGTGAAAATCGAATTGTTTTGTGCAGAGAGAAACGTAAAATGTACATCTAAATCACTTTTCTTTCAATGTGACATATTTATTGAAGATTTCTCACATGGTGACGTGATTATTGAAGCTTTCTTACAAAGTGACGTGTTTATTGGAGTCCCTGGACAGGTGGACGAAGCTCAACTGTCTTAATGACCATTCTAGACACGTATTTCTGCTGTTTTAAATAGTAGTTTACCCTCCGTGTTATTTGGCAGCCATGAACTGTGGGTGAAACCCTTGTAAATGTCATGTGACTTGTTCGTGACCCCCTCTACCGTGGGATCTATCCTTTCCACGCTGATCGTTCAGGACTGCTCACAGATGCACCAGCTGCTAAACACCATACCCACCTGTCGTTCCAGGTGTCCTCATTGACACTCCCACACTAAAGGTAGCTGCAGGTTTCTGAGGATCAGGATGCGGGTGCACTGCTGTCTACTGCTCTTCCTGGCTCTCGTGTTACTTATCACCCCTACTCAGGGTCAAGGTAACCCGCCTCCTTTGGCTCTGCGTACCCCTCCGTTGTGTGATGTGCAGGTTTGGTCGCTGTTCATGTCTTCTCTGTTTAGCCTAGATGAATCTGAGATGTGACAAGTGGTCGTTTTGTAAACATAATTACAGCGTCTATCCCTGTGCCTTAAATCAATTGTTGACCTGTCCCCTCGTACGAGGACTTGTGAAGTGACCCAGGTTCCCCACTGGGGAATCAAAAGCGTCGAAACGACGTGCCTGGTTCCTCCCTGTTGAGCGTTAAGCGGGCTTTTGTTGACACGCGGCCCTGCGAGGTGATTTCGGCAGGTGCCGGGGGGGAGTGTCTGGTCCCGTCACCTTCGTTGGGACCCCCGCAGAGCTCGTGTCCCGGGCAGGTAGAGGCGTGTCTGTACCTAGCTGAGCGTGGGAGGATTCTCTGTCCATAACTGCTCACTGTGACGGTGCATGTAAAGAAACAGAGTGCGACCCCCCCCACAATAATCAAAACCAGCCAATACAACTCTCTGGACCCCCTTAAATGGGTGGAGACCTCTACCCCCCCAATGCTCAACCCAAACTTATACCCTTGAGGTTATGTCTTTACGTTGAGGATAGTGGTTTAATGAGAGTGATAATGTCTGATATCATGATGAAAACCCAGCGGATTGTCGGGGAAACTGGGGGAATCACAGGGAGGTGTCAGACTCTGATGCGTGTTTCAGATTGGTCTAACAGGACCATTTCAGCCACCAGTCCTTATTGTCTGCTGACATGGTGATGTTTGCATCATCCTCTCTGCTCCTTGCTGTGCTGTTTGCCACGCTGGATGTACGCTGCAAATGTGATAATTGCTTTGGTGATCAACTGGGCGTGAACTCACTGTCCTTGCTAATGTCACATGGTCTGTGCGTGCGTTTATTTTTCTTTGTACATGGATGCAGGATGCTAAACATGCAAGCGCTCACACGCATACACACACACGCACACACACACACACACGCGCACGGTCACACGCTCGCACGGTTTTCCAAGAGTGAATTCCTTCACGCACTCCAAGGAGAGAAATAAGCCCAGCAGAGTCCTCATCCTCTCTTCCAGGTTGGTGATCTTGTTACACTGTTATTTGCTTTTTTTATCTCTCTAAATATTCCTTGTTTCCAAAATAATTAGTGGGTGCCAAACTGTGTGAAATTTGCATACCTCCACTCCTGATGGCCTGGCTCTCCACTGAGGGCTGATTGTTACTCCACACATGCTCTTTCCTTCTGGGGGATGAACGTGTTGGTATGTAAAGGGAACGTCTGCACTAGGTCCCTTTTCCTCTGAGAACGCACAAACTGAGGGGTTTGTGAGGCCGCCGTTCCGTTTTCCTGCTGTTTCAGTTGAGCTGCCTCAGTTCTGGTTGGGAAGGGGATGGGTCTGGTCATGCCTACATAGCAGAGCTTATGTAGATGGCAGGAGGATGGTGGACGTGCTTTTTCACACCTACCATAGACGTAGATGTTCTGTGTTTCCCAACGACAGGAATAGACGCTCACAAAACTATTCCAGTGTCTCTCTTTCTGTGTGTGTCTCTCTCTGTTTGTATCTGGGGGAAAAAAAAACCTGTCATATTCTCTAATAAAAACTCCTGCGAAGCTGTCATACGTACGAGCATCACCATTTGCTATGAATAAATCAGATGCTTTTGGCAAGCACAGGAAATTAAAAATTTATCAGTGTCCGCTTCGAAAGAGTTTCTTCGTGTAGAGAGTATGATTGGCCTCTGTGTAACATCTGTGGCTTCCGTCACGTCTGCCTTGATGCCCTTATGGTGTTCGGAGCCCCGTAGGAGCATGTGTTAGATAAACCTGGGTGGAATTGGAAACTCAACTGCTTGAGCCTGCTTATTAAACCTAGGATAGAAAACAAGGCATGTCTATGGGCTGTTTTACAGTTTGGTGATACAAATGAGAGAAAATGCTGCCTTACTAGCAGCTTTATTCAATTCCACCCTTGGGACGTTCCGTCTGTTGGACCTGAAACAGATTTGTGACCGTCTCCAGTGGGATTTTCCCGGCGGCTAACAAGACGGCTCTTCTTTTCTTTATGTTCCCCACTCTAGTTTCACCTCCACGGAAATTGCGTTATACACTGCTGAGTTTTGACAGATTGCTGGTATCGTGGAAGGAACCACGAGGAGATTTCGACGGCTACATGTTTGTTTATAATGCACACCCAGGTACGTTGGATCGATCCGTTTGTGTTGTTTTTCTTTTTTATTTCAGTCTTCATATAGTGAATCCATCCACTTCCAAGTGTCTAAAGCCCTGGGGCAGAATTTAATGGACATCTGTGGTTGCGATTACCTCAGTGATCGATAACTATCAGGTTGTAATCCAGTCTCATGGTGAAAATTTTAGCCATGGGGGTTAAAAAAACCTGATGGAGAGAGGATGCCAGCAGTTACCCTTGGCTGAAGTCGCAGCGCGTGGATTGCATTGTATTTGAGGCTGGCAGAAATGGGGGAGATCCCAGGTTGTTACTTAAGTTTGCCTTCTACTGTTTCACATGCTTTTAATATAACCATCACGAACGAATTACATAAATCCTGACTTCTGTTTGAACTATGGCAAGATCTCCGTTTCTGCTACATTCATGTAACTTGAATGAATGTTCTGGAAATGTTTTGGACTGGGCATGAGAAGCCAGCCTGCAGCCAGAAGTAAATTTTGTGGGGGGGTCCAGCAACCTTTACTGATATGTCCCTTTTGGTAAATTTTGCTGCCTCTCCTAATTTTGCTACCTGGCTATTTGCCTGATTGGTAACAAAAAAAAATTTAATGGGAGGGGGGGGTTCACTGGACTATGACTATGTGCCTGGTGAGAACAGAAGAATGCCTTGGTGGTTTTTGTCTTAAGGGTTCTGCTGTTGCTCCAGTTTTGCTCCAGCAGCAAATTGGGCTACTTACATAAATGCCGTACTTGACAAACAATACTTAACATCTGGTTTCACAGTTACAGAATTTATATTAAACTCGCAGCAAACGATAAGAAAATGAGGATATCAGTGCTTCACTGTCTGACCCCTGAGGAGCAGAGTTAGGTGGTTCTCCTGTGCTGTTTTACACCAGCCAGGCCCCCAGTAAGTAGATTAAACCACAGACTGTTTCTTCTCAACTGCATACTCTGGCACACCTCAGCAGTCAGGCACGGGTGAATTAATCCCTCAGGGCTGGTTTTGGTGAGGGTGGGGTCCTGATGTCTTGAAGCCCTGCCAGAATTCACTGGCAAAGCCTCTTCAAAATAAACATAATATCTGTGTAACTGCCTGTCCTCATATACAGGCATCTCCTCCTGGCTCTAAAACCGCATTTGTTGACTGTGTTTGTTTTGTGATTCTGTTTTATTTGAGGTAGAAAGCAAAAAAAAAAAATGTACTACAGCAAATGGAATCGCACAAACTGTCTTTCTGGCTGTCGGTGGGTGTGGATGGACTCTCTGCATCCTCAAAAATGTCTTACATAACCGTCTCCCTGCAGTTATGCTTCGGCCAGCAGGTGGCGTAGCGGTTAATAACGTGGATCTGCTTACCCTGATATTTAGTATGACTTTCTCCTGTTTAATAAGTGGGTGAAACTAACAATAAGCGAAATACGTTTGCCGCTAAATGAGCTTCTCCCACTTCCTCTGAGCAATGGTAATTTCCATTTATTGGATGCTTTAATCCAAAGTGATGTACAATAGAGAGGTCAGGGCCAGTCAGTCCATGAAGCAACCTTCCAGTTACAGACACAGAGTCCTAACCCACTGATCCACACACTACCCCTAAATGGTAATGGCTGCTCCAGCCCAGTCTGCCATCATCAGTTTAAGGCAGCAAGTAGCCCTGGCCAGTAATCAGGGTACAGTGCGGTAGGTGGAGTTTTTCAGGGATAAATATCGACGTCTGCTCGCTGGCACCCCCTATCTGCTGGATGTATATTGTACCAAACGATCAGAGGAAAAACCACATGACCATCCTGCACCTTCTCACCCCAATCACAGATGGCAAAGTAACAGAGTCACAGCTGCCCAAGGCAGAGAACAAAGTTGTCATAGACAATTTCAATGCCAGTTTGGAGTACAGGATCAAGGTGTTCGCCATGAGTGGAAACCAGAGGAGTAAACCACTGCAAGGTACATTCACAGGTATGGAAACAAACCTTCAGAACATCAGTACCCCAGTCACTGCTGGGCGACCTTGAAGTAGTATTGTCTATAGTAGTGTCATAAAGCACCTGAGTATCGTGCTCGGTATTTAAAAACAGTATGTCTGCTAATGAAATATAAACTCTCGGTTCTGTGCATGTTGGACCCTCGAGGGCTTGGACAGATGGCTTCCTGGCAGATGTCTAATAATGGCCAGAAGCACATTCACTACAGTCTTGAAGTATGGACCAATATTGAATATAAAACCAAATTAATATGAGAAAAGTACATAGCTTTTCTCTAGTACAAAGTTCAATGGCGCAGGTTGAATAAATTTTATTCTTAATAACCTACAGCAGTGTATCTCAGTCTGGTTCTCAGGGAGCCCCCAGATAGTCCACCTACGGGGAGCTGGGAGGGAGCAAAAACGTGGACCGTCTTGGGGTCCCCGAGGACCGGATTGAAAAACACTGACAGACAGGAATAAACGGTCCCAGTGTTGTCAGTGGAGGGTTTAATTTAATCTAGCTGGTCCTTTTTCCTGATCAAACTGTGCATCCTGCTGGGCCCCTATATGTAAATCCCATAAACTCACTGACCTGTTTTAGAGAAACAACAACATGTACTGAATATTAGAACATTATCCTTTTATCTGGTAACATAAGGGTTAATGGTCCAAGCAGAGCTGAGGTTAATCTGTGTCAACCTGTGCAGGTATGTCTTAAATGCAGTCGAAACACATGTCAAATAGTTTCATGTCTATTTAATGTGAAGCATTAACATGCCTTTGTATTAACACCTTGGTGTTTTGTTGGCTGTGTGCCTGTCATGTCCTTGGTACATTATAGCACAAGATGTGCGTCTGGATGACGGTGTTGAGCCCCAGGGACTAAAGGTGGCCAGTGTAGTTGAGGAAACCAACAGGATCACAGAAGGTAAGGAGGCGAGACCCAGGCTGTTGCCATCCACTGGGAGCTCATGACTGACTGCGTCAGCTTCTCATATTCACCAGTATGCACCAGGCTGGGCTGACCTGGTCTCCCAGCTGCTTCTCCAGTACGGAGCCATGGACCATTCTGCTTCAACCACAGCAGAAGTGGGTCTGTTGTCTTTGCAGCCCAACTCTAAAAGGCCTTCGGGGGTCCCCACCCTTCGCAGTGTAGTGACTGCTTGTGGCCAGCAGGGGCCTCCAAACCTTTGAGGGGGCCCACGTAAATGTGTGGTTTAAATGGTGGTAAACACCACTGCTGAACCTCAGGGGAGACTGGTTGGCTCAGATGTGCATGTCAGAATGAACACATGGCAAGTTCCTGCTCATCCTCCGACGTGAGTGAGATGTTACTGAAGGTGCCATGCTGGAGGAGGGGCCTGCAGTTTGGTCCAGACTCGTGTGTGTGTGTGTGTGTGTGTGTGTGTGTGTGTGTGTGTGTGTGTGTGTGCGTGTGTGTGTGTCTTAGAGGGTAGAGACAGGCCCCTTCAAATGGCTGCCTGGAGGCGACTGAACAACTCAGAAAGATTAGCACCCGCGAGGTAAGAACTTAAGATTTCTTTCATTTGAATGACTGTACCAAAGGCAAGCTTAATAGAAAGCATACAGTGAGGGTTTTATGAGCTATTATCTCTACTCAATACTACATTTGTTACCGTGTGATTTGGCTGTTTTGTCTGTTGGGGGTCGAGATGCAAAAATGTAGCTGATATAAAAATAGAATCTCGTCGATAAAAATACGTGGAAGTATTTGCTGAATTTGCATACACTTTGTTGTCATGGAAAGGTGAACGCAAACCTTATTCACGACGTACTTGGCACAAAGTTATTTTAAAACATCTTCTGACGTACTTTGTCTGGGCCTGCAGTAAAAAAAAAAAAAATAGTGATAGCAGAGGTCAGAGTTCACACCTGTCTATAACATTCCAAAATACGCACACGCACATTCATTGGCTGTTAATGAGCATTGCACCATCTGTCATTGTTCAAAATGCTGAATAGTGCGGGAGATGTGGGCGGGGCTTGTTACTAACCCAGTTCGGCACCGTGGGTTATGGGCTCACCTTGTAGCCAGGCATTTCCATAAAGTGATGCACCAATAGGAAGGCAGGAAATGGCCAACTGTATCTGCAGAAGAATTATGAGTCATATTTCATATTTCTTCTGCTGGTATTCACTTCTATTCAGCATTGTTTATTTTAATTTGGGGCCATTT
Organism: Mormyrus proboscirostris; assembly: GCA_026779585.1. NCBI lineage: Eukaryota > Metazoa > Chordata > Actinopteri > Osteoglossiformes > Mormyridae > Mormyrus > Mormyrus proboscirostris. The sequence continues at coordinate 6,186,448 of JAODKF010000051.1, forward strand.
CAACCACTGCTGGTCTGAAGAGCTTAAAGATTACAGGGTCACAGATGAACGAAGCAGCCATTAATTTTATAGAGTATCTTTAAGTGGGGAAGTGGGAACAAAGGAGGAGAGGAAAGAACGTCCTGTGGTAGATAAATGAAAGAAAAACCTCCAGGAGGGGGTCCAAGGTCAACAGGCTGCCCCTCCCTCTGTGGACATGCTCTATTGTGGGAATCAGAAGCAGGTGTGCACGTATTGTGAAAATCTGGAGTCTAATGGTAGTCTTTTCTTCTGGCCTTTGTCCTGTTCAGCCCATGTACTGATGAGGTACCTCAGGGAAGCAAGGGGGCGCTGTTGGTACTGACGTGATGGAACTACAGAGCAGTGTTTCCCAAACCGGTCCAGTTTTTTGGAGGGAGCAAGAATGTGGATTGTCTGGGGGTCTCTGAGAACCAGGATGAGAAATACTGCTATGGAGATGCAGAGCAGTAGTACTTCAGCGGTCTGATTAAAACAAGCCACAGTAAAATGGACTAAATTTGACAGGGGTTTTCAATGCTGAGACCTGAGTCACATGGCTTTATGTTGGCTGGCAGGCTATTTCATAAACTAGGAGCTCTGTCGTTGAATCACCGATGTTGTATCCAAGGAATTGCAAGAACGAGTGAGAGTATGTTTTGAGAGTGTGCCTCGAGAGCGTGTTCTGAGAAAGTACTCAATTGTTTCAGTCTCTTGTGCAACAGAAGACAATCCATAGTGAGAAGTGGTGCTGAGGTGATGCTGGGTTTCTAACATCAGAGGGTAGCTGCACATCAGTTACAGCTCTGCTCTGCAGGGTGAAGGAGGAATAGAAAAGACAGAACCGTGAGCTTTTTGACGAGAGACCGAAAGGCCCTTTTCAGTGCATCAGTATGAGCAACCAGTGTAGAGGGTTTATTGATGGAAAAGTAAGAGAAATCCCATCAATCTTCAGGGTCAAAGATCCTGCCCTCTGGATAGCATTTTACTGAAGTTTACTGAAGGTAAAAATGTTAAGATGTTGAAGATTTCTGAAGATGAAGTCGTCATTAACAAAGATCTACATCAACAGCCATGCTGTTGAAAACATAGAACCTGCTTGTAGTGATTGGTGTCTGGTTACCAAGGGGTTTAATCTTCGTCCCTTAGATAGTTCTGCAGACACCCAAAAAAAATATATAGTCATATTTCTCGTATTTGCCAATAATGCATGAGTTGATTCGCATTTTGGAAACTCGTGTAATGACAGAACTTTGTGTATGTTGAAATTCCACATGGCGAAGCTTAGCTAACTGCCAGCTGAATGCCCAAGGTCAATCGATCTGTCATCCCGTTCAGTTTTCATCTCTTCTGGCTGCTTAATCCCTTTGGCAGAAAGGAGCATACAATAAATCAGTTTTCATAAATAAGGTTCTGCTTGAACGTCATAAATGGAATTGTAGAATGACATATGCTTTGCCTGGAAGGCCTGAAGGGTAGAGATCTGACTTGCAGTAATGACTGAGGCCTGCAGCCCATTGGGTTAGCAGGCGCTAAATCATCCATGTTCTGCAATGTCGACACGCTGGGACTGCAGTCCTTTCGGTTTCCTGCTGTATCCTGACCTGATCTGCTAGTTTTTGATGGAAGTAATCAGTGTCGCAGGAAGGAAACTCAGTTTAACGCGTAACAGTGTTGATGTAAGAAGTATCTTGTGCCAATTGCTTTGGTCCAGTTGCTGAAGTGTGAGGCTTGACACAATTTCTGGGTCTCTGGTTCTTTGCTGTCTGAGAAAACAACCGTTTTATTGTGAGAGTCATGAGTTACTGCCGGCACTGGCCTGGACATGAGTACCGCTGAGGCCTGGTTAGTTTTTCTGTTTAACCTGCGCAACCCCAAAAAAGGCTTGTTTGAAACAAAGCTGACAAAGAGAGCCGGCTCATTTCAGCTCATGTGAATGTGACGTATCTCCCTCTCAACTTACTTTCACTTTCTAATTCCTCTCGATTCCATCCCTGCACCTGGCAAGAGGAACACCTGTGTCACTTTGTAATGCGAGCTAAATAAAGGCTCACTTATTTACTGTAAAGGATCTGATCCTTTATTATTTGTAAATGTTAAGTACTGTAATTCTTCTGCGGATATATTATTATTATTCTTCTTAATGTGTTTTGGGTTCTGACTTTTTGGCGACGGTTTTCAGGCTGTGAGCCCTCCTGAGTAACAGGCCCACAGAGAAGCCCCCGTCCCGCCCACTCTGAGACCTAGGATGGCCGTGACGGGTAACCCCAGGGCGTCTTCCTCCCTCCTGCTGCAAATTGCTGGCTTCCTGACAGCTTCCTGCCTGCACTTGCAGAATACCACTGAAATGTGTTACCAGCTTCTCCTCGAAGGGCCGCGCTAATATGGCAGATAATCAAGACCCCCGCCCCACCCCGAATCCCCCTGCCTGATGTGACTCCCAGAGGGTGTCCAGGTGTGCCTGGTGCCGGGCAAGTGCTTCTACTCCACCTTGGGCCTACATTAGTGGTTCATCGGCAGAATGTGGACGAAGAATGCTGCCAATGTATACCAGACTGGCCACTTAACATAAGGCTATACATTTGAATTTTTCCAGATGTCGAGTGGGTGATTAAGCTGTTTATTGTATCTGTTTATGTAATTTTAGGGAAGAAGTCGGAAAAGCAGTATACCTGTGTACCTGGTTGCTGGTTTTTGACTGGTGAAAGACTGTTCTTTGTAAATGCGCATAGTCGCTGGCTTGGTATTTGGTGAACCTGAGGTCAGTAACTTTACCTCCATCTTCTACAGAGTGCAAGTATGTGAGATGACCTGTTCAGTTCACTTCCTTTGCTGTTGACTGGAGTTGACAAGCTATGGATTGATCTAGTGTTTTCTGTCTACCGCAGCATCTCTGAGATCTGTAGGTTGGAAGATGCTGATGTTTCCACTTGAGAGTCATCAGTAGGGATTGGTGTGTGACTCCTGGTATTGATTAATGCTGTGTCTCCTGAATTCCTGTTCAGGGTGAGGTTATTGTTATGGCAATATTGTACCATCCCCCCCCACCATTCAGGTGTCAGCCAATGAGGAGAATGGACACCACATAATATTGGCCATTGAGATTTTATCTGTATAGCCTCAAGCAATGGGTATCAGTGGTATAGTATTACTCTAACACAATGATTGTTGTTGTTCAAGCTAATGCAAACACAGGGTTAAAGGTCAGCAGGAGTTAACTGGAATCACGTGATGGACACCCATGGTTGACTGAAAGATCTGACAGCACAATTTTTGAAGTTGTGCAGAATTTCAGGGGCTGAATGAGCTGGCTGGGGATATCTTAACAAGGTTATGTGAAGCATTTGCATACATTTTCAAAGATGGATTCCAGGATAATAGTGTAAGACGTCACACTTGGCTGATAAGTAACTGGGTGATGTAAACAAATCCTTCTCAAAGCGTTGACTTACAGCAGAAACTCTTGCTAGCTGGTCAATTTGATGCAGTCCTTGAAGCGGGATAACTGTAGGTCTGTAAGGTGGTGGGAATGTTTTTTTCTGGCTTTCCAGTTCAATGGCTACGAGAAAAGGGCAGTAAATTTCCCCGGGCCGGGCTGCCCGTGTGTGAACTCAGAGGAGGTTTTTGTGACGCTTCAAAGGGGCAGGCCGATTTACACGCACCCTTTTCACCCAGCTCACAATGGCTGCCTTTTCTCTGCAGCTGTGTTTTCCAGACCTGCTCTCTTAATCTGTGCTGCGTTGCTCGGAGGAGCTTTTCTGAGAATGCAGTGCCATCCTGAATAAAAATAAACTGTCAAAACAGCATTAAAATGCCAACACCAAGTCCCTGGTACTTATATGTGGTGGCAGAAGTGTTTGGTTTCTGAAACTGCTCCCCCATATTTGATTTTGTTTCTTGGATACGTCTCTTAAGCAAGATGGTGATGTGAAAAGGACATGAGTGGCAGGACGAGAGACCGATATGAAGTGTGTGTGTGTGTGTGTGTGTGTGTGTGTGTGTGTGTGTGGGGGGGGGGGGGGGTTAGGCTCAAGCTTTAGGTTCCCACGCCATCTTGCAGCTTCAT
>JAODKF010000051.1:6196750-6208361 GCA_026779585.1 Mormyrus proboscirostris
TTCTCTTAAAAATCTCAGTTATTCTCAGTGATGCCCAAGGAAAACTGATGTAACCTTCCCTAACTGTGGGCTCAATGACGTGACAGCTGGTGTCCTTCTCTACATTTCATCATCCTCCCCTGGGCTTCCATACAGGTGAAGGTGGAGGAGACTGTCACGGATATCGAGCTGGAGAAGCTGACTCCTGCCACCGAATACACCGTGACTGTGTACGCCATGTACGGGGAGGAGGCCAGCGACCCCATGACTCACCAGGAGACCACATGTGGGTGTTGGGCTCCTGCATCCATATCAGATGCTCCTCAACGATTACTCCACCATCAGACATTGTCGGAAAACACATATTGCTGCAAAAACTAGCTAGTTTTGGCCTGTTTCTATTTCCGCAGTGCCCGTCATGGCACCTCGTAACCTCCAGATATCCAACGTTGACCACAGCTCTGCCAGACTGACGTGGGAGGCCACATCAAAGAAGGTCCTGGGTTACCGCATCTTGTATGTGAAGACCAGTGATGTTCAGACCACTGAGGTGAGCTCACATACGATGGGATGCGAGATATGAGATCAAATCAGCGCCAGTGAAGCCCCAAGCTCCTCACCTCCCAAGTTGAGACTTAAGCTGAGGCTTAAACTGAAAGATCAGTTAAGCTGCATTTAATGTATTTTATGGTAGTTAATTATGCTGGCATATTGGCTACTTCCTGTCCATCGTCTTGTGTGATCTGTGTACACAACAGACCCCATCTCTTCTCTATGGTGAGATGACAATAAAGTTCTCTTTGACTCTGACTGTGAGACAGGTGGATGTGGACCAGGTCACCACACTGCAGCTGAGGAACCTGACTCCGAACACTGAGTACACAGTGGCCATCTTCGCTCTCTATGAGGACGCCCAGGCAGAACCCCTTACCAAGAGTTTCACGACCAGTAAGGCAGCCAATCAAGGCTTATTGCTAACCTAAAACCTCACACTAATGTATCCAAAATCTGGAACCTTAACCAGTAACCTTAATACTAACCCTCACCAGGCTAATAAGCCTGTCATTCAGTTCAGAGGTAGATTAACAATGGTTGATTAGAAGTAAAAATACAGTACACATATCAATACTAGTAAAAATACTTTCTGGCTTGATCCTGCGTGATATACATTTTCTTTATTATTTCTTTCTTTCTTTGGGGTGTGGGGGTGGATGGGAGATTTTTTTTTCTGCAGTAATCAATCCCAAACCTCTGATTTTTATTTTTATTTTTATGTTGTTATGAATCTGACACTCTGGCCATTGTGCCACATGCCTTGTTTCCTGCGTGCTATTTCGGCTTAGATTTCCGTGTCTGACTCAGGGCCCGTTCCTGCCCCGAGCGGCCTCCGGACCAGCGATGTGACGACAGACAGCTTCCGGGTCAGCTGGAAGGCCACCGCTTCAGATGATCTGCTCTACAAGCTGTCTTGGTGGCCCCATGACGAAGCGCTGAAGGAGGTCAGCATTGTCGTTTACAGTCTCTGACTGACCTGCCGAACCCCAGAAGCCTCGGGTTTTAAAGACGTAAAGCTGTGACCATGTGGTGGCACCATATACCTGAACAGCCAGCTTACTTTCTTGACGGGACAGCAGGATACCCGCCTATGGCGCTAAGCGACATGCTACCATCATGCAAAGGAGGCTACAGATTGAATCTGCTGGGTATAACTTGCACTAATGCTCATCTCCGTGCAGGAGAGGATTGTGAATGGAATGACAGCCGTGTTGACCGATTTACGGCCAGTCACAGAGTACGTGGTCTCCCTGTCAGCCATCTTCCCAGATGGGACGGAGAGTACACCAGTCACTACCCTGACCGCGACATGTAAGAGCTTTTCCTGTATTCTAACGCTTCATAATTTGATTTAATTCCTACTGTGTTATTTCTGGTGTTAGTATCTTTCACCTTATAACCTGCTACATCATTCCAATAGGTGTAATAAAGCAACAACTGTCCTTGGCATGAATATCTGTCCATTGTTTTATTTCAGTGGCAAGAACGACAACTATTGCAACGACGACATCAGGTACGTTTACATTTATTTTATTTAGTATTTTAGATTTTATCTAAAACAAAGTACGAGTGCGACAAACACTCGCAACATACATGCTGTCAAGGAGTAAAGAAGACATGAGTGCAGCTCGGTTGAGATTCCAATAAATGCCAAGGTACAAGTGTAAGTAGTATGGAAGCAAGAGCTACAGAACGGTAATAACCAAATAAGACAACTGTTCAAATATGCAGAAAGTGCAACATTCAGAATATTCAGCAAGCATGGAATGGCATCAGGCTAGTAGAGGTATTCCTGGAACAGATGGGTCTTGATGCATTTCTTGAAGATGGAGAATGAATCTGATGACTGGATGTGGTTCAGCAATTCAGTGTGGATGACAGCTGGGCCCTGGGTCGATAGCGACATATTAAAGCCTGTTAGGATTTGCTCTAGTTATCATCTTCCGCTGATTGACGTCGTAGTTTATGAGCTTCTGGCCTGGAAACAAGGGGTGTCGTGTTTGATGGACTCAACATGAACTGCTCTAGGCAATTCAACATTAAAAGTTGATGAAGTCACCTTGGATAAGTTGTCTGAGATTGTGTGTTCTATGTTTGTGTACCAGGACACGTATGTAAATCAGTCACATGTGCTTCCCCTCAGTGGTACGACAGGGCGTGAGAAACCTCCGCCTGGATGAGGAGACCACCTTCAGCATGCAGGTGTCCTGGGAGCTCCAAGACCCCAACGTGCGGCAGTACCGTGTGACCTATGTCAGTGCCAGAGGCGACCGCGCTGAGGAAGTGGTACGAATGCTAATATACCATTACCGCCTGACCAAATTGCTCACTCCCATTGGCTAATCCATCCATCCACCTTTTAACCGCCTATCCAGGTCAAGGTTGTGGTGAACCTGAACATTTAAGAATCTTTACACCAGTCACCATTGCTGTGTACACCACAGAACTTATCAGGTTGCCTTCAGCTCTCTTTAGGAAAAACGTGTTCATGGGGTTTATTACTGCCACAGTGATGCCATAGAAACTGCCATGGTAACGAGATAATCCCCGAGGTTTCCTCAGGTGGCCAGCTTTGATTTGAGCTCCAGGAGCAGCTCGGATGCAGTGTGCTATTTTCTAATATCATCTTAATGAGAGGTGGATAGTTCAGGTCTAGAAAGTAATCCGGACCAAGATTTTAGTTGGAGATATCATACAACCCATAGATGTGTGTGAATGTGCCCTGTGATGGGTTAGCGCCCGAATCTTGGTCCAGATTTTTACTCTCTGGATCGGAATTGCCCACCTCTGCTTTTAATGTATCTCCTTCATGCTTCTCTGATCCTTCACACTCACATGCTCTGGAACTGTAAGCAACTCTATTTATATTAAGTGGTGAACTAATAACAGCCAAACTTGGCTTAGGTAGGTAGACCCAGTTTGAATTCTGCTTTGTGCATGAGCACCCTCTAGGTACAGGTCCCTGTGTTCACGTCTTCTGTCTTGCTGGTGTGCTGTTGTTGTCCAGCTCATGGTCCCCGGCCGACAGAACAGTGTCCTGCTGCAGCCTCTGCTCTCCGATACTGAATACAAAGTGACCGTGACCCCAGTCTACGCCGGTACTGAGGGGATCAGTGTGTCCCGTGTGGGCCGGACCTGTAAGTGTGTCCTCGACATTGTCACGTGATGTCACCTGATCTTGTTGACATCAAGGATCAAGGATTTCTGTTATTGTGAAATGGTTTACACAAGTACCATGAAATTTACTAGCAGCCTTATGTTGTTACTAGCACAATGACAAATTAAAATCATCGATCTTGGATCCTTGATGGCAGATTGTGTGAGGGGTCAGTTATTTTCATGGCTAATTTCGACCTCTTTGACCAGTCCAATGTCACTGGGTGGCTTAGACTATGTGCATCTCTACAGTACCACTCATGGCACCCAAGAACCTGAGAGTCTCGGAGGAGTGGTACAACCGCTTCCGCATCAGCTGGGACACTCCTCCATCACCGACCATGGGCTACAGGGTGGTCTACCAGCCAATCTCCAGTAAGCACCGACTCAAGGCGGCTCTGATGTAACTTTGTCCAATCCCCGATCATTTAGAGTTATCTAGTACTTATCGGCAAGGTTTCAACATCACCCAAAAGGTCTGATTGGTCCTGGCCACACGGTAATGCTGTTGGATGGGCTGTGTGATGACTTTCAAAGCTTTGACTGGGTTGGTGTTGGGGTGGAGAGGGCAGGCTGTCCACACTGATGGTCAGAAACTTCTGTGGCCAGACCAGTGTCCTGACAGACCATCCCCATAGCTCCAGAACGAGCCCTGGAGACATTTGTGGGGGAGGATGTGAACACCATGCTGATTCTGAACCTGCTGAGTGGAACGGAGTACAGCGTGAAGGTCATCTCCACCTACACCACAGGCTCCAGCGACGCCCTGGCTGGAAAGGCCAAGACGCGTAAGTCAGAGTCATCGCTGGGGACACAACAAGCGTAGCGGCTGCTTTTACAGACTTTGGGAGCAACAGAAAAACAGAGCATGTAAAACATGAATGCCAAATTCAGTTTGCACAATACCTGGGCGTAAGTCTACATTAATGTAATGCGGTGTTTATTGACTCAGTAATTTCAGCCAAAATCAATTCGGGGAGTGTACTGCTTCATAACAAAGGCTATAACAGAGGGTAATTGTGACTCACAATTACACCTGATGTTGAAGCCAGGAATTGCACGAGTGAAATATTCAGCTGCATAAATATGTAACTAAGAAATTGTAATTTTAAAGTTTAAGCAAAACAGTTAAGTGACTATCCAGGGAAATATATTGATAACCCCAACAGTCCTCAGTTATGATGGGATGGTAGAGATGAGATTGTGTATTGCATGGTGGACGGGCTTATCTTACACTCTCAGTCACCACCTGCATACTTCCTATTGGTTATTTAAGGTTCCCTTGGTTTAAACCAGGCAGTGACTGACAGGTATCTCGATTTTTGTTTTTCACAGTTTCCAGATGGTCTAGTCCCAGCAGACCAGAGTATATTAAGCTCTGAGTGTGGTCTAGTGTGAAGTTTCACAATGGATCAGCTCCTGTGTTATTATTGTTAGCATGAGTCAGAAGCTGTGTGCGTGTGGGGCCAGCTTGTGTAACACAGCTAGAACCAGATGTTTGACGTTTACAGCTAGGTCTCCACTGCCAAGAAGCATCTGGAGTTTAGGCAGTACTGTTCCCTGGGATTTAATGTGCAAGATCTGGGAGAGAGGGGCCACGAATCATCAGACCACACTGGTTCCCACAGCCAGAACACCCTGGGCCTGTGTGGTAATCGCGTCACACATTTTGTAAATTAACCTCCATTCCATCTCTTCCGCAGTTTTCCGTCGGCCTCTATTTATTATTATTATTAAATGATAATAATAATAATATTTGACTTTGTTATCAACAGCATACTACATATAACAATGAATACCAATAATATCATGCCTGGTATATATTTAGCCACACGAGATTTGATGAGGGGGGTCCAAAGGCAGGGAACCAGGAACAGGATGGGGCACTAACCCATCACAGGGCACACTCACACACATCTATAGGCAATTTGGTAACTCCAATTAACCTCAGTATGGTTTTGGTTTGGGGGGGTGGGTGTCAAGTAAAGTACCTAGAGAAAATGCCACACCGACATGAGGAGAACATACAAACTCCACACACATGGAGGCGCCGTAGAGACTCAAACCCTGGTCCCACAACCACAGCGCTTTGGATTTAATGATATTTTTCTCAATTTATTGTAAGTGTGCACTTTGTTTAATAGCTGCGTTTTTTTGGGGAATCTTACCATGACATTATTACCATCTCTTCCTCTCCAGTGTACCTTGGTGTAACCAACCTGAACACCTACCAGGTTCGGATGAAGAGCATGTGCGCGCAGTGGCAGCCCCATCACCACGCCAGCCGCTACCGCGTCGTCATCGAGTCCCTGCTGAGTGAGTCGTTTGCCGTCACTCAGTACAAGAGAGCAGGAGGTGCTGTCCTGAGAATCCACCAGCATCTGGCTTCTAAGCCCAGGCTCCCTCCCGTCTCTATTTCTTTACTCCCAAAACTTTTTCTCATTTCTGTCTCTGTGCACGAGTTTGTAAGACCGTGCTTTTGTGTTTCTGTGTTTTCTTCCATAAGCGGTTTAAAAGATAAGAACATGTGAGGCTTTAAAGGTTTGCAATAGGGGAGAAAAATGAAAATTATAGACTTAATGGTGCAGGATATATTTACTGTCAGCGTTACTGTAATTATGTTTTATTTTGCCTGCTCAGGAATGATAAAGGGGAAAAAAAACTAGACTCTTCTTTGAGGTGCTGGATTCTGACCAAACCTGTAAGTCATTTGGTCTGAAATTCATATTTAAATGCAAAAGCAAACTCAGAGCAGTATGCAATGATGTAACACGCTGGAACGTAAAGACGGTTCGTATTCCGGGAAGAGTGATGCTGTACAGACTGATGTTTTGGTGATCAGTGCTCACTGTGGGCGTCTCTGATTATTTCAGATGGACAGAAGCAGGAAGTGGGTCTGTCTGGGGGGGCCACCAGGCACTGCTTCCACAACCTACACCCAGACACCCAGTATAAGATCAGCATCTACTCCCAGCTCCCGGATCTGGAGGGGCCAGCCGTCACAGTCATCGACAGGACCTGTAGGTGGCGCTCAAAGGAAGGAGGAAACACCCTCTCACCATAAGAAGCCAATGCTCTGTGTCTGTGGCAAGATTAGTCATTTTTGTGACAGTGTGACAGTCTGCTGGTAGAAATAGGAGCATTAACTCCTGATAAAATGTGCCGAAATAAATTAGGGGTTGGAGGGGAGTTGTGGCTGTATATCTAGGGTCACATCACATTACTTTTCATAATGAAGCAGGATAAACTTATCATTTTGTATGGACTCACATTAAACCAAAAGCCTTTATGGATGACTGTGCACTCCCAGGCAGTAATGGCTGAGGGTGTTTCCAGCAGAATTCGAAAGCACCTCAAGCCAGGACTATTTTTAGAGTTGAGTTTACACCCAGAGGCAGTGTATTCTCATCTTAAGCACGTATGCATCAGCCTGGGGCTATGACTAGCACCAAGCCTCCAGTGGCGAGCCAGATTAGCTCATGGCTAATGCTAGCACCAAGCCTCCAGTGGAGAGCCAGATTAGCTCATGGCTAATGCTAGCACCAAGCCTCCAGAGGAGAGCCAGATTAGTTCATGGCTAATGCTAGCACCAAGCCTCCAGAGGAGCTCATGGCTAGTGCTAGCATCAAGCCTCTAGTAGAGATCCAGCTTAGCTCAGGGCTAAAGCTGGCATCGAAGAGCTACACTGCAGTGATCTTCCGGAAAGGCAGCTTAGCTCAATGCTAATGTTTCTGTTACCCCACGTTTGAGTGTAAGTAAGTATGAAAGGTCATTTAGCCTAGAGCTACGAGAGGCCGCATCTTATTGGCATTAATGTTCTTCCCCTCTGAAATGGGACTGAATTATAAACAGTGATATCCGTTGCAGTCGTGGTGCATTGTGGTCCTGATGTGCTGACTGAAATGTGTTGTGTCACTTTGCAGTGCCTGTGCCCCCCCAGCCGACAACCGCCGCCCCGACGACCACGCCCCTTCCTACAATCCCTCCTGCTAAAGAAGGTGAGCACTGGCTCAGTGCCCCCTGTCTGCAGGGCATTTGTTTTAGCAAGTAGAGTTTAACACTTTATATATCAATAAACTCTGCTAAATAAATTGGCGGAATGCCTGAATACAGCTGATTAAAAATCACGGTAAGAAGGGGATCATCTTGCATAATAACTATGAAGTAGTGAGATGTACCTGATCTACATTTTCCTTAGAATAACAAAAATATGTTTGTAAAAGTCTGCAAACTATAAGAAAAAGCTTAACAATGAAAGCTTCTCCTAGCTGGGCAGGAAAGACACTGTCGCTTGGTTTCCCTGGTACAGATGTTTCCCCTGACAGCGCCTGTCCCTCCCAACCCACTGACCCTCTGCTCTCTCTCTGCTCTCAGTCTGCAAAGCAGCCAAGGCTGACCTGGTCTTTTTAGTGGATGGGTCCTGGAGCATCGGGGATGACAACTTCCAGAAAATCATCCGTTTCCTGTACAGCACGACCGGCGCCCTGGACAAGATCGGCCCCGACGGCACTCAGGTGAGGTGTAAGCTTTCATCACAGCGTCTGTCCAACTGAGTAGAGGAGAGCTGGGTGGGTTCAGACAGATGGGGAGCCAGAGAGAGCGAAGTTCAGGCCTCAGACTCTTCAGACGAGAACTCTGAGCTTTGTTTTTGCTGACAGGTGGCCATCGCTCAGTTCAGTGACGACGCCAGGACAGAGTTCAAGCTCAATGCCTATGATGACAAGGAGACATTGTTGGCTGCCATTCAGAGCATCTCATACAAGGGAGGAAATACCAAGACAGGTAGGAGGAGCATCTGAACACCGTTGCTACATTGCTGATGATGGTGGGGTGGTCCACTGCGAGCTCAGGGCTGGGGTTTTACACCCTACTTACACGCCAGGTTCTTCTGTGCTGTGTGTGTCACAGATATTTACAGGCTGAACTCAAGGTCATATCGGAGTAGGTTCCTTGTTGGAAATAGTGCTCTTGTAGATTTAAGGATGACCCTCAGCTTGCTTCTGGTTCAGGTCGGGCCATAAAGCATGTGAAGGACTCCATCTTCACCCCAGAGGGGGGAATGCGGAGGGGCATCCCCAAAGTGCTGGTGGTACTTACCGACGGCCGCTCCCAAGATGACGTCAGCATGGTGTCCAAGGAGATGCAGATGGAGGGTGCGTAGCTGGGAAGGGGCATCACTCTGGCATGTCAGACATTAGTCCACCCTTCATCTTCACGACCCCCCTGCAGGCTACATAGTCTTCGCCATCGGCTTCGCGGACGCCGACTATGGGGAGCTGGTGAGCATTGCCAGCAAGCCCAGTGAACGGCATGTCTTCTTTGTGGACGACCTGGATGCCTTCAGGAAGATCGAGGAAAAGCTGGTGACGTTTGTGTGTGAAGCTGCCTCAGCCAGTAAGTAGTGTGTGTTGGGTTGGGTTTAGGCTTAGGGAGCTGGGCGGCATGCTAGGACAGCACATAACCTTTGGAATAGTCCTGGTGAATTAGGACGAGGCCTCTTGGAGTATTCTGACCTGCACCCACTATCCTTTCAGCTTGTCCATCTGTACGGATGAAAGGCGGCACCATGGCTGGTAAGATGTGAGCCGATGGAGACCCTGGCATGAAGAACATAAGCCAGAAATCTCTCCCCACAGTTTTATCTGCTTGTTATTTTAATGGACTTGGAATTTATATCTTACTGTTTTGTAAACTACTTTAAATCATAGTCATGCAGGTCTTGGGAACAGTGGTGTCCTTGTTTAGGCCTGTAAGCCATTTCATGACATCAGTACATCCAGCTGCTTCCACTGTGTCCAGGCTCTGGTAAGTCTTAACCTTTTGCAGCCACCCCTGATCTGCTCAGGCTCTCCTTTTTGTCCACAGGCTTCCAGATGATGGGCATGTTTGGACTGACAGAGAACCAGTATGGGAGCGTTGAAGGAGTTTCCATGGAGCCTGGAACCTTCAACAGCTTTCCATGCTATCGGCTGCACAAAGACGCCCTCATCAGCCAACCAACAAGGTGTGACATAGAGAACCCAATGTGATGAAAGAATTAATGAGTTTGTCAGAGGGCTATAATATATTCCCACCAGGACCTGAACACAACCAAAGTGCAGTACCAGTGACAAATATGCCCTTTCAGGGAGACGAGACTGACGTGATTCTCACTGTTGCCTGGGGGTGTATCATAACTCTAGAAATTGACAAAGTTTTTCCATGCTTCAGGTTTCTTCACCCTGAAGGCTTGCCCTCCGATTACACCATCACAGTACTGTTCCGCCTGTTGCCCGACACTCCCCAGGAGCCCTTTGCATTGTGGGAGATCCTCAATCAGGCCAATGAGCCTCTGGTCGGGGTCATCCTGGACAGTGAGTAGACAACTTGCTTGTCTAGGGTGTGATGACAGTGTTGTGGAACTTTGGCTTCCTTGCCAGGTTAATGCTCAGTTGAGGATAACATACATGTCAATTGATTCTGCCATCCATGGCCGTACATTTATAGTAAGTGTTAAGTAGGTTCTAAAGAAAATTAATCTTATGTACACAATCAAACAAAGGTTTTCTGCACACCACAGGTTTTTACCACTTTTCCATTTATTTTATAAACTGCAGATTTTTTATTCTTGTTAAGCATAGGAAAGTTGAGTGAACAATTGTGAATGAAAATATATCAATTAAAACAAGTTCCTTTTATAACATGGAAAAAGTATGTACAATGCATGTCTGACATTCTATTATCTTGTTTTGTGGTGATGGCATAGTTACATTCTAAGTGTATGCAAAATCTTCTGACTGGTATTGTGCATGTAAAAACCAATGACCAAAATTACAGAAAGTTTGTTAATCAAATCATAAAATGAAATAAGGTGATGATGATGATGATCATGTCCCATGTTATTTAAAAGTGTCGCATTCCCTCTATACATGCAGATGGTGGGAAAACCCTCACGTTTTTTAACTATGACTATAAAGGAGACTTTCAGACTGTGACATTTGAGGGTCCAGAGATCAGAAAGATCTTCCATGGCAGCTTTCACAAGGTCAGTCCTATGTGGGTGATTTTCGCAAGGTGCCTCTTTCACAGTGTGTCGCTTTCACAGTGTGGCTCCTTCCTATTGTGGCTTTTTGATGGTGTATCCCTTGCAGGGTGTTGCTCTCCCATGCCATGGATCTTTCAGATTGTAGTATCTTTCACAGTATTCCTCTTTCACAGTGTTTCTCTTTCACTGTGTGGCTTTTTTGTGGTGCAGCTCATTCACGGTGTAGCTCTTCCAGGGCTTTGGTGTTGCGTTATGCTAGCTGGAGGCAGTGAGATGGTGTCTTCTTGGCTATGATTCCTTCCATCCTTTCCTTCACATGAACCCTAACACTCCGTTAATGACACAATCAGATCCTTTGGCCGCTGTCTGTGTATCGCTGTCCCACCTGTTAGCGTAGAAGTTGATAAACTACTCTGAACTGACTCTTGAAACCCTCCAGTGAGTTACTGAGTGAGTAACACCTAATAAAGATTCCCGGCTGTAAACAGGGACGTACCGAAGGTGTGTGAAAGTAGGCTAGTGCTCCCATCAGAGCAGCCTATTGCCGTTTAACTTAAAACTGCTGTTATAATTCTGACACTCGTTATTACGCCCTTGAACCTGCTGAGTTTTTAATGAATGCATCAGTTTCAAAAAAACTCATTTTGGTCCGTTTCATAAAATCTCATAAAAGTGTACAGTTTCTAATGTAACAAAAGCATCCAGCAAATTATATTTATAACCCAGACAAACTAGAATGATAACGTAAGCCCGTATTTCACATTTTAATGCTCATTATCACGTCTCCATAGAATCTGCGCCAGGGGTCTCCAACTTCGGTCCTGGAGAGCTACTATCCAGTAGGTTTTCTATCCTACCTGGCGTCTGATGAGCCACACCTGCTCCTGGTATTTACCT
>JAODKF010000051.1:6213729-6226106 GCA_026779585.1 Mormyrus proboscirostris
CCCCCCCCCCCCCCCCGCCTGGCTCTTTTTAAAGTTGTACCTTCTGCTTTTAAATCTGTGCACAAAACTATATTTCCAGGAGACAGAGCAGAGCAGACTTGTAAAATAACTGTGGCAGAGATTCAGAGCAGTCTGCTGTAACCCTGATTCTGTGGTTCCTCTGGTACATGCTCACGCTACTCCCCCACCTCACCCCCCCACAGGGACTGCCTGGTAAAGATGGTCCCCCCGGACCCCCTGGCCCCACTGGAACCATTGTGAGTGACACATGACTCTTGGGACCAAGATGGCTGGAGCACTTTTGATGATACACCAATTCACATTGCACTGACTCGCATCGCACATTCTTCAGGACTCATGGCTTCATCCCTTTACTGGCAACAGACATGTTAAATTCCCTTTGTGCTACTGCAGCCAAGGGCATGAATATTATGGCGTCATCATGCAGGTGTGGGGGGCATGGCACTGACCGGGTGTTAGTGACCCATCTAACCTGTCATCGCTCCAAAATAACAGGGACCACCTGGAGCTCCTGGACAGCCTGGATCAAACGGACCTCCTGGACCCCTGGGAGATCAGGGACTACCAGTGAGTCACAGCTTAAACTTTCACTACAAGCTGCTCGGTTTTGGCAGGACGGATTAGACCATATTAACCTCTGGTGTCATTTTTAATAAGAAAAATTCCAGGTGTGAGCAGAATAGAACACAGTCAGGCTTTTTAATGTCCTTTGTCATAATTTTGTGCAATGACTGTACTTGTTATCGACTGTAGGGCTCTCCTGGAGTCCGGGGAGAGAAGGGTGAACGGGTAAGTCTGGCCCAGCGATGCTTTTCATGACCTTTTGGCCTTGTCGCCCACATCTGTGGCTGCCTGGATCTGTGAACTCTTGGCACACAGGCCTGGCGTGTGCGGCCATCGACTCGGGACTTGAGCTGCTGAAGAGAGCGCCCCCTTGTGGCTGTACAGTCCCCCCAGGGGGCCGTGCTAATTAGCGAGCAAGGAGCCGCCATCATGGCTTACCTGGAAAGTAGATAATAATTAGTTACTATATTTGGTTACACCCCCCCCCTTCCCTGGGGAGCAGTTGATTACTTCCTCCCATGGGGGACAGCCTTGCTCTCTTGCCTCAGGCTGTCGTGCATGCTCTTTGTTGCAGGGAGATGCGCAGTCGCAGGCAGCCGTGCAGGCCATCGCCCGGCAGGTGTGCGAGCAGCTCATTCAGAGTATGTCCCGCCCCTGTGTACACGTGCTGACACGTCTCACCTTCTCAGGGGGGAGTCTGTGCATCACCTGCCCTAAAAACTAAATCACTTTTCATTCATCTTTTGTGAGTTTTTGCTGTTGGGGGTTAGAGGTCATTAATGGCCATCGGCTTGAAGTCCACATGCATTCAGCCATGCACGTAAGCGTGTGTGTGTGTGTGTGTGTGTGTGAGTGTGCCTACGACTGCCATGTACAACACCAGTTTCACCAGTGTTTCACCACTTGCACATGCTAAGTCTACAGTTTGACCACAGAAAGGCTGAGATTCAGAGATCCAGCTGGGGGGGGGGACAGGGTGTGAGATGTTGACCTTTTCATGGTGAACCAGCTTCCGATGGAGATCCGTAATTATCTGACCATTTCTGGACCAGGTCACATGAGCCGGTACAACTCCATCCTGAACCACATCCCCAGTCAACCCGTCTCCGTGCGCACCATCCCGGGGCCCCCAGGAGAGCCAGGGCGGCAGGGCTCCCCGGGGCCCCAAGGAGAGCAGGGCCCCCCTGGCCGACCCGGGTTCCCAGGGAGCAACGGGGTGAACGGGCAGCCGGGAGAGAGAGGTATGCCACCGCGGGCTGTCCTGGCCCACAAGTGGACAGCCAGGCCATTGTGAGTCAGTGTGAGTACAGTACCATTACAGTGCATTAATTAGCTACTCTGTTAGCTAAATGGGATCATTGATTATTTCATTTGGCTATTTTAAAATCCCTAAAGGCTGTCTTTTGCTATGAC
The DNA here is from genome assembly GCA_026779585.1 of Mormyrus proboscirostris. Classification (NCBI taxonomy): domain Eukaryota; kingdom Metazoa; phylum Chordata; class Actinopteri; order Osteoglossiformes; family Mormyridae; genus Mormyrus; species Mormyrus proboscirostris. The sequence continues at coordinate 6,215,728 of JAODKF010000051.1, forward strand.
CCCACAGAGAGAAATATAGTTAAATATGGTCATTTATAGTCACAGATTCAACCATTACCCCCCTGACAATGGACATAATGGCAACAGACCCAGGGTAACCATAGGGATTTGTGGCAATTTAAGGGTGCCATGGCGTTCATAGACCTCTCAAGCCAGCCACTGGATGACTCTCTTCATTTCATCGTTTGTGTCTCCTGCCAGGTTTGTCAGGAGAGAAAGGCGAAAGGGGGAGTCCAGGGGTGGGAATCCAGGGGCCCAGGGGCCCCCAAGGGCCTCCAGGTATGACCCCACGTCAGACTTCAAGAAACAGGACACTGATCCACTGGGGGGCAGTATAACACCCTTGCTCATTCATCATGGGTGCTCTGTGTCTTTCAGCCATGATGGAATACTGGTAACCCTGGTAACCCATGTTAAGAAAGGACATCAGCGGGGGGGCTGCTAGCCTTTATACTGACTGTGATGATGCTCTGTGTGGGACTCTGACTGCAGTAATGTACCGGTTGCTCTCACAGGGCCCCCCGGAGAGGGCCGCACAGGCAGCCAGGGTCCCCTTGGTCGCCCTGGCAACCCTGGAACCCCTGGCCGACCGGGCATCCCCGGTCCCACTGGTCCGGCTGGCCCACCTGGATACTGTGACCAAAACTCCTGCCTGGGGTACAACGTAGGAGGTAATTATCAATGGGCTGCTCTGACCTGACAGCCAGTGGTCATGTGGTTTGCATGTGCAGTAGTCATGATGGCAGCAGTGTTCCTCATTGTGTTGAGCCTGCAGCCTTGACTTCCATCAAAACTTTGAAGCTGTCTGTTAAGCCCAAGAAACAGAGGCGAGTCACACTCCCTGTTTTTTGGGAATAGCAGTGAGCTCAAAGTTTTGAGTCATTTTTCTTTGTGTCTTCATAGCACTTTCATTCTAGTCTATAGATCAGTGTTTCCCAATCCAGTCCTCGGGGGCCCACAGCTGGGAGCAGGAAGGGAGCAAAAACGTGGACTGTCTGTGAGTCCCAGAGGACCGGATTGGAAACACTGCTGTAGACATCTATGCATGTAACTCACTGTTTTCGGGAGCAGAGCTGACGGACGAAATGAATCACGCATTGCAAACGTCGCCGCTTCAGACTCCTAAAGGAAATGAAGTTCAGTGTTTCTATAATGCAGCAAAGACAAACCATATCACACTATTTTTCTGAAATATGACCCATCTGTTACATTATGGTTATAGCTATACTTCATTATTCCAGCCATTTAAAGGCTTGAAAGGCCATTGATATCTCTAAATGCACTGAAGATAGATTTATTTATTTGTTAGTACTTTGACATACTCTAAGATGCTTCTAAGTAAAAGGTAGATGACTGCTATTACTCCTATTCACTTAATGCAGAGGTATTCAAACTGTGTGGCACATCCCCCTGGTGGGGTGCGAAAGAATTGCAGGGGGGTGCAGGTGAGGGTAAAAAAACAAGAGAACTGCATTGGGGTGGGGGTGGGGGTTGATGCTGGGGCAGACCAATTTTGAACCTTTAGAAGTATTACAAATAATATGAACACATGTCTGTATACATTGTGTGAAGCTAGCAGATTAAAATACAGGTATCCCCATTTAATATCCACTTGACCATGTCCATTCTCATCAACTGTTTAGGTCGTGGCCTTAAAAAACTTACAACACAAGACAATATCTGTTATAATGCTGAAAGCCATGGCTGCTGTTTTTTAAAAGGCACAGGCAGGCTGTAGGTAGAGACCGGGCAGGCTGTAGGTAGAGTGTGGGCAGGCTGTAGGTAGAGACCGGGCAGGCTGTAGGTAGTGTTGCCAGCCAACAAAGACACTCTCCTGTAAAGCACTGCCTGACGTATAATGTTACAGTACAATAATAAACTCTAGTTAACCATATTTTACGTATTAATTGTTACTGATTACTACAAACAGACGTGTTTGATTACTATGCACAGTAAGTGTTTTGTGTTTCATAAAAGATAAGAATTATTGTACAGTAGTGTACAATATATTGTGCTTTAGTAATCCATAATAAAGTTTAAAATACAGCACTCTGAAAAGTATTTAAACTACTTAGTACTGTAATTAAAGGCATCTTACACTATGGCAGGGCAGAGTGACTATGGTAATCGATCAATGTCCAAATCGTTTAATGTCCTGTTTTACAGAATGTAACGCGGACGTCAAATAGGGATACCTGTAATTGAAATGAGTAAAATAGGCACCCAGGTCAGTATGTGTGTGAGGGATGGTGGGGGAATCATGACAAATATATCAGCCCCAGGAGGGCGCTGTCAAAAAAGTTTGAATACCTGACCTGTAAATAAATCCATATGTGCAGTAAACCCTTGCTTAGTGCTGGAATTAAAATGTTACAGAAGAGCTTTACAAAGAGCACCCTGTTTTCTTCTCGTAACTCGGACACGGTGTCTCTGTGGTCCGGTGTGACATGTATGCATCATTAATGCATGACGGAGACTCACCGCATCAGGCAAGAGTGTTTCACCGTGTCCAGGTCATGGTGTTCCTGGGATCACCGACCCACGACGCAGCACTCTAGCTGCATGGGGTGTTTGTTTTGGTTAGACAGATTGTGATTGACTGATGCTTAATGTCACATGGTCAGTAACTGGGACGCATGCTGGTGCCTGATTGACGGGTCATCTATGTCTCTGTCTGTCTGTAAATGGTTCTAATTCAAGGCCAACGTCAGTATAAGAATGACTACTGAGCACAACCCTCCAGCACCGGCCACACTGTCATGAAAGACAAAAACGGGGACCGGCAGGGGACTCGGCCAAGGGTTGTGTCCAAAACCACTCATGGACACCTGTTTATGTCCACCCCGCTGTCAATTTACACAGCCTTGATGCCCGAGTATACTGACATATGTTAAGATCTTCAAAGGAATACATCAAGACGAAAAGAAAGAAACTGATGGACCCTCACTAGGCTTGCAGGTGCTATCGGTGGCGGTGTTTACCGCCATTCAAACCACGCATTTGTGTGGGGCGCCCGTTGGCCATAAACAGTCAAAACAGTCAAAACGCTAAATATTAAATCGACACGTTCCTTATTTAGGATATGCAGACGCTGCACATTCTGCTAACCTGCTAGCCCGCTACGATCTTCTGACCCCATTCGCTTAGCTGCTTGTTTAATTTTTGAAACATCTGAGGCGGTGCAAAGTGACATTTTCAGTGTGTCCCCAAAAACAGCAAACCCATGCTACGGATTAAGGCTATAGATGACTGTTCTACCTGTGGCTGCCGGTATGTTGTTATTAAGTGTCCTTTCGTGTTCATACTCACTCCTCTGTCTGTCATGCTAACCTGGACGCTGGGTGGTGATGGTTATAAGATGGATAAGATGGTGACCCAACTTACTAAGATGTTCCCATAGTACAATTGGCTCCCGAGCCCTACCAGCCCTATGATAATGAGGAGGACCCATATGAGGGGTACAGAGGCTACCCCCATGAGTACTACCAGCCCAACTACCCCGCCCCCCGTCCCGTGGAACCCGAGTCTGAGCCCTTTCCCACAGAGGACGCCGTGGAGGTGAGATCTCCAGGGATGCATCGCTTCTCCCGGAGTCTGTCTAGGAAGAAGATCCCCGCTGCTGCAACAGGGGGAAGAGCGAAGAGGGGAGACTGGAAATTGCCGATGCCCAACTGAAGTATTCGCACGTGCACACGGCCCCGGAAGAAAGGAGAGAAGGACAGAGAAAACGATGGCCAGGGGAACTGTCCCGTCACCTCAGGTCCAAGTCTAGAGGTGGCTGGAGCAAGGACTTGTGCAGAAGTACAAATGTGGTCAATTTTAATGTTCTCAAAGGTGCGTGGTGTTTGGAGGCAATGTGAAAGCTAATTGTGTAAATGGGGTGTTCACTGATGTGTACTAAACTTTTGTAAATGACCAACAGAGAGCATTTGTACAGGTTGTGTAGTATTATAAATAATACCCTCAGTATTTCCCTGCTGTTTCCTCATTTCCAGGTAGGCAGAATAGATGAGGCTTTTATTTTGAAGCAGTGTTGCATTATGGGGTGTCCATTAAACACAGACAACCACAGTACCTTCAATTACAAGTAGAGTAGTGGGCCATAACAAATATTTTTGGAACTATTAATGAAACAATGTTATAACACGCATTTGTAAGTATGAAATACAGTTTTGTATAATGGGAAAATAAGCACTCTTTTGTCCTGCCTTAAGGGCATATTTTTTGACACATGAGAATTTGTTTGTCATTTTGCTTTTCCAGGGAAAACAGACTAAAAGATGGAAGTAAGACAAAATATAGTGGTGGGTTATTGCCTATTTCACATTGTGTGTTAATGAATTTTTGTTCTGTTCAGTTAAAGATGCAGAGCTAATCATGGTCTCCCTGCTCACTCTATTCTTATGTTATTTTTAAGCAAATAAAATGGAAGTAAAACTACAAGGAATGCAATGATCTTTGCTCTGTGTGTGTGTGTGTGTGCGTGTGGATTACGTTTATATTACATTTTTGGGACCAAATGTCCTCCACGATTTGATAAAATCCTGTTATTTTGACATTGTGGGGACCATTTTTCAGGTCCCGACAAAGATCTGTGAATGCAATCAAAAAACTAAAAACGTATTTTGTTTAGTTACCTATGGTTAAGATTAGGGCTGGATAGGGCTTAAGGTCATTATATTTGGAATAGGGTTTTCCCCATAGAAATAAATGGAGAATCCCCACAAAGATATAAGTACAAACCTGTGTGTGTGTGTGTGTGTGTGTGTGTGTGTGTAAGGGCTAAAGGGCAATAAAACTGCATAATTCCTGGGCATGAATATGACCTCATATGGGTATGAATGTACAGATTTTGAGCCTCCGATTACGCCACTAGGCCTGGGGTTGAATCTCAGTAGCTATTCCAATCACTCTGCTTCCTGCTACCTCTCAGGCAGTGAGATGATAGCAAACCCTCCACTTATCAGAAAATTAGATCCTCTACTCTCCATGCTGCCAAGACAAACTAGAAAACAAAAAAGGCTATAATCTATTTGTAATACAGCTTTATGATATTCAGCACTGTAAGATTCACTTCATCTATGTAGGTTATACTGATAGAGACAGCATTAAAAAACAGAACTATGCTGTGTAATTTTCCTTAATTTTATTATCTCTAATACAAACAAATCACTGGGGGCTGATGATTAGTATGAGTCTAATTTAAGTCATGATCTGGTCATTTCTTTTTCGTGATCCAGCTTTATAAACTTGGCTCATCGAGGTGACCATCGAAAGCACTGAGGGACAGCAGCCGAATGAGGCCATCTGTACCGCAGCGTGGTGACATTGTACAACGACACGTCCGGCTTGTGTTTTATGAGCCGAGGCTCTTAAAGCTTTTGTTAGAGGGTCAGCCCAGCTACAGGCCCCTGAAACATGCCAGGGGTCCAGGGCCATGCGATTAATGGCGCGAGCAAAACCGCAAAGCAGCCCGATTATCGGCAGGCTTGCATCGCTCTTCAATTCAAACACGTATCACAACTGCAAACGTCTGGCTCTATGTACATATGATTATGAGTCTGATACTGGAGAGATTTGGGCCATGGGTTTATTTAATAAAGACACGCTCTAGCATATTGCCTTGTGTTTTGGGGCAACTTACCATTTAGGGAAGAGAGCCTGTCAATATATTTATTCTGCAATCTGCTCCCTGTAAGGAAAAAAGTGAAGTATGAAATTAATACTTAATAAGGTTATAGAAAGACCACATATGAAGGCATACAAGAGGTCACCGGAAGGAAAACCAAAGACAAGCACATTCAATCAAATGATGGATTTCAAACATGACTCATCCCCCCTATTGTAGCTAAGCAGAGGCAACATATGATTGGCTCTGAGGTGACTGACAGAGGTGTGGTCCAATGAGCTGTCGGAGCTTGCCCCACCCAAAAGTCCAAACTTTCCTACCTGTATGGCACCTGACTTTCTCAGTGGAACACAATGGCCCTGTCCTCTTTCCAGACAACGTTGGTCATCAAGAGTTACATAGCAGGTCAGATTAAAAAAAAAATAATAATCCTTAGACTCATGAAGTCAGATGGATTGAATAAGAAAGCAAATGCATAAGTGCATTTAAGAATCACAGTTTTGTTGTCACACCAAGAATCCATATAAATTTGAGATAAAATGGATGGATACAGGGATGGATATATATTAAATTTACTCATTGTCTGTTGCATTAGGTGGAGTGCATTGGGAGCGCCAGTAATATGCAAAGTCACAAAACTAGACTGTTGAAGTCAGGGAGACAATGCCCCTGGGGCATATAGCAGGTATAATAGAGATAAAGATAAAACTGAACTTTATTCATCCCTATAGGGGGACATGTCCTTGTCCAGTAGCACACACAAAGCATAAATACAACTGAAGATAAGAAAGAAAAACAACATGAGGATAACATGAAAATAAAAAAATATGCAATAAATATGTAAATGGTAATCAGTAATAAAACATGAAAGTTATAAGTATAGAAGGAATGAGGATTGTGCCAAAAAATGAAGCCATCCATCCATTTATTTTCTGCACTTGTTTATCCTGTTCGGAGTTGTGGGGGTCTGGATCTTGGAAGCTATTGGTGCACGGCAGATAATAACCCAGGATGGGGTGCCAATCCATCACAGGGCACACACATCATGCACGCCTATGGACATCTTGGTAACTTTCTCCTCAGCATGTTTTTGGACTATGAGGGGAGAAACCGTGGTGTGCGTAGGAAACCTCATGATGACATGGGGAGAACATGCAAACTGCCCAGCCACAGAGCCAGGGCAAAACCTCAAACCCCAGCCTCAGAGGTGCGTGCTAATTGATTGATCTGTACCACAATAAATCAAGAGGAGATTGATGGGCTTAGTAGATTTAAACAGTCAGACTCGTTACTGCACCTTCCCGGAGTTCCTCGCCATCATTTGAATGGCGCGACACACTTTAAAACACCAGTAAAGACAGGAGCTGTGTGTCACAAGCTCCGGTGAACAAACAGATCAAAATCTGGAATTTTCTGCCTCACAGGCGTCTTGGGTGATTCATTACCAGTCAACATGCCCATTATACAGGACAGAACACACACCAGTGGGTCAAAGGGAGGGCAGTAAACTTTGGCTTTTCAAGTTCAGAGTCACCTTGGGCCTACGGGTCATCGATATACAAAAGCTGACCCGATCAGGAGAAAAATAGCATAAGGCGGTGCACAACGGCAGTCAGGCACTACAATCTGAATAGTTTTCAATATTTTTCTAGATTTAAAATTAATCTTTTATCACCAATGTGCTAATAACAATACGCTGATATTACATCAGCCTCTTTTGAAAATTCCCTGGGGATTTTGAGCAGCATCGGTGTACAGCACTCACACGGCAGTGTCTCCCTGGCAGAAATTAAGCAAATGACACATGTGAACACTCCTCGATCCGTAACTGCATTCTTGGCCCCGGAATGAAGCCTGCTTAACCTCAAATACTTCAGATAAACAGATCTTCCTGCCCCGAGGCTGAGATACTGCAACGGACATACAGGCAGCGGTGTGAAGAGGTCCACTTCAAGTTGTTAGTCTCCTTATCTGGTGCGGTTAAGTTTCAATCTGGCCCCCATTTGGGGACAGGGTAGTTAATAAGTCAAAGAAAAAGTTGAGAAAAGCAAAAATTTAAACAAATACCACCCTGTACAAAAGAGAGAGAGAGCGAATAAGACGGTATTCATTATGTTCCGGATATAAAAATCCACTCTATTGCAAATGTATTTATTTATATTTGCTTTTTTCTCCACCAAACTCTAGGGATGATATGTTTTCTCAACAATGTCTTTGAATCCTGTGCATTTTGCACAACAGATGGGTATGTGTAGTAGAGTACAAACATGTAGCGGTATCCTACGTAACTGGAATGTTGGTTTTATGCACAAATGGCAAATAAAAATCGCCTATCTCGTATCGTATCTCGGTATATATCACTATCCTTAAGGCAGTAAGCAGAATAGAGTGGTGAGTGGCTCAGTGGGCTAGGTCTCTGTGTCTGTGATCAGATCATTGCTGGTCACATGTCCATAGTCCCCTGAGCAATGGCCTCTACTCACAGATCCCCAGGGCCACTGCACATTAGCTGACCCTGCAGTGTGACTTCCAAGCTATGGAGAGCAAGATGGGGTTGGTGAAAAGAAGTGTTCTAATGTACCTGTACTTGTGCAAATAAAGCATGTCTGTCTGTTTGTTTTGAATATGATTAATATACTCAAATGCGTCTGCAGAAAATGGTGAAGACAACCTCCCTATAATCAGTTCATATACAAGTGTTATATTAAAAAGTTAAACATTATGACCAATTCTCAAAATTGAATTACCCATAAATTCCTCATCCGACACAGGGTTCAGGTGGCTGGAGCCTGTCCCATCGAGTATAGAGCACATGGCATGGCCACACCCTGGACGTGATGCCAGTACATCACAGAGCACACTCACATTCACAACTCTAGATAAATTAATGAGCATCACTTGAGCTAACTGGAAGTCTTCACAGTGCGGAAGGAAACCCAAGCAACAAAAGGAGTACATGCAAACTCCACATTAGGGCGGCTGCGTGACAGCAGGCCCTAAAAATCACCCAATAAAACAAACCATACCAAGGAAATAATCTTAATACAGTACTATCATCACTGAGCGGTAGAGGTCGCTGTTGGCCATGCATTTTCATTCGGGCAGCCTTTTCCAGTGGTAGTTTGAAATTCTTATGCAATGTAGTAACGTAAACAGTACAAACGAAACAATTTCTTAATGTATTTTACTAATTATATTAAATGCTGGCTTCTTTTTCGAGGTCCGTAGTAGAAAGGTTGTATATGAATTGAGATCTGTTTACAGTATATGAATAAATAGTATTTGTTGACAGTTATGAGTCAGGATCAAAATATGCGATACAACTGAATTTCATTTCAGGGGTTAATTTGCTGCTTTACAACAAAAATACATTTAACATAATTAAATCATACATTATAAACGTTAACAGTTCGTGTGTATATTAATACACAGGACAACTTTCTAAACAGGTTACATTCGTTTTAAAATGTCTTTTAGCTATGTAAAATAAATATCGATATACAAACTGCGGCTCTCTGCGGTGCCTACAGGATTTTTAGATATCCTTCGGTCCAACTGAACAGACAGCATGCAATTACGAGATCAATAATTTAATATGCAATTACGCCGACTTCACTGCTAGCGCAGCGTGACGCCAAAGCCGCAGTCTCATTCACTTTCGTGGGGGAATTGTTTTGGGGATCTGCCACTCTGACAATATATTGTGTAACTAAGATGTAGGTATACATATTTTTGATTTTGTTGTCTTTTACAGGTCTTCCCTTACCAAAGCAAAGGAGAATATCTATAACTGCAATGAAAGTAACTTGGGCATCGTATGCAAATGATGAGCTGACGTCGCAAGTCACGTGGTCCTCGGCGTAGCTCCCCCCGTGAAGGTCCCCCCCCCACTGTTGTCTTTAGGATTCAGTGAGAATCTTTAGAATTAATCACCGTATTTGTTTTTACTAGCCGAGAAAGGCACCGCTTTCTGGGGGGAGTCTCCCGCTAAATCGCCCACCCAGCACCGCGTATGTAGCGGGGGCAGGTAAGGAAACTGCCAAAGCACACATTTCCCTTTTTGTTGAACGGAATGGTTTAGAGGCTGCCGACAAAAAAAGAAAACAAGTTAGAAAGCGGCTGCCTTTTCTAAAGTAAAGTTAAAAGCTGCTCGCTCGGCTAGGCTAGGCTAGGCTAGGCTACTCCGGGTCTCTTCCATCACTCGCGATGCTTTGGTAAGTTAGCTGGCTAGGCTAAGCTAGGCTAAGCTAAACTAGTGCGTGAACTTTGGTCGTCCCAAATCGTGCGGAGAGCTGGCCCAGCTAGGCACCGGACTGGGTAGGTTGAGCACAACTGCGGGCTCCCGTCCCGGGGGACCGTTAGCCGGCTATCTTTGCGGCGTTTACACGCTTATCTCTCTCTCTCTCTTTTTTTTTTTAACTCGGAGAGCCAAAAGTTTCAGCGCGCACGCTGCCAGTGGTTAGCTTCGGTCGGCGGTGGCGCGTGTGGCACCGCGCTCTACTTTTTAATAATGTCGAAATAATCACCGAAATATGGCTCCCGGTGTCGAAATGGCGTTGCGTTAGCTCGCTTTGCTAACCGGCTAACATTACGTCGCCGCGAATAAAACAAGCCGTTTCTAGCGGGGGGCTGGCGGGCTACCTGTCCGTTACGCCTCGTTGTTTACACGCGCTGGGAGGACACGGTTCGCACTTTTACTCACTACTGCCTGGTTAGTGTTTTTTTTTTTTTTTTTTTTTTTTTTTTTGTT
>JAODKF010000051.1:6226206-6259769 GCA_026779585.1 Mormyrus proboscirostris
AATAAAGTTTTTTTCGACTTTGAGCGCGAATTGCACGGAATCCGTAAGTCGCACCGAGCCAAACGATATGTCATAGCGTTCGCCTAATCTAGCCCTTCGATTTGGCACCGAACTGAGCTCCGTCGGTTTCACAGGCTGAGAGCAAATTCGGGAAAAGTAGTTTACTAACAGAATAGTAATATGGGCCTTTCATATACATGAATAGGCCCATAATAATAGTAATATGATTTTTGTAACGTCTAATATGTCTTCTTTTCTCACTTTTTATTATTTAAACAAATGAACATGTACAATCACCTTCAGGAGAACATTAACAATGTAAAGAAGGTACAAATATAAGGAGGAAAATTAGATACAATAAGGGGGTATTTTATTGTAAAAGCAATTAAGGAAAGCTATCTGAACCTAATCAAAATTAATAGAAATAATTTTCACATAATTCCAAAAACCTGACACATTTATTATTGCTAGTCAAACAAAAAAATGTGAGCAGTGAGTCAATCTCAATTAGAAAATGTGAAAGAGTGGGGTTTGAACCCATAAATTTTTGTTAATGTATGAAGAATTTGCCAAACGGGGCGATATGGTGCTGCAGTGTTTAGCACTGTTGCCTCACACCTCTGGGACCCGGGTTCGAGTCTCCGCTTGGGTTACGTGTGTGTGGAGTTTGCATGTTCTCCCCGTGTCGTCGTGGGGTTTCCTCCGGGTACTCCGGTTTCCCCCCACAGTCCAAAGACATGCTGAGGCTGATTGGAGTTAATAAATTGCCCGTAGGTGTGCATGTGCGAGTGAATGGTAACAGTGTGTGAGTGTGCCCTGCGATGGGCTGGTCCCCTGTCCAGGGTTGTTCCCTGCCTCGTGCCCATTGCTTCCGGGATAGGTTCCGGACCCCCGCGACCCAATAGGATAAAGTGGGTTGGGAAATGAATGAATGAATTTGCCATACAAAATAAAAAAAGTTGAAAATATATTCTTTAGGTTTTTTGGCAGTCAGAATAATAACAAATAATATCTTTTAAGCCAAAGGATTGCGCAAGGATGAGGGGTTTATTTAAATGAGAATACAAATCAAACCAAAAGTTCTGAACAAATTCACAAGAAAAAAATAAATGTGTTAAGGTTTCATCTTCGCTGCCACAAAATGTACAGGAACTAGATATATCAAGATATTTGGAAATAGTTGAGTTAACCGGATATATTTAATGTAATATTTTAAAGTGGACGACTTTGGTTTTATTAGGAAGAAAATATTTGTGTGGCAACAACCACGTTCTTCTCCAGTCTATATTATTAAGGCAGCCCAATGGAATCTTACTCGGAACAATACAGTCTCTATTCTGAAATATCCGGCGAACATGTTTATTATTACATTTCTTGTCATAAACGCCAATGCCACCCAACAGCAAAATCGATTCCTGTATATGTTTGTTGGAGTATAAAATATGGCTTTTAACCAGATGCATTAAACCAGTAGGAATAGCTCTAAGAACAGTGTTTTCTTTGAAAGGAACAGGAAAGTCATGGACAGTCATGAAACGTTCATACGACAACACATTACCAAGATCATCAAATAAAGAAAAATCATAAATTAAGCCTCTATTAAACCAATTAGTGAAAAAAGAGACTTATATCTAGCTGTTATGTCCATATTATTCCACAAGAGAGTTTTATGTGGTGAGAAATTGTGAATGTGACACAACTTCCATGCAGGAAGAACCTGCTGATGAAAATTTGCTAATTTAACCGGGAGTTTATACATATAATTACATTTTAGAATAAAAGGAAGACCTCCAATTTTATTGAAGATGTAATTAGGGATGAAAAACCATACAAAATTTGGACTTATTAAATACCTTCTTAGCCAGTTTATTTTTAACGCGTAAGTTGTATTATGAAAGTTTACAGCTTCAAGTCCTCCATCACTTCTAGTTAGATATCACTGCTTTTTTAAGCCTGTTTTTCCAGATAAAATCAAAGAAAAGTTTATTGATACTCTTAATAGTACAATCATTGACATATAAAGAGAGTGAAGGATAGACGAATCGGGAGAGACCTTCTGCTTTAGAAAGTAGAACCCTACCATAAAGAGAGAGGTCTCTTTGTAACCAAAGATTAAACATATTTCGAGACTTCTTTATCCTGCCAGAAAAATTAAGTTGCTGTCTAACTATTACATTTTTTGACACATAAATACCCAAATATTTAATTGCGTCTTTCACTGGAATACCTTCAATTGACACGTCATCACATTCATGCAGTGACATTATCTCACATTTAGATAAATTTAGTTTTAACCCTGAAGCACACAAAAATTGTTTAATTATTTGAATGGCATTACAAAGTTGACTTTTAAAAAAAGGGAGGTGTCATCAGCTAGCTGAGAAATTTTAATTTCCCTATCAAAAATGGAAATTCCCTTTAAATTCTGTAAATACTGTGAGAAGTGTAATTGGTCTCCAGTTACCTATTAAGAGAGAATCTTTGTCAGGTTTTGGAATAAGGGAAATAATACCTTGTTTCATAGATGAAGTCATTTCTCTCTGATCAATACATTCGTTGTACATGAAAAGTAAAGGGGATTGTATTAAATCCCAGAAATGAATGTAAAATTCAACAGAGAATCCATCAACGCCGGGGGATTTCCTTCTTTCCATAGAAAACAGTGCAGATTTAATTTCTTCAATTGTCAAAGAGGCTTCACAAATATCTTTAAAATCGTTATTAATGACAGGAATGTGATTCTTAATTGTTTCAAAGAAATTCTCACAATTATCCGTATTGAATTCAGAAGTATAAAGGTCATTATAAAAGGCAGTAACAAAAGTAGAAATGAATCTCGGATCAATACGTTTGACACCATTAATATTCAGCGCTGTTTAAGAGTTTCTTTTTTTCTAAAGCAAAAAATACATTAGTCTTTCCTTCCTGGAATTAGTCTCTCCTTCCTGGAATTAGTCTCTCCTTCCTCAAGCCATTTATCTCTAGATCTAATAAAAGCCCCTCTAGCCAAATCCAAATAAGCTTGATCAATTTGAAGATTTAACTCCTTTAAATGCAATTCTTGTTCCTCGGTTAGTGTTTTTTTTTTTTTTTTTTTTTTTTGAGAGGGGAGGAACTAACTGGTTAAACGCGTGCTTGAGGTAACTGTGCGGCGCTTTGATTTGTGGCCGGCGGCGGCGACGCCTTCCGCAGCAGGACTGTCTGGCGACGACTCGGAGAATCACCCAGTACGGGGAGTACCGTGGAGAAAGGGGGCACGAGCTGGCCACCCCCGCCGGAAAACAGCTGGAGCCAGAGACTCTGTTACTGTAACTTACCGATCCCGTGGCGGTTAACCCGAACCTTTACCCGTGTGTCAGTCGCTGGAACTGTTGGGTCCTTCGGCCGTCCGTATCGAGTCGATCGGGGGTATTATTATTATTATTATTATTATTATCATCATTATTATTAGTTAGCAAAGAATCGAAAAGGAGGCTGAAGCGCTATTCAGCCCGCTGCCCTGTGGAGCTGTCCGCCCCTGTCCGTTCCCCGCCCAGTCGACCCGCTTTTCGCCGAACCGAATATTCGCCTTTTCCTCCCGCTGCACGCACATATTCCTCTTTTTCCCCCCTCCATACCGTCTAGATGAAGGTTTCCGTCTGTTCAGGTAACCGTGTAAATATAGTATGTATCATATTATAGTTTATGTGATTACTGTGTAACCAAGTGAAGCATAAATTGTTTGTCTTCAAAGATAACACAGGAACAGTCTAAATAGGGGCGGCAGGATCGATTACCTTTCCAACTTGCTTATTGACTTTAAAGTGAAATGCTTTTGCTATTTAATTTCCTCCCGTTATTACATTTTTGTTGTACATATTTGTCAGCTGGAAGACAAGCAGTAGTTACAGGAACCGGTGGATTAAAGTATTTCTGTCTAGAAAGCAAGCTGAAATATGTATTTGTGAAGGAATGAAAATGATTTTAGTCTCTGTTTAAATGTTTAAATTATTCAGTGTTGCAGTGGAAGTTTATTTGTTGGTCTGCCATACGCATGTGGGCTCTGAACATGAACTTGCAAACTAATCATCTCTGGTTCAAGTGGCAGGAGAGACTGATGTGAAGTCCCTTATTGGTGTACTTAACCTCAGTTACTCTGGTTAAGAGTTGTGTGATCAACTGCATGCAAATAATCTGCTAATGTGTTGAAACAGTATTAGTTGCAGATTTTTTGTAAACTCCATATATTTACCTTCAGACTTGGAGACTGTTGTTTAAGTTTGTAGTTTACTGGCATGAATGAAAGGGGTGACTGTGTGATAAGTACAGCTCTTAACCAACTCACCGAGCTGCTGCCTGACAAGTATATATAAACTTTACATGGTTTCTGATCAGTGCACTGTGCACATGCTTCAAAAGCTTCTCAGGAGTTGGATGTTAAATGAAATGTCAGCTAATGCATTTCTGAAATTGGGTTGATTATTATAATAGATTACCTGTAACTTGGTTGTTTATGCTTGTAACAGTATGTGAATGAGACAGTGGAGCATATTATTTTTTAATATGCTTTATTTTTAAACCTGAGCAAAATCTTTTTTCTGCTAGTTGTATTCTTCCATGAAGACTGAGTCTAGCTCATGTGTAGATTGTAGCCTTCATTGTAGATTTTAGTGATTAATTGTCATTGTTGACTCACCACAGCACACAGTGCACAGCAACGAAATTCTCTGCATTTAACCCATATGTGACGTTGTGACATAGCAGGGGGCAGCTAATTCAGTGCCCGGGGAGCAGTGCATGGGGGTAGTACCTTGCTCAGGGTACCTCAGTAGTGCCTTGCTGGTCAGGGATTCGAACCTGCAATCTTTCAATTACAAGTGCGCTTCCCTAACCATTAAGCTTGACAGATGTTTTTGTCTCTAGATGATTCATTTCCTCCCAACACACAGCCCTTGACCATAACACTTAGTATTTTATCATATGCCCTTTTAGACACTAGCATCTCTTAAACGTGACAAGGTTAAGTGCTGCTAAAGGATGTCACTGCAGACTTGTCCAGTAGTCTCTTATTTTTCAGCCTATCTGTTCTTTACAACTCAGACCTGAACATTTATAACAGTTCTGTTCTACAGCCTCAAAAGCCTGCTGGTTGAAAATTTAATGATGGCCTTTTCCACTTGGTCTATTCATCTATCCAAATTTATACAATTAACTAGTGATGAGTGAAGATAACAGCAGAATAAAGTATTTACCTGAAATACTCTCCATGGTCCTTGGGGCTCAATGACAGAATAATTCATATCCTTAAGTACCTCCACTCAGTAAATTGTTTTTTATTGCCTTCTTACTGTGCTTCCCAGTAAGGAGGTTATTTCTAAGTTATGTATAGGATTATTGGAGAAAAGCACAATGTAGTGCTGTTGTTTAGTCAGGTTAATGCTCTGCTTGATACTTAAGCAGACAGTTATGAAGATATTAAGAATGTCAAGGGGACGAATCATTACAGCCATGCCCTACTCTTGAACTCTGAAGATAGTTGTTGGCGAGCAAGAAATCATCTCTGTTTTCAAGAATATTTCGGATGCTTCACCAAATGTCTTACATCTGCTCAGCAAGCCAGTTTTCCGTATTTGTCATTTCCTAACTCCAGTCGTCGGTATAGATCCACTTGTATGGTTTCATCTCCGCCCACTAACAGAGAGATGTAGTCTGAAAAGCATCCTTTAATACCTATTCTGCAAGCGCACAGTTAATACAAACAGCTTGGCTCAGCCTTTTAACACACTGCTGCACCGTAACTCAAAATACATTCTACTTTGTGACAGCTCGTCTTAGCATGAACTGAATTATGTATTGCTAAAACCCATAAGTCTGAGCCACAGTGGGTTTCTGTTTTTGTTCAAGCTGGGCAACTCTTTTGCAAATATAATGTCATATCCTGTGAAGCTAATCCATGCCCCTGAGACAGTATGTTCTGTTAAATTTGTATTAGTGAATTTTTAATGAAGGTGTGGTGCACTTGAATTAACCTGTGAAATAATCAATTTGGATATTTGATGTCTCTGGGCTTGGAAGATTTACTGTCTCCTTGGCTTTTCCATCTCTCCTGTTTTAGTGTCATGTAAAATGTGTTACTGTGACATGCAGCTGACTTTTAGAAATCAGCCTTCAGTTTTTAGTCTCCAGCAAAGCTATCAGTAACACATTCGCACCTCATGTTTCTAATGATCGGCTAGCAGGACTGCTGTCGTGGCACCATGGAATTTCAAGATGCCCTGCTGGTGGTTTGATACATCCAATCTGTAATTAATACCTGTCATAAATTGTCACCCAATAAAATAAGCGTTCTCGATGGCCATTGGTGTGCAAAGGGTTTTGCAGCATTGTGAATCTTATATACACCTGTTGAAGGAGATGCCATCATTTTTCCATAACATCAGACGAAATATCCAGTTATAAACTTAACATCAGACCAGTTAAATATTTTGTCAAATTATATCTTGGCACCATTCCCCACTTGCCCCACAATAACTTCAGCTCCCACAGGCAGAGACGCTCTAGTGTTGACTGTGTCCAGATGCAGATTCCTCACTGCACTAACATCCACAATTGTCACCCTTGAAGCTAGGTTATACTTGCTGTAGAAGTTAACAGCCTTGTGGCGTTACTTATGTGACAATGACGGTTGTATAAATGCTTCATCACCTTGGCAATTGCTTATTTATAATGCAGCTGTAGCCTTTGCTCATTATGTTGACTCTCTAAGTGTGCAAGTTCATGTCATGCGTTTTGTGTTTTTTTTTCTCTCTGAATTAATTTGGGAAGGCTGAGTGTGTATTTGATGCACAATACATACAAACTGATTTACATTAACAGAAATGTAAATGTAAAACAGTTAATACGAATGCTAATTGGTTGACAGAGATATAGCACAGTTACAGGAATGTATACAAATTTCCAAGGATATGGTTAAAAATTCAAAAGCACCTTCCACAGAAATACTCAAAACCAAGACCAACTGATGCTAATCTAAATAAAATCTTCCAGAATATGCATGATCTGGAATATTCTGAGCTCAATAGTTCATGATGATGTTATGATGATGGTGATTCCAGCAGTCCACAGTACATATGCAGTTGCAAGATCCAGTACATGGTTGTTAGAATGGAACCGATGCAAGTGTTAGGAATAGGGGAGCAAACAAGAGGCTTTGAGTAGATAAACCTCTTTTGTGAGAGAGACAACTACAAAACCCAGTTTCTTCCTTTAAAACCTGTACCTTAGAAAGGAATACGCCAGAGTATCATTGGTACCTGGAGTATCACCAGGTGAGCTGCACTCCTGGGTTCTAATGACACTTATCTGAAGGACTTGAAGTGTGTTTTGCTTAATATATATACGGCGTAACATTCACACTCTATCAGTTTGAGTCTTTCAGACACAAAAATATACATCAACCAGGAGGGATTCCCTAATGCAGAATAAATAAAAGATTACATCTGCACAACAGCTCATGTTTCATCGTTCTCTAGTTAGATGGATTGGCACCTAATAAAGAATGCAAAGAGCGGAGGCGGTCTGGTCAGAGCGCAGTGGGAGTTAGATTCCCTGTGTTCCAGAAAATGCCAGGTGTGATGACTAAGAGCACTGGCTGTGTGATGTCATCGTTGTAGGTTTCCCTTTTTCTTCAGACGCTTGTTTCCTTGGTCACAGAAGACAGCAGGCTTCCAACTATAAAATTACTTTTGTAGCCAGTTATGTATATTTAACCAGAGTTGCTGTGGTAAAAATCCGCTGCATGAATGACAGTTTTAAAAAGAGAAACCGTCAGACGTTCCTTTGCCGTAATTTGTATTAAGCACTTTACTCACAGGTGCCTTTCAACTTCAGCTACTGATCGCTGAGTTCATGTCCATGTTACACTAGGCTGCTGGAAACTCCCGTATAAGAACTTACTAGTTTTTTCTTGCTTAATGTTGCACTGATTATGTAAGCTAAACTTATTTAGAATTGTTTTCGTTTCAAGATGACCGAATGTGACTAGGTTAGTTTTATATATTCTACATTGTAACACATTGCTTTAGAGTAATTATTCTTGATGCCCCTTTTGCAGTTTTTATTTCTTTTAATAGGGGATCAAGTGAAGTTTAATGATGTAATCTCTTTAAAAGGTGTATTTGATATGGTAGTATGGGGTGAAGAGGCGGTCATGCATTCACACGCATGCACACTGCCCCAGGGCTGCAGTGTACGGACTTGGCTCCTCTCCAGCTCTTTGCCCCACTTTACAGAGGCTGACCCAGCTTCCTACACAGTTGCTGCTCTATCTAGTCGCGTCTTCATAAGTTGGTTCAATCTCTAAAATAAGGTCTAAGTTTTAAAATGAATAGGACACTCCTATAGCAGCAAAGACGGATTCTAAGCACTTGTTTCTTTGCATTTCATAGGTTTTCACCAGCAATTGTCTCAGTGGTTCTTATCTTTTTACATATAAATGTCACTTGCATTGTATAAAATGTTGTATTTTTGTGGATAGGTGTCTGTGTATTTTTGCATGTGATATAATTGAATGATTCTTTGGATATTTCGGAGTAGTTTCGGCCACCTGTGAGCTTTAGAGAGTAGCCTTCAAATAACTTCCACCCCCATTGCAGCTGGGGGAGGGGGGTGGTTGGGTTCAGATGACTATCATCGAATGAATGTGTTTTGCTTTTTGTCGTCATCATGAAAGGCTGGAAGCCTACATCAGAGGTGGAAGTGTGAACATAAAGACTGGCTTTAGCAGTGGGAGATGGAGATACCAGCTCTGTGAAACTCCTTTTAAAGTGACACGGCTTTTCTCCAAAAGTACATTTATTAATGAAATCCCTTCTCATGATTAATATGCTAATGGCTACAGCTGTGCTTCTCCCGAGGGCCAGATTCTCAAAATAAGTTGTGCTGATCATATATTCAGGAGAATGTTGGTTCAGTGGGCTGTTTCTAGGTTGCACAAAGTTAATGGAAGGCGAGAGCAATAACATGAAACAGTGCAGATGGTGTTGTTCAATATAATGTCCCAAAGCCACCGACTTGCTTTCGACGTGTTTCCTAGGTAACAACCTTCTATTTTTGAGAAAACACAGACCGGTGCAGCTTTAGGCCTCTGTTGCAGGCCCACGCTTTATTTTCCTCTCGTCCCAGGTTCTGCAGGGATATTGCCCATTGTGCTCTGTGCCAGGAAGAGAGAGAAGGTGAGCAGGGCAAGTCTGATACAGGTGATTACCCCCCCCACCCCTAGGCAAAACATGGAAACCAGGAAGTTCAGCAATCACACTGCAAAGCTGTCTCTGAGAAGCATGAATTTTATGGAAAACAGTCTGTTCTTTTGCGATAATGGAAAAAATGTATATTTTGTCTTGGTCCTACAGTAGTCATTGACATCCAGGATCCATGGAAGATTCTTAACCTTTTAACTACTATAATCACGATTTGTAAATAAAGCATGCATTCCTTCAGTAAACCATATAGGTTTTGAGTCAATTTTGTATGTTTAATCTTCAATTCTGTATTAGTTGAACAAGGCTAATATAATAACCTTAATGAATAAAAATAAAGGGTCTGGCAGCGAACTTCACCTGTGAGTCAAACTCCTCTCAGTAAATTTCACCTGAGGGTAAGGAAATGATGTAAAAGACGTGCACAGTCTCTTCGTTTTGGCGTTAAAGTGGGTTTATGATTAAAGCTTGTGTCAGTGGAGCTTTAATGAATACAGTGTTAAACTTAACAAATCACTAAGGGGGAAATGTGTAAATTTATTTGGAGACTAATTAAGTCCTCCATAGAATAATTTATGTTCAACGTTAACGGTTCTCTGTTTATTATGATTGATCCATCACTGTCTAGTAATAATTCAGTTCATTTTTATATAGTGTCTTTCTTAAATCGCCCCAGTTTTCATTGCATTTAACTGCACAATACAGCGTGAATAAGAAAACAATCACTTTAACCAATGGAAGCATGTGAAACTTGTTTACACACATGCTGGTTTTTCCAACGATGAAGCTTGTGCAAATAATGACATTTTATTAACAGAAATAATGATGCCAACACCAATAATATTATAATTTACCCTTTTCATCTACCCTGTAACCTTGTATACAAGCAGTTTTAATAATTAACAAACAAATATTAATTAAATATAAACCTTTCAACAGTAAACCTGCAGCATCTGGTATAATTGCATTTAAATGAGCAATAACTACGCATGCAAGCATGTTAAGTAATACATGTTAAAACAGTATACATAAATTCAATTTGTTAATGGAACTGTTTTTAAACATGGTTCATACACAATGATTATTTAAGTCCCGTTTATCAAACATATCTTTATTAAAACAAACAGCCAGTTAAGTATTTAACTTTAAGGATAATTATTTTAATACAATGTGCATGGAAGGTGATTAATGAAGTCTTTCACTGGTAAAACCGTTTCACAACTCAGTTGGCGCTGAGTAGTAAAATACATAAGGGTAGATGGGAGAAAGTTTTTTTTAAAGAAATATTGTGAGCAGTGGTATATAGTCCTTAATATTAGTGAAAACCTTTACTGAAAAATACACAGACCATAATTCCCTGTGTGACATACACGCCATTTCTTTAGCATCAGATGAGATTTACTCACAGGTCTGGTCAGTAGACTGACCCTTGTCCTCAGTCCTTGTATCGAGATCAGAAATGCACATAAAATACATAACACACTGTAAACATACAGCTAAATACTCATGCTCTACTCGATAAATTTGCAAATACTAGACACTGTTGAAATCTGCAATCACTCGAGCCACACTGACAGATTGTAGCGTTGTGCAGGTTTGTTTTTACACTGCTGCCAGGTCAGTGAATGTCTGCAATCCTTGATTGTTCGATTCTATTTCATACTTGTCAGATATTTGATAAGTGTTTTTCCTGGTTGACTTGGTTGACGAGTTGAAGCCTTTGATCTGGCCTGCTGGCTTTTCTGCTCCCAGCTCTGGACATCATTCATAGCCAGTGTTCTGCTAGCAAAGTCTTAGCTGGCATCCAAATGCCTCTTAAGATGAGTATTTTCAGAGTTTGTCAGTCATTTTACAATCTGCTTTCCTGATGTTTCAAAGAGCAATACAAAGTAAATGGACACCGATGAAGTTACATGGTGATCTGATAACTTGGTACTACTGTAGATCATTTGTGGTAATGCTGCGTTTCATTTGAACTCATAACTCGGAAATTCCAAGTTCTTTAGTTGGAAATTTCAACTGGAATGCCCCCAAAGTCGGAATTCCTACTCGGAAAGTTGAAGGAATCTACACAACCCCAACCTCAGAATTCAAGATGGCTGCACCCTTTACCAACAGAACTTAAGGCTGTAGTTTTATACTTTTTATATTTTTTTTTACTGTTTATTAGTACTTGTGTCTTATCTGTGACTCATTAAATCGATCGTGCACATAGTATGGTCCTGCCGCTATCTGTAGACGTGTTGCTGTGTTATTTGTATGCGCAAAATACCACCTAATGTGCTATCAACTGATATTGCTAACAATTACTAACAATTAATTGGGCTAGAAATGAGGCTTGATTTCTTGCTTAGCCAGATAGTCTGGGCTAAATGTAAGTGGACAATGATAAAGGCCATTTAAATTGGGGTAAATTAAGTCTGACAAGTTATCCAGCTAAGCAAGAAATCTGGCTTTTTGAAACAGGACCCTGGTATTGCTAAATGGCTTTCCTACTTGCTGTACCGTCGTCGTTCCCTGTTACGACTTTCGACCTTCAAAGTAAATGGAAAGCAGCATAAGACTGCTGTATGTGGTAAGACTGCTGCTTTGTGGGGTGTACATAGTTGCTGTACATTCTTTATAAAAATGTCACACTGACGGTTGTTGCACAGTTCATTTCAATTTATTTTTAACAAAAATGTTTAAGAGAGAGGAGAGGAATCACATCACATTCCTATGTGGTCCTGATTAATGATGCCCGGTGTCCATTATGAGGTCTGTGAAATGTGTTTCAAAATGGAGAGCCAGTTTTTTTAGTATGTGTTTTTATTTTCTTTGTTCTAATTGGATGTTGCTGTCCTGTTACTGCTGGCTAATGCTGCCCAACCCCCCCGCCCTTTTCTGCAGACCTTATTTGCTATCGGCCAGCGTTACTGTATTACTGTATTTAATCGTTTCTGGGAAGGAAGCCATGAGCCATTTCTCTGCAGGACTCTGGTCCTGCCGGGCCACTCACATGAGCTCAGCGGAGGGCCCCAAATCGATTGCCTGTCCACTGCCCTCGCATGCTCCGCTGTTTCCCCCTCTTGAAATATTTAGTATTTCCAGTGCTCTGCAGTTTTAACCTTGTGCTGTAATTGGAATATTACATACAATTTTAACTTCTTTGTGTTCTATCAGTGTAAAAAAAAAACACACACACACACACACACACACACATAGGTGCTGTGATTCTCCACACAGGAAAAAAATAAATGATTCTTTGTCCCTGAGGTATTTGGAAGAAGGAATGAAACACTGGCATTTACAGGATTCAGGCTTAATACTACACACAGTGTGCAGCCAAAATATTTCCCTGCTTGGCTGGTATTTGAAATGAATGTCTTTATGGAGGTGGAAAGGCTCCACGTGGTACAGGCCAGCATCTGCTACAGGTTGTGACCTATTGTGGTGCTTTCTTGAAGCTTCTTATCAACTTGGAGCCAATCTGAAACTACACTAAACTGTGTGTGTGTGTGAGTGAAGGGGGGTGTCATAACTGAAAATAACCATCATATTATGCAAGTATTATTTTTAAAAAAAGGACGGTGGCAAAGTTTTCATACTTACAATTCAAGTTGGATTAGGGTTTTTTAATAAATTTTTGAAGCAGTGTTGACTCTGTGGTATCCTGGATATGCTAGCCAGGGGGAGCTGTATGAAAAGTATCCTTTTCATGGCTCTGTGGGGAAATTAAATGGGTCTACCTGCAGTTTGTGGTTTCCATAGCAACCCGTCAGTCCAAGCCACAGTCTTGGACTGTGCGCTCCCTGAACCTGGGAAACGAACACCCCTAGAAGTTAAAATATCTGGGATCAGGCACTGTGATGTCCTAAAGATGCCCTGTAATGAATGTCTGTCTGAGTGCTATTTGCCTTTCGAGAAGGAATCGTCTTCATATTCTATAGCTTAGTCTGGAGTTGATGGGTATTTTTCTCCTCCATTACTGTTGGCGTTCGTTCCAGTTAGCTTCTCTACGCTCATAACCTGTGCTGTGGAGTAGGGTGGGCAGGGTGCTGCCCGCCTGGTGCTACTCGCCCAGTGTAGCAGCTGCAGCCTGTCTTTATGTGGAGGCTGAGGACGACTCCTGTCTCAGAGCTGTCGCTGGCACTCCAGGCCCACGACGCCGAGCGAGACAGCGACTCATGCATGATTGATCAGTTCAGCCTTTCCCCGCTGGCGCCCAGGCCGGTCCACTCTGGCTCCCCCCTGCGCCCCCTCCAGTGCTGCGTCTCACCTCGGCACTGCTCGCCTCGCCTAATTAATACCTGCAAGAAGGTCATTAATATGCAGCAGCAGGCTCGCCAGGGGACGTCTCCGTCTCTGCTGTTGCTATAACAACAGCATGAAAATGAAGCCCTCCTAAATTTTACATTTCGAAACTGCTATCGCATTAACAATACAGGGGGAGAAAACCTTAACAGTGTCAGCAGTTCATCAGCAGTTCATTGCGATGTTTAGTCGATATTAGCTGTGTTGTATTGGCTTAAAGACAGTGGTCTGCATGGATGTTTACCAGGAATGTCACACCCGATGGTAAATAAATAAGACCACTGGTCACAGGTACAAGGTAACGATCCTGCAAACATGCCATTCTCATGTTAAACCTGAAAAGGGCATGTCAGGTCATTAAGAGTCGTCATATATCAGTCCAGAATTTTCAGTCTTTTAAAATGCAAGGGAAAATGATTGTGCTGCACTGGGCTACAGACATCCAGACAGGAAGAGTCCTGGACAGGTTGTCTCTGACTTCTTACAGTCACGTATTGTAAGGAGGCCTTCCCCAGGACAGTAATGATATGTTTAAACTAATTAGACTTAACACCTGCTCTACCCCCAGATACTTACCCATCGTGCCTGTTTCCTCTGGATTGAAAAATGGGGCTGACCTGAATACTCCAAAGCTTTGGGTAATTGAATCCCATCTTACATGTTCATGTCTAATCTAAATATTTTATTCAAATTGATGTACTTTTTTTAAAGAAGGTGCCAATTAAGGACTGTTTAACCTTCCTTGGGGTATTAAGTTTGTATTATTATTTTAGAACCTGCTCTTATTCCACAAAATTCAAAAAGTAACATTTTTGTCTGTATTTCTGCTCTCCATCATGTTAATGGAGAATGGCTTGTGAATCATTTGTGTGTCGACGCATTGACAATCTTCAGATGTGCTGGTGGATGGCAAAGTTGACCAAAATGTTTTCTTGAGCAACTGTGAAGCGTATTGCCCGCTGACTGCCTGTGACATTTCTGAAAAGATAGTTATCAATTGAGTGAGAGGTTATGGAAAGTATTATACACCTGTCAACATATAAGCTAAACTGTAATTAGCCTATCAAATATTTTGATAGTGATTGAATATTTCAATTTATAGATTAAGAAGTGTGGGATTATTATCATCATTAGAGTAATAATATTTCTGGGGTTTTCTTTAATTCTGAAAGTGGGCTACAGTGCAAGCATTACAGTAAAGGTGAAATGGGAGCGCTGCTCAATTCCTGTGCATTTATATAATCTTATTTTGAATAGATAAAAGGTAGATGCGGTGTATACCATATAATCCTAGGGGCAAATGAGAAATATATACATTTTCATTATGAATACATGTGTGTTCTCATCTTCATTTGCATCTTGGAAAAAAACAACTCTTAGAGGCAGCCACCCCCCCTTCCCCGACCTGTTTGTCTAACAGCCTTTTTCTGAGGGTTGATTGATGTTTGTCTTTCCACGTCTTTGATGTTGCACTGCAGCAGACAGGAACTTTCTTCCAAAGTCTATTTTAACACATTAGTTATCAACAGATGGAAAGTACTGTGGGCCGCAGCAGACTCTCCCCACCTCCACCTCATGCTTTGGAAGCCATTCAGTCCTTTCTTGCATTTTTTTAGTTGAAGATTATGACAATGATAAGTAAAGGCTGTATAACCAAAACCTAAATTCATTCCAAATTTCGTTGTGTGAAAATGAAGACTCAGCTGTTATGGATCTGGCTTATCATATCAGTCCTTTCTTCTGCATGGTGGATTTTATGTTAGTCTGACTACAATATAAAAAAAATTGTGCATCTGTATCCTGTTTTCATCTGGGAGTTTTTCTTTTGTTCCACCACAAGGACATGTGTCTGCTGATTGTTTGTATGATAGAATTGAGGTATCATGGTTTAGCGTGTGCTTTCTGCATCTGTGTTCTGTACCTCTTAGGCTGTTTATTGGAAATGAATTCTGTGTAGTCGCCTTCCCCATATCAGATAAGCTTCCTGATTATGAAATGAGTCACACACAGGACGAGTGACAGTTTGCATTATAGATGGTGACTCTGTGCTTGCTGATGAAACAAGAAGTCCAATTTTACTGGAACCTTCAGGGATTGATGCCACGCACAGGCACGCAAGCGCGCGCACACACACACGCTTATACACACTGGTTCTGTGGGCTGTGATAGCTGGCTCGCCATTTTTTTCATGCACGCGATAGATTCCCCCTGTTCACTTGCTGTCACTTTGCATCAGTCACTCTCTCTGGGCCCCAACCTCTGCGTCTCTGGCCTACTTTGCGTTCTGTTTGTGCCGCTGCTCTGACGGGGCTGTGAAATTCCCCGCTATATGACTAGTGTCCCGACTGCCTGGATGCAGCTCGTGTCGACAGGGGCTGTCAGGAGATCCCCACCATGTGCCAGCCTTCGATGTGTCAGGAGTCTCGTAGGGGTTCAGGCTTCAGCTAGTCAGCATGACCTGCATACATCTCAGAAGATAACTGGACAAGTCAGAAACTACTTGCCGGGAAGACTTGGGACGGCCACGATCATGGCAAGGCACAAATTGCCCATCCTCCTTTTTCTGCCAACTGATAGTGAGAAATACTTGTTATTCACATTTCTATTTCTGTTATTTTATATATCCAGAATCTTCCGGGTTTTTTTTCCCCCCCTTTGTTCTGTTCTGTTCTCAAGACACCAGGCTATTTGCTTCCGATAGGTCTCTGAATATATTTTGTCCTTATGTTCTGTCTTCCTTAATGCAGCTCCCTTCGTCTTCTTGGCTGAGAATCCTGTTGTCTGTCACTTGTATTCTGGTTATGATTATTTACTGATGTATGGCAATGGTGAAAGGGCAGTTAGACACACATTGGTATTCAGTGTACAGTCCTAATGACATGGTCTGCATAATATTTAACTGGTGTGACAGGACTGGAGATGAGTTGAAGATTTTTCATAATTACCAATTCATGGTCTTTAGACATGGAACAGCTTGTGTCAAGCACAATTATAGAGGATAATTATAAAGCACACTTTCTTTGGGTTAACAGGAAGCGAATGTTGTGCGTTTTGTATGTCTCCTTATTCAGGCCCCACGTTTGAAGTCTGCATGTTCTCCACATGTTCTCCCCAAATAAGTTTTGTTTCACAGGGTTAAGATGGTGTTTCACAGGGTTAAGATGGTTAGAGGTGAACTGCAGATTGTAAGTGACCTATAGTGTTTATTCCAGATGACTGTGACCCCAGCTATTTTTCCAGTGGTCTAATACTAACTTAGAACATTTCAAGAGCATTTTAAAAAGGTTATATTACATTTTTCAGTTGAAGAGCAATTTCTCATACCCTGTTTCTTTGAGACCTTGGCTACAGTGTATTCCTCAGCCTGATGTAGGGGTTTGCAGTGTTTGAAGTTCTTTAAAAGAAAAAAATAATATTCATGTTTTTTCTGCTTTAGGTCAGGCAATGTGTGATGAAGTCTCATGAAGTCCTCCATTGGAGCTGACATTGACAGTCAGCAGGAATCTCCAGTACACAAATACAGCTGGAGGAGTTTACCTCCTTCAGGAATAGACACACCCTCCTTCCCGGTCCACTCAGCATACTCCCTGAGTTCTGTGCCATTCAGCTATGGCCAGTCGAAGAAAGTCCACGATTCCCTGCATGATCCGAATCAGTGATATGACCGAACAGGATGACTCTGATGACATGGATGTCTCTTCCAATAACACTATCCAAAACATCCCACCTCTTGAAACATGTAACAAAGATCCCTCTTCAGGAAGGGATTCCGGATCCGAGCACAGAGAGGAACCTGAGAAGCAGAATTCAGAGGCAACACGTCCACTGCGGAAACAACAGGGTGGCTATGAATGCAAGTATTGTCCATTCTCCACTCAGAACTTGAACGACTTCAAAGAGCATGTGGACTCGAGTCACCCCAATGTCATACTCAATCCTCTATACTTGTGTGCAGTGTGCAACTTCAACACAAAAAAGTTTGACACACTCACAGAACATAATGAGAAGTGTCATCCTGGAGAGACCAATTTTAAGTTCAAAAGGATCAAAGTCAATGGTCAGACTGTACTGGAGCAGACCATCGAAGGCTTGACGGACATGGTTATCTGTGATGCTACAAGCACTCATAACGGAGAAGGATTTCCTTCCTGTCCCTTGAGTAAATCAGCTACCACCAAGACTGGTCAGTCTAAATTTGAAAAAAATCCTCTAACCAACCTTAGCCCAAAAGACCAAATCACTGCCATCAATGTGAATGGGACTGTTATAATTCCTGAAACGACAATTAAAGAAGGGCTCTCTCACGTAATGCCTTTACTTCAGCGTCCTCCGAACTTTAACTCCATACCAAAAGTTGCTGTCCCCTTGAACACCACCAAATACAACCCCTCACTAGACAGCAACTTAACCCTGATCACTTCCTTCAACAAGTTTCCCTACCCAACTCATGCAGAGCTGTCCTGGCTGACCGCTGCCTCTAAGCATCCAGAGGAACAAATAAAAGTCTGGTTCACAACCCAACGGCTAAAACAAGGCATTACCTGGTCCCCAGAGGAAGTAGAGGAGGCTCGTAAGAAAATGTTTAATGGCTCCATCCCACCTGCACATCAGACATTTACTGTTCTGCCTGCCCCAGTGACAGAGCCTGCCAAGCCAGCCCAGCCTCTTATTCAGACTGTCCCCTGCCGCCTCCTGGGACAGACGAGCTTAGTGTTGACAACTGTTGCCAGTGGGTCAACTGTCACTTGCTCACCCATTGCACTTACAGTTGCCAATCAGACACAAGCGCTAAAGCGGCCCTTGGCAGCCCCAGTGGTGGCCCCTGAAGTGAAGCGACCTGTGGCTGTCCCAGTGATTGCAGCTGAGATGAAGCGACCTTTAGTTGCACCCTTACTTTCCCCTGAGGTGACTCGTGTGACGGCTCCAGTAATGGCCCCTGATGTGAAACTTCCTGTCACAGCTCCTGCATTAGCCAATGAAGTGACACGTCCAGTTGCGCCTTCCTTGCTGACCCCTGAAGCAAAGCGTCCTATTATAGCCCCGCTGGTAGCCTCTGAAGCAAAGCGGCCAGCTGCTGCCCCAGCAGTAGCCTCTGAAGCTAAGCGACCCATTATAGCCCCAGTGGTAGCCCCTGAGGTGAAACGGCCAGCTGGTGCTGCAGGGATGGCCTCTGAGGTAAAATGGTCAGCTCCAGTGGTAGTCTCTGAAGCAAAGCGGCCGATTGTAGCTCCAGTGGCAGTCTCTGAATCAAAACGGCCGATTGTAGCTCCAGTGGCAGTCTCTGAAGCAAAGTGGCCGATTGTAGCTCCAGTGGCAGTCTCTGAAGCAAAGCGGCCAATTGTAGCTCCAGTGGCCACATCTGAGGCAAAGCGGCCGATTATAGCTCCAGTGGCCACATCTGAGACAAAGTGGCCCATTGTAGCTCCAGTGGCCACATCTGAGGCAAAATGGCCAATTGTAGCCTCGGTCTATCCCCCTGAAGTGAAGCGTCCAGCAGCAGCTGTAATTGTAGCCCCTGATGTGAAGCGTCCACTCACAGCTCCTACAATATCTACTGATGCAAAGTCACTACCTGTTGCCCAGGCAGTTTCTCCCACCGGGAAGCAGAACATCGCAGCACCTGCTGTTGAAGTGAAGCGGCCAACTATAATCCACTCAATACAGTCACCTCGCAAGGCCACCTCTCCCGTTATCACTTTTTCTTTGGATTGTAAGAAATTAGGTGAACATATCACGGAGCTGAGGCCCAACTATGACAAGAGCCAACTTCCAGAAGATGAGGCAAATGTTCTTAATGAGGGCGCTGTCCTTGCAGGTGGCAAAAAGGGGTTCAGCAACCAGCTCGGAACTGATAAGGGTCCACAGCACATGAGTGGCGAATTTGTGCCAAAAGAGACATTGCAGAAGTCTGTTCCCTCTCGGTTCCCTCTTCTTGACCGAGTGAAAGGGAAGACTGCTGAACAGTTGAAGATTCTGGAAGAGAGCTTCCAGAGGAGTAGTGCTCCAACACAAGGAGAATTGGAGAGCCTTGTAAGTGAGACCAAGCTTTCCAAGATGGAAATTGACTGCTGGTTTTCAGAGCGCAGAGCACTACGAGACAACTTGGAGCAAGCGGTGTTGAACTCCATGGGCTCGAGGAAGGCAGATGGAGGGGAGAGGCAGCAGCGACACAGTGTGCTGAACGGATGCCATGAGAAGGACAGCTGGTCCAGGGATTCTTCTCTCTCCATCGCCTCCCATTTTCCTTGCTCCTTGCCTATTGACAGTAAATCATTGACTCTCCTGAAAGATGTCTTCACACAAACTCGGTGGCCATCACCTGAGGAGTATAGTCAGTTAGAAGCCCGGACAGGTCTTGCCCGCACCGAAATTGTCCGCTGGTTCAAAGACAACCGGTTGCTGCTTAAAAATGGAGCTTTGGAGTGGATGGAGACTTTCCAGCCTATAAGTGGTAGGGGAGCGAATGGGCAAGGTGCATTATCCAGCACAGAGCACACCCAGAGTGCTATCTTGCAGCACTATCCAGAAAGCAAAGCGACACGGTCCAATGACCTGGACGGACTGACAGATCGCACCAAGCTCAGCAACCAGGAGATCACGGACTGGTTCACCAACAGGTTGGGGCAGAACACTTCTGACATTGGCAAGAATATAGGCCAAAATGGCCTAAGTAAAGAGGAACCTGGTAGCTGGGTTAACATGACCATAGGGACAGCTGCTGGCTTGAAGGATCAGGAGCTTGTCCTGGATGCTGGGAATGTGAAGACACCTATGGAAGGGTGACACAAAGTGTGCCAGGTAAGCAATGCACATGGGAGTCCTATTCCAGAAATGGGATGGTTTTTAGCATGCAGTATTTTTTATTTCTCATGGAACAAACATGGGTTTATTACTTCAGTGGAAAAGGGAATTTATATACATACATACCTACAAACACAAGACAAAACAATGTCTAGTGATGATGAGTGAATGGTTTCAGGGATGGTTTTGTTGCCTAGTAACCTGAAAACCATATTCATGTTTCAATTATCAGTATGAAAAAATGTAATGCCAAATCGAGAACCAGGCTAACTGACTGAAATAAATTCCATATTATTTTCAATAAATTCCCATCCATGTCCCATGACCAATATTTCTGAGGGCTAAATTATGATTATGGCTGGTTTTTATTAGCACATTCTGAGGTTCCCAGCAATTCTGTCAAACAAAAAATGCAGGCTCTTCTTTCAGAATGTTTAAGTAGTAATCTATTAACATTTTGTTACTGCAGAGGTAGGGACATGGTACTGTTTTCTTTTAAAATATAAGCGCTTAGGTATTAAAGCCATGTAATTTAACATAATTGGTTGTCATGTTGTGTGGGTTTCACGTGATATGTTAATTAGATTTTATAGATACATTTATGAGCTATTTTTGTCTACTGCAGGTGTCTAGAATTTTTTTTTTCACATAACTAACAGGTTTGTGGGCACTAGGACTGGTGTGCACCTATTCCATTCACACTACTGGGTGGATATGAATGCAGTCTGTTACCTGAGGAAACCTGTAATTAAAGATCATAGTCTTAGTTCTTGTAAACACTCTTTTTGAAGGTACACAGCCAAATCGCAGTCACAATGATCATTTTCATCCTTAATCAGTGTGCCCGATTGTCGGACGGAAAGGTAGAGCACAGTACATGTGGAGGGTCCATTGGATTTGAGTAGTCGG
Organism: Mormyrus proboscirostris; assembly: GCA_026779585.1. NCBI lineage: Eukaryota > Metazoa > Chordata > Actinopteri > Osteoglossiformes > Mormyridae > Mormyrus > Mormyrus proboscirostris. The sequence goes on from JAODKF010000051.1 coordinate 6,247,446, forward strand.
GCTCAGACTGAGACGATGATGCTTCTTGTTTTGGCTGCAGGTTTGAAAACTGGCCGCTGCCATTTGCACAGAAGAAAAGGAAGAGGAAAGGTTTTGTTTTCCCATATTTTGGAACCAATGATTTGACACCCCTGCTCTGGGCTAAAAGGCTGCATTCTTACAATAGTTAGTCTGCTGTTAAAACTTTGAGAATGTTGTGGAAATGCTGGTGGAATGTAAAGTGCCGACTGATGGTCAGGGGCACTGTAAGAAGGCCACACGCCCAGGGCGCTGACCGTCCGCTGGAGGTGACCGTCGAGTGCCAAAACGGAACTGCTGCGATGCTCCCTGTAAATATTTCTTCTGTTACATGATAGATTTGTATGATATTGGGAGAGTTTTGTTACGTTTATATAGGAATGGATTCGTCCCTTGAGTTTTGGCTGGTCCTTGTTCTGATTTTTGTAATGACGCCATAAACCACTACATATTTTGGCATCTTATTCCTGTAACTTTACAGTGTCCAACTGTAATCCATCCTGAGGATGTTCTAAACTTTAGAAGTCCAAGCACTGACCACCGTTGGGTACAGCTGAATGTCCAGGACTACACAGCACTCACACGGAGATGGCCGCCCTCAGTATGCATTTTGCAAGGTGCCTGACTCATGAACAAGGAGCACAGGGCTCCTGCACCTGACTGCAATTTTGGCGCGGAAGTGAGGGCTGTGAACGGCTTAAGGATCTTAGTGACATCCTGCACATACAACTCTTCTGTAGTCTTACTTTCTCTTTTCAGATGAACACACATTATTATTGGCCTTAGTATTTGGGTTTCTAGGGAAACCCTAGTAGTGCTAGTTCCATTTTTACTGTATAAACAGGAAATATCAGCACATAAACGCTCTTTATGGTACTCTTCTGCTATAATGTCAGTTTCTCAAATATATCAAAAATACTGTAATTCTACCAGGATCCTGCTTTACTCTTTCTGAATCCTGCTGCCATCTGCTGTAATCCAATAAAACACAGCCTATTTAAAAGCAATGATTTTTGTAATGTTCTGCATGACTGTCAAGTGTGTAGGTGCTTCCCCTGTCCTCCCGAGGTATTGGATCATTCCCCCCCCCCCCGAGTGAGTGACCGGTGTCGCCACACTACCATTTGACAGTAAAACTGCTCAATTTTACACTAGAAATACTGCAGAGAGTCTGTAAGAATCCCTTTGGCTTGTTCATTGTTGTCCTAAATATTTACTTAGCTGTTTTATATTCCCAGAGAATGGCGTGCAATCAAGAAACTTTGAGAAGGCTGTTATTTCATTCTTCATTATGTTTTATACACCCAGCCTCCACCCAATTACCAATCTTTATGTATATTTTTTATCTTAGATATTCAGAATGGAATTACTAACAAAGCAGTTTACAGCATTTACAGGTGATAGCTGAATGACGTGAGCTGGTGCTGGAACATAACTGAAGTGTGCGATCATGCTGGACTTGTGAGAACCATTACCTCAGACTCATTACATCATTACTAAATCACCAAACTACTAAATCATGAATACATTTATTACACTGACTGACGGACATCTTGGATTACTACATGTGGCAAATCTGCAACAAATGACCCAAGTGAAAAACCAAAATCAATCACAATGTTGTCTTTAATCTTCTCACATTTCTAAGATAAATGTTCTGAACTCATCAGAACTGATGTCCAACCTTCTCTTCGAATAAAAACGGACACAAAGCTGATCGATGCTTCTACTAACAATGAACAGAAGTACATTAACTGTAAGAAAAACTATACATTAGTTGACCTCACCCAACCCTGGTAACTTCTTACAGGACTGTCTGCTCTATTCATATTGGATTATTTTCAGACTTCAATCTTCTTTACAAAGTGCCTGCAGCTGTAATTAAGGTCATGTGCCATCATTACTGCACAAATCTCAGAGCAGTCTGCCATTGTTTTGCGGTCTCTAGTGCAGTGAAGGACTCTGCAACACCTTTCTCTTGGACACAGTATCATGGAGCCATTTGTAATTTCCCAGAGATTGCTGATGTATTTACAACATGTACAAACCATCATGTTTACCCATGATGCCTTGCTGTGGCCTTCCTCACAAGGCTGCCCCAGGGCAGAGCACTGCAGCTCTGTTCCTCTGCCCTAACCAGCTGGTTCCAGGGCCGAGCTGGAGAATTTTCATTAAGACCATCTCTGCCCAATCAGGGAGGGGAAATAAGTGACAAGCATTTGATATTAAATATTATTTCTCTACATCTGAGCGCATTAAGACCAACCAAAATTATTTAGCCAAGGTTCATTTACAACAAGCATTCTGCACATTATCAATCTTTAAGTGGGACTGAGACGGCTTGGTCACCTTCTTGAAAAGCACTGAACATGTGAGCTCTTCAGACCTTTACACTTCGGGATATTAATTATGGGGTGTGGTGAACAAAAAATATGGCATAAGAGCATGAAAAACAAAAACACAACAGTGTGCCACGCAACATCGTCATAGGACAGATCTCTCCATACGGCTGTCCGAGGGAAAGGCAACATTCCCCCCTGCAAGGTAAAGTCAGTGCCGATGTCGTGGGGAACGGGGGACCAGCGTCTCTCAGTCCTCCCCTAGCCGGAAGCCCTGGCCCCAGTTGTGACGTCCCCCTCCTGCCCCACCCTGATCGGGGGCTGCTTGTCTCCTGCTGGGAGGTGGAGCGCCAAACCCAGAGACTCCACCCCGTCGGCTTGGGAAGAAGCGGTACCTGCCGGAAGGAGGAGCCGCTCGTGAGAGACGTGACACAAGGAGTCAAATGAGACCTCGCTGGTGGGCATCCAAATAGCCCAACGTGAGTCAGTGTTTCTTTAACACCAACATTTCAGATACCAAACAGGCTGATTTTTCAGTCTCAGCCAACTTCCAGTGACATCATTTTGAAACGAAATAGATATGCTCAGATCAGGTATTTATATAGAGCAAGAAGCAGATGCCATCATCGCTAATACTCAGCCCCTGTTAAGAGCCTGCTCAGGAGTGGAAAAATGCTTACAACAGTTGGGGTGTTGACAAGAAGGCTCGACCGCCCAGGTCCATGGGATACTTGAACATCAGGAAGTAGTATAGGTGACCCACCAGGTTTCCAATAAGGTCGTTGATAATACTGTATATGAAAAATGGACACATGGAGTTTCATGTAGTATCAGATTGGTCGTACATACACCTGATAATGAGCAATTGGAAGAGGATTGTCACAGAGCTGAGATCGACAATTGCGGGAACAACTTACGAGCCTCCAATAATGTAGTTGAATCCAAGAATGACCCAAGGAAGATAACATGCCTTTAAGGGAATTAAAAGAAGTCAGACACTGCCCAGTTCATGCCATGTTTTTTTCCAAGGATTTAAATTAATTTCATTTGTGTGCTAAAACAAAGCATCTAATTAATGCTTGTAAGCAACTTGGGCCTGGAAAGTAGGACAGTTGATTAATGTGTGGTTCATCTAACCACCATCTTTATTATGAGGTAAGCGGGTACCAGTACCTTGAATCTGGTTCCAAACCAGAAAGAAACGATCATGTCCCGGTTCAACTGGGCCCAAACGTACAGCACAGACATGATCAGAGGAATCATCAGGAGCTGAAAAACAGAACCAGGTTTTATTAAGGTTCTTTCTGCTGCGCTTGTCAAACAAGCCATACTCTCAACTAAAAATAATTAGGTGCTTGAGGTCAGATTTTTGGAGAGAAAAAAAATCCTGAAAGAGCAAATGAACCCTGAAACTTGCTTAGAAACCCACTGTCGACCATATCAAATGTAGAAGGTAATTCTATCTATACTTTTAATTTAAACATTACCTGATACACAGCTGCATGTATATGCATGCATATTACTTTCAGTATTATTGTTATTTTATCCCCTTAAACTGCACAATTACATAAGCACTTCAAACTGAAAAACAAAACTCTTACCTGCATGTCCATGATTAATCCAGTTATCTGTACATTAGGTTAAGGGCCATCAAGTATATTCAGCATATGACCGTCCACACCGGAAAGTGAAAGGTGACCGTTTATAAATGAACCTCTCTTAACCAATGCCACACCTTGGGGGGTGGGACAATTTCAGGCCGCCACAGTGAAGAAGCTGTACAGTGGCCATGAAGATGGTTAAATTCACTCACTGGGCCAGCACTGGACTCAGGGTCCCTAAAGGACCGGCACCAAAAAGGCAAACGACGTGCTCTCCTGGTCACTAGCACTGAAATCCCCTCCCCTCCCAGGATCTCAGAACCCAGATGGTGGCTGTATGACAGTCACGAGTGTATCCTGCTTGTCACCCAATCACTGGCCACAGTGATGACGTCACTTACAGTGGGTATAATCACCTCACCGTATGGATATTCTTTATGGGTAGGAAGCTGGGGCTGTTGTGTGATTTTTAACTATAGTACTGCAAAACAGGGAATGTATAATCTTTTTAAAAAACAAACATGTAAAATAACAAACTCTTCTGAAAAACCGATGTACTCCGTCACCCTGATAGTTAAGAAAAGATACAACAATACAGATCCAGTTGAAGAGCAGCATGAACACATAGTCTGCTGGCGTTCCATCGAAAGCACCTGCAAAAGGACACAGGTGAATGTTAGCCTCCAAGACACTGGATAATTATTACAGACGGGACGGCACATCTGACATGTCCGCTAACTACGCGATTCAAAAGACAATGGACAGAGCTTGGAAATCCACCTACTCCTGGGTGTGATCTGTGACCAAAATTGAACCCCCAGCCCCCACACGTCCACAAAACATCTGCCAGGAAGCAGATGACAGCTGGCGAGAGCTCCTCCGATTCATGGCTTTTTGCGCATTACTCTGCCCTGTTTTCACACCGAGAATCACATGGTACCCCAGCAGGGGAGCTAAACGCTGAATGAAGGACCTACACAGCCCCAGCTGTTGGCAACCAGCGACTGGCAAGAGCCTAACAGGTCAGCAAAGCGGCTGAAAATTGCATCCGGACCAGATTTGAAACCCTCCCTCCCTCCTCCCACCTGGGAAAACAACAGAGCTAAGATTCAAAGTGTAATCGGAGTAGCAGATCAGCCTAAATGAGATCCCCAGCCTGGTTAGCAGGATTTTTACCAGAACACTGCTTTATGTTGTTAAGACTTAGACCCCAGCGGGGTGACAGTCTAACCCTACTCCTGATGATGTGGCTTGGGAGTCCCTCTTTCCAGCTGAGTATAAACACCCAATCAAAATAACTTCTTTAAACCAATTCATCCGCACTGAGATTTGCACATGTTCAAAGAAAGCAGGGACACTTGTATCTGATTAACTCTGCAGGACCATAGGGGACAACCCTGCCCAAGTGTCTGATGAGTGCGTACAAACTTTTCTTTCTTTAGCCGTGGGTGGGACCAGTGTGGGACAGCAGAGCCTTTCTGCACACTTACTGGCTTACACCTCGTCATAAGGCCACAACAATGACAACGATAAGAACATAGCAGAGGGACAAATGGCCGGTGTAGCCTCACCTGTTTCGAGTCTGGTGGAGTACTGGTACAGGAAATAGAGGTTGACCAAGTAAAGGAAGCCTGTTCCAGGACCCACAGGGAAATACAGTGTCGAAGTAACTGGCCTCCAAATCTGCATAGAGAGAAACCAGACGACTGACAATGGCATAACATGAAGAGGACGACACGGCCAAGCGTGACTGCACCTTTCCCGGTATGTCAGAAGTCATGTATGTGGTGGTATATATGGGAAGCGAGATCTGTCACATGACTTGTGAGGCTTGACCTGCGTCTCATAGCACTCCTAGTCAGTCTAAGAATGGGTGGGGTGGGTCTTAAGAGTGACCCACGAGAGGAGTCTGGCTCCCCTAAGAGCCTGTCCTGGTGCCGTGGCAGCAGCGAGGACCGGGGCAGCCTGACGACTCCGCATGCGCTTTTTTGCTCTGCTGTTCACATTTGCTTAGTGACTCGCTGGCATGGAAAACTAGGTCAGTAAACAAGAGCCAGTCTCTCTCTGTAGTCTGAATGGAAACTCGCAGGCAGCGCTCTGGACAGCACGGCCCCTGGGTCTTAACGCTTTGATGGCTGCACATCAAACAGCCCGGAGTGTCACGTGGACCTCACATCCACACCAACGCGTGCCTGTGGGTGACCTTCAGCTGCAGAGCCGGCGGAAGAAAGGCCAACCGGGCAGCTTCCAGCGGGCGAGTTAACCCCCCCCCCACAGGAAATGCTGTTCCTTGGCAACCAGACTGTTTATTCAGACGGTCGACGGGAGCTGCCGAGTCTAGGTTACTCAAAAGCAACAGGAAAACAAAATGTGCATAACTAGGGTCGAGCTGCTACACCTGTGACTTCAGATCTAGACAGAAAATACAGCAGCATTTTCATAAAATATAATTACAGGCACAAAAACAGACAAATGAGAGGGAGGGGGGAACACATCAGAATTACCAGTGTTACTGCTGCAGTGATTTGTTTTAAAGACTTATCTAGTGGATCATTAAAACGAATTCCCACTACACATTTGTCATGCATGAAACGGTCCGTCTAATTTGAATCAGACTCGCGTATGTTTGCTGAGAGCTAGTTAGGGCATACGGCTTACATTCAGCCTCTCTCCATACCCCTCAAGACTCACAGACACACATGGACTAAAGGACACAAAGCGCAGTAACTATGCCTTACTGAGGAATACTCGCAACAGGAAACCTAAGGGTGTGTAACTAGGCCACCTGAATCAGTGCTGTTCAAATGTTTCTTACAGTGTGATTCCTAAAACAGTGCCACTAAAGCAAAACCTAAACAGTGCCTAACAGGTAGACAGCATTAGCTCATAACTCTAACCATCAGGAATGTGGAAATCAGTGCCACATACGCAATGAAAGCCCAACTCGTGAGTAGAACGTTGTTCACGGACCTGTAAATAGTTACTGACTACATTTGCATATTATTGTTTGCCTACTATACACTTGTTACTAACAGCAGATCTGCTGGACGTAATCCCAGTTAAATCTGTGCAAGTGAGTAAGAACAAATCGACTCTGCCACAGCTAAAATTTCTCAATGGCAGACTACCGTCGTTTGCGTAAACAGGAGTGGCCACTGGGTATGTAACGCCATCTAGTGGCAAGTCTTCAGAGTTGCACCAGACAGTTCCCGACTGGCTCCCGAGAAACGGCTTCCCAAATAAACCCTTTTAGTCGTTTATTTAAAAATAACATAATAAAAGCACCCAATGAACGAGCACAGCCAACAGGTATACATTTAATTCAACGTGGTAAGATAACACATGAGCTTCATGATCAAAAATATATTTTTTAAAGTATACGTGTACATATCTGTCACTGATGTTATCAATAGGGTGGTGAGAAGCAGATATTTGCTTTTGAGATACAGATTCTGAGTATCACTGACTACAGATCACGGCCGAGGGCAAAACAAAACCCACCTTTTGTATTATATTGGGATTCACCGCGATTTATTCCGTTACATTGCTTTACTGCAATTCCAGAAAATGTAGTTCAACTAATAAACTAAACTTGAAGCCCATAAATAGGTGCACCTGGTGCGAGATGCCAACGACTTTTCGAGGTCCCAGAGGAACAGTCTGACAGCCGCTAATTTAAATAAACAGTAAACGGTCCGGACGCGCCCACTTTCGGGGCGCTAACTTCCGCTATCTTTAAAAAATACCATTGGCCGCTGCTGAGGCTAGTCTTTCGTAAGGAAGACAGACAGCAAAAGAAACCAATGAGAATCCTCTCCGACATGGGACCGGAAGTGGGGGCTGTCTATTGGCTGGTCCCGGCGGAAGTCTATTGTTAATACTACTGTCCATAATGTAAGGCTTAGGCCTAGAACCCTATAGATCATTACAAAGCATGGATCATTTAAAGATATTCTTCTTTATATAACAACTCAACACAGTATCTGATTAACGATTCCTGCTAGCCTTTATCAAAAAGTCTTTCGACAACCGACTTACGTGCATCGTGAAATATACATATCCGGCGATTTCAGCAAGGGAAACAACAGAAATCATGCATTTGACAGCCCCAAACTGGTTTTATTACGGCAGAAACAGTGATGTTCGCAACCCAGCCACAGAAACAAACAACGGCTCACCTGAAACTTGTGCAGAAAATTCTCCGGCCACAAAACAAGATACACAGGGCTAATAAGCCCGAGCTTTCCGATCAAGGGTACTACGATAGACCCGGCAAACCAGTACCGAGTGATGAAGGGAATGCTTTTAAACCAGTCCCCAATGTCTGACATTTTCGGTTACTCTGGACTTGCACCTCCAGCGTAGTCTCACAGATGTTCCAAAAGGAACTGAAACTGTCCAAAGCGAACCTCTTTCCTCAGCGTTAAGGCTCGTTTCTCTACACGTCTACTGTATCGATTTTCGGAGGCCTTCTCTGTTGATAAGTTTTCCTGACGTGGCTGCTCAGGACTAGTGCAGAGACACACTTCCTGTAGCAGATAAAGCAGAGCAAACGCCAGAGGGCACTATTTCGTCTTGTCAAATCCCAGTGCAGAAAAACTAGTGCACAATATATGTCCTAACTTACGTACTGACTACTAAGAGTTTATGATGTGATACATGTGTTTTTCTCCTAATATTATTTGTAAATTTTATCTCTGCAGCAACCTGAATGGTTTAACAATAAGTGGTTAATATAGGTCAGACTCTCCATTTACTTAAATTATCACTAGCCTGTTGCTGGTTCCAAAACAGGCACCGAAGACAACATAGTTAGTTTACATTGAACACTAAAAACACACTTCAGTATTTCATTTTTGGATATATGGGGGCAACATGTGGTTCAGTGGGCTGAGCCTCTGTGCCTGTGATCAGAAGGTCACTGGTTCAAGCCTGGCTTTGCCACAGCTGTTGGTCATCAAGCAAAGGCCCTTAACCCCCCAACTTCCTGGGCACCATAACAAGTAGCTGTTGTTCATGGCCAACTTGCTCTCACCCACAGAGAGTAAGTTGGTGGAGGTATAAAGAGAATTTCCATAGAGGGATCAATTATTATAAGATCCAGATTTTAATCATTGTTTACCGCTTCTGCCATGTTTACCTATAATTCCAAATCAGTGTAGTAGAAGTGGTTAAAAGCATATAACACAAAGCTCTACATCCAGAACACCAAAATATCCAATAATTTCAGAATTCCTGTTTGCCTTTGGTGGTGAGGGTTTGCCAAAAGTTAGTCTTAAAGCTTGTTTCTGCGGGTTCATGCTGACACAAGGACTCCTCATTTGATCCATATACCCAGTTTCCACAACCAATTGCCTAACTCTTGGTCTGATAAATGCAAAAGAGCACACAGTTGCCCAACTCTCAAAACCTGGCTTATCTTTCCAGAATTAACTAAAAGTTTTGTCAGTTATAGAATATTTTGGCTGAGCTAGGACTTATGCGACTGTTTACAAAATCATGGCGACATCTCAAGAACATCATGTTTAAGATCTGACATTCTCTGCCACTGACAGAGCAGCTGCAAAGTGCAGGAACCCCATATACTAAATCATATGGTTATGCCATGGGCAATCGCCACAGCAACACAGCCAGCCCAACTTCCTGAAAAAGACACAGATCGAAAGGCAAGAACTTCATCAGATGCCCTCACAGATAAACCCAGGCAGCAGCATTTGTGGTGAGGAGTGATTATTAGCAGCAAAGATGACTTTGAGTTCCATGGCTCTGGAAAGAATGGAGCTGATTATTGGGTCTGGTTGATGGTTTATGTATATAAATAGCTCACCAACAGTCCCAAAATTAAAAAAGAAAAACTGAAAATTTACACACAATACAGACTGTTTTCTCAACAATTTATTTTTAAAGAGCAACACACGAAGAGGAACAGGTAACGGATGATCAACAAACTGCTGTCATACCTGTATAGAGTCAAAAATAAGCCACAGGACATATCATTGAACAATTTAACCAAAAACACAGAGGTGTAAATCCATTAGGGCAAGATGATGAAAAGCACAATAAAGAACAGTGCTCAAAGTTCATAAAGTTTCAAGAGTTATTTTTCCACAGCACTGACCCAAGTTCCTTCAAAACTGGGATTGAAGTTTTTGAGATGTTGATCTATGTGTGGCTTAATAATGAGTAAATTAATTTTTAAATGTTTGTATACGAGTATCTGTGCACTTCAATTGCAATTAAAAAAAATGGACCATAGTAACCCATTAGTGTCTTCAAACATTTATTGGCCACAGTAGAAAATATATATTTCAAGTTACCCAAGTAAAAGCCACAGATTAAAAAAAGCTATTCAGTCTTAAATTAATTGCAATTTATAATACATACAGCTCCTGTCACCACAGACAAAACAGAACTTAAAAGGGCTTACAGATCTGTCCTGTAAGAGACTATACACACACACACACACACAACAAAACATCTATTTGCACAGTCAATATATTTTAGTAAAATTTCATTCTTAATTTAAGGAGCTAGAACTGATCAGGAAATGTTCAGAGAAATGCACTATTGCCTATTTTCACCACTATGTGGACATAAACCAGAGCATACTGCACTCTGTTTAGACAGTCAGATTGTAATAATGCTCCATTTGATGCGCAACATAACTTATTTTTTCTGATTTTCAAACATCATTCAGACAAGAAAATTTTCAGAAACTTCACATTCAGAAAAAAAAATACTTCTTAAAGTAAATGATTCAGAATTATAGTGGCCATTCACGGAAAGAGAGCTTTGTAGTTTTTTTTTTTTTTTAACGGCAAAAAAGCATCGGAAAAAGTGCGTCGAGAATGTGTAAAATGACAGTGAGCTACAGTACGTTGCAGGTGCAAAACTGGTCTGTTAATGGAGTTCAGCTTGGGCTACTCATTGAGTTTGGCAGGCACAAACCACATCGTTGAGCTGCAGATCGCAGGACGTACACAGTTATGTCCTGTGCTTCCCAAAATGATTCCTCAGTGAGAATCCACTTTAAAATGTGCAGAAACGCCCGTTTCACCAAATGTCTTTATACACAGTATGCATGAAAGGCATGTTTCATGCCAAAACAACGTACTTTTAAAAGTCAGTTCAAAAGCGGCAACATAAAACACTGTTAAAAATACTGCAACTTTCCTCCGTATGTTTTTTTACAGCAGGGACCACTTTCAGGGGATTTATAGGATATCTCTGATCTCGGTTCTGCCATCTGTCCATAAAAAGCACCCACCGCTCCTAGAAGTGCAGGATCGACGTTCCGAGACAATAGTGAGGTCCTTGACGTCTAAACGCAGAGCTTGGGAATCACACATTCATGTTGTGTGCATTCCAAGCAACGTTTCAATGAGACCTAATAGAGCAGCTATAAAATTCTAGAATAAGTGTCCAGGGAACCAAGTAGGAGTCAAAATATAAAATCTAGATTTAAAAAAGCTACAAAAACTACAAACTTGACGCCGAAGGTACCGTGGGCATTTTTTCATTGGTCTTCAACAGGCAGACTTATTCATGAAACACGCTCAGCCTAATTCAATAATCATTTTTCTAATCAACTGCTTAGGTGCAAATAAATATTTCGCAATTGATAAAACGATACCTTTGCTCAAGGCTGCATTAATTCTGATGTTGAAATACAGTTTCCATAAGGAAATTTCAATTTACTTCAAGCCACAGTCAGACACATTTGCATCATAGGTAAGTAAAATCTCAGTGGAAAGAAATCTACATTTACACAAGGTTCACAACACAAATTAAAAACTTCATAGTTTAAGCATACTGAACTGTGCATCAAGCAAAACTTATTCCTAACATAGACCAAAATTATACTTATTTTCACAGCACTTCAAAACAGTATTACTTAAAGTGATTTAAGTTACTTTAAATGAAAAAGAGTATTACATATTTTTTGTTACTTTAAAAATCAAATACTATATTATGTTTTTACACAAGACTCAAAATGTGTCCATGCATTATTGGAAAAGAATATATACATAAAATTCTTAATGTTAATAACAATAACCTAACATTACTTTCATTAATGGAACCATTGCGGCTGATTAGAAAACTGGTGTCCTAATCGGATCGGGCCAAAAGAAACCAGTACAGCCCCGAAAGAAGCGTTAAGTATCCAGTAAGCTGATCCAGAACCTCACAAACCAGAATAACATCATACTGTGAACATCGCATGCTGTTTACCAACCCAGGTCTGAATAATCATTCAGACAGAGCAACCAAAAATGAAAAAAATCTGACAGGAAAACTGCATCATTTCAGTCCTGGGGGGGGGGGGGGGGGGGGGGGGGGGGGGGGGGGGGGGGGGGGGGGGGGGG
>JAODKF010000051.1:6259869-6285576 GCA_026779585.1 Mormyrus proboscirostris
CACCCCCCCTGTTGTTTTCCACCTACCCCATTTGCCCCATCTCTGGGAAATACTGACCCCTCTTTTGTCAAATCTCACAGCAGAACGGTTCCACAGCAGAGGTTCATTAATCGTGCTGTCAGGGCTGGAAAATGCCTTTAAGAGAGAAAGAGCCTTTAAATTCTCCCCATCAAAACCCACCATTACCTTACAAATGCAACAAAAAGATTCATACAAATACCATTTTCTACAACCAAGCTAGAAAACTGACTAAGCGTTCAAGATTAGAAACAAAGCAGTTTAATAAAAACAGCAGCACGTCTAGCATTTTCCACAGGCCTCTGGTATAAATTTCATGCCATTTCTGCTTAAACAGTGAGACCTGTAAAGCTCTTGCCTACTTGTTGTTTAGAAAAGTACATAAAATGATTGACTGGAAAGTCATGCTGTATATGAAATCACACAAGACTAACGCCGAATTGTTTGAAAATGTTTCTGTTACCGTGTAGGTAATCACACAACCAAGACACTTCACTCTGAAAATAGGAGATGCCTACCACAGAATTACTTTGGCACCAAAGATCCACAACTGGATTTGCAAATGAATGCTTCTCTGCCTTTTAATTGGTCCACAAAAAAAAAAATCATCTGAAATCTGCCCATTCAAATTAGGGATCGTCAACTTCTGTCCTCCGTTTTCATATTATGAGAAAAATGAGAATTCTGGGAAAACAAAATAAAATTGAATATTAAAAATGAGGAGCTGCTCTTAAATGAAGATGAATACCTGTTCCTTCAGGAAAAATAGTTAAATATATCCATAAGACAGCCACAGAAAACTGACAGCACATCCCTTAACACTCATTAACCAGACCTTTTTTGCAGTTTCCAGACTTGAAAAGTCTATGAAAAGTCTCACAGACCTGCTATATCCTGATCTTTAGCGTGTGCTGTATCACATTAATTCACAAGCTGCATTTGTAAGAAACAAAGCAACAAGTTTTAAGTGTATGAAAGACTTCAACATGCAGCAAACTATCAATCTGAGGGTGAGAGAGACGTGAAAGCCAACAGGATTGGCCCTTAAGGGGCAGCCGGTGCGATTTAGCCCCACAAGTGTCACCTGGGCTTTCAGACCTAATCACTCACCTGTATCTCCATCACTAATCTTCTGAACCCGAAAATGACTTTCTTGTGCTCTTAGCAGGTTCCCAAGCATCGCTGTCATCCGTTTCATCATCTTCCTCTTGGCCAGCCCCATCGGCTCGCCGCTTGGCTGCAGTCTTCCCATTGCCTTCACCGTGCCGCTGCTCCTCCTCCACGTTGCCCTCAAACGGGTCAACACCCATTTCCACCCTCTTGCCGACTTCGGCAAACCAGTCCCGCACCTGCTCATAGCTCATATTAGATTTGGAAACCAGCTCATCCAGGTCCTGTTCATTGAGAAACTTGTGTTTAAGGTAATACTCCTTGAGAATCTCCTTCCCACTCTTGGACTTCACAGGGGGCGATCTTCCCCAACTTGAAGATCGCTTGCTCTTCCGGGACCATCCCCTGCCCCGGTTCCGTGCCCGGCCCTTCCCCCTCTTCCGGTAGCCGCCCCCGTTCACGGCTCCCGCATTCCCACTCTGGTAGAAGTAGTACCATTTGAGGTTCCCATTCTTCCAAGCATACCGAGTGTCTCCAAACCAGTTAACGATGTAGGGCCTGGGCAGCCCACTCTCTTCTGCCAACTTGTCGTACTCCTCGGCAGATGGCCACTGCGTGCGCACAAAGGCACCCTTGAGAATATGAAGCTGCTCTGGAGTCTTCTTACCGATTTTATCCCTGGCTTGCCTCCTACTACTAGGAGAAGTTTGCCTTCCATGCCGGGTGGAGGAAATGGCCTTTGCAGCCTCCACTTCCCTCTGCTCAGTCTCAGGCGCTTTTCTCCTCTCGGTGAACCAAGCGTCGACCTCTCGCCTAGTGAGCTTCGTCTCTGTCCTCAAACGGCTCAGTTCTTCATCGGTGGGTGTGCTGCATTTCTGATAGCTGTCCTCCAGAAGCAGCAGCTGTTCCGGAGTCTTTTCTTTGAACTTCTGAAGTGTGAAGTCCGGAAAGGGATTCCGGGCGCCCTTGTTGCGCGTTTCCTTGACGGGAACAGATGTGGGAGACTCCATGGTCTCGTCGCTAGAGTCGATGACGATGGTGGCACTGCTGTTGGGGGCACTGTCGTTGAAAATGGGGATGTGGCTGTTTTTCGAGTTGCGCTGGTTGTACCGGGTGTCGCTGAACCACTTCTTGATCTCACCTTTCGTGAGATTTGTCAGCTTCATTAGCCGGGCGATCTCCACATCACTGGCAAAGTGGTTTTTCAGGTAGCTGGCCTTCAGCTCTGCCAGCTGCTCCTTGGATTTCTTAGTTCGCATACTGAGGTGATCGGCACTGAGGGCAGAGTTCTCCTGAGGTGTGAGAGCAGGGGGCTGGACCGTCGTGGCCCTCTTCACCTCTACAGCAGCTGGGGCTGTCTGGATCGTGGCAGGTTTTGGCGGCTGAGCCTGGTTAGGGACCCCAGCCACGGTTAACGTGATGGGTGTTGTCACCGGCAAGGTGTTTGCACCACCAACCTGTGTCAGCACGAGCCCGGGCTGTCCCACGATCTGACAGGTCTGGAGAATGGACTGCAGGCCGTTGGCTGCAGCAGAGAGGTGGGCAGGTATGACTGTGATAGTCTGAGATACCGTGTGGACAGTACCATTGAATTGCTTCCTTCTAGCCTCCTCCACTTCCTCGGGGGTCCAGCTCACCCCATGCTTTAGACGTTGAGCTGAAAACCAGATCTTTATTTGCTCCTCGGTAAACTTAGTCTGCGCTGCTAATCCCATGATCTCTGATACTGACGGATAAGGGAATTTGTTGTATGTGTTGACCAGCAGAGCGTTATTATCCATGGCACCATTGTATGTTGGAATACTGCTAACAGGGATCAGGAGCTGCGTGTGAGAATTCTGCTGGGCCTGAAGGGCGGACAGAACCTGGGCCAAGCCTGCGGGAAGAACCGTGGCAGAGTTGATGATGGTCTTCTTTGGCTCAGTCAGGATCTGACCTTGATTACTGATTATGACACATGGCTTCCCCGGGTCAACAGGAAATGGTGTCACCATGTCCAAGGCTCTCGAGTGTGCCTCTTTGGGCTCCTGCTCGCCCTCGCTCTCTGCCCTCACATCCCCCTCATCCGATACTTTGTGAGACAAAGCGATCCTCTTAGGTTCAGCCCTGCTCCTCATCTTCATGATGGGAGTCTTGCTGAAGGAGATGCCCGTGACAGTTGCGTCCTCAGCCTCCTCACTTTCCGGCTGCAGCCCAAAACTGCTGTCCAAGGACAAGTCATTTGCCGTTTGGCCGAGGACGGTGTGGCTGTTTCGCTTCACTTTGGTCCGGATGAGACTGTCCTCCTCGGAGTGTGGGCCCAAGTTGTTCTCTGAAATTGCGTTGTAGCACTAGGTTAGAAAAATCACTCTTGAAACACACAGGATGAGCTCAGGCCTACGTCATGATGCTCACTGTCAACATTAAACCTAAACACCGAGATCTGAAATCTACTACATGTGGATTCTCATAAATCGTGTGGTGGCCTACATACCATCCTCACCTGGCTCGCTCTCAGCAGGGACAACAGCGCCCTCCACAGGGGCGGTGGCCATGCTTCCCACTCCCTCCTCTCCTTCTGTTATCATCTCCATCTCCGGGTCCTGCTCCACTGTTTCTGAGAGAAGGACCATGCAAGGTGTGGATGACTTTCGTTTGCTTGCCATGGCGTTTCAATGGTTCCAAGATAAGAGACTTCTTAAAGACACGGTTCACTGCTCCTCTGCGATCTCCCTGCTTGCAATCGCACAGAAACGGTCTGCTTCACATGTCCACCAACATGGATGTACATCTCAACTATATCCTGGAAAAAAAAGAAAGAGCAGTATTTATGAAATGCACCTGTTTAAAAAATGATGTATGGAATGACATGATTTCAATGATTTGAATCTCAATACAATTTTAAATATAACACCTTTCTTAACATAGTTCCAAGTACAGTAAAAATAACAATAACAATAATTGGAACAAAATTAAGAGCATAAGCTAGTTAACATCAAACAGTATTAAATAAAATCTTACGGGGTCCAAAGCCTACTGGACAGCCAAGACTCCATGACCACCATGGCTACCTTCACTGAAACTGTGTGGACTTCTTGGAACCGGATACTTCATTATTTTTAATCCGAAGAATGGAGAGCTGCTCGGTTTGACGACTGACACGAGTCTAAGAGGTAGTACCGACACCAGCCTGATTCAAAGGTTGCGCTAAACACACATAGAGCGAAAGTGAAATCCCAGAAATTCATAAAAATGAACCTCGATACTGATTTACTAATGACACCATTACACATTAAAAACAAGACACATATAGACATATATTTACATTCCACTTGCATTGTTATATATATACACAATACATGGTGTAAAACCGACAGAAACTATGTATAATGTGCAATAATCATATAATGTCCATCTATATTATGCTATAGAAAAATAAATATCATAGAAATACATAATGTTTAGTATGACACGTACAATAAGATCTATATCTATATCCATATATATATATATATATATATATAGTTGTTAGTGGCGCTACCCAGAAGTATGTGACAACAACTAACAAACTAAGGCAAGGTGGCTGTGAGCCCGTTAACTTCCCATCCGTATCGGAGGCACGGACGGCGGCTGCACGGCGGATCCCCGGGCGTGTGTGACAGCAGCGGGGACGAGCGCTCGGCTGGCTGCCTACCGCTTAGCACCGCCGCGCCCGCTGCTCGCTGCCGCCGAAGGCTCTCCGGTGCTGCGCATCTACAGGCTGGAGAAGCGGGTCCGGCAGCTCTGGCCATAGATACACAACAAAAAAAATAAATAAAAAAATTAAAAAAAAAAAAAAAAACCGCTGAACGGTCAGTCTCTGACTTTATACCACCCCTGCTTTATTATCCCCCTCGCAGAATGAGACGGTTAAAAAGCACAGGCAAAAATGTAAACGGCATCGCCTTTAACAAAGCAAAAATAAAATATAAATAGTTGGTGGGTCTAAATGGTAGGCTTTTAATGGACCGGGCGTCACCGCCGATGAAATACGTCGTTACGTCATCGTGACGCGACTCCCGTCTGTAGTCACAAGGTCGCGTAATAATGCAAGATGTAGACCGCACACGTGGGTTTGCACTCCGGGAGCAGGGCTTGGTACTGTACCCCAAAGTCTCTGTGGCACTATCCCGAGAGACAACATACCTGAATCACAACAATGTTCCAACCCCCCCCCCAAAAAAAGATTAAAAAAAAAGATCAGTGAACATTAAACATAAGTTCAAAGCCAGAATTTTGTGATACTAAGAAACTTGAAGAGAGCATTTCACCAAAACCAAGCCGCGTGCACTTGGCTGTAATCAAGTTAAGATCAACAGGTCATATATTTTAAATGTAACACACTGTGCCTGGCCTGACCTACTTGGACCCAACGTCTCCATCGAAGTAGTTAAATATTTCAAGGAAAATTAATCTCATTTTGTCCATCTACACTGGAGAAACGGTCCTGGATCTCCGGTGATTTTATCCACTTCACATCCTCTGCTGCTGGCCGCTTGCATCAGGAGCTAATTTACCAGCCTTGAGTACTGAGTCCTATGGCACGGCACCTCAAAAGTTTAGTCACCTCACAATTTTATGTTATTTGTTTTGTGTTGTTTATTGTCTGAATTACATCCCTATTGTTCAGTGTTGCTATTTAATGTTATGCTTTAATGAACTGTTAACTTACAGCCTGCAGGAGGCGCGAGAGTAAGCATCTCATTGTACAAATAAATATAACAATAATCATGAGACCAACACTTTCTTTTAGCAGTGTTATATTACACAATGTTGTGGCAGATCTTTCATACAAGAATGTAAGTTGTCAGCATTTTCCATAATGGTATATATTTAACGAAAGTGAAAGTTCAAATTTGTAAAGTACCGGTTGCATTTTTGTGTCTTTATCTATTTTTCTGCATTGTTGTCTATATTGTTTTATTCTGCTTAAAGTATAGCGACTGAAGAAACGAGGCTTTGCTTGGTACATTTAAGACAGAAAGATTCTCCGTAGCTTCCCATAGAAGGGTTCAGCATAAGCTTCAACGCAGCTGCTTCGGACCGCCTCCGCCCCGTGTCTTTACACATGCCATGTGTCTACATAACTTTCACGTTATCTGATTTAAAAAAAAAGAACAGCTTAAATGATTTAAAATATTTGTGCAACAGACGTATATGTGCGAAGGCAAACTAACGCGGAAATCATACAAAAACTATGTTTGGTTGATATAACAGAAATTTCAGACCGCGGCTGATCGTTCGCACGGTGATGTACATTCCCAGAAAGTGAATCCACTGGAGAGGCGCAGGCCGGAACGCATCGGTGGCGCTGTGGTTTCAACACGGACGCGTGTCACGGGGACACGTTCGCTCTTGGTTTCCTGCTCACTCCGGGCTAACAAGTGACATGTATTAAGCAATTTGGAGTCTTCTCAGATATGCAGGTTAGCGGCTCCTCGCCGGAGTACGAGCGCATTACTCCCTGCATGGAGGACTGCATTTACACCAGCTGCTACTGGTAAGGTTTCACACAAATATTTATCTCCTGTGCTGTGTTAATGTCAGTGTTCTGTCAATCTGTGCGAGTAGATCAGTTGCGACCATGTCTACTCCATTGTTCGGCGTGTTCTTTTTTCATAGCTTTAATAGCAAACTCATCATCAATGATTATTTCACACATAATATCAGGGGCATTGGAGGGCATAGATACCCAGGCAGATTCGGGGGGCATATGAGGTGGCAGATTGTGTCCCTCCACAGAACAATTCGTATTACATTTTAAAGCGTAACGGTTTCTTCCGTTAAGACAAGCTTGAGACTTGCCCGGGTTTTTGTCTTTAATGTATTCCTTTACAGCGAGGAAAATGTTTGGAAACTATGTGAATATGCCAAGATCCAAAAGCAATTCCCCATGGATGACATTTATGCTGTCTTCATATCTAATGAGCAGAAGATGGTAAGGTGTGAGTGTCTGTTGATGTAGTGGGATATGTTTATATGCAGAAGGTGCCATTGTTCTTTTATTTAATCTGTCCACAATATCATGCAGGTTCCTCTTTGGAAACAGAAGTCTAGCCATGGAAACAAACCCGTAATTTGGGTAGGTTCTATTCTGTCAACGCTTACAGTATGTTAATATGTTCATATTAAGTATGATGTGATGTTCAACCTTTTATTTTTCTTTAAGGATTACCATGTTATTCTGCTGCATGACTACAACAAGGATGAAAGGTTCATTTATGATCTAGATACTGTTCTGCCTTTTCCCTGTCCATTTGATACGTACATAAAAGAAGCCTTCCGGT
Source organism: Mormyrus proboscirostris (assembly GCA_026779585.1). NCBI lineage: Eukaryota > Metazoa > Chordata > Actinopteri > Osteoglossiformes > Mormyridae > Mormyrus > Mormyrus proboscirostris. The sequence goes on from JAODKF010000051.1 coordinate 6,267,303, forward strand.
CAGATGCTTACATCAAACCAGCTTTCTGGAGGTAGTGATTTCTCATTTCGAGATACTGCGCTATCACATTTTCAAGACCTTACGATTCTGTAAAAATATGTAAGCCTAAACATTTTCATGATTCAAAAAGTGTATGGTAAATGGAGAAAACCATTGCAACATTTATGACATGGTACCTGAAATACTTATTTCTTGTTTACAAGCCAGCTTCGTATTAAGTGAAACGGGATGGTGGCTCTATCACTTTAACGGTGACACTCACATCAGTGTACCTGTCACTAGGAAACTGCGTGTTATTCCGGCAGAAGAATTCCTGCAGAATTTTGCATCAGACAGATCGCATATGAAAGATGCTACTGGCACATGGCGCATGTCTCCACCACCATACCCCTGTATCGAAACAGCAGGTATGAACTGTTTTTCTCAGCATTCAGATGGAAACTTTGGAGGGACCCGATGTACAGCTTTAGCAGTTTAACTCCATACTGCTCCACGTTTCCTCTGCAGAGTCCAAGATGAACTTAGATGACTTCATTAGCATGGACCCCAGTGTGGGATACGGGCAGGTCGACACTCTGACAGAGTTTGTCCAGCGGTTTGGACGTAGCTGAGAATCGCAGAATGAAGCCCGTTGGCCGGGAAAACAAATGGGGCTTGAGTCACTGTGTTCAACATATTGGTACTCAGCTTTTCATAAGCGGAGTTAATTTATCATCTGAAGAAACGGTACCTAATCCTGGGCAGATGGTTTTTCTAAGTGTATTTGTAAATTTCCCTAACATTGTAAACTATGGTAAGAAATTGTAAATATTAGACACCTTGCTCTATTTCTGTGAGGGATAAAGGAAATCACTGCATTATCACCATTTATTGGTTTAATTTTTAAGAAAAAAAACAATAAAAATGAAGACAGGCTGAATATACAGTATTTGAAGTCATTTTTCTCCAAACAGCTATAAAAATAAAGCGCATAGAAAGCTTTGCCGATGGTTTCAGGCAATGGCTGCCAAATAATCCTTAACCTCAGAAGGGGAAAGTCTTCTGAAACCGTCCTCATTACAAATGCCCACTTCGATGTTATCTTCAGTCATCTGACCCTCGAAGCTTTCCTGTGACATAACAGATTGTTCTTGTAGCAGAGAAACAGCAATAAAATGAATCTGCTCAAAGTGGCAGACCGGAGGCTTGTATCATGAAGTAAGATTTCTTGGTTAGGTAGGTAACTTGTTGGATTTAAAGTCCATTTAAACTGGGGTACTTTGGATGAATCCAAAACCTTGACTGGTACTTCTATTGTCATGTACCCATTTTACGTCATCTTCCATTGCTAAAGACTAGTTCCAATATTAAGAACACAAGTAATGTAAAAATGCCTGGGGTGTAGTTGTTGCGCCGCCACAAATATCAAGGATACATCGGTTGCACCCTTGCCAAATGTGACCAATCCCATGATTCTTTGCGCCACAAGTTCGACCTTGGAAGGCAAGTTACAAAGACCGGTCTTGCCAAGACTACAAGTCTTTGTGTTCTTGGTATTGAGATTCACCCTTTAACATCATTCACTTACACATTACCCCAGACCACCTATCTAAGTCTACCTTCATGACACAGGTCCTCGGGTCCCAAGCTCGGTGTGTGAAACTTACCTTCAGAGTCAGGATTGCTGTATGGATTGCATCTTCAAGCTCTAGGTCTTCATTGTATCTGTCAACCATCCAGCACAATTTGTAAACCCTTACAGCCTCAATCAGACATTCAGATACTTATGATAATGATATATTTTTTTTAAAAACATTTTGATTGATGCTACTCTACCTTTTCTCAAGGAATGTTTTTCCATTGACGTAGTTCTTTCCCATTGCTGTTGCTTTCCAGGCAAAATATGCTCCCTGTATGAAGATATTAAGCAATAATCAACACCCCTCTCATCTGAGAGAAACAGGCCAAATTCTCCAAAATGCTGATCCAGCCAACATTTGAATTGGAGTCCAGAAAACTGTCATTCACCTTTAAGTTAACCAGACATGAACAACCCACGCAACCACACAATAATAACAGGTTTTAAAAAGGCAAAGGCCAGCTGCTCTTACAGAAGGGTCTGACTGGAAGAGGTACGGCCGTCCTTCATCCCAGCCAGCAATCAGCAGTGAGACCCCAAAAGGGCGCACTCCCCTACAGCACACAGGGCATTTCAACACAACGTGATGATGATGAGGTATACTGTACAGATCAGGACTAATACAGCATACAAGTTACCAATATGAAAGCTTCAATGACCCACCCTGACTGTGTGTACTCCTGCATGACTGATGCCACCCTCTGTACCAGCTGACCTGTAGGAATGGGTTCCTGGTAAACCAGAAAATACTGCTGGGCCAGTTTCCGGGCTCTTCTCACGAGTACCCTACCGAGAAATCCTCTTTTAAAGCAAGTTGTCTTACTCGGTGTCAAAGTGCTGCAATCACTCACTTCCACCACACGATGGCGCATTAATACATGTTGCTTTTAATGTACGTAAAAACGGCTGTTACCTGTAGTCGGGACCCATCCCACTGTAGACCATGCCTATGTGCTTGGTGATTGGTTCCACTTTATGAACGCTCTGCTCGTCGTACAATATCGATTTCTGCTTCTTCTCAGTGGCCAGAACGACACCATTTGATGCTGAAAAACCATATGGTGTGTTACATACAGTGTGCTGGGGCAGCGAGAAACAGACCCCTTGAAGAACAGACACTCACCTTTGATGCCGACCGATGGAGCACCAGCAGCAACAGCCGCCAGGGCATATTCAATCTGGACCAGTTTGCCGGACGGGCTGCAGAGGACGCGAAGCCATTAATAGCACTGACACATTTTTAACGATTATGATACTAGTGGGTTCACTTGTGCATAGTATTGTAAATACAACTTTACATAATGCATTTGGAGCATCTAATCATCCCACGCACAAATATATACAGATATAACACCACATTGCGAGATAAATGTCCGTTATTAGAAACTGGGTTCTCTATACTACCCGAAGGTGCTCAGTAAATGAAAGTGAAACCAATTCAGCTTTTTAAATACATTTTATTCACCGCATTCACGCCTCTGACAGATTGAAACCATATATGATACAATAGCTGGAATAAGCATACAGCGTTTAAACGTTGGAAAGTTCATCAGTATCAATGCAGGTGAGTGGAACCCGTGATGCCAGGCTAATAGTGAAATAATCCTGTTACCGGTGCTAACAATGCTAATGGCACGAACCATGTTACCAGTGCTAATAGTGTTAGCAATGCTAAGGCTAGCCATCAGCACCGTGACACTGCAACTCCCGGGCTACTCAAACGGAGAGGAACACACGCTTTTCCTTTACGGGCACCTTTGCTTCGCGATCACCCAGCCGCAGAGTAACCTTATTCCACACCCCCGACCCAAATTACTTTCAACGTGCATATACCTGAAAGTAGTTAAAGAGAAGCTGTATCCTCTTTCTGCCATTGTGACGAGTTGCAGGGGGAAACTGAAACACGGCGGACGCAGGGGGAGAGTGAAGCCGCGCGGGGCATGCTGGGATATCTGTTGTGGGCAGAGTCGCGTGCTAATAATATAAATATTAATAACAAAGGCAATTATATTATCAATGAAAGCAGTTATAAGATGCAGTATTAAAAAACACATGAAATAGATTAAAACTGAAAAAATGTTGGTGGCGCTATCCATGAAAAATGGTGCCATTATTTTATAACCTTCGTATGCAACACAGTGAAAAATTTAAAAATGTAATGTGTGTATTGTACTGTGGAGGGACAGGACCCTAAAAAAATTGAACATAATGGGACTGTTCTGGGTTGGGGGGCCAAAATCTCTAGTCAGTGATAAGGATTGTTTTCTCAGTTAACTGGGCTTAGAACTAAAACCAAGCTGTTAGACCATCTATTACATGACCATTTTCTTAGACATCATATATGAGGTACATTTTAGTCAGTCTCAGCCAATAGCTGTCTATGGAGCATTAACAAATAAAACTGTATCCATACTATTAACCGATAAAATTAGTCAAAGAATAATCAGATGCACAATAGTACAGCAAGCAGGCCACCCAAAGAGAAGGAAAAAAATCAATTTAAAGTCAAAAGCTCCAAACAGAAGTAAAGATGGAATGAGATCATACACACACACAAACAATAAACAAGGGAATGACAATGAAATTGATTTGTGTGCTTTATTCATTCAATCGGAGCCTGTGGAATGAATTGAATCCACACAAAAGTATCTGCTTTTCATTAAGAAAATTCTACCCAAAACATCCTTTGGACATTTTTAAAACCCTTGCCTGCTGAATGGAGAAAAATATTTTCAGTTAAGCAATGTATTTAATGCACATTAAATACAAAGAAAAATCAGATTTACAACAGGCAAAAAAAAGAGCATGCAAGATATTGGTCAGGAGGAGGATTTCAGACTTCAGATGGGTAAGAATTCTACAAAATCACTTGAGTTATTACAGTACTTACAATGTAAAACAGAAAAGGCGGAAGGCTGAACTAAATTTCCAGAGGTTTCATGTGTAAAGTCAGCTGCAAATACACATACTGTACAGGCACTGGCAGCAACACAGCTTCACTTTCACGCTTCCAGATTGTTCCATCTTCATATTCTAAGGCTTCCAAACAGGGATTATCTGACTACATCTGCTGTTCAGGGAGTGTTTATTGCGCTGAAATAATGTGTAAAAAGCGTCACACTGTCTCACACACAGAGGCCCAGCTACTGTACGTAACAACGGAGCAACACTGCAGGTTTCATAAGCAGACTCCACCTTTGCTAGATGGTGATACTGTTTTTATTGAAGCTGACACTTCTGGCAGGATGACTCCTTGTGACTATATTTAAATGTAGGCTGAAGGTACAGCTTGGATGTTATGCTGGATAAAGCCGTTCAGTGCACAGAGCATGAACACCACGCTAAAGCTCGCCCTTCTAGTAGGAGCGGATAGCAGGGGGGACAGCGGCGCAGTCCTCCTCATTCAGAGAGCTGTCGATCACTGGGCGGTATTCCAGAGTAACCTGCAGGACAAAGACAGGGAATCAGGGTATAAAGAGGATAGTAAGCCGTCCACTCTAAATGAAAGGGCGTTTTTCCACCGTACCAGGTACCGTACTTTTGGTACTTTGAGGTGTTGGTGTTCCACTGGCGTAAAAACTGGTACCGACCCTGAATGACATCGCAAGTTGAAGCAAGGTATTTTGTACTGAATTCGAAAAATTTTACAGCTTGACGATATGCAATATTTTACTTTCAATTCTGTACAGAGATTATAGTGCGGGGGTTAAAGTTTTGCCAAAATATTTTTACTGTGTTACACTGTCATAGGGGGGAAAAAATTGCAAAGCTTGCTAAGTTTAATTATTATTCTTTCCTCGTATGTTTAAGAATCAGTTTAAAGGTGCACTGCATTCTCTGAGACCATGGTAATCATTTTCATCCTTGCCATTTAAATCACTTAAAGGCGGGTTCGTGAGAAATTTATTAATTCCTTTTTTGTTTTATAAATACCCCAAAATTTATAAGATCATATATCATATCATATCATATTAGTATATCAAACAAAATACTTTTAAATTCCTTGTCATGCCATCCAGATCCTTTTGTTGTGTACGTTCTTACAACACTTTTTTTTGGAACTAACTATTCATTATTTTCTGAGTTCGCAACTGTTTTCAAGGCGGCATCTGTATTGTGTTTCAGCAGTAGGCCACGAACATAACCAAATCAACAAGGAAAGCGTTTGGCACTTTCAGTACCGGAACTTCTGATACTGGTACCTGACCGGAAGTCAATGGGAAAAGCGAAAGTACCATACCGAAAGTACCGTACGTGGTGCGGTGGGACAGCACCCGAAATGACATAACCCCTTGATCCAGCTCCCATTCAATCACAAGATTGACTTTCTGGTGCACTGCATGATGGAATAAATGAAAGTGTACCTTCCCAGTTTCGGGGTCCACATAGGATAGTGTGTGTTTCCTCCAGTGCTCACTGAAAGGCTTCTTCTGCTGTCCCTGGAGGGGCTTGGAGAAGTTATACTCATCCACACGTTCCTGCAAGACAGATGTGCTATCATTCATCTTTTTACTGCTTCTTCTTGTTCAACTAGGGCTGCACAATATCACATAGTCATGTTCTCGCCCATGTGCAATAATCACCTGGGATTTAGATGACTGGTGACATTCGTCAGGATGCCGGCTTTTCAGTACTATGTGGAATGTTACTGCACGACGCTGTGCCGTAGAACATAATCGATTGAATACACGCAACATAACTGATATTCACGGACGTTTGTGATATTCATCCACTGTTTCACATATACGCTGGCAAAATAACTTGTGGAGCTGATGTATGAAATTGTATGCAATGCTTGTCCTTTTGTGTGTTTGAAGTTTTGTTTGGCATGTGTTCCATTGTGTGTTACCGGGCCGTTGAAGTGTCAGGAAGTCTATGGGCAACGATATATTTAGTTATGCTGCGGGTAACTTGCTACTTTTGCATAGTGTAAGGTATAAAGGAGGTGATTGATTTTAGAAACTTTTTAAGCAATGCTCTAACCAGAGAGGGTATTAACCTGGGGAGGGGGTTTGAGCCGTTTCACTGGCAAATGGGAAGAGGTGGAGTTGCACCCCTATTTCACATAGTTTGCTCTGGGTAGCTACCATTGCATAATTTAACCATAGGGGGGAAATAATGGACTGTGGAAATGTTAACTGTGTAAATTCTGTGTGTCTTTTGATGCCAGGGGTGGTGGTAATGTGTATTCGTATAGGAATGTTTTAATGTAATGCATATATTTATATTGTTGGAGTTTTGTAATGCTTAATTGATTGAAGCTGTTGATGGTTTCATTATTTCTAAGGTCTGAATGAGACAGTTGAATGCTTGGTAGGCTGTGAGCATACACGTCTGAGCTGTTGGGCCAAATATATTGGTGCAGCCAATTTTGTATCAGTCATTTTGCCTTATTTAGTGCATACCAGCACATAGGTTTTGTTTCTCTTTTTTTCCTCATTTATATTATTATATTAGTGTTCACTGTAAATATTGGGAACTGTGGCTTGCTGAATAAAGAAAATTTGGGCCCTAGTTTCTCCTCATCTGTAACCCCTCTTGCTTCCTCCGCCGTCGTTCATCATGACTTTTACTTACACCCACAATTTGATTAGCAAATTAGTAGTATGCCTAAAATACCATATTGCCAATAAGTGCCAATAAGTTAGTAATCTGTATGAATTAAATGTATCCTTATGTTTATTAAATTCAGTTAGCGGATCACACCACATGCTGTTATCTTGGTAATTCATGGAAGCGATAAGCACTAAAGAAAAGGGACAACTCAGCAGCCGCGACGTCTTTCGAAAGAGAAGATATTTTGGATAAACAAGGTAAAGAAAATCGGTGGTGTGATGGTACTTTTTGCAGTTTAAAATCCCACACATTTAAGACAGAATATGCTAAATACATACAGATTACCGATATTTTAGGAGCACCACTAACCTGCTGACCAAATTGTGGGCCGTAGGAAAAAAAAACCTGCACAGTACCGAAATGCCAGCATGCGCACAAATGCTTATGTCGTCATCTAAAAGCCCGGTGACTGCTGCGCATGCGGCATCACATACTGATGTGATATCGTGCAGCTCTAACCTCCGACCACTTCATGAAAACACCAGTTAATGACAGCGCTTCTTTCACAAACATGCTAAGCTCTGTTCATTTGCGGTATGCCAAATCAAACTGCGGAGAAGACATGTCAATCTACTTAAGGCGGAAAGTTCAATGTACCACAGTAAGTCAGTCCAGTAGCTTTAATGAAGCCTGACGCCCCCACCTTGAAATCCTCCCTGGCGTGTGCTCCCCGGCTCTCCTCCCGGGCCAGTGCACCCTCGATGGTCTGTACGGCGTTCAGCATCAGGTTCTGAAGCTCCAGGGTCTCCACTAGGTCTGTGTTCCACACGATGCCTGGGTGAGTGAGAAAAAAACGCGCCGATTACCTGAATGAAGCGCTGTTCCACGTTAAGCGCAAGGCTGGAGCTCCACCACAAATCCCCTTTTTAGGTAAGCAATGGATTCACGTAATCGGGCTGATTTTATGTTCACTGCCCATCACAAGCAGCCCAGTAACTGGCTGTGACAAGTGTTAATGAACACGGACCAGACACAAAGCCAAAGGAACCATGAAAGCCCTGAACATGCACGAGAGAAAGGAGGAGCAGCCACAGACCTCTGTCGAAGGTCTTAATGTCATCCAGAGTTTTGTAGACGGCAGCCATTTTGTCACAACCCTCTTTGAGGACGGAACCGGTGCGGAAGACAGCGGCGTGAGTCTGCATGGTCTGTTCATAGACATGAGGATGCCTCAGTCTTCATGTTGTTCATACCTATATAATTTCTTAGAAACGGAGCCAGCCGATCCAAAACGCGGACCTTAGAGCTGGACTCGTACCTTCTGCATGTTCAGCCGGATCTCTGAAGTCCTGGTGCTTCCATCGGCGTATCGCAGTTTGTCCAGGTTGGCCACAGACGCCTCCCCGGCACTGGGCCTCAGGGGCGAGAGCTTCTCACCTACAGGGAGTTGTAGAGGGGGGGGGTCATGACTGACATACAGAACATATGGGGCAGACATGAAGGCGGTGTTCCTTTGCGGATATAATCTAAGCAGCGAGGCGTTACCGGGAGTGCAGGTCTCGGCGATGGTGAGGGCACAGGCGCGACCGAACACCACCAGGTCCAGCAGGGAGTTGGCGCCCAGCCGGTTGGCCCCGTGCACAGAGGCACAGGCAGCCTCCCCGCAGGCATACAGCCCGGGCACCACCCTGTCTGCGCCATCCGTGTGGGTGATCACCTGTGCCAGACAGATGCCGACTAAGCTGATAACTCACTGAGGCTCTTATACATTTGCCATAATATAAAAGTGAAGATGAACAGAAATGGAATTAAGTTATGAATTCAGCCACTTCTAGCCTAACATCATTGGATGTGTAGAAAAACTTTATTCCTATAAAGCTGCTACAATCTCTATATAAAGTCTCATCCTTAGATTCCCCATCTTTTCACCCAGTAAGATGGTGGGCCGAGTGCTTACTTGGCCCTTGTAGTTGGTTGGGACGCCGCCCATGTTGTAGTGGACGGTCGGCAGCACAGGGATGGGCTCCTTGGTGACGTCCACGCCCGCGAAGATCATGGCGGTCTCGGAGATGCCAGGCAGACGCATGGCAAGCTGCTGCGGAGGGAGGTGGTGCAGCTGCAGGTACACATGGTCCTTCTCTGGTCCGCAGCCCCTGCGGCAACGGGAGCGCCGTCCTCAGTGCCGGACGCCGTCATCTATTACCCACCCGATTCTGAACGCGGAGCGTCGCCGCGGGCGACGGAGGAGCCGGGCCACACCTGCCCTCGCGGATCTCGATGGTCATGGAGCGGGAAACCACGTCCCGGGATGCCAGGTCCTTGGCGTTGGGGGCGTAGCGTTCCATGAAGCGCTCGCCCTCGCTATTGATGAGGATGCCTCCCTCCCCACGGCAGCCCTCAGTGATCAGGCAGCCGGCGCCGTAGATTCCTGTGGGGGGGGTGCACCTCTGTCACACGCGCATCCCGCGACAGTGCCGCGGCGGCAGACAGATGTGCGCCGGGCTGGAAGAAATCTCACCTGTGGGGTGGAACTGCACGAACTCCAGGTCCTGGCAGGGCAGGCCTGCGCGTGTCACCATCGCGGTCCCGTCCCCGGTGCTGGTATGGGCGGATGTGCAGCTGAAGTAGGTCCGCCCGTAGCCACTATACGCCAGAGACGGATAGATGCTTACAGAACAGGAAGTAGCTACCAGAACACAGCAATCAATATCAAAATCAACCTTTAACATGGTTATGCTAACTGACCCGCTTCAGGATGTTTAATACTAGTACAGACCACACTCTTAGTAAACCAAGCCTGTCTATTACATTCTTCTAACCAACAAAGGACTTAAGGGAGAATTACAGCCAGGTACCCGGTTGCGATGACTGTGTTTTTGGCCCTAAAACGATGGATGGTGCCGTCCTCCATGCACAGGGCAATCACTCCCTTGCATTCACCGTCCTCCATCAGCAGGTCCAGGGCAAAGTACTCCACGAAGTAGCTGGTGTCATACCTCAAGGACTGCCAGAGGGTGGGGAATGAGCATCAGGGAGAGACCAGAAAAAAAATCTTTGCAGCCAAGAGTTCCTCTGCAGGGTGTCCTAACCCAGGCGTACAGCGCGTGTGAGGAAGAGGGGGCCGTACAGTGTAAGAGGAAGAGGAGGGTGTCTTACCCTGCCGTACAGCGTGTGGAGGAGGGAGTGCCCCGTCCTGTCGGCCACACAGCAGCACCTGTGTGCCTGGCCGCCCTTGCCGAATTTCAGGCTCTGCCCCCCGAAGGCGCGCTGGTAGATCCTCCCATCATCGGTGCGACTGAAAGGCATCCCGAAGTTCTCCAGCTAAAAACGACAGGAGACAGGCGGCGCGGCTGAGGGGGACGGGCAGCTACGAGACGCACCACACGCTCGACTGCGTGAACATTACACACATCATTCCTGAGATTGAGGAGAAGAAAATCCCTAAGGTGAACTGATATAGGGAGGAATGAGCAGTAAAACCAGCATGAATTTACCATCAGTGCAACCTCCTAACATACTTAAAGGCAGAGATCAAGGCCTATATCTAGGAAAAGACTAGACACAAGTAACGCAGTGGTTTCAGCAGCCCCAGGTCAGGCTTTTACACTAAACCAAGCCTAACGCCCATCAGCTTCCTAATTCAAGTTCCCCACATGCCTCGTTCTCACCAAGAGAGCCGGTGCTGGTCCTGGGCTGATTCTCATTTGATCCCTGCACACGTTTCCAACTTTATACAAGTTTTTTAGAGCAAGTTATTATTTTACATTAATTATCTTATTTTCAGCAAATACAATCCATACTATTTTAAGCTATTTTACAACATTTGGTTTGTTGCTTCACTGCCTGCACAGGAGATGATAGACTAAACTATACCTGTTATGGGTTGAATTATCCACGTGTGTGTGGCGATAGCCCATCCCACTTTCGCTGATGTTATGGACCCAATTTCTGAGACCGGCTTTTCTGTGGTGCTGTGCTGGAGCTGTTGTTTCTGACCCAGGACCATTTTTTTTGCGGTGGAAACACGTGGAACTAGTTCCGGATTGGGAAGAAGTCCAGCACCAGCACCGCATTGGTGGGAAAGAGGCAATAGTGTTACTGCTGAACTGACCCCATTTTTAAACTCATGCATTGATCAGAAAGACACTAATTCCATATCTACTACTGAAGATCATTACAGCTTTCACTTTTCCCCCGACACCGATAACTTAAAGGATCAAGAAAGGAAGCAAAAAAAAACACGTTCCGAGGTCTTAGTTTGTGCCCAGAATATTATCCAATTTCACCAGCCTTAAGCTGCTAAAAACATTAAAACGATCCTGTTAACTGAGGGTGGGAGGAGTACAGAGACCCACAGCTGGACTCTCACCTCTATCACAGCTGCTGGTGCCTGCTCTGTCATGTAATGAATGGCATCCTGATCTCCTAGCCAATCTGAGCCCTTCACCGTGTCGTAGAAGTGCCACCGCCAATCATCTTCTTCCATGTTACCGAGAGCTGCGTTGATCCCACCCTGGACCATATTGGGAAGATTAAAATCAAGAACAAGTCTACTCCAAGCAGAGCAGGTTTACAGATTCATCAGAAACATGGATGAATAACCATCAAATTAAAATCAAAACTTAAAACCTCAAGGACACCAAAAGCACAAGATAGAAATGTCAAACAAATACCAGCATTCCAGTGGTGTAGAAAAAAAAAATGTGTAGAGAGAATAATCATGCTACTTTGGGCACTGTTACTAGATATTTTTCTCTGACTGTCCATCTATACAGTGACTTCAGATAAATGCAGTGTTTGAAAAGGGTTCGTACTGAGTGACTGTAAGGAGGGGGGGACACCCTACCTGTGCCGCCACAGTGTGGGACCTGGTAGGGAACAGCTTGGTGACACAGGCCGTGTTGAAGCCAGCCTCCGACAGGCCGAAAGCGGCACGCAGCCCGGCCCCTCCTGCCCCCACCACCACCGCGTCAAACTCATGGTCTACCACCGGGTACTGCGTGGAGATCTGCGGGCACAAGTCATGCGTTTCACTTTGATGAACCATTCAGCTCTAAGCTGAGGAACACCTACCTAGGCCTCACAGAAAGTCTGAGAATGTTTGCTTAATTCTGTAACAATGTTGCAAATTTACTGGTTTCATAACAAAAGTCCATTGAGAAGCAGTGTTTAACAGTTTTTTTTTTTGACTGACTCAATCAGCTCTGTACTTGCTATTTTGATATTAATTGCAATTGTAGACACTGGTCCCCAAAGGGATGCCAAACACAAATGGTTGGTGTTTGTTATTGTAAAGCTGATACTTAAAAAGCTCCCAATGAGCCCGACTGTCAATCAAAACGGCTCTTTTAGAACTATAATTTGGGTTTCAATTTTACCACTCAAAATGAATGTTTTACTTAAAACTACTAGTTGTTTCTAACGCAATATTTTTTTGTAAACAAATGAACAAGGTAATTCTTTTGGTTATAAAGGCAATTTGCAATATTTTTACTGAATTAAGCTCAAAATTTCTATAAGCACTGTAGAAGGTTGTCAGAAGCCTTCTGGTTGCAGCGAATATAAAATCATTTCAAAAGCCAACATAATCCTTAGATTGAATACTGCAGCATCCAGTTCTGCAAAGCATCTGTCAACATATTTAAAATATATAAGGCAAAGAGGAATGTGACAGCACACACTTACACTATCTGACACTTTAGCGTTGTCCTTCTTTCCGTAGATGGAGAAGTGGAAGGTCCTAGAGCTGCCTCGACAGACTGCGGGGAGCTGAAGGCACATGAAACATGAAAGGACATCAGATTCAACCAACAGGCTCTTCTGAAGGAGGATCTATATGCGGCCACACCGAGAGCTGTAGCCAAGCCACTTAGCGTCTGCCGCCTGCTTGCCTTGGGAGGCAGCAAGTCACATTACGCACGCTTCCGCGTTGATCTTCAATGAAATAACAGCAAAACATCATGCGTTTCTGTACTGGGTGTCGGGAAGCTGCGAGCCGACGGTTCGAGTAGCGAAACGGGGATTCAAAAATGGGGGGCGACGTAAACACAACGCCGGCTGCTCCGTACGGCTCCTCCGGCGTGTTCCCTTCATCCTGACCTTCACACGGCAAGACAAAGTCAACCTGCGCCTTGGCCTCCGCAAGCACATACATACATACCCAGAGACTGACACATGCTTTAATGGGACGCCGCAATTAAACGCACGGAACGCAGAGCAAATCCCCCGGAGCCAGAGCTACTGGCTGCCGCGGTCCTTTAACAGACACAGTCACAGAGCAGCTCCCGGAACCCCGTTAGGGCACCGACCGCCACCCGGCTCGGACCCCGTGGCGTCAAAGCTCCGAAGGCGGAGAAATCACGGCACGGAGCTGAGGGACACAAGAAGATGTTTCCCCGAAGGCTCTGGAGCGGAAACTCACAGCCTGGAAAGGCAGGACCCGCTTGGAGAACAGTCGAGCTGCAGCTGATACGGCGGCCATGATAAACGGCTACGCAGATCGTTGGGGGCGCGCGGGAGGGCGGAGCGTGACCGAACGGAGCAAACCATTACTGCCACAACGGCGGGGGAACGACTAGGAGCAAACCATCACGGCCACACCGGGAGGGAGGACGTCAGGGGGCAAAACATAACATCTGCACTTCCGCATCAGACTGATCAACAATGGAAAAATGTGTATTGCATAAGGACTCCAAGAGCAATTAACCCCCTGGTCGCACCAACTTCACGTACACATTCACTTTCTTTTAGGTGGCGAAAGGTTACGTTAAAAGCGTTAAATCCGTTGACATCTTTACCAGCGAATGCGGAATTATGTGGATTCGTTTACATGGTGTTCTGTTAAGACTGCAGTATATCATACTCCTGAGAAAAGAGGAGCTGCGGCTATATATATTACACAAAATTAGCATGCACATGGAAGTATCTAACGACGGACCACATTTTAAAAAATGTCCAATGTCTCTGAATAACATTCTTCAATGTAGCCTGAATATGTAGCGAAATGACGTTCGTTCCATTCCCTCCCAGTTAGATGACAGTCGGGCTGCTTCTTGGGATAGGATGCAGGCTTGCTGTGTTGTACAGACATTGATGGAAATGGATAGATAGTATTTTCAGAGAAACAGGGGTTCTGTTGATGACTGTGATGAAAAACTGATAGCATAATGGATCCGGTTTGCAGTGGTTTCACAACAGTCCCTGTCATGCCTTAGAAAGGTTCCCTGTCATTTTCCCAGCATCAGTGAGTCCTGAAGATCCATAGCCAGTGGATGGAAGAAGAGTGTTGGGGCCCGCAGGATAAAACATGCATCGGCAATATTGCTACTGCTATTGCTCAAGGGCGTGGGTTTGGTTTCAACATCAGTAGGGACTCTGGGCCGGTCCTGGGTGTTCTGGTGCCCCAGGCAAGATTCTACTGAGTGTCCCCCACCTTCAAATTTTGGCAATTTATTTACATTTACATACATTCATAGATTCTACTAAAAGTAAGAGGGAAAAGTGTCTTTGTTTTTATGGGACACTCCCATCGCCACTACCATGTTTGCAAAATTACCAGTAAATTATTTAACAATGATTTGCATATAAAATTGCCTGTACGTTTATTCTGTTTTTAATACCCAAGCAGCCCATTGTTCCCAGGATAGGCTCCGGTCCCGAACCCCAGTTGGGATTAAGTGGTTTCAGAAAATGGATGGATGGATGGATGGATGGATTTACGAACCGATTTATGTATGAGCGAAGTGTCTTGGGAGTCAAACACTTGGCGGTATCATACTACATTCACAGAACCTCGGAATTCCACCGACTGTGGCTGCACCGTGATCCAGCTGCTTTGTATGATTCGCTAAACCGAACTAAAGCCGACTCAAAATAACCTTAACCCATGACAGAGGAGATGGTCACTTTGTAGCCACCCATTTACCCCATTCTGCCACACAGTGGCCCAGGCGGTAGGGGAACACACTAGGAATAGATCAGACCTAAGAAATCTTGGGAGATGGATTGGCCAATCAGGGAGCTGGCATACAGAAGGGGGCAGGACAGGGACCATTCCTGACATTAACGGTATAAAACAGAGGGAGAGTCGCACAGTTCTTATGAAGGGTGGAACACCTGAACTTTAACGATGAAGTTTCACAGTTTATTAATTCTGTTTCAAATGATACAATGCAATGATTTGCAACAGTATATCATGGATATTAAAACCACTGTGCTTTCGCTGAAGAAAGCTGACACGCAGTTATACTGTTACTATATACGATCTAAATAAATTTGACACCTAAAAGTAGTTGCTTATAAAAGCATACATCAAAAAGGGCTAAACTGCTGCATACTGTTGCTTTAATATTCTTATTTTAAGTGACCACTTTTCCCAAAGTGACTTACATTCAGTGATTATTGATACAAATAAATTCTCTGATATCTCATATATATATATTTTATATAGGCTACAAAGAACAAGCTTCTTCAGAAATGCGGTACGCATGTGTTCCGTTTATTTCTGATGAAGCAGAAACAGAGTATATTCCGGGGGTATTCCACAAACCAGGATTTCCTCATTAGCAGGATATCTTAGACAAATATAAGGATTGTCCAATAGTCATGTTACATAGCTCTCTTCCTATTTGTCAGTTTTCACGTTTGGTTTAAGTTATCCAGCTAACTGGGAAATCTGGCTTTGTGGAATAGCTCTAAGGGCTGTTCAGATTATGGTCCTTAAAAACCAAACACTGCTGATTTTCCAGCCATCCTTTACCTTTTGAGCCAGGAGTGACAATAAAAATGAGGTTTATTGTGTTATTACATTGTAGAGATCTACAATGAAATTTTTACTAAAATGATCATTCTTACTAGTATAAGAATTGCATTATAGGTATCTTAAATTCATCTTCTTCCTATAGTAAAAAATGCATTTTTACTATTAATAATGTTATTTTAATTAGTAAGAATTAAGTTATTTTATCTTTTTGCACAGGTCCCTTCAGCGACTTTGTATAAAGGAAATAAGGCCACCACCAACTATTATTATATGTGCTCTAGGGACAATGCAGTTCTATAGCCACTAGGGGAGCTCTCGCCTTTTCCCAGCCCAGCCAAATTATGTTATGCAGTTCAGCAAACTTTATAATCTGTGTCACTGACCACTGCCTTAACTGGAATGCTTTGCCTGACAATTAACTTAAATGTTTATTATATATTACTGGAGAAAAACTCGAAAATTAATTCGTTTATTAACTGGCTTCAAAAATTAGGAAGTGTAACTGAAATGAACTTAATCAGCTTAAACAATTAAATTAATTCAGAAACATTGTACTTCATTCCAGTTGAAAAGATGTTACAACAAGGCAAGCTAAGTTTAATCCACTTAAATCTTTCAGCATGTTCATTGCACATTCACGTTCAAGCAACATGAAAAAGTTTTAAAAATTAACCCAGATAGCACCATGTTATTGTTTCAATGTTGAATTATAGTTAAATGCGTTGAATTATGGTCAGTTAAATTATCGACGTTGAAACTGAACTGATTTTTGGTCAGAATTTCAATGTTGAAAAATTGATGGTGGCAAAACCTTGATTCAATGTTGATAAAAAGTGAAAGATTAATTGAAGATCAACGTTGTTTCAACCTTTTGTCTGATATGCAATCAATGTCATTTCAACATATGTGTGCTATCTGGGAAATCATTTGAAAAATAAATTTCCTCAATTGTTTTGAGTGAATCCAACTTAGCAGGGGTTACCATTACAGGTACACTTTTGCTTAATTTTTAAAGTATTTTATTTTCTAAAATTGGGTATACTTTACAAAAAGAACATCATTTTTAAAATATACCCCCAAAAAAGTGTACGCACATTCATGATTAGCCTCAGTAAAACAGTTACATGTCTATCGGTCCTTGAGCAAAGCCCAAAATTCCCAGTTGGACAGGAAACTGCATCAGGCTCAGGCTGGCAAAGACACTTACATCATGCCTGGTACCACTTTGCATCAATGCCAAATATATTTTTAACATAGCTGATTCCTTGCTAAACTTGAGCTTACTTTACTCATAAGATTTATACATTTATCGAAAAAAGTGAGTGCAAAAAAGTTGTCTTAATAAATTTGAGTTAATCTTATAGGGTAATACTGTGAAAGTAAGTAAACTTCAGCTTAATTTAATGTATTTCATTTCCAAAAATTGGGTATACTTTACTAAAAAAAAAAACACCAGTTTAAATTTACTCAAAAAAGTGAGGGCAAATTATTACGTCAATTGTTCATATCTGCTGGATAGTAATTACTGGGAGAAAGGCACTTTGTCTCACAAGAGCAAAGAGCAGTGGTTCAAAGTCAATGTTGAGATTTCGATGAAGAGAATGGATCACAGCAGAGGGGGGTAAGTAAGCTGTCGTATCCTATGAAAGCTGGAACATTGAGAGACCTTGAACAGTGGTAAATTTAATATATTATACAGTGTATGCTGTCACCTTTGTCATTCTCAACATCTCCCTCGGGTCTCCTGTTCTGCAGTGCAGGATCGGCTGTCAGAGAGTACATCAGCCTGGTGCTACCCTACCATTTCGTGACAGCTTTCATTAGCATGCCTATGATAGCGGGGACTGATGCAAGAACTCTGGATGGACCATTTCCGTTAATACACACCTAATAATTCTTAATGTTAACTAATTTGGTTTTATTTAGTTCTTTCACTGTCTTAAAGTCACATATTCTCGTTCAACCAGTGTTTCTGAAACAATACCTTTATGAACGTCTTATTATTGTGTGTTTTTTTAAACTATTATAAAAAGTTGTTTAGATTAAGTTTGATCATCTAACCCACATGTTTCACTAGATTTTTAATGTATATTTAGCTCAATGACATTTTATTATTGTTTGCTATATTGCTTTTCCAGTCCCATGTACTAGTTCTCTGCAGACCTTGGTGGTATAATCACTGTTTATGTGATTATACACTCACCTAAAGGATTATTAGGAACACCTGTTCAATTTCTCATAAATGCAATTATCTAATCAACTAATCACATGGCAGTTGCTTCAATGCATTTAGGGGTGTGGTCCTGGTCAAGACAATCTCCTGAACTCCAAACTGAATG
>JAODKF010000051.1:6285676-6296955 GCA_026779585.1 Mormyrus proboscirostris
AGTTCTGAAGGCGAAAGGGGGTCAAACACCGTATTAGTATGGTGTTCCTAATAATCCTTTAGGTGAGTGTATATATAATGTATATGTGATGTTTGTTTTACATTGTCTAATTTGTTTAATGCAGTCGGTCAATTTGTACCACTCAGCCAGAGCCTCTGTGAATCGTACTGTACAAAGCACATGTGGGCAGTAACATTGTCATTTGTCTTTGTTAATTTTGGTGGTATTTCACATTTTGCTTATTGTATAATATGCATTTCACAATAAAGCATCTTTTTTGTATTTAAAGGTTGATGTTTTTTTTTTTATAATATTATTCTCATGTATTATTCTGTCTGGAGGTCACTATAATTTGTTTATTTCAGGACCCCTTCCTGACTTGGCAGTGATGTCTGCTGAATCATTAAGAGGTATTACTCCACAGTCCATGATCTGCACTGTTTCGCATGAACTGTCAGAACTGTCTCTAGTTGATTTAAGGTTTGGCTCAGTGCCTCATGAATCAGTAACTGTCATGCCAGTGCCCACCTGTTATAACCAGAAGGTACAAACAACACGCAAGTGCTCTAGAGTTTGCAAAATTCCCGGTGTTTGGCACAAACTTGACAGCAAATAGAACTTTGTTCTCGACTGGCATCAGCTACTTTTGTTAGAGTTTAACAGTGAGTCCTGATATGTCAGTTTTGATGGAAGAGGGAACAAAACAGGAACCTCTGTACATATAGTGTTCCAAAATTCGTAGACCAAAGGTAATGGGAAGTAGGTTTTGAGAAGTGTACCATGTATAAGGGGATTCATCTGGCCAATCATTGGCAAGAAGAATAATCAAGGGAACATGGCAGACTGAAGCAATGGAAAAG
Source organism: Mormyrus proboscirostris (assembly GCA_026779585.1). Taxonomy (NCBI): domain Eukaryota; kingdom Metazoa; phylum Chordata; class Actinopteri; order Osteoglossiformes; family Mormyridae; genus Mormyrus; species Mormyrus proboscirostris. The sequence continues at coordinate 6,286,537 of JAODKF010000051.1, forward strand.
GGGCCTTGAACCTGAACTAGTAGTTTTGGAGCAGTACTCTGAATTCTATCATGTTAATGTGTTACCTGGCAGATCTGTAATTCATCCAGATGCTGCTCATCAAGCACCAGTATTTGATCCATCTGAAAATCAATGCTTTTGGCTGAAATAGAATGTACAGATGTTGGGGGTGTCTCTGAAACAGGACACATAAAGCTCATCAAATGTCAAGCTGCAGTTTAAAAAAAAACCCCAAAAGTACTTCAGGCAGGCGCATGGTCAGCTTGTCATAACCAGACTGATCTAGTGTGATTTTCTGACGGACACAAAGGGAGATGTCCCTGAGGAGAGAGTATGGAGGATGAGGACATGTTCTCCAAAATAAAAGATCAGCTGGAACCTGTGCTAATTTGGTGTCTATTTAAAAATCTGTAAATAACTTTTGTAGCTGTATTAATGCTTAGCATCACTGAAAGGAGTGTTTATTTTTCTGTAATGTCAAGATAAATCCAAAACTCTAGTGTGATTCCTTTTTTCCTCATAATTATTTCTGTAACCATTTGAATATAACGGGGGAAATAACGGGGGAAATAAAATTAAAAAATGAAAGTAACCTAGAAATTGTTATATTCAAACAGTCCTGGGTGCAGGGTGGTGCAAATAGGCCTGTTTAATAAGCAACCTGAAGCACCATTGAACCAACACATTAAAAACTCATCAGATAAATCTTGAACATAACCTGTTATATATTGAATGTAATCATATTCGATGTGTGTCGGAATGAACAGATGCTTCAACAAGTATTAGTTTGTCGACAAATTAACGCTGTTCTACGTAGATTAAAAAAAAAGTTGGTGACGTCTTCTGAATTTATTAGAAAATGTGGTCCGATCTTCATCTACGAGGTAAATGTAATTGCTACCACCAGACGTCAGTGTTGTATCAGAATTATCACACTCCACCGTACGAGCTGGAGCCGAGCAGGTTGATCTCACAAACATGGATCTAACCGGAGTTATAATAAAACACTTAATGAATATTCCTATATTTGTCTATCCAATTTCCTCTGAAGAATGTGCAATTTAAAACATTTTAGATGATCTGCATTTGCGTTTTTGGTATAACCTTAGTTATTTCGAAAACCTCAGTCCTGTCAAACTCCACATGACTGCAATGCTTTGTGAAGAACTGACTTTGTTACTGTTCGACAAGTATTGGGTCTGTAGCCCTACCCAAATGTGGATTCAGTCTCACAGAAAAAATGAAAAACGAGAAAAGATTACATGAATATTCAAAGTACTGAAATGAAACTGCGTGAAAGTAAATATACACGATAAGCCAACAAATTGTTCCAGATCACCGTTGGACATGAAAACCATGCTGCTGAACAGCTCTTTTGCCAAAGGAAAACAAAATGATTAACGTTCGTTATAGAAATGAACTATTTATTGATTTAATTACCGAATGCCCTAAGATTCTGAGAAAAGCAAAACGTCATTTTACTCAGTAATAATGTTCTGCTCGAGGTGAACCCCTCCTGTTTTTAAAGAGACGGAAGGTTTAAGTTTCATTATCTGTACAGTATGTGACGAATCCATACGATCTCTGACGGGGCTAGATTTTAACGAGTTTTCAGGCGTAACATCAGAAAATAAAATTACAACAGACCATAAAACAATACAAAGCCCATACAATGCTAGAAATCTATTGCTGATATTACTCAGATTTTTAAACTGTAAATGGTATTGCCATTAACATAAGTAATCTGTGTCACCGTGTATATGGTCTATTTTTTACAGTCGTAAAAATAGTATATTATTACATTATAGTATCTAATACTTTTTTTAACCAATTTTAGCGCAAAATAAGCTGATACAATTTGCAATTACATGCTAAAAAGCAGTGGACACACAACATATATGCTTTTTGTTGCCAGAAAGAAAAAAAATACTCAAGGAGTTAAAGTTTTCTACGTGGGAGGAAGTAGGAAGTATTCCGTCACTGGAGCTCTGTTTGGAAACCAAAGCTTTAAAAAGACAAGGGGAAGCCTGTTCCCTAGATCCGTGGCGAATGGGCGGCGGCTCCAGCAGAGCCAGTGTCCCGTCCGCCTGAGCCAGGGACCGTGGCAGCTCGAGTCCGCAGGGAATCCGACTGGAGCCGCAGCAGCGACTGGAAGGTATCGCTGCACCGACACGCTTCCACATTCACTATGATCGCTGCGTTGACATGCTAATATATTTCACTATTATTTTAATGCACTAATACGAAATCCCTAGCTAACACTGCTTTCGACTTTATTTTCTCCGCAAAGTAGAGTAAAACCAGAAAGTACAAGCTCCAGTGGAGCTATAGTACGGGGAGCTGGAGAGTAGTATAGACCAGCACAGCTGTCCATTAAGCCACTCGAATCCAACATTATCTGGCAACCAATATTTGTCTGCTGGTTTCAAAACATATTTCCGTGATGGATAGTTTTATAGTTAATGTACTTAAGTTTGTCTCTGTTGTTGTTTCGGCCTTGGGATGACAGTAAATACTCATAACTACATCGTACCGTAGAACAATGAGGCTCCAAAACCCAGTTACAGACGTGTTCGCGATTAGAAGAGTCAAGCGTCAGACACGGAGCAGCGCTCCTGAACAAAATGGGCTCACATGAAGCATTTTGAGGTCCCCATGTCTAGACTTAGGCGGTCAACTCATTGCTTTTAGTACATTAGGAAGTGGACAGAGATAAAGGTATTCCAGATGAAAGGTCTGACCTGAGATGGTCAAATCTCTTACTTGCCAGGTAAGAGATACTAGCTGCTTTAAACACATCTACTGTGTTTACATCCTAATTAGCGTAAGAGAGCTGGACAAGAATACAAGGGTAAGATAGTCACAGGATGAAATATCACACAGAAAACAATCTAAAAACACTAGAGCGAATCACAGTAGCTGCAGCCCCCATCACTGAACCTATGAAGTGGCTTGTGGGTATTTTCTCGTGCAACAGTGGCTTTAAATGAAGTGATCTCCTTTCCCCAACAAAAGTGCTATTATCTTCCTGTGACGCACCGTGTCAGTGAGATGTGGTGCAGGAATTCACTCCGTGTGTTGAGCAGATTAAGCTGCAAACAGTCCAGTCACAAAGTTGACCTTTTCTCCTCGTTCAGACTAAACTATTCAATGCTAAGCCTCCTTTACAGTACTCTCACTGCTCTAACATAACCAGACTCACACTTCAAATGCCAGCAAGTCTGCCAGTCTAAATTTTGATCTTCTGTGATTGAATAATTCACTTGTAAGTCACTTGTGCAATGTGATACATGGCAATTTTTGGCTTTGACCGCCCCCTGCAGCCTGTGTAGTCCTCCGGTGGGTCTCCATGGTAGGTGACAGCTCTGTTCCTCAGCCTCTGCGGGATCCAGGTGGCTCTGGATGGAGGAACAGTCCTCGACAGATAGGCCAGATCATCTGTGACTGCTGAATAATGTGATTGTAAATACAATTTCATGCTCCCCGGTCGCCCACAGTAGGATGGGGTCCCCTTCCGAGTCTAGGTTCCTCTCAAGGTTTCTTCCTGCCAGAGGGAGTCTTTCCTTGCCACTGTCGCCACAGGCTTGCTTGGTGGGGTTCTGACTGGGTTAATGTAAAGTGCTTTGTGACAATGACTGTTGTTAAAAGCGCTATATAAATAAATAAAATTGAATTGAAATGCTGCAATGCTCTCTCTATTTCTTCCAACAGTTTTCTTCCTGTTTTAAAGAGACACCAGCCTGAAAGTTCATGTCCAAAGTAAGACTTAATGCATAGTTTGCTTTGTAAAGTTAAGATACACCATTAACAATGCTGATCTTTTATACCGTACATTACCTTAATATAAGTTAATATGATATATCCATATAATAATCCATTAATACTGTTGGTTAGCTATTTGGTTATTTAGTATACTTATTTAGTAACACGCTTCTCAGTTTATGGGTTAATTTACCTCATGTAATAAAGTTCTGTCCTTAACTCCTGTCCCGCAGGTGGTATGGGGGGGGCTCTGTAAGGATGGAGATTAGTGTCATGCAGAGTGGCGGCCCGGGTGCTGCTGGAGACGGGAATGCGGCCGCGACCCCCCTCCGTCTGGCACCCTGTGGGCTGTGCCTTGGCGAGTTCCCCAGTGAGGCCTTCAGCAAACTGCAGTCCTGCGGCTGCCAGTTCTGCACCTCGGTAAGCATAAATCCCCAGGCCCTAAGCTCACCCACCCTCGTGGCGGGGTGTGGGGGTGCCGGTGGACAGACTGAACATGTGACCAGAATGTTCCCCGGTCAGGTCGCTGAAAGCATGAACAGGCTGAATTACTTTAGCAGGTTGCCCAGTCGCCTAAAACAAAATGATCAGATAAATCGTTACAGTTGATCGTCATGCCCAATACATATTTAATTTTAGTAGACACCTTTATTCAAAGTGACATGCATCTTTGAGGAAGCAGAATCCCAGGAGCAACTGAGGGTTAATGGCCTTGCTCAGGGGCCCAGCGGTGACATCACTCCACTGACTCTGGGACGTGAACCATTGCCTTTTCCTAATATGCAGAACCTTAATATTTGTTTAAAACTGCTGAAGCACCTTTAAGAGAACCACAGGCAGGTAGGTGTCTAGTGTTACACGTCTGAGATCAGAACACCACAGAGGATTTGGGTGGGACAGCCACTTACTTGTCTTTTAAAGGGCCACGCCCAAGCTGGTGCAGTGAGCAAGCATGTTTGAGTTCCCAGTCCAGCCCCGTCACACGGGCATGGTTCTTCAGAGCAGGTACACACGGCAGCCTATTGGCTGCTTGGTTATAGCTCTTTGGAGCTCTCAGTGCACCAGGAACAGATACGCCTATAAATGTTTACAGACTCCTTCAAGAATCACGTGGCTAAAGCATCTGATTAAATATAAATGTGGGTTTTGTGGTACTCAGCTGAGAAAAAGTTGCTGAGTAAGACCCATTTGCCTGGAGCTGTGAACCAGGTGGGTGTTGCTCATTTACATTTTATTTCTTTGGCAGGGACTTTTATTCGAAACGATCCACACTTTTTAGAGGAAGCAAGGTCAGACAAGGCCCGGAGCTATTGGGGGTTAAGGGCCTTGCTTAGGGAAAATCATTAGCGAAATTATTCTGCTGATCCTGGGATCTGAACCAGCGACCTTCCGATCGCAAGCACAGAATTCTAACCCACTGAGTGAAACAACTGTCCCCCATTTAAACATGCTGTTACAGCAATGAGTGTGGCATTTATCCTAAACTACTTACGTAAAAAAAAAAAAAAAAAAAAAAAAAATCATCATACAGCTGGCTGCTAAGCTGACTAAAAACAGGAATGGTGTTTGTCTCCCCTGGATAGTGCCTGCAGCAGTATGTACAGCTGTCCATCCGAGAGAGTGGAGGGGGTCCCATCACCTGTCCAGATGCGGCCTGTGGGGGAGCTGGGGTCCTAGAGGACTCGGAGGTAACGAGGGCGGAGCAGCCGCTCATGCCAGAAGGCGACACGGGGTCTAAGAGTTTGCTGCCTAGCAGCCTGGACCAGGAACCCCAGCCAGACTCACAGTGACGTGACACAGAAACCTCCAGCTGCATGTGAATGGATAAGAATGATAAGCAGCTGAAATCCGTTTGGATGGAGAAACAGACTTCCCTAATGCAGTCTCTGTTCCTAATTCCAATTTTAATTGGGCAACTCAAAGCACGGCTCCACGGGGTCCTTCACGGGGCCGTCCGCCACATTTCCCCATCTGCATTGCTCACTGCTACTTGCAATCATGTACACATTCTCTGATTATTATAATATTTGCAGTACATCCTAACTCCAATTCAACAGGAGAACATTACTTATATTGAGAATAGAAAATGGGAAAAGGATCATAAAATTCTAACCCTCTGTTTTTCTCTTTTGCTGTAGATCATCTGTTTTGCTCCAGGAGAGCAAGTGCAGCTGTATGAAAAGCTGAAGTTTGAAAGAGGTACTGTTTGCTCATTATTATGCACTAAGCAATCATGGGACAGGACTTAGGACAGGAAACAGGCACCCCACACCCACAACTGCAGCCAATAACCTACCGAGGAAATGGATAATAGTCTGGCGTTAGGCATGAAAAAAGCCCTGCTTGTCCGCCAAAGGGAATCAAGCGCTGGTTAGTGTTAGAGTTGACGACTCTGTTAAAGTTCCCAATCTGTTGGGAGCACATCCAAACTCATTGCTAAGTTCTGTATGTGCCAGACCAAATAAGACGTCAGGATGATACCTGATGTCAATGCATCTTTGTTTGGAAACTCTGATCTTCATGCCCGCAAAACTGCTGAAAGGAGAAAAGCAAATAATACTGGCAGTCAAATGCAAATTGCTTTACAGGCATGGGAGGTGAGTCACTTAGGATTTGATTATATGCAAAGTTTGGGGATTGTGCGGGAGTTTAACATCTAAACAAGGTAACATTATTCTGCCAATAAGTGCTGGCAAGTTTCACTGCTAGCATTAGCAATATTAGACAGAAGTGGGTCAGTTATGGATCAAATTTTCCAATGCAGGAAATTGGAGATGATCAAAAAAGATATTCAATAAACCATTTAAAGTATGAAATATAAAAATAATTCCACCTGCTCAATTTTCCCTTCAGTTCCACATAACTTCCAAGTTAGTGGTTGTGCTTGCGATCAACCAATCAGCAAAGTTTATTGCTATAAACCTCACCCAATTTTTGGTTGAGCAAAAAGTACCCACCCGAGAGTAGGAACTGAAATAAAGGGTCAGGAACTACCTCCAAGGAACTTCAATTGAGCTGAATTCCTGCGGTGGGAATATCACAGAAGTTCCTTGTTTCTAAAGAAGGTTCCTGCAATAGAAAATAGGCCTTCAGGTGCCTCTTGTGGTAAACTGTAGTGATGACCAAATTAAGCTTCATGAACACTTGTTATATCAGCTGAGCCCACTTGAAGGTGCTCTGTTCAGAAAAGTACCCAAAGCATGCACCAACGCAAACCAAGAGCTCCATCTAGTGGGGTCAAAAAATACAGCAAATGGTTCATTAAGTTTTATTTGGCTATCACTATTAAACTGAGACTACTCCTGAGTCAATGTACCAGAGAAACCAAATGCAAATTACTAACCCATTCTTAGGTGCACTGGAAGCAACAGGGCTAAAAGTCAGACTTGCATATTTCTCATATCTCAAACAAACCATATTCCAGAAAAAAGATCTTCAAAAGAGAAAGAAAAACCACAGGCTACACTGGAGCCATAAAGGCCCAAAGGTTCAGCAACAAGGACAGCACCAGGGACAAGTTAAATAATAAACCTCACTGGGCACAGGTGTAGACACTCTTTCCTGATTGGTCAATCATTTAACAAGCATGTGAGCTGGAGGAGGAAATCTGACTCCTACTGTTGGCCAGATGTGACATGATACTGTCCATTATATCTATATACCTTGTCCCAGCCGCGCACTTACCAACCTGCTATAAGCATCCTTCCTCCTCCTCAGACCAAGAATCCGTTTCAGATTAGAACGACAAATGCGAAAGTGACATCACAGCCTATGCAGTGGAAACAGGCTGATGTTGCCTGCTCGGCCACTGTTTTTCAGATGTGCAGCTGGATCCGGCTAAGACATTCTGCCCCTCGCCGCACTGCCAGGTGCTGTGTCGCGTGACGCCTGCTTTGGCGGGCCGCCCAGCCCCCATCACGTGCCCCGGCTGCCGCACCGTCTTCTGCTCCGTGTGCCGTGGGGGCTGGCAAGGTGGGCATACCTGCTCAGAGCTCCGGCCACTTGTGGCATCAGATGACAGGTGAGAGGGCATTGCAGCCCCTGTACTGGCAACATACTGGGTGCACTGGTTTTCATCTTACCGTTAAATAAGTCTGCCTGGCCACCATTCCCCTCTAAAACTGGAATTTTAAAAACTGTCTCAACAGAGAGGTGTTTTTTTATATTGTAGGGGTCCTGAATCATATATGACTGACCACTTGCATATATATATACATATGTACACACACACCAAAAATCAAAAATACAGCCAATTCATTACAGCAGGGAAATTCCAGCGGTCTCTGAATTTAGCTAGGTTGAATGTTATGAGATTGAATAATGTGAGAATTTGAATTCCTCTGGTTAATCAGCAGTAGAACAGGAATACCAATGGAATTAGAGCTGTAATGAAATACCAGTTCAACCTGGAAATCTGTGTCTATGATATAGATACATTGATTCAAAACCCCTAATCTGGGTCAAGTTCAGAAGAAACGTCCCCAATGGCTTTTGCAGTGCAAAATAAATGCAGTGACTTGTTTTGGAAACATTTTTTATTCCAAAAAGTAAGACAGTTCAAAACAGGTTTTAATAATCGAAATCATATTCAATTGGAGCTTAATCAGACTATATAGGATTTGAATTGAACTGTGTGAACAGAAGTGTATTGCCTCATTGCTCAATCACAGCATATGGAAACATTGTAGGTTTACATTTACATATTTTGCAGACGCTTGTCCAAAGCATACAAGTGAGGCAAAGAGCACAATTTACGAACACACATAGTGTAAAGCAGTCGACTAGGCATAAGTATAGCTAGGCTGAGCTTCCAGTGAATTTCCAGGTGCAGGTGTAAGCAGGACTGAAGCAGGAGCTACAGAACTTCTAACAAAGCCAGAACCTGATAAGACTATCCAAGGATGAGAAATGTAACATAAGAACATTCAGGAAATAAGGCATCAGGCTTTTCTATGTGATCTTTTTTGTATTTGCACTTTTGTATGTCACTGTAGACCATTTATCCAGATGCATATCATAACTGCTGAGGGAGAGACACACGAAGAGACACACCCTTTCTGGGAATACAAATAGTCTACTTAGGTATCTCTTACTGGCAGATTTCCTCTAGAAATCTTTGGCCTTTAAAATGAAAGACAGTGGGTTCCAGTTGAACCCCGTGTACAGCACAGTGAATTAATGATAATTAGCAATATGTTTGTCAGACATGAGCTCTTCCACTTGCAGGTGGCCGAGTAGCACAGATGCAGACGCCCCCATAAAGCAGTGTCCCGCGTGCGGAGTCCACATCGAGCGTGACCAGGGCTGTGCTCAGATGCTCTGCAAGAGCTGCAAGCACACCTTCTGTTGGTATTGCCTTCAGAACCTGGATGTAAGGGCTCCTGCCTCCTGCTGGCCCAGACTGGGACTGCAGTTTCTGTAAATCTGGCTGTGATTTCACCATTGTTTCTGAGGTTCTGAGGTTTGTTTCCCTCCCATGGCAGGGGGACATATTTCTGAGACACTACGACAAGGGGCCATGCAAAAACAAGCTGGGTCACTCCCGTGCTTCAGTCATCTGGAATCGGACCCAGGTGGTGTTTCTTGCCCGTGTGTGTGCACACTGTCACCCAACCAGTTTGCCCAGTTTGGGCAGCAATAGGTGTCTTAAATAATAAATAAAAACTATAATCTTGTCAACTGAGAACAATGAACAACACATTCAGAGCAAACTGAAAGTAAACCTCGTTATCTCAGTAGCTTGGGAATAAGAACATAAGAATTTTACAATGGAATTCTGCCCGTCAAGCTCGTTTGGGGAGAACTTAACTAATAGATTTGTTAAAAACTTATCTAGCTCTGATTTAAAGGAACCCAGGAAGACTATTCCATACTCTAACTACATGCTGTGTAAAGAAGTGCTTTCTCAAATTCAGTTTAAAATGTTCTCCTTCTAATTTCCACTTATGACCACGAGTTTTAGTATTCAAACTAATACTGAAGTAGCCATTTGGCTGAACAGCATCCAGACCTGTTAGAATCTTATGTACCTGGATCATGTCCCCCCTAAATCTCCTTTGCGCAAGGCTGAACCGATTCAGCTCAGCTAACCTCTCCTCATAAGGCATGTACATGTCCTCATGTAGAAGGACCAGAATCACACTCACATGCTTATCTTGATCCATAGTTAAAGGCAGAATTACTGGTGGAGGCTCAGTTTGGGGTTGGGGCTAAGGTTGGACAAGTGACCCTGTAGCTATGTCTGCTTCATTTTCTATGGCTCAGTCCACAATGCAGCATGTCTTCACCTCTGCCAGGTGGTCGGCATCCTGGTTGGCGTCAGCCTCCTCGTCCTGGTGTCCTCCCCCCTGCTCCTACTGTTGTCACCATGCATCTTGTGCTGCGTCTGCAAGGGCTGCGCGGGCAATAAGAGGAAAAGGGAGCCGAACCAAGACGACTCCACCGTGTAGCTGCAGAGATTCCCTTCTTCAAAAATCGGTGTACAAATGCTTATACACTCTGGACACTAGGGGGCGTGCGTCCCCAGTTTTACCAGCTAACCAAAAGCCGATATATGTTATTCTTAAATTCAGGGGTGTAGCAACCAGGGAGACGGGGGGGGGGGGGGGGGGGGGGGGGGGGGGGGGGGGGGGGGGGGGGGGGGGGGGGGGGGGGGGG
>JAODKF010000051.1:6299426-6351531 GCA_026779585.1 Mormyrus proboscirostris
CACAGTTGTGCATGTGATCCCAGTTACCCGGTTAGTTAGTGCTCGGTTTAATCGACCTTCATGCCCTCAGGAGACCACAGTCTGACCATCTTCGTGACCTTTGCTCCCGGCCACGCCTACATCCCAGAGTACATGTCCTTTGGGATGCTCAACGACCTCAAAGTTTTCCACTATGAGAGCAGCTCCAGGATGTTTTCCAGCCCCATGAAACATCACACCTCCCTGTCATCGGTCTGGACGGACCTGCATGCCTGCACGGCTTTCAAAACCGAATACTTCCGACGGTTCTTAAATGATGCAAACTCAACATCAGGACTAAATGGTGAGATGTTTTAGGTTTTCGGGATGACCTCTCAATCAGCTAATAACAAAACAGTCGTTCTTAACTCCAGGCCTGGGAACTCACTGTTATTGGCTGATTGAGAGGCCATCCCAAAAAGCTGTACCCACACCAGCTCTCTGTGGATCAGGTTCCCTACCCCTGTATTAGACATTCTAAAACTACAGACGTTTGGACAAGGACATGTATTGTGATGTAATTTTCTGTACATTTAAGAGCTGTTCATTTTTTTTCTTCCAGGTCCAATATTGCAGCTTATGTATGGATGCAGGATAACAAATGAGGGAAAGCAGACCAACATTTACCGCTTTTCAGTGGACGGGAGGTACACGTTCACCCTGGACGAGGAGGACATGCGATGGAAGACCTGGGACACTTACACGGCCAACTTCAAGAAGATACTAGATGGTTTCCAGACTTGGAATCTAAATAATTTAAAGTACATGAAACAAGACTGTGTTCCCAGGTTAAAGAAATTCTATGAGTACGGGAAAGAGATAATTCACAGAAAAGGCAAGCAGTTTGTTTTTAAAATGAGCAATTAGATTTGTAACAAAACTAATTGAAGAGACTGAAGGGTATACAAGCAGCATTGGAAACAATGTGTGTAGGGACCTGATACCATAATCAGCATCTTGATGACTGGTCTAATGTGCCAATGTTCACCATATCACATATCCCATTCAGTTATCAGACCAAAACCTCCATGCCATTTTTGTCATGGCTGGAAAATCTCAGACCACTTTCCAACAGTTCTGTAAGATTTCCAAGGAAATACAGTTTAAAATATAATCCAAAATGATTCATTGCACGGTAGATGTGCAGATGCCCTTGTCTTTTTGAAAAAACTGGGAAAAAATGTTTTGTGTTTTTAAAATGGTTTTAAGTTTGCATGCGTCTGATCTCTATCTATATTTCAAATACAACAGAAAGGCCCAGTGTCACGATCAAGGCTAAAAGCGGCACAGTCACAGTCCTTGTCTGTATTGTGACCGGCTTTTACCCCCGAGAGGTGTCGGTGCGCTGGGAGCGGGACGGGAAGCCAGCCTCAGCCAACGTGACCTCCACAGGCCTCCTGCCCCACCCAGACCTCACCTACCAAGTGCGGGTGCGGCTGGAGGTGCCCCCTACAGGCCGGGACAGATACTCCTGCCATGTGGATCACAGCAGTCTAGTGGAACCTCTGCACGTCCACTGGGGTGAGGGAAAGCAGCTCTGTCTTTGTTTACTAAGGATGGGGGGGGGGGGGAGGGGGGGACACACACGCACAACCCACCCTGTATTCAAAACAGTGGTGTTTGTCCCACTTAAAATTTTCCAGGTTTCTGCTTTTAAAATTATTTGTTGGAAGAATTCAGATCTCATCTGACCCACTGACCGAGGGGAAAAAAATGTTTAGCTGACGATTTCAGTTCCATACGCGTAAACGAATGTATACCGTCGGACTGGTACATACAAGGTCATATAGGATAATATGATAATATGAGAGGACTGATCTGTACCCCCAATACTGAAAAAACAGTGATGCCCTTGTACATACCGAATACCCTGAGCAGTTAAGCACAAGCAGTATTCATGTGCCTGATCAGCATGGCCCAGGTTGCTATGCAGCTTCGCAGGTCCCCTGTAGAGCCCAAAGCCCTGGCCCCAGCACAGAAACGATGACCTAATGATTGCTCCATCCCCTTCAGAGCCACCCTCGGCTGGACTGACCTCCAGGCGGGCAGGTTCAGTGGCAGTGTGCGGACTGGTGGTTCTTCTGTTCCTTATGGTGCTGCTTTGCCTCTTGGGGAGATGTAAGCAAGGTAAGGGTGGCATGGTTTGGTTTATGAGTACATCTAAAAGTGCCGGCATGTGCTTATGATGTTTTAACATTCATCTTTTTCATTTCAAATAAAATGCTTCCTTCGATTTGAAATCTCGGATCAGCTGGTTGACATTAATTTAATTACAATAATGTTTTTACATCTGTAGCAAGTAATTTTAAATAACTCGGTAGAAATGGTATTTAATAAAGCGGCAAAGTAACACTGAGATAAAATATCAACCCAATGTGAATTTCGATGAGAGTGCAGTAAGACCTACACTTGTCAATCTCTTTAAAACGAAAGTATTGCACGACTGCTGTCATTTTAGTACTTCGACACAAGGTGGCGGCATGAATGCACTATGGGAGGGGCTATAAATGAACATGCCCTTAAAATAAATGGTGTTATTTGAGTAATAACCACACTGTAGGTCAGGCAGATTGTGAATTGCTTGTAATATACAGACTTGTATTTGTTGTTTAATGACGACTGGGTAAGAAGTCGATTTAGTTTTATAATGAAGACAACTGGGTTCTCTTTCCATCTGCAGGTGAGCCAGCTCACAGTGTGTGGCAGTGACGCCTGATCAGCAGTCTACGTGTGCAAGCTTTATACTTGGAAAGCCGTTTCTCAGAATTGTGTCTGAAACCACTCAAGGCTAAGGTGCAGGTTAGGGCCTTTTCCTAGTGGCCATAAACTTTAATACCATGTATTAGTTTTTAAGGTTTAGAAAGTACTTAGTAGTGCTTTGTAGTGATAGTAATGTTAAGTGTTATTTATTACTTTATTTTTTAAAAAACTTTAGACAATATATTCATACACTGAAGTGGGTACTAGCTCTTTCTGGAAAAGTTTAAGTAAAAATATCAGCCATTAAAGGGATGGTGAGTCTGTAAGCTGTGCAGCGTAGATGGGGGGCAGGTCGCAAGCTTCAAAGCAAGACAACAGCAACAGCTGATCAGACAGACAGCCAAACAATGCATTCAAAAACAAAAGTGATAGAGTAACAGAAGCATAAATGCATAACACCACAGGTAGAAGACCTTCGAGCAAAGAGCATCGTTTGAACATCAAGCAATGGTTTCTGATTCGGGAAGAACCTGTTAGGGGGGAAAAAAAAAAGTGATGAATGTCAAGATCTTCCTTTCGATTTGTTCCCTCCAGAAAATCACTCATAACTGGGATGTTAAGGTAATTCCAGAGCCAGTCATTGGTGACATTTAACACAACCACACCATTAACCCGGGCATCTTAAGTTACGTGAAGCAACAGAGCAGAGGTCAGACATCTTACATGATTACACGCTGATAACAAACGTCAGATGACAAATTACATTTATTGTTATTTGAACATCAATAGTGCATTGTAGTCTGGCAGATGGAAATGCACATTTAATTTCTTTTTTTTTTTTTTTAAGTTTTCCCCAACTCAATAGGTATGATACTATTGCTATGGAAGACCAAATATGTTTAGTAAGGTGCTGAAATACTGGTATGATAGAACGGTCCTGAGCTAGTCTGCGTTCTGTTCACGGTAGCGATAAAAGAGACCGTGAACGTGGGTGGCAGTCAGCATCTTTCACGTGCAACATGCAGGCTGGCCGTCTCAGAACATCATTATAGGAAAGAAAAAAAAAAAAAAAACACCAGATTATTAACCTGAGTCACTGAAAAACATGGCTGACTGGAAAAGTCACATGTGGATCAGTGAGGATGATGTTAGAGATATACCAGTGGACTCCTGGAGTTAAGGAGAGCGCAGCAAGTGAGAGAGCCATCAGTCACAACTGATTAATTCACACTTTGTACATTATACGACTATGGGAAGAAATCAAAATTTTGCAGTGTACCCAGTAGTATATGTCATTTATTAATAGCTGAAATATCAGCACAAGACTGCAGTCACACTAAACAGCAAAAAACAATAGGTCTATTACGCTCATATATAAATATATACTCGCTATATGTTTATGTAAAACAATAACCCACAACTTAGGCTTATACTCGAGAGAAAACTATTTTCTCTGAAGGAACGACAGGCTGACAAAACACCCATCAGCAGGAAGTGGGGGGTTACATGACAGTAAGTTGCATATTGATCCACGGACGTATATTGGGAAGAGGTACCGCCGATGGCGCTGGACCTCGCAGAGGCTGCCAGTTGGCTCAGCACACACATACACCCAATGAATGAAACGTCACAATTATGGCCATTTCGGGTATACCTACATGTGCGGTGCATACTTAGGATGGTGGTACGGTGGTGAAGGACAGGAATGGAATACATGGTCTCTCACTTCGCTTCATGAGGAATTACTCCCCAAAGAGGCCAGAAAGCCAGCCTCAGTCAGATGGGCCGGTCGATGGTGAAGATACTGTGAAGTCGAACCCAGAGCTCATCTCCCTTGCAGTTTGTAGATATTCACTGTCTAAGGGTCATTATCCTATCAGGGATGAAGTGTACAGGGTTCCAGAAGACGTTGGGGTGTCTATAGGGGGGGCTGCAGCTGGTCTCCCTCACGGACTCTCCGTCCGATGTCTCGGTTCAGCTGGCGTACCCCCCCATGGCGTCACACTCAAGCCACACACAGCTTTAATGAAACTCACAGACAGTCACTGCATGAACAGAAACGCCATGTGGATACAGTGCAAATACACATAAGCAGCGTCCACTGTGCCACCCGGGGGCATCCCGGACCCCGCAGGGCTGGGCACTCGAGCCCTGGGGAGGGGGGGGGGGGTGCGAGTTTGGTCCATCGATTCCCCAGGGCTGCTATTCAAATGACCAGATCTCGATGTCTTGCACAAAGAAGTCCTCCTTTTTTGACAGTAAGGGGTTGCCAAAGGTTTTGCAGGAATGACTCCGGCCGTGATACAGATCTCCATCCAGCCAGAGGCCAAATTCTCCCCTTGGAGAAGGAAAAATAAAATGTATTTGTACAGAAATAATGCAGAGGGCTTTCGTGTCAGGAATTAACGAGTCCTTGTGATAATCACAACCTCACACTGCCACAACCATGTGAATCCAGCACAGTCACACCTGCTCATAAGCAATCACACTCTGGACAGATTAACACGTCCAGACAAAGAGCCCAGTCTAACAGGGTATAGTCCACATGAAAATGCAGCTACTCAGTGTTTTTCCAGTGAAAAGCACCCAGCTGTTTGAATGCAGACCAGATTCTGTGCAGACAGTGCTGTCTTTACTTCCAAAACCCGGCAGTAACAGGGGCGGCGTTCAGTCGGTGCTCTTATCTTATGGCTGGCGTGACGGAGATGGAGACCGAGAGATGGGGGAGGAGTGAGGTTAGGATGTAGCACTAGAAAGAACTATGAACCTGCTTGAGGATTACGGCCAAAGCACCTTCCAGGTTGGAGCAGAGCCTTGGGTGAACATCCTACACACCTTCCTCCGCCTCTAATGTCTCACGTCCTTCTGCGAACTTACTCCATGGCATCTCAGCATGCTCACTGACCTGCAGTGCGTTCTTACTCAAAGACAAACTCACCCCCCGCCTCCAAACGCCAAGGAATCCATGTCTCCCTTGATGAAAAACATGTTGTCTCCCGTCCATCTGAACACCTGAAAAGAGGATCATCGTCATCATAATCACTGTCATCATCGGAGCTACCAGTCGCTCGTCTATTAACATCTCCCTCCTTTCCAAAATACAAATTTCTTCATTTCACATGTCAAAGAATTTTTTTTTTTATACTGAAGACTAATACGTACCTCTAGTTCTGGACAGAAGGTAAAAAGGAATGTTTCTCCAGTACCGTAGAATCCTTCGCTGACTTTAAATGGTTCTGATGCCAGTGCCCCAAACAGCTGTACACACACATATCATCAATAACAGTTTTGTCCTCATAGCTGTTCAGGTCCAAAAACAAGTGTGACGTCAAGCTCACATGAATGGCAGTATCTGTTCTCACCTGGCCATCACCGTCCTTGATGATCATGAGCACGGGCGAATCCTGGGCCTGCATGGTCCTGTACAGTGTCTTGATACTCATACCGTGCTTAGACGTGCTGAATGCCAGTGACCAGGGGTACCCAAATGTTCTGGGTGGCAGGGTCTTTGCAAGCTGTTAGAGGAGATTGGGGGGGTGGGGGATGGGGTGGGAGTGATGTTGATGATGATCAAGGCTGTAGACAGTGGGGACCAAAACATAAGGAAACGTGTCTTCCTCCCCCATGGACCTCAACGGCCTAGATAGATAATGTCAAGATCCAAGGCCTGATACCATAACAGATTTCTGAGTTTTAAACAATACTACAAAGAAGATTAAGAGGAGTCAAATCCATTACAGGAAAATCACAAGCATTCCATCTGTTGCTCTGAATAAGCTTCAGTATTTCAGCTTCCTTTATATCCAACTGTTCCCCAGCTCTTAAGGACCAAGCAGCTTGTGTCCAGTTGTGGTCTTGCAGAGAGAAACAGGCTTCGCTCCCTAGTTCTATAGCAGGCAGAGTGTTGGACCACAGTAGAGGAATCGATCAAGTAAACGAAAAAAGGGGGCTGCGCTTTGCGTCAAAATACTTTGTTGTGGTCTTGAAAATGCCAAGAGATCCGCTTCAATGCACAAACGTGACGGAACGTGGCAGGTACAGTAAACCAACGGTACTATCAGTCAGTGTCAGACGCATTCATGTGGGTGGAAAACAGACAGAACAAACTGAAATGTGGGATATGATCAAAAGGCTGTAGGCCCGGCGGAGCATTTGAAAGCAGAGCCCGGGGCAAACAAGGACCGATAAGCTGATAAAATCAAGCTTGTCAGAGGACGCACCTTCCCGAGAGGTTTAGAACTACGCCAATGCTGATGGTGGATCCCCGCCCCCAACAATCCTACCTTCTCAATTTGCTCCACCTGCAGCAGGCTGCTGGGCTCGCTGAGGGTGGGCTTCAGTGCCTCCAGCTCCAGCTCGGCCATGTTGGAGGTGCCATGTTTCGTGGTGAGCTCCTCCTTGGTGGTTATCTGATGAGGCAGTGATGCCATTAGAGGAGGCTGGATGAAGGGCAGCCGAGCAAACGGAGGGACCGATGCATTGTGGGCCAGCAGCGTCCATGTCGTTTAAAGAATTCACAGAATTAAACACCCTTCCTGTACCCTCTCAGAGGATCCACGCCTGACCTGTCCATGATTATTGGCGGAAAGCTCTCCTACACCACTGTTACCATAACAAACCTAACAGAAACACCTCAAGATCACCACAAATGTGGAGAAGCCCCCACTCTGGTCACTTTGGCAAGTGTCTCTGTTAAATTAAATGTGGCCGCCTGGATCCTACCGCTCCAGAGCAATCGGAAGAGTGAAAGATGGAGATTAGGAGGATACGAGAGCAACATGACTGCTGCTATAACTGTCCAGATCCTCTGTCCAATGTTGTTTAATGGTCTCAGCCTTTCACTAGGTCTAAACCAGTGTTTCTCGAGGACCCCAAACAGTCCACATTTTTGCTCCCTCCCAGCTCCCAGCACACCTGAACCAAACAATGAAGCAAACAAAAACACTGAATAACTGGTACACGTGTGTTGGGAGCAAAAATGTGGACTGTCTGGGGGACCTTGAGCACTGGGTTGACAAACAGTAGTCTAAATTAAACATTCAGGAATTTAAACACACTGTATTCTACATTAGACTGGAGGGACGTCAACTTTAACAGCTTAGTCTGACATGGTTAATATTCAAATAAATGGATAATACATTTGCTGCACAAGGCAAACCGGTGAATGAGGAAGAATGGGGAACAAACAGACACGGTGATCTGCTGTTAGGGTACATCACAGCAAGCTTACTCCCCCAAACCACCCCCCCAGAGAGACAGCGATGGGAGGGAGGGCAGGCAGTAAGAGACAGCACATCAAACAGGGATAGAACCAAGGATGGACATGAGAAACGTGAGAAGAGCAGCTTGAGTGCCTTCCATGCTGATGAGTATCAGGGCCGAGCAGCGCAAGCACCACATGCCGAACCAACTGGCTCCCAGGCGACTCGTGTTGGCTGAAGACGGCCGGTCAAGGCGGCAAGATGGGGCTCCATCTCACTCCGTCATAAGTGTTTCTTTCTGATCTTAGTTTAACGAATCGCTGTTGTATGCCCATTCTTCAGCAAACAGGCCTGCTACACAGCGAAACAATGCCAACCCACCCCGCCAACCCAAAACTGTCACCACTACTGGGGGAGCAGTGGATGGACAGAACTGGAGAAGAGGAACAGCAAAGAGGATGTAGAAAATTCCACAGGAAATGGGGGTGTCCGGGAGGGGGGGGGAGCAGGGGTGTGCCAATCACAGTCGTCCATGCTATGGAATTTTCTGAGGAAACTGTAGTTTCACTGCGTTTCTCCTGATGATCAGTCAACGTGCTGGGACATAGTGCTAAGGGACGGGGGGAGCTAGTTTTGGGGGTTTATGAGAACTAGCGCTGGGTGGGGCACCTGTAGACGCCTGCAGAGAGCGCGCAGGTCCTCGCTGTTTAGCGCATCGACCCGACGTTGGTACTCATCCTCTGAGACCACCTGGTGCAGAGACAGGAAGATGAGCAACGGTGCCTCTAGACTGAGAATAGCAAAGTGGAGAGAACACAATAAGCCTGGAGAAGCTCCATCAACATGGGCTTAAGCACAGACTCCTGACCCCCCCCCCCCCAAAAAAAAACATACAAATAAACAAACTCCATACACGCCTCAAAAGCCTTATATACAGAACTGTGTAACGTCTCAGATCCATGATCTCCGGGAAGAGAAGTATGCCGTATTGCCTGCCTATCAGAGCTGTGTAGTGAGGCGGCCACTTAAAGTACCACAACTCTCAGAGCTGGTTATATCAAACTGGACCTCTGTACGGACCAGCTGCCAAAAGCATCATTTATACACAACCAGACTCAAATCGCACAGAACCTTGAAGTCGCATAACAGCATTCTCTCACAGCATAATTTTCTTTAATACGTGATATCATAGTTGGGTGATATTCTGTAGTCCTGCGCAGCTTCTCAAAGGCTATTTAATCTATAAATGAAGCAGCTTTTCCTGCAATTAACCAATTAACTACTGTAGTTTAAAAATGAATCTGAACAATTCTCCACCCCAGCTTAGGGGCTGGGCTATACATCGACTTATCATCGGATAAAATTTAAATGATTAGAAAATGAGACATTTTGTTAAAGTGTTGGTAATGAACATTGTTTGATAGCAGACATCAGCCTATCACATCACAGAAATTAATGCAATTCCAACCAATCACATGGTAATCTTTTATAAATAGACAGCCTACACCCAACAAATGCAGAGACATTGGTGGGGTGGCGTTACGTTGGGAATTTAAAGTCCAACACGCAACGGATTGGTGCTGTGTACTGTAACCAATTTCACAACTCGAAGCACTGCCATCCAGTAGAACATATAGAATGCAAGTGTTTACAAGCACAAACAGCAGCAATTAGGATTGCAGCTTTATATTTGAATAAACATGGGACAAATTGTGTCTGGTATTGATTCAGAATGGTACACAGCACTTAATTTATCACTACGGGATGGGTGGCAACTCTATCAGCAACGTCAGGTAAAAACTCAAGCAACAAACCTCATATACATACATATATACATACAGTTCATTCTATGTCATCTTTTTTCATGTTCTGAACTTGTTTAAGTATGTTTAAGGGCAATTCCTAAACTAATAGGACCGATGTTACGTTAAGGTCTTCTGAAAGTTGGAAGACAACTGTCTGACTGTTACGTTAATAGAACATTATTTCCATATTTTTACATTTGAAGGTTCTGTCATTGCTAGCATGATAATGTTACTACCGGAATATTCTTTTAATGCAAGTAATGTTGAAATTACTGATTATTGATAATTTTATGTATATATTTTACAGATATTTTATTTATGTATTTTGTAGATTTATATAGGGTATAATGGTGCTTTATGTGTATACAGGAAACCCCCCCCCCCCAGCCCCTTAGAGGATAAGCTACAGCGCAGCTGCCCAGCCTTCCATGCCCTTTCTTTGATCACACACCATCAGTGTTATTTTTAGCTGTAGTTGTAGTAGTAGGATAAAGTTCTAGGAACATCGAGAAAACTGGACAATGATCATTTCCATACCTTAATCGAAACATTCAATAAGCGTTCCTAGAACAAACAATTGTTAGTTGGGTCTAAGGGAATTTTAAGCACAAGCAGAGCCTTTAAGTAAAGAAATAACGACTAGAATTATATTGATATCAACTGATATGGGAGGGAAAAAAATTACAATCGCAATAAAATATTTTCCAATATCACCCAGTCCTCATGTAACTCGTTTCATGCTGGGTCTCAGGACAATACCATATCTTTGAAACCTCAGCCTCAAAAGAACAAAATTAACCCATTTTATACAATAAGTTCCAAATTTAAGTACAACTTGGGTAACACTTTACTTGACTGGGCACAAATAATATAGTATTATACTATTACCTAAGTATTAATTAACCACAAAAGTCTAAGTTACATACTGATCTCATGTTAATTCATTAATGAATCGTGATGCACATTTTATTTCAAGCAGTTACTGTATTTGTTAATATATGTTTACTTACTAAGTATTTGTGCCCCATCGAGTAAAGTGTCATCACAACATGAAAAAACAGTAATCCGTACCAGTTGCCCGTGTTCTAAGCATTACAAGGATCCAATTTAATCCGGACAACTCAAATACACAGCCTCAACTTTTATTCTTTGTATGTTTTCATAACATTTCATTTCAGCGAAAATAACGGCATCTCTCAAACACTCACAAACTTTCCTATACCCAGCAAGAACATCAGTAAATGCAAAACCCTGAACACACAAACATAATATTGTATGAAACATCATAACGTGTATTTAAAAGACATTTAGTCATAAAAGTTCAAGACTAAACAACCCATCCCCCAAAATAATGAGCCCCGGTCCTATTATTCTGTAAATAAAACAATGTAGCCTCAGGGGGCCGCCAACACCAGGGGGTGGTCAGACGGACACTCTCTATAAATCTCATCACAGACCTCTGGAGCAACGACAAAGCGAAAATTACCAATGCATAGCTGTACTTCGGGTTTAATTTCTTTCCTTCCTTCAACCTTCTCCAGGAAAACATGTTTTAGCCGATATTTACATTTCCCGGTTATTTTAACGATTCACACGGTCAGAAAATCACCGGCATCACTGGCGCCCAACTAACCAAAATAGTAGAAGAAGCGGCGACCTTTTAGGTCCCCCGTATCGAGATGTTTGACTGACCGACAGCCAATCGGAAGGTAAGGGGTCTACAAACGTCAACGTCAATACGCCGCTGGACCCCCGAGGGCGGGACTTCCTCAGGTTGTCCTCGTGTGTTTACACTCGGTAAGAGTGTGATTTAAAGCTACATGGAAGGCCAAGTTCGGACGTGGAAGTGTGAAGGCTTAATCTGCGTCGTAGTCTTATCTGAGAAAATCTAATATAGCCACGCAAACGATGTACTGACAAAGATACGCGCATAAAAATTAGAAAATACTTCACTGAAAACAGAGCACAGTGCTTTTGTTAGCTCAAACCAATCTGTTTGCCATATTAGAAATCCACACTTAGATTCAGAACAAAAACTACTGGCG
Organism: Mormyrus proboscirostris; assembly: GCA_026779585.1. Taxonomy (NCBI): domain Eukaryota; kingdom Metazoa; phylum Chordata; class Actinopteri; order Osteoglossiformes; family Mormyridae; genus Mormyrus; species Mormyrus proboscirostris. The sequence continues at coordinate 6,311,196 of JAODKF010000051.1, forward strand.
AGGCTTATCGGAGTCCTCATTTCTGGCGTCAGTTTTACAATACTGGATCTCTGAGATCATGTGGGACCGCACACTTTTGCCCAAGCTACAGTGAAATAAAGGCTCCATTGTGACATCTGAAGGTCTGCACAAAAGTGTGCCCTGAAATCAGTGGTGCTGCAAGAGTATTCATGCCTTACGGCTCATTTTAGAGGCGTCATCTAATATGTTAAAGGAGGCCTTCAGCATTGTGACCGGCTCATTTCTTGTAAAAGGGCTTTCACAGTGACGGATGACGAACCACAGTCACAGTCAGTGATAAAATGTAGTATAATTACCTTTTTTTGCTCACAGACAGGTCTCCTAATTGCTTCAAGTGATGCTTTCTATAAGTGATTTAAAATTTGGGTCCTAATGCCAAATCTGGGTTTGAAAGAATGACTTGTAGATGAAGACAGCCCACGTATATGTTAATTTAACAGATGTCTGCACTGTTACTGTTGAAGTAAGTATATTATTTCAATAATAAAAGTCCTTGAAAGTAAAATTAAAAGTTGACTAAAACTAACAAATGTTGTATAATTAGATAACATTTCCGTGCAGCTGTATATTATGTAAAATAAAATAACAGCATTACCCATAAACACAGTGATGCCCATGGTGAAGTGAACTATCAAGCAGAATCAAAGTGTTTCACAACAGACATGACACCAGAGAAATGGAAATGGAGACATTTCAAGGGCTAAGATGACACATAAAAATACACATATTTACTCTGCTGTTTTTTGCAACATCAGCAAATCACAAAGATACGCAGATCTTCCCTTTGCCCTTAGACAACACTGTTACAAGCCGCATATTTGGGTGTAATTCACTTCAGACAAGCTCACCTCCCACTCTTTCGTCGAAATATCTGTCTTCTCCTCCTCGCTGACTCCTATATGCTCATTCCTCTTGACCACCTTGAATCCTGGTTCTTGGGCCTGGATCACACCCCTATCCCCGTAAGTCTCTGGGCTCCACTGGACGAAGAACAGGTATAGGTGGTCTGACCTGAAACATAAGAATTAGCTGACCATTATTGTGGCTATAACATCGCGGACAGTTTTCCTGCCACACATGCCATTGTCAGAGAAATGGTGCCAGCTTGGGAAACCTCAGCCACTTCCTCACGATGCCAGGCAACTCTGACAGCTGTCCTTCATAAGAAAATTAAACCCATAGAGGTATAATAAGATTTTGAGGGAGAATGATGTGCTTTAATGTATTTAATGATTCTTCATTTAAATACTTCCCATTGAACTTGCATGGAATAATGCTATATATATATATATATATATATATATATATATATATATATATATATATGTAGGACAATAACCACTCTGTAGATTACACATTTATTCATAGTGACTTTTAATTTGTATCAGTTTCCCTCTATTAAAACTGGGTACCGCGGTACTGTTTATGCACCACTGATGATAAAACCACCTTTTCATTTATGCATAATTATTGAGGTATTTTATGAAACACTTATTATATACTTTTATTACTGAAAATTGTTTTCGCTGTGGTCTCACACTTCAGTCTCTACGTGTAAACGTTGGATGTTCTCCTCATGTTCACGTCGATTTCCTCTTTGTGCTCCAGCTTTCAGCTGTCCAAAGATGTGCAGTTTGCAGATTAGTGTCTCTACATTGTCCTTAGTGTGTATGCATGTGCCTGGCATCTCTCCAAGGGTCCCCCCCCCCATGCTTGTTGAGATTCCAGGGTCCATGTTTACTGAAAAGTGACTGATGTAATCTTTACCACCATCTGCACTATCATCATCATTGACATCATCGTTATTATCATCATCATCGACATCATCATTGACATCATCGTTATCATCATCATCATTGACATCATCGTTATTATCATCATCATCGACATCATCATTATTATCATCATCATCATCATCATCGACATCATCATTATTATCATCATCACCATTATCATCATCAGCAGCAGGAGCAGCAGCAGCATCTTTACCTCTCCTGTGGGACAGTGAACCAGTACTCATGCTTCCTGCCCCTCTGGGCATACTGCTGCATGGAGGCACTGGCTTGCGACACGAAGGTCTTCTTCATGGGCCTGCCGACCCGCAGGCACAGGAACCTGTGTGTTTGCTGCCTTTGTTTCTCCCCGCATGCCTCCATTCCTGTGACAGGGGAGGGAGGGAGGTAGGGGGGTTTCAAGAAAAATGCCACCTGACCATGGAACAGGCAGAGACACTACAGCACCATGAAGGAGAACCAATAAAGACCCTCGGGTGATGCACACTGGCGTGACCGATCCGACCAGCCAGTAAAATAGCCTCAATGACCTCATCTCCTGTGATGTCAGTCTGCAGCTGGTAAATGACCTGAACAGAGTTTTTAAAGGTGAACTTCCTTTGATCAAAGCTGGAAGATAGCCCTAAATCTGACCTCATTCAGCCCCAGTCTCCCATGTGCTTCAGGTCATATTTTTCCCAATCATGTATGTCAATATGTAAGTTATTCCTGCTCAATCCAGTAAACCATGGATGAGAGACATCTTGTATGTGCCATAGCAACCAGATATCTGACATGCTAGGAAACCCGTAGTATCTGTAGAGCATGTCTGTTGCTATATGAATGAAGTACATTTGAAGGTAATTGTTTTTCTGGGAATAAAAATCTATAATCTAATCCAAAATTTCACAATAACAGTCCAGATCATCAGAAGAATTTCTTCCATTTACTGCACACTGGCTGGCTTATTAATAAGAGCATTAACCACAAATTTAAGATATGAAACAAAATCATATAGTGTTAATATTTAAGCTCATCCTCTTTACTATATAAGAGAGCTTGACATGGAAGACATGGAAGCCTGTCCCAAAGTTAGGCTGTCACCAGAAGGGGGCGCACTCAAATCTTAATTTGTTACTGTTTTAGAGTTAGGAAAAAGCACTCAGGGTTTCCGCTATATATTCGATATAAACCACACCATAGAGCAACAGTGTACTGTCCCCCTGTGTGGGTTGAGGTAGTTTTTGATTTTCAATGCCTATTAAAAAGATACAGAATTAGAACAGCTTCTAATGGCCATCTTAAAACAAAACAAACATGTCCACCTCAGGCCAGCTCTCTTCCTACCTTCAGCCGTTCCCTGGCTCTCAAGCACCTCTGAGTGTCCGGCTGCATCCTGGTTCTGGTCCAGTTCTTTCTTCAGGTCACTGGTCTGTGGCTCCTCTTCTGTCCTGACTTGTGGCCCCTCATCTGCCCCGACTTTCTGAGTTTCCTCTTTCCCAAGTCCCTCTTGTGACTTGGAGATGCAGCACTCGACCCCATCTGCCCCACCAGCAGGGGGCGCACTCTGGGCATTTTCCAGAGAACTGCTCTCTGCCTCAGGTTCCTTTGCCTCCGGGGCTTTAACCTGGTTGATGGTCTGCACTGACTCCGAGGAGGCACCGGACGACTTGTTGAGGTGCAGCTCGTCGGAAGAGGGCAGCTCCTCCCGGATGGGGGAGAGCTCCGACTCAGTGAAGACCTCCTCGGAGACGGAGCCCTCGGTGCTGCGTGGAGCTGTGCTGCCACTGTCATTGCCCGTGTCCTGAGGGCACGGTCCCATTATGTCGGTACGCGTGGGTCTCTTCGGGGGACCGGGGTCAGACCCTGACAAGAGGGCTTCTAGATCTCTGCAGAGAAGCAAGAACATTTGGTGCATGAGTTAAGCGTGCTACTCTGCCACCAAAATATCCTCAGAAAAACGATAAATCAGTAAATCAGCATATAATCCTCCCCGGCCCTACATAGAAAAAGCGGTTATGAAAATGAGGTACACAAATGGAAAGGGAAATCAGTAGAATTATATAGACTTGTGTCAGAAATGCTAAATTGCTGGATGATTGTGCTGGTCCCATTTAAACGAGACCTTTCAAAGCAAAGACCTTAAAAAGGAGGTGCTTAAGGAATGCTAGCACAGTCTGTGGGGGCAAAATGGGTCAGCACTGGGTGGTATAGGAATCGCTGCCTCCTGCCTGGACGCTCTGTGATTGAGAAGGCACAGATATCTCACGGTCACTGACGCCTCTTACGCGGGGATGGACTCCCGGATCTTGACGTCGCTTATCTCCCTGTATGCAGTGGCAGACATGATCTCCTCCAGAGGGCACATGATGCCGTATTCCTCGCAGCCACGCTCCAGCACCAGGGGGTCCGCCCGGTGGGGGTCGAACATGATGTTGTTGGGCGTGACCAGGAGCACCCCGCTGATGATGCCCTGGTGAGATGCCGTAGAGCGGTCAGCGAAGGTGGAGTGGGGGGGGGGGGAGCTCCCCAACCGGCAACGTCGCTCACCTTGCCGTCCGTGATGTACTTGCAGTTGATTTTGAGGAACTTCTCCGTCAGCGCCTCCTCCTCCTCGGAGGTGGATGACACCACCCGGGTGCTGCGGGGAGGGATGTGGACCTGGGGAACTGGAATGTCCTTCTGAGGAAATCCATCTGAATCCTGGAGAGCAGCCAGATATCACAGAGGGCAGACGCCTGATAAAGTACCCCCAGAGTGTGTCCGTCACCCAGCAGGCCCTGACAGGAACGTCTTGAGGCGGCCATCGCGCCTCCCTGACTCACTGGTACTTCATTACCTGCTGTTCAGATACAGGTTCTCCACAGGCTGGTGGTTCTCACTGTGTGATTTATGAGAGTGTGAGATGGAGGTGGGGATATCTGCTGTCCAAGAGTACAATGTTGAGTCAATTTCCCTGTCCCCACTTTCACTGGTACAGTAAATCCCACCTCCCCCCCCTCCCCCGTCCAGCCTGCCCACATTAGCACACAGTGTGTGCTCCTTCCCAGACAGCCAAAGCCGACTCAAGTTTTTTTAAGCTTTGGGTTATGTTCTGGTGTTCTGCTGCTGTTTGGTGTTATGACCGTTTTCTGGTCACATCTATAGAACATGGATATGCGCTCTTACAGGCAACGGGAAGCAGCTATTGTAAGTTCTCAGACATTACAGAAAGTGCATAACCAGAGCTGAAAGGTGTATTAAAAAAAAACAACTCTATGGAGAAATGTCCAAGCAAACAAGGCCACAAGGTTCTGTATTTTCCAGGCATCATCCACAGAATGCATTAAGAGAGTTTGGCAATATAGTTTGTCCTCGCCACTTAGTTAAACTTTCCAACAAGTGCCACCGGTATTGAGATTTACTTGCCCTAAAGCAATAAACTTCTTTGGTGGAGCATCTAGGTATATGAGCCTGCACTCGTCTTTTTGCCGTTTTTTTCATCCCTCCTTCCTCCCATTGACTTTCATTTATTTTCAGATACTTCCTGGACACTGTACGGGTTACAGCCACTAAACCTCATAAGCAGCCTACAGCCATGTCATCCAACACTCAACAGAGGAGAAATTGGCCCACATTGATCTTTTTGTCAGAATCACATTTCCTCCAGGATGTATGTGGTTCTCTAGTTAACTCTCCTCCTCCTCAGGGAGTTGCGATAAAATATTGGACTCGGGGGGTAATTCCTGAGAGCCAGGAAACAAATATGCCAACATCACAGCAATCAACAATCTACTCATAATGAAATCTATATCAGAGTAACAGTAGAATTGCTCCTCTGTGGTTTTATAAGGAACAACAAAGGCATTTGTTTTTTTATGAGATGCATTGCACTGTAGCTGAACGTACCGTGGTGAGTTTGTCAAGGTCGGCCTCAGAAGAGGTGGGAGACAGGGGGCTGACAGGACTCAGGGAGGGGGAGCTCTCAGCGCTGGAGATGTAGTCAGGATCGGGGACGTACAGAATCTGTAAATGCATTCAATGGGCTGTCTTTATGTGTCTTATGGGGGCCCAGAGACACACAGACATACTCATATGACACACATGATGTCAACACGGGCACATTAGCAGTGAAGGGGGAAGGTGCAGATACTTCAGGAGGACCTGCTGGGGGAGGTCAATGACTTGTGAAGTCTGCTTGGAGGGGTTGGGTGAAATGCTGAAATTTATGCAAGGCTTCTTGACCCATTTGAGCCCACTAAAACATGGAGCAGCAAGTGGTCCCCCCTCACCCTCTCAGCGCCCACCTTCAGCACGCTGGAGGACCTCTGTGGATGTGGAACATGGAGGAGGTGCAACTCAACCTTTTAATTATGCAGCACTGAAAATAAGATCTGCTTGGAGGATCTCAGCTGTTTCACTGAGTTCTTGAGTAAAACTGTAGGAAGCCATGAGGGGATTGTGCGACCATCACATGGACATTAAAGAAGACTGTCCTCAGTGGAGGACAGAAATTGAGATTTTTGAAGTGACCTCACATGTATGTTTGGCGAGAGGAATGGGAAATGGAATGCATACGAAGGCGCGTAAGAAGAGCCGCGGCCGGGCGGAAGTGACCCGAACCTGTCCGGGAACGACGGCTCTGGAAAAGAGCTTGTTCAGCTGGACGAGCGCATTGGGGGTGGTGTCAAACTTCAGGGCGATGCTGTTCAGCGTGTCCCGCGACTCCACCTGAGCCAAGAAGAAAATAGTGCAATCAAACAGGAAGTATCACATTTTGGACTTCCATGGGTGGGTTATAGGGATAGTAAGATTCACCGATTAACATCGGTGCGCCGGCATAAAAGTTCACGATTCAAAAGTTCAATATTGCCCTGATTAAAAAAACAGATACAAATATTCTTTTGCATCGCATCATGTCGAATCGCACTGCATCGCAATAGGGGTGAATCATTTCGCAACGCAGTGGTGCTACATATGTATCTTTAACGCATATGATCATTGGCAATGCATGATGATGTGTATCGCATTAGCCTCAGTGATGGAGATCCACATCCCTAGGTGGATAGTTTCATTCAGCACATCTCACAGTTTACATCAGTGAACAAGTGGCTTCCCACTAGCCATAGTCTTCACAGTCACTAATCTTATTTTGGTTTCTGGTTAGATGTTTCCATCTCCATCCTGTTGGAGGATTGTATTTGTCTATCACACACTTTTATTAATCCAACATCAACTTCTCAACCAGTGTACAGTCTTTAGACCAATTGAGAGATAAGAGTCCCGTTCCTGTGCCCAACAGTGAAATCACTCTGTCAGATCAAGGATTTAAACCAGAAACCTTCTGTTCACCGGCAGAGATTCCTTACCCATTAAACCACATGCTGCCTGCCTGACTGCCTAAAGTGCCAGTCGCCCTGCCAAGGCACCTACGTAACCTCCAAATGATGCAAAAGTTTGTAGCCACGCTCAGCCTGAGTGGCATTTATGTTTGTTTGTTAGGTTAAAGCCCCAGGCATGTAAATGTATATACAGTCACATGCTGGCAAACACTAATCCTAAAATAGCGGCAATGGATCTGAAGGGGCCATGGGATCAGCGACTCCTAGTGGAGAGTCAGGTACGAATCTCCAGATCCTTACAGCTGGCCGAGAGCGCAGTACATGCCTCACAGTGCTATTCCCAATAAATGACAGATAGGGAGGGAACTGGATGGGTATTTACAGCAATGCTCTCATATAATACTAGCAATCTACCAATAAATATGTTAATGACAAATATTACATACCAATACATGTCTTCATTAATTACATAATTTCAATTTCTATATTAATAACATTATTACAGTAATGAGTCCACTATGATACCGGTGTGAATGTGTTAAACCTGAAGCAGTTTATACATTGCAACACTAGTGTCTCCTAAAATCCATCACTGTCTGAGTTCCACCCTGTTCTCTGAGACTAGAAACCCCGGTTTTATTGTATTGTGGTGACAAATCAGATTTGTTGGAGCCAAACGCATTTACGTTTGCCAGCCTAATAATTAAAGTATACAAATATAAATCCAAGCAAGTAATGTGTATCTACAGGCTTGAGTTATGCAATCTGATTTCATTTTAGACATAGACATTGGTACTGCGGAGACCAATGTTCTCACCTGGAGACAGTAGTGCTGTGTAGGGGATTATTTGTGTTAATAATAGCAATACTAGGCGGCCTCACTAGGGGTCCTCGGCGTGTCAGTGATGCAGCTGGTGCTGCTGTCCCATGTGGGGAAATGGCAGAAGTAGGGGGGAGACTTGTCACATGATCATCCTACCGGAGAGGAGGAAGTACATATTGGTGGCCTTATATGCGACTGCCATTTCAGCAGTCTGGAAAAGTTCCAGAAAGGGAGCGAAGTGTGTGGTGATTTAGCCTGGGGGGGGGGGACTTACTGTAGCAATCCAATGGGGCAGTGCCAATCTAAATTAATAAGCTAAAGGCTGGTAAGTTCAGTTCAGCATGGCTTCAGCGGGTCAGCCTGCAGATATGTACACCAGGTCCTAGAGAGAGTTGCATTACTGGACACTTGACATGTCAACAAAGTCCAGTCACACTAATTCAACTAGAGATGAACAGGGAGGCAGTGGATAGAGTCTCTCTCAAAAACATCACCTACTGCTGTGTGGGTCAGTGTGCTTTACAACATCTATGTATGCTGCTTTGGCCAAAACCATAAGCTATTGTCTATAAATCCTTTTGTGGCTGCAGAGGGGCTTCCTCATACTGTCCAGATCTAGTCTAATGTAATTAATAGTACAGCTGACCCAGAATGGTTGCTAGATGGGCTGCAAGAGTGCTGAGGACCACTGATAGATGGAGGTAGGTGAGAAGAGGAGAGACTAGCTTGCTCACACTGGCTACCAGGGAAACATCACAGTACAATGGTGCTGCACTAACTGCAACACCATTACCACAAAAATGCAATAATGAATTCAGACGAATACTTTCTGTTTGCGTGGCAGAGGGGTTGTATGGACGTCCTGATAAAAGGTTTATGTGGGCGTGACACCTGGACGTGATTAAAAGTGGATGACAGCGTCACACTCGGCCGGCATGAGTGATTTCTAACGATGTAACGGTCTCTCCTTTTTACCACCGCCTCATTAGTGAGCTTCCAGGAAAGTCACACTTCATTTCCTGGGGTGACTGGTAACCGACTCAGGGGTGACAGAGCCAGGGAACGACCTGTCACCACTGGCTGCTTTATCCCAGGTAATCCGGGCCGCTGCATTTCCTTCACAGCTTTCCAATTAAAGGTGGAAACTATTTTTCCAGTTTTCGCTCTGAAGATGTGACTGATTTATGATGTGACTGAAGTCCTGCTTCTGGATCAACTCAAGAACCCTCTCAGATCTTCTACAGGGATATCAGGCCTGGCCAATCCTATACAGTAGGTGACATAGGTGGCCTATAGGTGGCCTAGGGCGCCATCTTCTCAGGTTCCCCCATCAAGTTTCACCACCTCATTTCACTTTGTCTTGGGGTAGGGGAGGAGGAGTAGTTGTTAGGGGGAGGGAGGGAGCCAATTCGTTGCTGTAGCTTGCCTAGGGTGCCACATGGGCTTTGAGCGGCCTTGAGGAAGATACTTCAGATGCCACAGAACCACTAAAGATACAGTCAAGGCCCTCGCTATGGTAATGAGCCATTTTTAGCACCTTCAAGGATGCTCCTGCAGATCTGAGGGGTTACTCTGAGATATTATTAAAGGAGTGCCCTCAATCTCTCACACACTGCACTACACTAACTACTGGATCTCCCATGATGCCGAGCTGCTCACCGTGCTGGATCTGAGCAGAAAGGAGAAGAAAGCGGCAGCATTCAGAGTCAAGGGTTTAAAGTCGACGGTTTCCATAGCAACCTTCCCTGCTGCTAGCCTGGGTGACATCACTTCGCTATCTCCTAACCGGCAGTATTTCACAAAGCCCTAAATGAGCCCGCTCTGACAGAACACCACGTTTCCTGCCCGAAGACCTGAAATTACCGCGGTCACGTCTGATTGCTGCATCAAGTGGAGCGAGGGAGGGCAGAAATGGCAGAATGATGTGCTTTGTGTCTTGTGCACAATTTTCTTTTTTCTCTGCGATGCGCAGTCACCCAAAGGTTGGGTGTTTGACTTCAGCACCCTCTGCAAAAATGGTAATGATTGGAAATGCTGGAAAATCCCATTCATCACAAACAGCCCTTCAAAGTCAAAATGGTATCTTTTTGCCATTCCCACATGCTTATCCGCTGTAGTTCATCTGCTCTGTACTCTTCATGGTGTTTAATATGGTAGTACTGTGGTAATATGGTTAAGGCTCAGGTATACCCTAGTTTGCATGCCTTCACATTACACAGCTGTAACCTGGTCAGAAGGTCGAACAGAAGCGAGAAAGTTTCCATTGTGTCCGGAGATGTGTTTAAGGTCAGACGTGACAGCTGTGGAGGTGGGAATCAGTCTCTATTGGGCTGATCAGCTGGTCCGCTGCTGCACACTGTTTGTTTTCAGCTGGAGGTGGACAGAGCCAGCTGGATATGGGAGTGCTGTCTCCTGCCCAAGTCCCACGACTTCCGTCCCCGGGCAGTGGGCATAGCAAAGCATCACTGGGGGGTGTGGGGGGGGGTACATTTTCAGAGTGAAACCCATCTCCTGCCAGTGCATCAGATCAGCAGAAAGGACAACGCAGCTGGAAGGTCAGTCGTATAAGAACGACAAAGCGATGTGTGTAGAAACAGCCACAAAGATGGAGAGATGAAGAGGAGTGTCAGACTGTTCCGTCTGTGAACACCAAGCTCTAGCTTCACCCTCGAGGCACAGTTCACTGGGAGAGGAAGAGGGAATCGTCTGCAGTTTACGCATCATCTTTTAAATATAACTGGGTATAAACAAGTGAGCTAAACTGCCAGAATCCCTGGAATCCCTGTACTCATGTCTCATACTCTGAGCCAGGTGGCTCTATGCGTGCTCACGTGGTATATTCTGGGCCAGGCAGTTTGTGTGTACTCATGTGATTTACTATGAGCTGGGCGGCTTGGCACATACTCATAAGGCATACACTGAACTAGGCAGCTCAGTGTGTACTCATGAGGTATACTCTGAACTAGGCGGCTCAGTGTAAACTTGCAAGGTATACTCTGCGGCAGGCAGTTTGTGCGTACTCACGAGGTTTACTATGAGGTGAGTGGCTTGGCGCATACTCATGTGGTAAACTCTGAACTAGGCAGCTTGGCATGTACTCACAAGGTATACTCGGACCTAAGCAACTTGGTGTGCACTCAGAGATATACTCTGAAGTAGGTAACTTGGTGTGTACTCACAAGGTATACTCTTAACTAGCCAGCTCAGCGTGTAATCACTAGGTATTCTCTGAATTAGGTGGCTCAGCATGTACTCATGAGATATAGTCTGAACTGCGGATCAATGCATACTTGCAAGGAATACTCTGGGCCAGGCAGTTCATGCGTACTCACACAGTTTACTATGAGATGGGTGGCTTGGAGCATACTGATACGGTATACTCTGAACTAGGCAGCTCAATGTGTACTCACGAGGTATACTCTGATCTGGGTGACTAGGTATGGATTCATGCGGTATACTCTGAACTAGGCAGCTCAGCGTGTACTCACGAGGTATACTCTGATCTGGACGACTCGGCATATACTCACGCAGTACTCCGTGGTGCCTTTGGGTTTCTGGAATGCCGCACGTCTCGTCTCCTTCTTCTGCCCGGAGTCTGAAAGCAGAGCAGTGAGGAGCGTGTCACCTCCCTTTATCTCCCCCCAGCTCCCCGCCCGCTGTTCGCTCTCTTGCGTCAGCCTGGCCGGAGCTGAGAGGAGACAGCACCGCCAAGGAAGAACAGGGCTTCCCCTTTACAGATGGGGGTGGGTTATGATGTGCACAGTCCCGAGTTCCCCAAAGTGCCCCCGGTAACAACACACACTGTGTAACACTTAATGCTCCACTTAAAAAGTTGTAGACCTTCTAACACTGGTAAACTTACCAAACCTACAAGCTTAGACCTAATAAACATAAGAGAAAGTTTAACTGGATATAAGACAAAACAGGAACAGTTTACGATGTTAACAGTCATCCTCGCACAAAAAGAAAACGCAGACTAACCCAGAAGGCTGAACTTAGTGCTGCTTGGTTTATATGAGCTGTTTATCCTCTTTCAAAGCATGTTACAAAATCCTCCACAGCAGAAATAAGAGGCTGACTGATCAACACGGCAGTGGGGCTTTACCCCCAGCACAAAATCCCGAAGCCCCTTCAAATGCCCATGGCAGACACATGTGATCTGCTGGGGCTACAGCGAGAGGATCAATACTCGTGTTAGCTCAGCGGGGAAGCCCAGGGGAGCAGGCTATCGACGTCCATGGCCAACAGACGTGTTTCTGAATACGGTTAGGCTGGATGTAAAAGGATTGGATGAAGACAGCAGCCCTTTCAGAAAAACATCGAAACGTCACCCCCACAGGGCACGGCTGGTGTTGTTTGTCTCTAACCACCGACAGTAGGGCTACGTGGGTCTTGATTAGCAGGCAGGGTAGCACAGGGGAGACATTCACAAATGTGCTGTTTGGCAACCAACGCACAGCAGATTGGCTCCTTTTACCTGCTGCTTTCATCAGCTTGGACAACCACGTGGCACAAGGGATAAAGGCAGAGGCGGGATTTTATGGGCTGGGAGAAGGCAAATGAAAAAAAGGAGACTACAGATGAGGATCAAGGAATCATGAATGGTGGGGGGCAGGAGGCGCAGGTCCAGGTCTCAGGTTCTGGGCCAGTCCAGTGTTTCCCAATCCGGTCCTCAAGCATACACAGTTGGGCCATGTTTTTGCTTCCTCCAAGATCTCTGCCAATAGGAAGCTGGGAGGGAGTAAAAACATGGACATTTATTCATGGTCTGTGGGTCCAAAGGGCTGGTTTGGGAAATACTGTTGTAATCTGTTGCTATGTTAAGAAAAACTGCATCTGGTAGGTTGGACACTTGATTTAGCCCTGTACCCCTGGGAGGTGTGTGGCTACAGCACAAGCCAGAACAGCACCCTGTGCTACATCATCACGACGGCAAAACTGCGCAAACTAAACGACAAATGGCACTGGGTATCCACTGGGAGAGGAGTAATTAAAAATCAGTGATGAGAGATGGAGAATCCCTGGGATATTAATGACGCATCCTTGATGGGGAAGCAGGGAAGATGGCTCGTTTTCCGAAACGCGTTTAGCTGTTTACTCCTTCAAAGTTGAAATTTAACAGTCACAGCTCCAGATGGTGAGGATGACTTTCCTCTCATGTGAAAGGAAGCAGATGCTCCCTGCAGACTCATACGGATCCGCACCTCCCTGACAGTATCTCTGAGGGCTTCTGCGTATCTGTTGACATCCTGCTGTGTGTACTAGGCGTTGGCATGATGCTCAGAGTCTGGAGGCGAGACAATATGCCTTCATGTAAAAAAAAAAAAAAGAAAAAAATACAATAAGTCTACACGTTTAGAAAAACAGCCAGTCCCCCTCTTGATATCCTCACACTCTCAAATCCTCTCCAGCTCTAAAGAGAGTGAAGCTGCACCTTGTAGCTCTAACAGGCTCTTTCACATACCGAGGATATGGCTGGTGGAACCAGAAGGCACCACCTACAGCTGCCTGTCCTCGTCGAGGCATTGTAAAGAGCATCCGTAAGGGACTTTGAAGTACCTTCAAAATGTCTTCAGGGTATCTTAAAGTTCTTTGATGTCAGTGAGAATGGAGTTCCACATCTTCAGATATGCTGAAATATGTCTGAAGTAAGATATCTCTTCACAGAATGGGTGAAACTGCAATTAAGGATAATTTAACAAAGCCTGTAAATGACCCTTGAACATTTTAATGACAAATCATTTAGAGATATGCTTAGACACAAGGCAAATCCATAGAGCTAAATTAGCATTAAGAAATACGTGTGTGTGTGTGTATGTGAGTTTGGGTGATGTCTTCCCGGATTTTTATTTTATGCTATTATCGAGATAACAAGACAATTCTCAGCTTCCGTAATATGTGTGTGATAGAACCCCCAACAACTTTTAATTGTTGTCCTCCTTTTTGAGCCTGAGTCCCCCCTTTTAGGACACGGGTATCCTCCATTTTACAGTTACGTTGGTGGTCACACTAATATGATGTGTTTGTATTTTTCACAAGCTCATTTCACGAGCTTCCTATCCCTGCAAGTCTGTCTGGCTGAAAAGCTTCTGAACCTGGACAAACTGAGATATATCAATGTATCTAAAAATCATTTACAGTATCCTGAAGTCAAGTCTCACACATGTTAAGATGGCTGACAGATAGATAAGCTATTCACCAGGTCATTTCTAGTTCCAGATAATGACACCCAACCAGACCACAGGCTGCTTCAACTCATTACTAGATACGCCTGTAGCCCGTCAGGTCATTACACTAAGGTGATATAAGGACCTCTCGAAAACGGTACCCTTGCGAGGTATGGTGGTTGTTCCTTGCTAGCTCGGCTGACTCGTTCCCCATCTGTGGGACGACTTCTGCACTCTGGATCCTTGCCTATCTTCTAACCCTGCTTGCTGATTGTGATGTGGACTTTGTTTCTGACCTTCTGCCTGTGTTTTGACATACAATTCTTGGATTTCGATTTCGCTTGTTAGCTCGGATTTCGATTCATTAAAGCCGCTGACTTTGCACTATGATCTCAGATCTATTTTGTTACAGTCCAGACATCTCAAAATGGATTAAAAAATATTTTTAGATAACCGGATATCTTTCGGTTATTGTCTATTATGTGCCTGACATACACACAAAGTATTCCTTGCAGAGTTGTAAGCGCTAAACCAAGAGTTACAACCATGACACAAATAACATCACCAGTATTACCTCAGTCTCAGTAGCTTGAGTTTAATGTGCTGAAAGAATGTAACCCTACAGGACTCAAGGCTGAAAACTGAAGCTTTCAGAATAAGCATCCAAAATGCAGCACTGCAAATCAACAAGCATGCTTATGGACTCTCTGTCAACAAAAACACAAATTTCATCATCTGCAGAGCTTACAACAACAGCGCTAAGCTTATCAGAGGATTAGTACTGGCCTGTCTGCATTTCACAACCTGGGGTGATTGACACAGACCTAACGTCCGAAGAGCAGCAGGAGCAGAATCTCCTGCTCGCTGACTGGATGTGACGGAGCCTTGTAGACTCGCGCATTACGCTGACTCCTGCACTTTCCCTCATCTGACGGATGTGGAGCAAAGCTCCCTGCCCTGAGGGAGCAAGAAGAGCAGGAACGCAAGATGTGCAGTTGGCTGACCAGCGGACGGCAGAAAAGCTAACAGCCCATCAGATTATTGCCCCGCAGTAAATCTGAAGGCCCATTAAAAGAATCCATATCCACCTTAATCAGAACATTAATCAGAACAAAACCGGAATTATAGCCAGCCGGGACACATGGAGCTGTGTGTGTACACCAGCCCAATAGTGAGAATTTATTACATGGATTCTTGCACAGACCCAGCCAACGTACACAAAGTTGTGGGTCTGAAGGTAATTACCAGCTAGAGAATACATCATCCATTGTGGTCCAGCACCATGTTGGTGACATTGACAATCAACATACAGCCATGTATGCACAAGCTCAGGGAGTGATTCATTTTTGGATTTTGTGAGGTGTCACGCATCAGTGGGAAGCGCTATGGCCTCTCACCTCCAAGACAGTGTATGTAACACCCCAGCAAGGGTCCCTGTGTGTGTGGATCTGACATCTTCTCCCTGAATTCACGTGTGCTTCCTCTGGGTGCTCTGCTGCCTTCCCATGCGTGTCCTGTGATGGACCAGCCTCACATCTAGGATGATTTAAGATATCTGCTCCAGGTTCACCATAAGCTCACACTGGATGGCTACAAAAGGATGGGCAGTTTGAGGTTTTTATGTCAGTGGTTTTCCATCCTGTTCCTGGGGACCCCTGCCAGAATATTTTCATCCACATTTTTTCAGTTCCAATCTGATTCCAATACAAGAGCTCTTTTTATTTATATATTTTAATATAACTAATATACATAATATATATTTATATTTTATATATTATTAAACTTGTAAATACAGATGAAAAAATGTATGACAAAAAGCTCTACTCTACTAGAAACACACATAACGTACCGTTCCACCTCGTCTGTACATCTTTGAGGCATTTTGAATATTTTCCAAGCGAGTATATGCAAGTGGTGAATGCTTAAAATGCCAATGGGAGGAACATTGTGGGACAACAGCATCACTTGCACTTATCGATACCAGTCCCTTGTGCACCAAAAGCTGCAGTGAGTGGGCAAAACAGCTCAAATTACCGACTCCCAAATCATCCATTGCTTTTTTCATATTACTCGGGCTGTACGCAAAACACTACATGCTACTCCCACCTCTTAAAACTTTGTTTTTACAAAGATCGCAAATGGCTGTGCTACTAGTTGCTGTTAGAAGCACAAAATACTTCCAAATCGTCACCATCATATCTGATGTTCTTATGCTCCAGCTACTGTAAGGAGTATGCACATGACGTCACAGCTGGCGGGAGTCACTCTGCTGACATATACCGAGTGTCAGAAAAACTGAGTGACAGCAAAATCACATTTAAAATGGGAAAGAGCTGTCGTGCGATTGATTGTACAAATAGATTTAATACAAAATAGGAGCTATCGTTTTAGAGACTGCAAAAAACTAAATAAGTAAGCATCGGACGTGGAACGATTATGCACGACCGATATCGGAACCGTCAAATCCGTCTGGCTCAGCACCGATACAGCATCTCTAGTTTTCATTACAACCTCCACTGCTTTCAACCTGCCACATTATTAGCCTATTAAATACCACCTGAGCCTGACTACCTGGGAAGAAGTCCTGCAGGAACAGGATTGAGAACACCTGTCACGTAGCTAACATATGTCTGATTTTCATTGCTAAAGTCATGCTTTGCATATGGCCACACCTCTGCTTCTCAGGACTGAGGCCACTTACTTGTGCTACAATGTCCTGTATTAAATAAACCCTATTAAATTACTGCAGAATGGGAATGCAGTTTCCAAGAGTAACATGCAGGCAATCTGCATAAAAGATATAACAACACAGCAGTCTCTCTGTTCCACACACACACACACACACACACACACTGACCTCATTGGGTTTTTCGGCCAATGAGGCCCAGGGCTGACTCAGTGGGACTCTGAAAGTGTTTGGTCAGGGGTGTCCTCTCCCACAGATTTGTTAATCTCTGCACACAGCATGGAGTTGATGGTTTTTACTTGACTTTGTAACCCTGTACAAGAGTCCTGTGAACAGTTTGTTTACAGTAATCCAGTAATTATTTTTATCAAAAATAAACACTTCAACCAAAGCTAATGTAACCTCACTGCTGAAAATGTGTACTGATGCACAAACTCACTGCTGATTTCAGAGAACATAAGTGGTCTAAACTTTGCTGATGTCCTTGTCAAATAGAACAAAAACGATGCTATCAGTCCTGAGTTACTATTTTCTGGATGGAAAAATTCAGGTATTGAAAAGTTATCCAACATGAAAACAACTGTAAAATACAATATACTATATATAATTGTATATTTGAAGTACACATTGAGCAAACCCCAACAACCTTGCACTGAATACGTTGGATGATGGATACATATGAAAATGCACAAATGGTATAGACGTAGTATGACCTCGATTTAAAACTCTATTGGGAAAACCGATTTGCGCCAAGGTTCAAATGTTCGTGACTCCTGAGTAAACGGTATTTCCGATCATCTGCCGCACCACGTGGCTTCCCAGCTGACAGAAGAACAGCTTGACTAACAGAGCCAAAGATAACAAGGCTGAGTGTCTCGTTTTTTTGCCGAAATTAAAAAGACCTGACACGTTTTGTTAAGTTTCCAATATATTCACTAGGCGATTTTTAGACCCCTTAGCAACCTACTTTTCTGCACTCTCTACGGCTCTCCAGCTGCTAGTTGTCACAGTTAACAGTTGTTTTTTAACCTTATCTAGTTAAGCTGTCAGTGAGCCGCTTCAGTGACTGAATGAGTGGCGCTCGCGTGAGCTGGCGCGCCCACGACTATTCAACCGCGGGATCGCTACTCCGGTGCACGTGCTCTTCCGGTGCCGTAATGCACGTTCTGAATTTAATACGTAGTATTATCGATACTGATACCAATACTAAATAAGTAAATAACGTTCTAGTATCCGAATATGAACACGGAGGTATCGATCTGTCCATCTCTAATATTAACGAGTAATATTAGAATAATCCATTCCCCTCATTTCTCATTGACTGCCACCTCTGATTCTTCTTGTCTGAGGACTCTGGACTGATAAGAAGAATCAAACCATGAATATTTTAGGTATATACTTTGTCATACAGGTGTGTAATTATCAACGGCGTAGGACAAAGTTTAATATTGGGGGGGGGGCACAACTGCTTATTGGGGGATGAATGAAGTTAAATTAAATTTTTAGGAGGACAAGTCCTACCCCCCCGGTTCCTACGCTCCTGGACTATATATAGCAGCAGCCACGCTTTGTCAAAAAGAAATAAAACAGTAAGTTATAACCCAGCCGACAAGTTATTCGCAGAAATATTATCTGCATAATTAAACATAAAATGATTCATTTTAAGTCGCTTGATTCATTAGGCTACTGCGAATTAATATAACCAGCATGTGATTTTACAGACGAGGGTATGATGTCTGCTAAAAGTGAACCTTATAAGTTCATTCGGGAAATTAATTAATTTAGTCCAGTGCTTAGCGGTCAGCTTAAATGACATGTATACAAACAATACACTGGTCTACAGCATGAAACATATTTAGACCGAACAATATAATTACGGAATATAACGTTTAAAACTTAAACTCCTTTTGTTTAAATTGAAAAAATATACAATTAATTTAACCTATGTAGTGATAAGGAATTAAAAGCAAAGCAGTTATTCTTAAGAAAAGTGCAAAAAGTAAAAATAATGAGCGTTTCCTCACTGCAAGCCGGACGGCGTGGGAGCGGCTCCTTGTCAGTCATCCTCTGGACGGTGACTGATGTCCTCCTGGGATCACAGGCTGCTAACACGTCGCGGAAATGCAGCCCTGTATCAGGTCCCTTGCCGAATCTGTCAAGTAAGTCCTGGCGCCTGGTTTGCATATCCCTAAAATTTCGGGGAATCGCGAAATGTTCCCCTCGGTTCTGTTGCGGTTCCGTCTCGACTACCAGAGTTACTGCATTTCCAAAGAGGCAGAAGGGCTCATTTGTACTCGAAATTCCTGGTTATTAAGTGCATGCTTATCTGGTTGCTTTGCGACGTCTCGCAGCGTTAAAGAGACCTTGCATCGATAGTGAGGACACTGAAAAACTGAAAACTGGCTGATTAGCGCTTCTGCATTATACATGTAATAAAGGCAACGCTTTCAGTATCATATTCCATGACTAAATTAACGCAGCTAGTTAACACACAAAAAAGCAAAGTGCAGAAAGAAACCCGATGTGCTGTCTGAACCTAAATGGAGCCTATCAATCAACCTTTGCTCTCACTGAGCCAAGAACCCAACATCCTACTCTGACCTTGACCCTTCCAACCAACCCTGGTGGTGCAGATCTTCCTAGACAGACAAATGGATGAATCAGACGGGTTATTGTTATAACCCTAAACTGGTCTGTGAGTCATAGCTCATGAGAGCCAAATGAGGTATTAACTCCGTCTCTCGGCAGGTCGAGATGAAACGTCTGCAGGCGTGTAGGAGAGTATGACACGCATTGAAGCCTGATGACTCTTTTGTCTTCTGCTGACCTTAGGGGTGGGGAAGTGTCTGGGCCCCGTTTCCAACCTTGGTCACAGAGCAATACTGCTAAATCAGGGGTGGGAAATCTTATCCAGAAAGGGTCGCTGTGTATATGGGTTTTCACAGCAACTCCTTAATTAGATTACTGATTAGAGGACTTATTAGCTGAGGAGTCCTCACAGATGTGTTTGGACAGCTGACCTAAAGGTTATTCCAAAAACTTGCTTACATAGCGGCCCTTTCTGGATAAGATTGCCCACTCCTGTGCTAAAGCCTCGGACTTCTTGAGGTCTAACTGTGCGCATATCCTCCTAGTAGACTCCTCAGATGTGCTCTAGGATGTGATTCCTTTCTTTACAATGAAAATATCACAGGCTTTTTTTTTTGTCATGCATTACAGAAAGGCACTAACCAGGACTCCTAGTAGGGATTAAACAGAATTTTATCTAACATTTTCCGTTAATATCAGCATGGAGTATTGAAATGGATTGTCAGAGTTCTGATGAGGACTTGGCTACAGTGACCCCACGGTCGGACACATGTGATGCTTCTATCAGAAACATGGCGCTGGTTGACTCCCTGTGCACTACACATAGGCATGTATGTTAGAAATTTTTTGCCCTGGTCCTAAAAGTGTAAATGACTCAATTTCCTTTATAAAGCCAAACACAAATCTATACCCATTAGGGTACAGATGCCTCTTTCATTTTTCTTCATCACTTTCCAATTTACTGAAGAACCGTCACTGTTTATCACAGAAGCTGACAGCACTGATTACCGCAGGCGACAGCAAAGGTTCCAAATTCTGCAGATCTGATCACTTTTCATTATTTTACGTGGATTTTACTGTTCCACCCCCGAGCAAACCTCCTGGATTTGGACACTCGGGACCCCAGAGGCACATCTCACTGCAGAGATCCTGTGGTTCCTTTCCTTACTGTCCTGGTGGGGGAGGTAGAAAAGGGGGTGCTGTAGATTTATGGAGGCTTGGGGATCAGCTCAGTGCGGATCTGACAGCCTCAGAGGTGGTGCAGCAGCCCCACCCTGGAGATGGAGGCCAACTCCGTGATGGAGATACAGCTCAGCAAGGTCATGTAATCACTAAGGAATGCAGCTATTGGAGGGTGAACCTGTACTCTCAATACACATGTTTCTCTGAGCACCTGCCATGCCCCACCCTCTGAACAGTCTGTCCATCTCTGCCTAGCTCAGTAAAATTAAAATACCCCAGGGGCTGAAACAGTTCCTGTGTCACCCCAGTCCTCTTGGCTTCCCTGAGGCCATCTGGCATTGCGTTTCACTAAAATCCCCCCACAATGGGGGAGCATCTTCTTCTGCATAGTAAATCAGTAAGAATGGGTTCTGACTGCACTCACAAGTGAGGGTCTCTTGCACCCTCACTCCACGCTGACGCTAAGACGTCAGCTTGTGTGAGTTGCCTGACTTTATCCCCTGTCATTTTACCGCTGCACGTCATATTAAGGACCCCGTTCAAGGGCACAGTAGCAAAGCCCCTTCAGGCACTGACTCCAGCAGCTGCTGGGTTTATACAGCCCTCTCCTTAGGCAGCATGCTAACCGCTGAGCCTGGCTCTGACCACACAGCCTTGACCGCACACAGCCCGTTACACGACTCATGGAGTTACCCATGGTGTAGAACCGCTTCAAGTCACTATGTCGCGGGCTGCGTGCTCTCTGGGAGTTGGTTGCATTTCGGCCCTCCTCCTCCCCCGATACGGTTGTCCTGGCGACCGATGGCACAAGCCGGTTTATCGGGGAATGCTGGTTATCCTTAACCAGGGTACCGGAGTATCCCTGGCTGGTTATATCCACAGACTGGGACTTCTTCTTTAATCTGAGGGAACAAATAAAACAGAGGAAACACAACATTGAAACACTACCTCGCAAACAGGTTAGGTCACCAGCAGACTGTCAAATGTCAAAAGCAGGGTGTGCTTGGCCGGACATTGAAGGTAATGAAGGTAATCCCTGACCCTCTGACCCTCTCCATGTGTGACAACATGGAAAACTGTGAAACTGGAACGGGGAACTGGATGGGGTTCAGTTGTGCTTTTTATTTAAATGTTTAGTGGCAAAGACCCTGGAGCAACTGAGAGTTAAAGGCCTTGTTGATGATGCCAGTGATAGGATGTGAACCAGCAACCTTCCGATCATAGGCACATAGGCACAGGATCCTAACCCATTGTATGTGCGTGTGTGTGTGTTTATATATATTTAAATATAAATACATGAATGACTATGCTGACATTTCTTTGTATAACACAAGGTTAAGCAAACAGATAGGAGGTTACATTTGTCGCAGGACTGAAAACAGGTTTTCTATCATATCAGATCTCTGTCACTGTTTCTTGCAACAGTCTAATGTAAAACACTAAGTTCTTGATTGAAAGCTACAAGGGGAATGTGGCAGTAAATGGTTAAATTATGAATTTTGTTTTTTTTTCTACATTAAAGTTGTAATGCCCAAATTTTTCTGTCATTTACATTGTTCTGTCTCCCCTCCCCACATGTTAGAGCTGTATAGATTAGATCAGACAGACAGACAGACAGACAAAGAGATAGATAGATAGATAGATAGATAGATAGATAGATCAGTATTTTATTATTTGCAAAGGAATATCCAAGTTTACACAGTAGCACAATAAACAGTAAATGCATCCCCATTAATTGATTCCCATTAATAGACAGGAACAATAAATAATGGACAGCAATAAACAGTGACAGGAAAAAGAACATCAGGGAAATTATTGCACGGAATTCCATAGTGACAGAGGAGAGTGGCCCCTAGGTTCACCTACCTGTAAAAAAATATCACCGTATATTGAACAGATGACCTTTACCGTACCTGGGAGATGACACCAAGATTATTGACCATTGTATTAGAAATTTAATATGTCATTATTTCTTAGTATGAAAGACCTTCCCACCCATCTTCCACAACTGAGTATCCAGGACGTAGTTACTGGGAGCTGAAAGCTCCTCTATGGGGTAAAAGTATGAAAAGGCTTATTCTTTGTATATATAATGAAGATCTTTGAATATGCTTAAAAACAAAGTTGTCCCCACAACCATGTGCTGGATAAATGGTTATAAGATGAAGACACAGGCAAAGCCCCTGGGTTGTGCTTGTCCAAGGCTCAGGGTTGACAATGCTGTGCTGTACTAATGGCCACTTCTCCTCCTCGTTGCCCTTCACACGTGTGTTAATCCTCACCGCAGACGGGATGCGAACCCCAACCCTGAACCACTGGCACTTACAGGGAGTGGTGCCCCCAACCCATCATGGTGCAATTTACAAGGGTCAATCGGGGGTCATTCCGCACCCCCATTCTACACCGTGCCAATCTCCAGCAAACGTGGCCTCCACCTCGAAGCTGCCATTTTTTGTGTGTTGTACTACAGACCCAATACGATGTGCAGAAATAAGCCTGAAAGACTGATGTCAGTGTGATGCTTAAGAGAGAAGCCTGTAACTCCACAGGGTATAAAGATTAAAACTGATCGAGGAAAGAGTGTCTTTTCAAGGTCTAGCTTCTCTTCATAAGGAATTGAAATGACAGTCATAGCAGGTGTTAATAAGAGGCAGGTCAGACCCCGTGACTGAGCATTAAAATCTGCATCATGGCCATTAAACGGACACAGTCCTTCTGGGCACCTGCAGGGAGTCCTGGAGATGGACCTGTGAACAATGAAGCACCTTTGGCAGACTGTCCACCTGAATGCAGCACGCTTGATGAGCTTCCAGTGAGATGCTGATGTGATCTTGCCGAGGGACTGGCAGTGCAGCTCTGTCTGGATTGGTGGTCTGTGTAGAGAAATGCTCCTCTCTGGAGCCCATGTGTGAGCTCTACGCCCTGTCATAGTCAGTTCCACCTGGCTGATAGAGGGAAGGCACCTAATTTCATGGCTTCCAGACAGATGTTCTGATCTTTCCTAACGAGTCACCTGAGCGTCGCTGTAGATGTGATGACAAGTGGCAGAGAAATGGTTAAAACAATCTGGAGGACTTACCACTAGAAGGGCAAGAGCTGGCTTGGTCTGGACGTTCAGTATGTATAAAGACCATGAAAGTGGAACTTCACAATCCTTCTGTCTTTAAGTTTTAAGCAGGAAGACGCCAGATCTTCAGACTGAGCAGGAAGACGTCAGACCTTCAGAATGAGCAGGGAAACATCAGACCTTCAGCATGAGCAGAAAGACGTCAGACATTCAGACTGAACAGGAAGATGCCACACCTCCAGAAGGGGCAGGAAGACTTCTGATGTACAGTATGAACAGGAAGATGACAAACTTCAGACTGAGCAGGAAGACGTCAGACCTCCAGACTGAGCAGGAAATGTCAGACCTTCAGACTGAGCAGGGAGATGCAAGATATACAGTGTGAGCAGGAAGATGTCAGAACCTCAGAATGACCAGGAAAACGTTAGATCGTCAAACTGAGCAGGAAGATGTCAGATCTGTAGTGTGAGCAGGAAGATGTCAGAACTTCAGACTGAACAGGAAGTTGTCAGACCTTCAGACTTGGCAGGTAGACGTCAGACCTCCAGAATGACCAAGAAGATGTCAGACCATCAAACTGAGCAGGAAGATGTCAAACCTTCAGTCTGAACAGGAAATCACGAGACCTCCAGAAGAGTAGGAAGACGTTAGTTCTTCAGACTGAATAGGAAGATGTCAGAACTTCAGACTGAGCAGGACTGACGGTCAGTCTCAGTAAGAAGACTCCATATATGGTGGGAAGCTGTAGTTAAGACACCTTACAGGGCAGTGGGAACAATCATATTAGGCACCTTTAGTGTGAGGTTATCAGATTACATTCTTTGGTCCCTTAGCATATGCTTTCATCCACTGAATAGACATTCATTTTTAATAAACTGTTTATTGTGCTGTTTTGTGTGGAAGCCCTGGGATGTTATTGTCACTGTGGGCAGAAGCAGATGACGTAATGGGTGACTGTGAATTGGGTTTTATCTAATCCCCTTTTCAGGGAGTGATGGAGGAAGGGTGGGAACGTCAAAGGGAACCAAAACTGAGACAGCCATTATGGCGCAAAGGAAAAAATGAGGATAACGTTGGGGTTTCGGTTGGGAGGATAAACTGGGAGGTTTGGGGAGCATTGAAACTGGAGTGCAGGTTACAGGGGGAGGCACCCAAAAATGGAGGAGACAGGAAGTGAGGTGGAGCAGAGAGAGTCCATTTTAACAGCTATTGGCTGCTTGCATCTTATTTAGGACAGTTTAATCGCACATAGAGATAAACACACACAGACATTAAAAAACACAGTTAAATTAGCAATTACATAATGATGCTATACCTCCATGCCTATAAAACAAACAACCAGTTAAGCAAACAGCAGACACACTTTCCTGCACCCCCCCCCCCCCACCTTCCTGAATGTGTGGCCACACCCCCTGTCATGTCTCTCTTCTGGGTTCCTGCGAGGAGGCCGAACTGATCAACCTGTCCCGCACGCTGTGTGTTTTCACACCCCCGTTTGGGGTCCCAGCTTCTAGCTTCCTGTCATGTGGCCACCGGCAGCAAATTTTCTACCAAAGTTTCATCCAAAAACTACTTAAGGTCAGATGAACGAACAAACCTAGGGAGTCTGTGTCCAGAATCAGCAAAGACTAAAAGAACAACAACAAGCCTCACTGAGGCCTTTGCTGGCCAATCGTGAAGACACCTGAGCAGGGACGCAGCTTGAGCTCTCACACTTAATGTACGATGTAAAAGCACTGACATCATCATGCCCTCTGTCAAGGTAGCTAATCAAAGAATGACATTTTCATCCTCACATTCCCACTCAACTCAAACATCCTTTACATGAGCCACATATCTCCCTTGATGGGTGGTCTACATCAGCATTCCCACACTTCCACAGACATCCGAATACCGTTACCGTCTTTTAACCAACCCTAAATGCGTGACAGAAAGCAAGCAAAGGTTTAACTTTACCAGACCCACTGATAACTAACATTAACTGCTTGAACCAGCAATCTTATGTATTCAGCAGACAATTTTATCCAAAGCGATATAGATTTTTGAGTCAGCCGGTCCTTGGAGTAACGGGGGGTTAAGGGCCCAACAGCGAAATCACTCTACCAATCAGGGGATTTGAACTGGCAACCTTCTGATCACAGGCAACATGTCCAAACCCACTGAGTCACATGCTGCCCCCTTTACACAATAAGCAGCATGTAAAACTCAACCATCTGGAGGTTTGCTGTTTCCTGTGTGCTGCCATTTGCTGGCCTGTGAAACTGAACAGTCTGTAATGATTAAGAAGAAATTAAACTCCCTGAAGCTAGTCGATGGATCCCTTCCCCACACTGACACACTGGATCTGTAAACATCATGTGACCTAAACCCAAACATACAACAAACCACTCAAGCTTTTTCATATTATCACTGCTATATAACAACGGAATGTCCCACCCCCAGAATGATACGTTGCAAATCCCATTGTGCGTTTAGCAGGTGAAGGTGCAGCTGGTGCAGGAAAATCCCATATATCAGCATCGATTTGCCATGACCGGCATGAAGAGGGAAGCCTGAGGCTGTTTGCACGCATGTGTACCTGGTTTAATGAAATTCATACTTCCTGTTGACCACTTCCAGCCAAATAAACAAGACAATAAATATAACAAGGACAGAGGCCAACGATAAATAACAACAAACAAATAACAGGTAATGACTCCACCGTGGAAGAGATCTCGCGTCAGAGTGTCAACTTCAGCGGAACTGGTGTTCAGTGAGACTGTAAGCATGAAACGCTAATGAACACAGCATATATAAAGTGCTTCTGTTTCCCACCCTGCTCCCCCTACTGGTGGGACTCTCCAAATGACACCTCCTACTGTCCCCATCTGGTGGCACCATATGGACCATAACCATGAGGAGCTGGCCTGCCTCCTATCCGCCCATTGACTCCGAATTACATTAAACTGCCCTTGTTATGGCGGACCTAAATGCAGGTGAGATCTGCAGAGCTGATCCAGGAACAGCAGGGGGCACCTGTGGAGATGAGATCATCTTCAACAGTGCTTCCCAAACAGCCCAGACGGTCCACATTTTTGCTCTACCTCAGCTCCGCTTTAGACAGCTCATACATTTGCAGGGAGCTGGGAGGGAGCAAAAATGTGGACTGGTCTGAGGGCCCCCGAGGGCCGGGTTGGGAAAGGCGGTTCTACAAAGTTCAGGATTCAGCCAAGGGAGTTCATTCACATGCGTCAGAGCATCAGTCTGTGGGCAAAATCATCAGCAAGGCTGACCAGCACCCCTGCCGGTTAACTGGCTGGTTTAACTAGCTGAACATCTGCAGATAATCCGCGTGTTCTTGAAACACTATGGAAGCAAAACCAGATCTCTGTCAACAAATCCACTGGAACGAGGGCATGCAGACAGGAGCAAAGCTTCTGCTGTCTTCATATGAGTCTGCCTATGTGCTACTGCAGTTTCACAGCTTACGGAGCCTCTTTGGGATCAGAGGCTGATCATGAATCGTGCCTATTAAGCACATTCAGCGAATAAAAAAGGCTTTAGGAAAAGTCACGATTCCACAGCTATAAAATGATTTACGGATCCTTTCCCCAGATTATTTTTAGTTTCAATATTTCTGTGCGAGGCCCAGGGGGGGCGTTACCTCATACATATCTAATACTGCCATTCCTGCCCTCAGCCAGGGCTGTCCTCTCTCTGCTGACGCAGGGCTTTAATTGAAAATGTTGTTAAACCTCCAGGCCCAATTACAACACGGATGAAGTTAAATGAAGAGAATTCCTTTAATGAATATTGTTGCATGGAAATTAGGTCGACGACTTTGTCCCAAAGTGCCTCGGTCAGATCAGCACTGTCTGAGGAACTTGTCGATACACTATTTTCCATACCTTAGGGAAATACCCTAAAACTCACACAGGCTCACACAATCAGCATCAAGTTAACGCAAAGTAAACGGACATTTTTGGGTGTTTTGGTGCACTTCCTGATTTGGAGGACACCATGCACGTTCTCAGCAGCCACTCACTTGATATTTCGCTGCGATTGCTCAGTGGCAGAAGTACTGGGACAGAAAAGGGCCCCAAAGTGTTCCCACCAAGTTGGAAGCATAGAATTGTCCAAAGTGTCTTGGTATGCTGCAGCATTAAAAGTTCCCTTCACTGGAACTAAGGAGCCTAGTCCTTCCCCTGAAAAACAAACCCATACCATTAACCCTCCTCCACCAAACTTTAGACAGGGAAGCGTCACTCCGCAGCCCACATTTCCACTGCTCCTGAGTCCAGTGGCGGCGTGCTTTACACCACTCCATACTACGCTTAGCATTGTGCTTGGTGATGTGAGGCTTGCATGCAGTTGCTTGGCCATGGAAGCCTATTCCATGCAGCACAGTTTTTATGCTCTTTTCTTGCCAGGGGAAGGTTGGAAATCTGCAGTTATTGAGCCAACAGAGCAGTGGCCTCAGTACTCGGCGACCCCTCCCTGTTACTTTATATGGTCTGCCACTCCATGGCTGAGTTTCTACTCATCCTAAATGCTTCCACTTTGCAATAATACCACTTACAGTTAGCCGTGATCTGTCTAGCAGGCAAGAAATTTCACGAACTGACTTAATGCGAAGGTGGCAACCTACGACAGTACCACGCTCGAATTCACTGTGCTCTTCAGAACAACCCGTTCTTTTACAAATTTTTGTAGACTGCATGGCTAGACGCTTGATTTTATACACCTGCGGCAATGGGTCTGAATGAAGCACCTGAATTTTAATGATTAAGAGGTGTGTCCTAATACTTTTGTCCATATGGTGTACGTTGCATTTCTCAGGTATTTTCTATTTGCTTCACTCTGCTCGCCAAGGGGACCTAAACATGTACGTGTTTTTTCCAGATCGCGGAGGGCCTAACCCTCGCAATGTGGAACTGTCAACTATAAAACATGCTCAGAATATCAACGGGCAACACTATTGCACTGTATTCTCCATAGATTATGCATAAAATAAGGTGAACACGTTTTAAATATTTTAATTGGCTTTTGATTTGTACCTAAAACTCTGACCTCCGTCAGCAGATGGTTTAAAGTAGCTTAATATCCTCTGAAAATAAGTGTAAAAGTCAGGCTGTACTGTCCTGCATTAAACTATGACCCATCCTCATTGTTTTTAATGGAAATTTAAAATCTGCAATAATCTATCGCAAGCAGATAAGCGCAGAAGTATGTGTAACTAATAATGACAACAATGAAGAGATGAAGTAACACTGATCTTGTATTAAAGCATAAAACATTAACTCTGGCAAACTATGCTTTGCTGCTGGGTTCGCCGTTCACTCAGCTTTCAATGTGATTTATTACAGCACCCACCCACAATTCTCTGAGAAGCACCAAAATGTACCTCTCACTGACTCTAGTGCGTGCGGTGATGAAAGCAGAAGCTGTCAGTCGATAGGAAACTTGGCAAGTTTCCCGCCAAATCCGATTAGAAAGAGTCTGTCCAGGCAGCACTTCCTGCAGAGCCTTTTGTTTTTACTGCTTTGTGTGGGACTCTATTCATGAAAAGCAAAAGTTCCTAGTTTAAATGAGGAAGTCACACTAAGCCATCAAGGACACATGCGTTGTAAGATTGTACTGTAAGAGGGCCACACTCTCGTCAAATCGTTCAAGGTGTGGCCCCATTGACTTAACTTTGAGATAGGAGATTCTGTCATGGTGAATGAGACATACTGTTGATTTTTCTTTTACCGGTTTAACTGGTGGACATAGCAAAATACCCTTAGCAGAATACGTCACATTCATAACCTCTGGACCTGTCACCAGGTGACAAGCAGCCACAGGAAATCTAAATTATAGTCGCTGTTCAGGAAGAGTTTTGTGAAGATTATTTTAGGTGGTAACATGTTGTCACTCGACTCGTGGTTTTAAGCTGTCTGTAAGTATTGCAGCTCCCCTTTACTCTGAAAATGTAGCTTTTAAAATCTCTCTTTTTATAATTATAATATTTACATGTCCCTATCGTCTTTTTATAAATATGATTCTCACGTAGCCGTCCAAGACTATGTAATTGTAGGTAATCACAATAGCCTGTGATAAGTCACAGTGTTACAAACACGGAAGCCTCACTATAGCCATACTACTGCACAGACCCTTGGCATTTCTGTCGAGTCACCCCAACGAAGGCCCTGTTCACAGGCTCGTATATCAGAGACTTCCAGAGGACATCAGAGGAACAGCTTCACCGTGTCCCTGACAAAGCGGAAACACACCGGAATCAATGACGTATCAAGAGGTTCACCAGCAGCCCAAAAGCTTATTCTTTAGTAAGTTTAGAGGTGAAGGCCACAGCCAAAATACCATGGGTGTTACATTTCTCAGTGAAGTTTGTGTTTCACCCTGAGCTGAAGCTAGGCATTTAATCCTCCGCTGCGAAAGTCGCTCAGCCCACTGCAGGAGATAAAACAGGAATTCTTCTCACAGCCATCTCCCTGCAGAAAATTCTAATTCATTCACTTTTCTTAATATTGATTTTGTATCTGGGAGGGAATCAGATCTGTTTTCAAGAAATCTGACTTGGCAAAGCTCTTTCATGGATGCAACAGAAAGCAATGCAGTGCTTCACTCAGCCACGACACGATCTCTGTCCAGCTTCAAAGTGACACAATGAAATCCAGACGCTCATGAAGGAAGAAATCTGTTTCTGGGATGGTGATCAAGTGCGTCGACCTGCCATCACCTCTTTTCAGGTTCAAACCCTACATTACAAGCCTAGAGGAACCAACAGACTCTGGTCCCTTCCAGGGCGCTTCAGAAGAAACTGATCTGTGGTGGCAGGTTTACACGGTAGGCGGGGGTTTGGCACTGTTGCCTCACACCTCTAGGACCAGAGTTTGAATTTCCATGATGGCTCCAAGTGTGTGGAGTTTGCATGTTCTCTCCGTGTCGTCGTGGGGTTTCCTCCAGGTTCTCCAGTTTCCCTCCAGAGTCCAAAAACATACTGAGGTTAATTGGAGTGTCCCTAGGCTCCAGACCCTACGTTACCCTGAATAGCGTAAGTGGTTAAAGAGAATGGATGGATGGGTGTGCTCGCAGACCACCCTGGAGCCAGTTAGCTGGAAAGAGGGCCTATCTCATCCCGCTAAGTGCAGATACAGCAGAAGAAGCAAGTGTGCCATAATGAGGGCACCCTTTGAATGTGCTTTATTGACACCACTGATCCTTCAAGAATCAACAGGAAACGCGTTGCTCTTGCCGTATAAATAGGATAAAAATTAATTCAGGTGTCAGTTATCAGGCAAGGGATTAAACCTCACTGTGCTTCATCGCATTCAAATTTCTTTTACACTAAGGGAGGGGGGGGGGCTGCTTTATGGGAATGTAAACTCATCCTGAACTTGAACACGCTGAGAGGCAGACTTTGGGAAACCTTGCCAGGAAGAAGCTGATGGGAAAAATGAAACATAAACGATCAAATATCACTTCAGCCCACAGAAAGAAAGACTGAGATATGAGATGGACCACTGGGCCTTGATTACAAGTCAAGCAGACAACAAAAAAAAAAATCCAGGGAAATGTAATAAAAATTGTTTTCGCATGCTATGTTCCTGGGACGGTCCCAGCTTGATTCTGGATTTACACTCACACAGCGCTTCGCTTGCAGCCTTTTAATTAGCGGCAAAGCCCAGGCTTGCTGATCTTTTGCTTTTGGGCTGGATTTTTATTTTTTTTTAATAACATGCAGCATTTCCTCAGTGTTTGGAGAACCAGAGGTGAAAAGTTCAGGTTCAGAAAGTACAAATCCAGAACAAGATTTTGTTTCAACCAGCTAGTCAAATATAAAGAGTCACGTTCACAGAGTACTCAACTGGTTAGCTGAACCTGAACTTTTTGTGTCTGCTGAGAACACTAGCACATAAAAATGCTGTTTGGAGTCACCCTAACTCTAACCCCAAGTGTCAGCAGTTGTTCCCTGCCTCATGCACTGTGCAGCCTGCGATAGACCCCGGGCTCAATCTCACCATGTACTGGACAAACAGTTATGGAAGAGGATGGACTGGTGAACATTCAGGATGTCACATTTCAAATCTCATTTTATTTATTAACATAACAGGACCACTTATGGAAGAGCATTTGGGCCACTTAAATGAAACAAATATTTTGAGATTAAAGTGAAATGTTTTGAGATTAAAGTCAAAATAAACTTTTGAGGAAAAAAAAAGTTGAAAATCTTGAGAGTGAAGTAGAACATTTTAAGGTTAAAGTTGAATTCTACAGATAGTTTCTCCTTCTTCTTTATGCAGAATGAACCTAGAAAGCAGCTAAATGTGAGGCATCTGTATGGTGTTGTCATGTAAGACGATGTACCTCCTACAGACAGCTCACAGTCACTGTGACACAGTCACAGACAGGTTTCTTATATTTTACCTTCTACTTTTTTCTCAAAATTTAATTTCAACTTTAATCTCAAGACTTTTTTTCTTGAAACTTTCGACTTCAGTGTCAAAATCCAATTAATGTTTCCCTTTTCCTTTTAGCTGGCCCTGACGCTCTTCCGCAGCCACCAGCTGCCGTTCACAGAGAGGTACATTTGGTGATGAAAACATAAAAGACGACAATGTGAACACAGCCGTGACATCATGTGACAACGTGTCCCAGCATGCATCTTGATGATGAACATCCCACCCTGCTTGGCGACGAAAGAACAAGATGACCACTGTGTCAGGCAAGATGGCATCTCTCCCATTTCCCGTGGAGAACAAAGAGCCACTTTTAGTTTAGCTTAGCTTTGCGTGTCCAGTGGCATAAGACCCATCCTCTTATCAAACACCCCGTCACCTGGGCGAGCACTCCGAGGCTCTGTCTGCCTGACTTTCTCTCCTTTCCAACCACTGAGATCACAAGTGTATAGAGACATCCATCAGATAGACATCTCAAAAAAAAAAAATACATCTGATCTGGATAGATCTGGGCAGAGCCTTTTGGGGCAAATCTGCTTAACATTTTAAGGTTCTTCTAATGACTGTTCATTCCATTCATCCATTTTCCATAACCACTTATCCTATTCAGGGTTGCGGGGGGTCTGGAGCCCATCCCAGAGGCAACAGGCACAAGGCAGGGAACCACCCACGATGGGGTGCCAACCCCTCATAGATCACACTGACACACCAGTCACTTACACACGCACACCTATGGACAATTCGGTAACTACAATTAACCTCAGCATGCTTTTGGACTGCGGAGGGAGACCAGAATACCCAGAATAACCTCACGATGACATGGGGAGAACATGCGAACTCCACACACATGGATCCTAGGAGGCGACTGGAACCACGAGGTGCGAGGAGACAGTGCTAAGCACTGCACCACCACGTCACCCCCCTATTCATTCCAAAAAAGCAAGATTCAACTGCTTAGATAATTTCTCAATTTTACATCAGTTAAAAAACGAGTTCACGGAACTACAAAGGAGCGATGCTGAGATTCATTCAAATAAACAAATACGGCTTTGCAAGCGAGAACAGCCAACATCTTCAAAAAGAACAAATGTTTCAAGGCAGAAGGAGGTCATTGGTTTTCCTCCTGCGCCAACACAGACTACGGCAAGCCAGCGAAGTCAGCCGATCCCACATTGGCTGCCTGTCAGCTCCTGTGAGCTGAGCTCCCACAGACGCTTATACCAATGAGGAAGACAACGATGCAAACGAAATGATGTTGTACCTTCCTTGGGTTCCCAGCGTGCATTTCGAACCACTTAGTTACACTGTGACATAATGATGCGTCACACAATCCCTCTAAGAATGAATGCAAGCAGCAAGAAAATAGAAAGAGAAATAAGCTAAATTCATAAATCTTTTTGTCTGACGTCGAGTTAATTTTTCGGCGCATATATGAAGCAAACTTTTCACTGCTATTTAGAAGCAACAGCTAGAAATAGTCATTATTTTCATGCATTTTTAAATAAAGCTTATTTCAGTTCCCTTTAGTTTAAGAACTGGAATCATGACATGTTGTCAGTAATAAACTGTGAAATCAGAACACTCATATGCCACAAATGGAAAGAATGTACATTAGAGATATGATGAACAGGACTTGGACTTTCCATGTGTCAATTGACCCTGGATGTCAAAGGCTAATTACATGTTACAGGTATGAATAAAATATAAATGAAAGGCCGTGTCCTATTTCGATCGCAATAACTTGACGCTTAACAAAACAACTTGTTCATTCTCCATTGTTTTGGGGTGGCGGTGTAGTTTCGAATTAAGTGTGAAGTAAGTTTTTGGGTCTCCCACACTCATTTAGCATAAAGGTCCCAGTTCTGTTGTGTGGCGTGAAAGCGACACGCAAAAGTGACCAGGAGCTTCAAAGGTCCCTGGTTGAGACAGTCCAGGAACTTCTAATCAGGGACCAGGTTCCAGAACTTTGGTAAGTGATACTGTTACGAGTACACTGTTCTCAATAGACACTGATACTGTTATGAGTACTGGGAACAGTGCCAGTGTATAATTGTAACAGTATCAGCATGTACTATGAACAATACCAGTGTATACTCGTAACAGTATCGGTGTATACTGAGAACAGTACCAGAGTGCACTTTAACACTCTGAAAAGGTATGTACTGGGAACAACACTGTTGTATACTCATAAATATATCTGTGTTTACTAGGAACAGTACCAGTGTGTACTTGCAGCAGTACTAGTATATACTACTAGGAACAGTACTGGTGTGTGCTGGTCACTGGCCAGATCAAACCTTTCACTGGGGAACTTCAATTGATCAGCCCTTACTATTCACACAGTGTACACTGAAAGTCAATATAAGGTGGAGCGTATTGACAAGGGAAATACATTCACATTTTATTCAGAGTGCAGTGTATTTCAGTGAATTCTGGAAGGAGAGTCAGCACCATTCATCTTCACTGTAATCTCTGGTAATCCAGCAGCAACAAACTGGCTAGTTTAATGGCGCTTTTTATTCCTTAACAGTCAGAAGAGTTTCTCTGATTTCACACTGAAAGTGTGCACTGCAATTATCACTGGGATTGTTTTTAACACCAAGAGAGGGACAGGTCTTTAAGAAAACACTCTTGGTGTTAATTTAGCCGTGAAGAGACAAACCACCGCAGGCACCTGACCTGTCTTTGGCTGCTTTCCTCCCCTGAGAACTGGGACCGGTGGGACACCAGTGGGAAACAGGGAGCCCAGTTAGCACACAGCCCCTTGCCAGCTCCCACCCGCGGGGCGATCCATGGAGGATTCCATCCAACTGCAAATCCGCCACCCTGGGGAGCTGCACACCCACCGTGGAGTGATAAAGGCCGCTAATTCACTCGGGGCATCGGTAATCATTTTGTCTCCTCTCCAAAGATTAAAATATGTTGGTTTTCTGCTATACTGCAAGTAAGAAGCCAACTCCAATTCAGGTCCCTGGTCCACTTACAGCACACCTGCTGGAAATTCAGTGTTTCCGTAATGTTTTACATTTTTTCTGCAAATACTTGTAAAAGAGAAAAAAACACTGCAATATCCAAAACAAAGCATAAGGAGTGTCAAAACAGCGATGAAGAAAACTGAGAATGATCTCTCAGATTCCCTTAAACATACTTGATGCCACCTTCAGAAACATGAGGCATTTTCTGAGCAAGCTTCTGCAGGAGATCACCTACCTTGGCCTCCCAGATCTTCTGCAGCAGCTCCCAGAGAAGTAGGAGGCTTGGGGCTTTGCTGCACTGTGACTCTGATGTCCAGTTCATCCCATACGAGCTGCACGGGATTGAAGTCTGGAGGCTGAGGTCATTAGCTGGAGTTCTTCTTCCTTCCTTCACTTTCCTTCTTCAGCGGTTTTGTGGCGTCTTTTGGCTCATTATCTCTCTGAAGAGTGAAGGGCTGCCCAGTGAGGCGTAAAGCTGAAGGAGCGGCGATGCCTTTGAAGAAACGAGTGATGGCGGGGGGCAGCAGAGGAGCAGACCCAGACCGTGACGCGACGTCCTTCACGATGGATGGGGGGGACCATTTGAACCACTTGGTGAGACTTGGTGTGCATCTCAAAACACAACTTTTACTGATAATTGGGACTTTTTTTGGGAACGGCCTGGGCTTCATAAATGGAATCTCTCCATCCTAATTGGAGGGGATCATTTATGGCATCTAATAACATGGTAAATCGTCCGCCTGCCTGACTGAGTGCACCACCCGGACTTCAGCCTTGCGATCTTAAATCGAAGGCTGCATGTTTTCCCACCTTTAGCTCATGTCTGGCTCTGACCAGAGTGCTCCATGACACGGCATCACGTAAATCCAGCGATTATTTAGAAATGGTTTAATGAGCCTGATAAGTAATAGCACCTATTATTAGACAAAGACTTAAAGCTAAATATTCAACTGTGCTGATAACTTAATATCATTTTCACGGATAAGATTAAATGAGCCGCCGCATAAACCCACCATAAAATGCTCATTACTGAACGTTCGCTGTTCAGGAACCGAATCGGTTCTTGTTAGCGACGTGGTGCTTAACACTGGTGCAGCCTGTGCCTATTAACAGACGCCTGGCTCAGACCCACAGACACTGCTGCTCTTCTTGAAGCCTCACCTGATGGGTTTAGTTCTGTGCAGAGGCCGCGTGGCTCTGGGTGTGGAGCTATTTTTAACTCACTGTTAAACATTGAGCCCAAAATTATATAAGATTTGACAGCATTTGTAGCAATGCTAATTCAAATGGCGTCTGACCCGCACATCTATATTCTTATAGTACACAGACCATCTGGACCATATACTTTGTTTCTGACTAAATTTGGGGAGCGTCTTACTGACTTAGAGAACTTAACTTAGAGAATATTGTAATACTTGGAGATTTCAATATACGTGTGGACAAAGACTTCGACATACAGCTTCTCGTTCCTCCTGGACTCTGTTGGATGTTACCAGCACATAACAGGACCAACGCATGAACACAATCACACTAGACTTGATCATCACTCACGGAATTTATGCTCATCATGTATCTGTCTGTGCATTGAGTAAGTCCTTCTCTGACCATTTCGTGATTGAGCCCCACCGCCTTTGACTATGGCAGAGAAGATCATTTTTACACGTCATCCAAATGGCAGAAATTCCCTACGATTTATTAATGCAGAAAGTCATGTGAACTTCATGTCTAGTAGAGATGTCAACAAAGTCACATGAGACTTCAAATACCGAGGTTAGTCAGGTTTTGGACGAAACGATGCCTAACAGGCCTTAAAACCACCAGACATTTCCCATGGTCAGGGGTCGGCAACCTTTTTAAAGCAAAGAGCAGTTTTATCCTAAACGTCTGACCCAAAGAGTCGCAATAGATCGAGAAGGGGGTTTGGGATATGACCTTTAATGCAATATGGGTATATATATGCATTTAACACAAAAACAAAACTTCAAGTACTTACAGAAAATAAAGAAAAAGCATTTTGGAGGGGGGGGGGGCATTTCAGTTTTGAATCAGTCGGACGCATAACAGTGCAAAGGTGACTAATATTATAACATTGTTCAGTTCTGCAGCGTCTTCACCCTCACCCAAGTTCGTTTGGCTCTGCAGTCGTCTGCCCTTCACTCTCCACTTCACTATTGTAACTGTGCTGACTGAGCAGTGCAAGATGTCCTCACCACTCCGAACTCAGCTGGCTATAATATGTAAATTGGACAAAATACCATAATTATTACAATCACCTGGGAAGGCGTGGTGACGATTTACTACAGAAAGTATATGAAAGAATTAGAAATCCCAATAGATGCCAAAGCGTACATCCAATCTTGAGAAAACTCAGTGTACCATTTGACAGGAGACGTACTCTTGTCATAGAGAATGACTTTGACAAAGATGTAGATGACATAGTTAAGGCATCACAGAAGTGTGCGGCGGGCCGCCTCATTCACATATAGCTAAAGAAATATGTAAATGAAAAATAATCATTAAGTAAATCAGTAATATTAACCCACAAATAAATGATTTCCCTAAACCATACGAAATTATGATCATATGCTAAGACATAAAAATGTGAATTCGTCTGTCGTTCTGAGATGAACCACAGCCTCGTGGTCAAAGAGCTGCAGGGTGCTGGTTCCTGTCCATGGATTAATGATCACATACGTTCTTACAAACAGGAGTGCTGCAGATTACAGTACAAATGTAAATCTATGAGGTTAGAGGTGTTCAGGTTGGCATACAAGCAAGCCCTGCAAGCAAGCCAATTACTCTAACCCTATTGACAGCAATAGAAGTTACCCTCCCTACCTTTTTAAGACAATAGCTCATCTGTCTATGTACTTGACCAATTTAAAGTAGCAGTAATCAAATCACTAATGAAAAAAACAAGTTTGGATCCACAGGAGCTCAGCAATTACAGACTTGTCTCTAATGTACCGTCTTTTGATAGATAGTGGCAGCCAGTTTTCCTTGGACCCCCAGGAGTTTTTTTCTCCCTACTTGGGAGTTTTTGGTTCCTCTCCTCGCCTTGGGGCGATTCTGTTGTGAAAGGCGCTATATGCAAATACATTGAATTGAACCACATGTGCAGAATTCATTACGGCTAATTATTCCATAAGACTAACATCCACTTTCTGTTTATAGACAGTATAACCTGTGTAAAGCAGAGATTACTATGGTTTCCAAAAAAGTGCACTCAAATGTTTGACTTGCTACCTGTAAAGGCAGAGGTACCCTGGCAGTTTCAGAGGACCCAGCACTTTACAGGGGACCTTGAATACGTAAAATTTTAAAATGATGTAATGGGGAGGGGGTCTTTTGGGGATAATTTGTTAGCCGGCCCAGAATCCCTAGCTACACTCTTGCTTGGCACCATAAACAAGTATAACTAAACTTACATAGCAAACTTTTTAAACTGGACCAATGATTACTTAGGGAGCTATTTAAAGACAAATTAAGTGAATAATTAAAGCAGAAGTGTACACAATATCTGTGTAGGAATAAAGCTGGCCTTCCACCCTCACCGCTCTCCCCGCCCTGCCCTGAACGCGCTTCCTGACACGCTCCACTGCCCTCGCCGCTTCCGCTGCCGTAAAGCGATACGTCCGGCGGCCGGCTCGCCAAGGCCCAACGGAAGCAGCTCAGCTGATCCGGCCCAGGAGAGGCTCCCCTTCACGCACCGCCATTCCGCAGGGCTCTTTCTCAGGATGAACCTCCCGGCCACAGAATACCTTCATAGATGTTCCTGAATGTGCCGGCTTTGTCCTAAAGCTGCTGTAAGTGACACAGGATTTGCTCGGCACGAACCCTGAACTCCTCGCAGTCACAGTGACGATGGCATGGCGAAATCTGGACCAGAAGCTTCATCTCTGCTTAAAAGCCAAACTGATGCTGCTGTACCCGATGCTGCATATGAACAAACCAACAGGATACATTTTCCACCCCCACACAGCTCACCTCTACCCCCCCCCGCAGCAGAAGGTGTCACCTTTCATGCCAACAGCGTCAGCGGCGACAGCGGCATGCCTGAAAGTGGCACGATGCCATCGGTTCACTAGCCTGGCAGGAGGTCGTCACGCTGGACACTGGCTTCTTCTAAGAAAGTGAAGGAGGCCTGGGTCACGGTGACCCTTATGCTAATACGGAAGACCCAAAAAGTCGCTAACTCGGCCCGGAACACCAACTCGGACAAAAGCAGAGACATCCCTGAGTAAAATGTCACCCCGCTGTGTTTGGTGCAGTGAGCTGCAGTGAAGCAGAAGAACTTCAAAGGGCAGGTGAAGCCGATGACTGGACGAGCACCCTGGGTAACGGGACCCGGCTGACTCTGATTGGCTGTCCTTGTTAGGGTCACGCAGACAGGTCGAGGGAGCTCAGGGAGCATGACTCGTCTCACCGAAGTTGCAGTAATGTTCTTCACTGAGTTTTGTAAACATAACAAGTGTGTTTCTCTTGTCTGTTTGTGTTTTAAACCTGCAACGTGGTATCTTACCCGTGCAAAATACCTCCAACTCACATTCCGCCACAGTATGAGCGACATGAACACAATTCTTTCTGTCCGGATCTCTTTACTTTTAATGTTATTATTTGTGGTATTATAGTGACTACTAAGAGCTCAGAGCACAAGGACTAATATCCACCCGAACAGCGTCTTTCTTCAAGCTATTGCCCTCCTAAATAAGGACTCGTGACAAGCGCACTGCTTCATATCTAATAAACCACTGCCACAGTCTCTTACTCTTATTGCCATAATAAGGTTCCTTGCACCTTCCAAGCTGATTGCACCCTATAGATTGTGTAATTTTATTCATATTTCCACATTCTGTCATTTTCGTCGTTTTACATTTACTCGATTTATTGCTTTTTGTCCTTTTGTCTTCATTGCATGTTTAATTGTTTACATCATGCCAGCACCTGCGGCAAAAGAAATTCCTTGTTCTTTCTGTACTTGACAATCACAAAGATTCCGATCCTGATTCTGTTTACGGAATACAACCGACTCCCAGGAAAGGGTGAAGACACTATCCGGTATGTTTGATTTTTTTTCCCATTTCTCTGTACCGGTGTAAAGTTGACTGTTTGGTGTGTCACGGATCCTCTTCATACTTTCCTGCAAACCAAGGTTTTCCACCACTGTAAGAGTTTAGATGGAGGACAGTTCACATGGTGTGTGTTATATAAGGGTGTAGGTCTGAGTTCCACACTGGTAGGGATCAAATCAGCCCTGATCCCCCCACCCCCATAAGCGCACACACAGTGAGACTT
>JAODKF010000051.1:6351778-6363037 GCA_026779585.1 Mormyrus proboscirostris
ACACCCTTGACATAACCTGGGAAATACAGCTGCTTGGACACAGGGTGGTAAATGTAGGGGTTCATAATCCCATAGACCCTTGCAGGGGGCACTTCCTCCAATCAGGTAGGGCGCTTAAACACGTGGTTTTAAAGATCCCTGGAGCTGTCAGATGCTGAGTTGTTCTGATGTGAGATGTGGCTGGCTGAAGCTGGCCCCCTCCCCTCCTTCTCCCCCCCACCTCCCCCCCGCTGGAACTTAAAAGCAGGATCACACACTGACCTTTTGGTGCTGAACATCTTTGGAGCCGTGATTCCTCGCGTGATTCTCAAAGATGCTGAGGGTGCGTTCAAGCCAGGACCTGAGGGCACAGATGACAGACTGTAACAATGCTGATGGAATGATAGTCAATACCGGGCCCAAGGACGAGCTGCTTTTTAGCGACCTCAGGCTGTCAGAAGACGCGAGGGAAAGTCACGAGTTATTTTAGTTATAGTACAGAACAATCCAACAGTGTAAATGATTATTACCTTAAAATTTACCTCATATAATTCAGATTAGAAATTCATCAAAAACATACACATCCAGATACCATGCAAGTGAGTTACAAATGATCAAAGGTGGGATGGAAAACTGACCTGTAAACACAATATTTCTGCCCAGGAAAGGAATAAATCATCGATGTCAGAAGTCTCAGCTCACAAATTCACCCATAATGAGAAAAAAAGGGGCAACAGTCCTTTTGTTTTGTCCTGCTCCCTCTGAGGGAAACATGCATCAACTCAGCTGGACCTTCAGAACAACCTAAACAACCTAACACGCTCAGCGGGACAAAC
Organism: Mormyrus proboscirostris; assembly: GCA_026779585.1. Lineage (NCBI taxonomy): Eukaryota > Metazoa > Chordata > Actinopteri > Osteoglossiformes > Mormyridae > Mormyrus > Mormyrus proboscirostris. The sequence goes on from JAODKF010000051.1 coordinate 6,352,594, forward strand.
ACGTAAGCCAATCAGAAAATAACAACAAAAACTAATTCAACAGCCCCAACGAGTTTTGAACCCTGAAGATTAAATTTGTTCCTGAAACATGTAAAGCTGTTTTCTCTGAGTACAGTCAGACAGTGATAGATAACATAATTTTCCCATTCAGCGCCACAAAATGAGCTGAGTCAGCTTCTACGATGTCTGACCAGTCTTCATTTAAAATCTGCCACAATAGAAAGCATTTAAGCCGCAGCCCACGCCCAGTATGGTGCCCTGGGGAAGGCTGCACCAGCAGAAAAATGGGAAGGGCACATATTTTGACAAAATAATAAGGGGGAGGGTGCCCTGTACAGGACAGAAAGCTTGAGTAGGACCGAGACCAACACTAAGTTGAACACTAACCCCTGATTTGGTCCCTACCTTGGGCTGTTTAGTTATGGCAAAAATCATAATCATGATTATTTTAGTGGATCTTGATTTATTTAACAAAGAATAATCATTGACTTTGGAAATATCATGCATTTATTGAACTAGTCTTTTTAGCAGTGGATTTCTTTGAACTCTATATTTAATTTGACTAAAAAGTAAATAAAAGGGGCTGGAAAAGGGTACGATGGATTTAGGACAGAAGACAAACGGTTACCATCATTGCAAAATGAAATGCGGCTCAATAATCATTTTATCTCAATCAGTTTGTTTGGGTAATCGCTGGAAGCCAAAATCGTAACTGAAATTATAGTTTGATTAATTGCCCAGTCTTAGCCCTATCGATGTTGAATCTAAACCTATACCCTGAACCTAACCCTAAGCATAAGCCTAAGCCTAAGATTAATGCTAGGCCTAAGCCTAAACCTATACTTGCAGGGTGATTTGAACTGATTGGAAAAAAGTGCATTACTGACACCAGTCTGTCTTTCAAATCACTTACTGTGTTACCGATTACCAAAAGCACATTAAAAGAGTTAAGTGTTGAATTACATTGCTTCATTACAGTGCTTGTGGAGACTAGAAAAAATGTTTTGAAGATCTATTAATATTCATCACGCAGTCTCCCTCATGCTTAGCACACCGAGGTGTGTTACACGACAACAGAAGGTTACCTGAAGCCAATCTCATTTTGTAGACGACAGAGGGAGGCGTCCACCAGGAAAACGGCGTCAGACACAGTCTGAGTTTTGACGGTTTAACGGAGCAGATCTATAGGTAACCTGGTCGGCCCTGTTTAGTAAGTGTCCAGCGCCAGCGAGTCTAATTGCCAGACAAACCGATGCCTTTCCACAGAGCCAAGGATGCGGGAAGTAGGAGACGCCCTGACATAGATCTGAAGGATGGCTAAAACACGCAGCCAAAAGCTAAAGATGTCTATACAACATCTGATCTGATTACTGCTCTGGTTTAAGTCATATTCACCAAACAGTGATATGAGGGCCATTAATGAGGGCCTACTGTGCAGATGGAAAGTTGTGAATCAATCACCGGATGTCATGTGGAGTTTTGTGAGAGCCTAGGCTTTAATTATTAAATGCTCTGCTTGGTCTTCTGGGAAACATAGCGTTTTCTGATTTCAGACCTCTTTTTATTTATCTCAGAGACAGCACAGTTCATCACTCAGCGGGGCCGTTGTGAAGCTCTGGGAGACCAGGGCCCCCCACCCACGCTGCGTGAGATGATTTTTAAACAGGAGTCACTCCCGTCTTGCAAATGCGGTCACCGTTTCTCCTGAGGTTCCTGGGCGGGATGGAAGGTTCACGGGGTCCCTGATACAATGCTTCTGAGGGAGCCAGTCATAAATTAAGATCTTTGATGGCAAAATCATTCAGTTGGTGCATCAGTCTCCAAACACAGGCATCTCTTCAAACATGCTTTTAATTTATCACTGTGGGTCCTATTTTTGTACTATACTAGAATAAGCAGGAACAATCATTCAAACAAACATTTAAAAGCTTTATGACAAAGAAGTCCTTTTAATTCAACCATAAAACATTTTTGATGGTTACTATTGACTATGTATTATTCATATTGTATACTTTGTTTCTCTGGCATACGCCATAACGATGTTCGGACGTGTGGAGTTATAAAATTTTCTAAGAATTTCACAGGAGCTTCATATCACTGAACACGGGATGCTGCTTCTTAAAAAGAAGCAAACTAATGCTCGTATAAATGTGTACAGACACGCCGCAGTCCACGTGTGACGGTCGCGCGTCACCGCGCCCCAATATGGACGTAAACGCGCTCCAGTCATCCGGCTGCGCTGTGAGCAGCATTTTTATGAACAGAATTAGAAAAGATTTAACTTATTGCGCTGCAATTTTGAAACTCTCATTTCGGTAATTATGCAGGCTTAGGTCTTAGATCTGACGAAAGATTTTTAAAACAATCTTAAAGATAACCACAAGTAAATTAACCACACCAAAATATGTGCTTATGTGAGCAAGTCGGCAAAGACTTACCCACGCATGATGGATACATATGTGTATGTGTGTGTGTGTCGCCTATATGTAAACGGAGCTATTGGAAATATACAAGTAAGGATTTATTCCAAAAGTTCTAATTTTTTAACATACAAGGAGAGAAAAATGATTTTATCCGAAACAGGATCCTTTAAGTCTACTTTAAGTCAAGCTTTACTTAATTACAGACTACCCTGCATTTTAAAAAGAAAGCTGTCAGCACGGTCCAGTCAGCCGTACAGGTCGACCACTCGTCTTTTAAGCAAATCCCGGCCCCAGCCTGACAGCATGGATGGATGGAATCCCTTTGCTCAGTGCCACCGCATCTCATTAATAGCGGATTAGACAGGTAACCCAATACCGGACGCCAGCTGACAATGAGGCCATCCTTTTAATTCTGTTTACACGGACATGGACACGCCGGCTTTTATTATTAAATCGCGGCTTCATTCACGTTATTCCTGAATGGCATTTACCCCGCCTGAACAGCTGATCTCCGGGGTGCCTCTTTACAACGGACCCATATAAACATTTCTGCACGTTCTATCAGGGTGATGTGCAAAGCTGCTTAATCGTATGCAGGTTTTAGACAAACAAGACACTCGGGACGTGATGGGACATTTAATTAAAAGGGGAAACGGTGACGGGACACGCTGTTACTATCCGGTAGCATCTGCACAGACCGCGATCACACTGTAACCGTGTGTTAATTAAACAGGGATCCCATAGATCAGATCCTCAGATGACACAGTAACGGAGTGTCACACAGACAGATATCGGGGTGAAGTGTGCCGTCCTGGCCACAATCTCACCTGCCTGATGTTTATAACGGGGTCTCTAATCCCGTTTCGCAAAAGCATGGCAGCATTTCAGAACGAGACACGGGGTCTTCAAAACGGTCAAATAAGCACCTACGATGAAGGTAGATATAATAATAATAATAATAATAATAATAATAATAATAATGATAATAATAATAATAATAAACAGCAGCAACAATAATAAACGCCCAGCGTTACTTACTTTATAATCAGACGGCATAAGGCGCGTCCCAGGCTGCTCACCTACTTAACAGAAGTGCGCCGGTAAGCGCCGGAGCCTCCGCCGGGATCATTTCGGTCCCGGACTGACAGCCAGAGCCACTTGACCTTCTCCTGGTACAGCAGAAACTACCATCGGCGGGGCTGGGAGCAGGGGAGGAACGGATCAAACCACGGCGAGACGTCGCGGGCTGCGGCCGCCCCCTGCGTTACGGCGTGGCGATGAAGCGCCTTTTATTACAGTCATAAATTACTGCAAATGCAGCTCATTCATTTTTGAACTGGAACTTCCGTCAGCTTTTTGTCCATTCTTCAAATCAATATCGCAATCGATATTCTGACTTAGTTTTTACAAATGTATTACATTTTTTAGATTTTTTTTTCTGTATCACATAAATATATGACACATTATCAGCTTCTTCCTTGAAAAAACACAATATCCCAAGAATAATCGGATTAGATCGCATACAGATTAGGCAGATTAGATTACGGGACAATCTGCAGCACCATGATTTTTTCTATAATGTTTAAATTGTTTATAGCATTCCTCAAAACTTACATATGTATCTCTGTAGTGTTTACAGAGCCTCTAAAGTCAAGCGTATCTGAACAAAATCGTGTGCTATATTGGTAATAAAGAAAAATAAAAAATTAAGACTGATGTCATTATGATTATTGCTGAAATGTTTTAATGAATTAGATGCTGTATATCTATTCTCATATCGATGAAGTGGAGTGGATTCTTTCGCGAAGTTATAGAAACAGCGATGGGTGAACTAATATTTTATGTTAAATGTGGGGGGGTCCAAATGATTAATTATGAAATGTGAGGGGGACACGTCCCTCTCAGACTTAACGGCGGTGACACCCATGGGACAACTACAACGTGAGCAGGCCAGTACAAAGGAGTTTAAAACAACACGTACTGTAGGTGGGTCAAAAAATGACCCAGGGCTGTTTCGCTGTTTCTATACTGTAGTGTCTAGTGGCATGAAGGGCAGCAGGAAGTTGAGTTTGCTTTCAGCTTTATCAGACATGATGGGACAATCCATCCTGGAGCTGCCAGGCGAGGCAGAGGGATTATGGGAGCATTAGGGCTGACGGCGCCCCCCCCGCCCCGGCATGGGGTCACTGAGACTCTGCTGGAGCAGCTGGTCACTCACCAGACAAATGCCTCGGTTTGTTTCCTGTCGTCATCGTCGCGGCGATTCCCCCCCACCTGTGATCGTGTGTCTCTGCAGGGCCATTGTCACTCGGAATCTTTGGTGGGGACCAGCTTTTCTGTAGCCTTAGTGCTACGAGACGGAAATGCGGCGTCACGGTGTGTAGAACTGAAATCCGTGGGGCACCTTTAACGTTGAGCAGTTAATTAAAACAAATGTACGCGTTTGACGCTTTAGTACACGCTGGCACATGGAAACACACGACTTCAGACCTTAGACGCATGCTGAGCGCACCCCTCCACAACAAGCACCGATCAGCTATAGGCCTCCGCAGGTTCGGCAATTAGCCTAAGAGCAGATTAATTTATGGAAATAAATGACCTTCCTTCAGCAAATGAAATTTCCTTGATATTAAATCAGATGTCGCTGACAGTTAGTGGAGGCCGACCCTTTTACTGGGACAGCGTGCAGACGCGAATGATTCCGGGGCCGCGGACACCCGTGTCAAACGTCGGTCAGCAGTGTCACCCTAGGGGGCAGAAAAACACAGTACACATCTTTCAAAACCACAAGCTACTACCACGCTTCACCCTGAGCTTTACACTGATTTACCTAAATGGTGTCCAGCACACAGACATATACTGTGGTAATCCCCTTTTAGCCAGATACACACTGTAATGCACAGAAGGCTCTCTTACATGGTGTTTCTCCTAAATGGCTCCTGTGACAGAAATACCATGTTTAATGTCACCTTCCCCCTGAGAGCCACTTTTCTGCTGTGATATTGGCAATTGCATAATACTGCTTACTAACAAGGACATTTTAAACATAGTTAAAAGCAACATGCTTTTAGGGACTTTGAAAGTCATAGCATTCTTACATAAACATCTTATCTTACCTTGAATCATCAGGGTTCATGCCTGTCACCGTATCTCATGTGATATTTCACATAATCACCTTGTGCCCATGAGGTCCTGAAGCTCTAAGCTAGCAGATCCCAGCTGCCACCAGGCGCTCGACCACCCTGAAGTGGGATGGGCTGCGGATCGACACCCCAAGGACAGGGTGATGAATGATGAACAGACGCTGGCGTCGATCGATCACCTGCTGCAGCTTCATTATGAGCTCCAGAGACACTACCGTGCGGCCTAAATGTGACGCAAAGAGCGATACGGCTGATACTGCACACCCTGAGGTGACGTCGAAATCCTCCATGTTGATGAACGGCTCTGTCACTTACTCTGACGGATTACATCACATCGTGCTCCTTAACCTTCTTATGGATGGATGTTTAACTGGAGTAATTTGGGGTAAGTTCCTTACTCGACATTTCTCCACCTGGGGCTCACTGCCGTCTGTCTATCTGCTAAGCCGACTTCACCTTGCTCCCGAGGCACTGCAATGATCTTGAGGTGAGGCGTCTGTTTTTAACGGAGTTTCCAAATGACCGACACTCTTCTTTTTACCCGCCTATTCGCCTATGACATGAGGCTATAAGATGCCAAAGTGGCCAATTTGTGGAAGGTGATAGAGGGCGGCGACCCATCCTGAGCCCAATAGGCCACGTGCTTGCAGGGTCCTCTGCTCATTTTCACTTTCCATACCATCCCCAAAACCCAGAAGAAACACAGGAACTGTGCAGACAGAGGAGTGAGGAACGAGGGAGGCAGCAGATTTGGTGCTAAGGGCAGTATCCCTCTCACATGGTCCCACAAGGGCACATATTTTTCAGGGTTTACAGCTGCCCCACTGACTAGCTGCATGGATCCGCTGATTCAGCACCACATAACTGCGAGCCCCAGAGCGACTCCCTGATACACAGTCCACAGGAAGTAGCTGCCGTGTCTGTGCTGGCTGGAGTCTCCACTGTTTACATGTGGTTTCGCTGTCGGAGCTTGTCGGACGTGCTGATAATGTACAAGCTGGAACTTTGCTGAGTGGCATCACACTTGTAAATTCTGATTTACTGACTGCATTCTGTACTGCAGGGCTCTTCAAATCTGGCCCCTCAATTCCAAATGCGAACCTTGTTTTCAGTTGTCAAAGGTACTTATTTAATAATTACTGATTCCGATTAGCCACAAAAGCTTCACACCTGGCTCACAGGCTCGTGGCCCTTGTGCACTGATTTGAATAGTCCTGTTGTACTGGTTTGCAGTATTGCTTATATTTTTTATCTATATTTTAAAATAATTTTAATGATTGCATTCCCTAAGATTTATGGTTTTGGGTCAATTTGGGAATAATTTTAAAACTACTTGACATACTATATGTTTTGCATTGCAGATGCATTGTAAGGATGAAGATTTAGAACTTGTCAAATGTTGAGAGAAATCACACCAAAACTGAAGCAATATAGATTGCAGGATAGAAAGATTGAAGGGTTTTGAAGACTCGTTAAATTTCAGTACAAAAAAAATAAGCAGCTATATCGAAGAATTTGTGAGTTATTCACCATGTTATATCTATGTGTTTCAGGGACAGAGGACACCACTCCCCCCCCGAGTGGTTCATGATGATCCAATACTTAGCTACCCCCCTAATCTCTGGTCTGCGGTGATGACACTGTTTCAGCATGTGTGTGGCACATAATAGGAGACTGTCCGTTTCATGTTCACACCTGCTAGTAATACTCTGGTTGGTTTAGATGAGGGGTGGAGCTTGAGTACAATGCAAAAGGTACATTACAAAAGTCACAGTGTCTTGTTTACAGCATATCGGGGATGTTTGCTGTTCACCTGCAGCTTATTTCGGATTACACCGTGATCAGGTAACAAACTTTTTATTTGTTCATACACAACTGACTCTTGTCGTTCCTTGAGTCTGTCAGATGATTTTGGTGTCAGCATTTACTGACAGAATTTTCTGGCTGTTTCTGGCTGTTCCCTTTTTGTACCAGTCACATGACTCACTCACATTGAATTCTCTGCATAATTTCTTGCTGCTTTTACACATGGGGGTCAATTGGTTTGTACTAGAGAGCTAGCAAGGTGAAGTCCATTTAATGTCCGACACAACAGACTCAGAAATGTCTAAAAAGGTTCAGGGTGGAAGTGCATGTCTGAAAGGGGTTTATGTGACTCTTGCAATCTATTCTCTGACAAACTGCTGCAATGTGATTCGCTGATGGCTCAAGCACAAGCCAGCAGATTGGTTGATGATGGAACAGATTGAGCCTTCTTTCACGCCAGTCACCTTAAATAATACTGATCTGTCAGACAATTAATGATGTACATATGCAGATGCTCCATACAGGTGTTTTTTATTTGGTCTGGTGTCTTAGTAAGAGTACTAAGTGGTTGATGTAGAAATCCTCAAATATCCAACTTAAAACCTGAAATGGTTAGCGATTGTATTTTCAGGACCAGGAGTACATATGGTTTTGTGACCAGTCTACCTCTGCTGCTTAGTGGCATCAAAGGGAAGGATGATGGCAGAAGATATTCAACATTGTGAATGTGATAACACCAAAAAGTATTTCATGGATCTTCTTATCACGTCACAAAAACACTGGATGAGGAGCTACACCTGATTTCATTTTGAGACAAATTGCACCAGAACCAAAGCAGCAGCACTAAGTCGCAGCTAAGGATAGATAGGGAGGCTGCATAAGACACTCAAGCTTGTGAACACAGTAACTCTATAAGTATTCTGTGGATGTTTTTTAAACTTCCCAAGAACATTGTATGGGTGGTGATCTCAGATAAGTTTCATTTCGAGACAAATTGCACCAAAACTGAAACTTAGTGCTTTGTTGTCACTAAGTTTAAATTTTGTCTCAAAGAGTAACTGCTGAGGAGAGTGTATTTGCGGGCTAGACACAGACGTTGGGGATGTCGGAGGAGTCGGGATTAGATGTAAGGTGTATGCTGTCATTCCAACAGCACCCAATTATTACTCTTATTATGTTTTTAATTTATGTTCTATGTTGTCTTTGAATGGATGCACCAGAATTGCCAAGACAAATTTCTAGTACGTATAGGTGTACCTGGCTAATAAAGTGCACTCTGATTTTGATTCCTGTGCATACTTTTATGATCCACTCTCTTTTACAGTCATTAGTCGTCCTTAACAGAGCTGTACTAAAGCTGGACCCATATAAAGTGCTTACAAAATCTCAAAATGAGGTAACATGCGGGCCAGAATCGCGGGTCAGAACCTCAGAGAGGTGCGGTAGATTTTCCTGAGGGCCTTCAGCGGTGAACCTAAGGTGATGCGTGACTCATTTAAAGTTTAAGCATGAATATGCAAATTTCTAACAGAGCTTTTAATGATGGCAGGAAGAAAACCTGAACTTCCTCCATAAATCCCATCATGCCCTAAAAAAAAGTAAAGAAACAAACCCTTTAAGGTGTATCTTATGGCCTAAAGCACCGTCCTTATGATTCAGCTGTAATAACCGAAATCAAAATAAGCTGTTGGACCCAAGGGTGCAGATGGCAGGGGGGGGTTACATAGGGACCCTGAGCCCTGACCCCATCATCCCCACTTTTCAGGGAAAACACACAAAACTTTGATCAATAAGTTGTCTAAATAGGCTTGGTTACCTATATGTTTGATCTCATTAAATTGACCACAAGCTCGTTGCCACTTTCCTATTAGCCTACATTTGGTATTCATAGATGTCACTTTCTAAAACATTTTATTCATAAACATCTATACTTGTCCCATATGTGACTTTGCACATCCTGTTTCTATTCCGCCTTTGCGGGTTTTGGGTCCTGAACAAGTTGCCTTAAATTGTGCCGGATGCAGTTCTGGTCATAAAAAAAGCAGCCCAGAAAAAATAATTGATCACAGCATTCTTTCAAAAAGCAAGCAACGTAAGTAGACATAAATTCTATATAATCTATACCAAGCCTATGTTAGATGCAACTGTCAATATAAATTTTCCCATATCTCTGAAGGATTTCTGTTACTGCAACAAAGATAATGACTTAAAGTTTGACCTAATGTGAAATTATGTCTATTAGAATAAAGCAATACATCTATGAATGTGTCAGCAAATTTGAACTTGCAACACATTGTACAGAAGGCTATCTGTTGTTTTTGCTGTTGTCCAATAGGCCATTTGTGGGTGATTACAGTAGCAACAAGCATACCAGACAAAGTAATATTATATATATGTCGACCAGTGACAATTGAAATGTTTAGTGTATAATCACGCATGGTTGGATAAGATGAGACATTTTGCTATCTGTTTGCCCCCTCCACTTCAAAAATCTCTCCTGCGCCCCTGGTGGGCCTTACATTTACTTTAAACCTGTTTCTACTGAAAACCCTAAAACTGGACAATGGAAAAGGCAGCAACATGTTGATTAGCATAGCCGCTAGTCTGCAGGGCTGCAGGTTGGCTGGAGACCCTGTGTTCCTGATGCTGATGGGATGCTCGGGGCACATTCCCTATTGCGGCAGAATGATGGGATGGAGAAGGGAAGGCTTTTGATGGCTCCCAGGACTCTGATTCCATAGTGTTTCTCATAAGCGTTGGTTCAATTGCAATTATTGAAATTATTGTTCCACTGACAAGTTTGTCCAGGAGCTGATACTCAGATCATTAGGATATATTACTTTCTTGTCAGTTACATCTTTTTTATAACATTAAGATTTCTTGCATTTTAGTTGAATTGACTATATTGACTGCTTACATATGGGAAAGTGCTGTTTCTTCATTGTGTTCAAAAACACAATCACAAACTCCATTTCTTTTCAGTAAAACACACTAAAGCAGGTGATATGTCCCAAATTCCATGTCCTGGATGCCATGTCTTATTACAATGCCCCTGTTACTGAGTGGGGGTGG
>JAODKF010000051.1:6363137-6390421 GCA_026779585.1 Mormyrus proboscirostris
GGGGGTTGATGGGGGTGGGCACCCACCATCTTGTTAGTCTTTGCTGCTCTGTGCTAACCCAGCATCACTGCCAGTAAGTGACAGGTGACCCCCTTCGCCCTCTCTATTTCTGCGTGGCTCGAAATCTTCTAACAAGCCCCTAACAAGGGGGTGGGGCACCGGGCTTCCTGTTGGGATCATTTCATTTCTTAGTAAAAGATGGTGGTTTCAATCTCATCTTTGTGCTCGACAAACTGGGAGCGATATGATTCTAAAACCTCTCTGGAGATGATACACCGTCTGTTCGGTGGATTTTATTACTGAGAAGCTAGACATGGGGAATCAGTCAGAATAAAGAAGTAATGTTCAAAGATTGGGGGAATGATGATGAACGAGGTCCTCAGCGTTCCCGGTCAATCCCTCCTCCGGAAATAAATGAGACCAAATCGATGACATCAGCAACAGCGTGGCTTTCCCTCAGGGTACAATGCCGTACTGCAGTGATAGATAGTAACAAGAGATGCCATCACTGTAAAGCACGTTAAACTGCTGAATAAGTCTTTTTTTTTTTCTTTTCTTTTTGTCAAAAAGGCATGACGGCCAATTTATTACCGAGAAGCATCGCTAACATGACTGTCATGCGCTTAGTGCTTACAAGGATATTGTATTAAATCTATACTGCAGTCAGAAGATTCATAAATATTTATAATGAATGGTGTTTTTGCAACAACGGAGGAGGAAGCATTGAAAAAAGAATTTAAAATTCTCAATGGTAATAAATCATTGCTAACGATGTGCCAACCTGCAATATTCATAGGGCAAATGGTAACTTTATAATAATAATAAAAACACGAATCTCATGTCTTAGTGTTCAAAATGCTATAGATTGGTAGTTAGTTTTGAAACTTTTCCTCTTTCTCAGGAAATGTCAAAATCAGTGTTGACCTGCCTAGACAATGTCAAGAACAACTGAACTGTGTGTTAAAGTAGTCATTTAACCTCTTTAAAAATGAGTAAGAAGTATTAGTTTTAATGATGTAATGCTGTTAAGATCAGGACTGTTTACCTGGTTACGAAATTTCGAAGACGTAAGCATTTCCCAGTATTTGAGATTCTGTTTTGCCCTACAGAAACATCCATCCATTTTCCAAATGTTCCAAAAATAATTTACAGGGAAAAACGCAAGCTTAAACGGATTAAGTGTGATAGGCCTAAGACCCTTTTAAGTGTTTTTTGTTCACCGCTAGATGGCAGCAATTAGAAGATTGCAACACCGAAGTAGCGGCAATAAAAACTGTAATATAATATGAACTATACATACACACACTCGAATGGTCCTGTTATTAGTTATGTATATACAAATCTTATATATATATATATATATATATATATATCAGTGTGGCCTTTGAGGCTTATAAACAGGTATGTTCTGCTGCGCCTTCAGGTTCAGACATACCGTTTATTTCTCTAGAGAATCGTGGATAATTGCGGTCAATTAGAGGCAGGGAAAGCCCATAGAACAGGTCAGTGGCAAAGCCTGGGTAATGTGGAGAACCGCACCTGTGTCACAGAGGATGTTTTTATCAGACTACACTTATATTTCCTTATTTACTTTTTCATGGTTAGATTGGGACGGAAAAGCACAAATACATATCCAGAAAAAACAGGATCACTGGCCCCAGTGGAACACACTGTTACAGTCACATGACAGAGGCCGTTGGGACCCTACTGTTCACCCAGGCAAACACGCACATGACCCAGACCCACAAACATCTCCGTAAAGACTCGGGGAGGTGTTCCAGTTCACAGTGAACATGCTGTTCTAGGTGTGTAGAAAAACAGACGGGAACAAAAGACTGAGCAAAGGCGACAGCAAAGACGTTCCCTTACACTCCTGCAATATATATGTGCAGAAATCTCTAGTTAGACACGTGAAAGCCATGTTTCCGCTAACACTGTGTGGCTACGGCTAGGACTGCAGGAATAATGAAACGGAGGGACCTTCACAAAGACAGGCACAGACATTTACTAAATACTTAATCCAACGTAATACCAATCAGCGCTCATTACCATTGGCTTGTCCGTGTAAATGGAATTCTTCACAGATGAAGAATTACATTATTTATGACCAGATCTCAATGCCTCAATTAATAAAAGCGCAACTACATCTGTCACAGATCTGGGGGATGTTTCTGGAAGCCTGGAGTCCAATTAGGGTTAGGCATCCACTTATGCTTTTCCATCCAATTCGTATCACCATGTAAGTGGCGGTTCTCTATGCCGTCTCAGACACAGAAATGCTTCACAAAGTAAAAGCATATGAATTAAAACCTAGTAAAACCAGTTCTCTCTAAGATACTGCTGATATTTTGCCCAGTCTCAGTGTAATCTGCGTCCTACAATGAATTTCTGACAGAAAGATTAGTTGCAAGTTGGTGTCGAAAGGATCAGATGCAATATGACGTCACCTTTCTGACCTCTGTGTTTGAAATGAAACATTATTTATTAACTGAATGAACAACTGAGATGATCACTTAATCAATATACACCCGGTTTAAAATTCTTCCTGGCAGTATAAAAATGTTTATATACATTTAGCAGGCAGCTTTATTTAAAGCAACATACCTTTTTTGAGAAAGCAGGATCAGCCAGTCCCTGGAGCTATTGGGGGTTAAGGGCTCAGGAATGAAATCACCCCATTGACTGATCTAGGGATTTGAACCAGCAACCTTCCATTTACAGGCATAACATGCACATTCACTGAGCCACACTGACCTGTCCCGAAAACAATGAAGAATGTAACAATTTAAGTTGTATGCTGCACTGAAATCCTCATAAAATAAGGAGAATGAGATTTCCAGCACATTGTGATCAATCCTGTAAGAACTCAGTCAGAGAGCAGGACTTGTGCGATTTGTAACAGCAGTGTCGCGTTCTGAAACATGCAGCGTTATGGAGATCCTCACCCTTCTCATAGACTGGTGGCATTTCATGAAGCTGGCCACTGGTCCTTTTTTCCTTGGAAGCTTTGGCTAAAAAGGCAATTTACTGCCATGTATGGTTGAGAGTCCCCACAATTAAGGGCACTATCACAGACTCTCAGGGATCAGCTCACCCTGCCAGCTGCAGAAGTCATAATTACTTTTTCCCCCATTGTTGGATGAATTTGTGACTCGATTTTCTACAATATTCACACCGCCGTTCGACATTTCAGTGCCATGCTGTCTTCCACTGACCAAAGAAAGCTGGGATCTTGATTTACTCTGGTCTACTCTAGTGGTTTGGTTTATTCTGGTTTTCTCTACAGTACGGAGTCCCATCTGTGCACAGGCACCAGATTCCTACACTGTAATATCCCCCACTGGTGTATCGACACACCTTCTATTGCAGGTAATAGATACTATTGGTTATTTAGGTCTTCACAAGCAACTAAGAACCAGACCCAGTGCTGATGTCTGGTGCGCGGGCAGGACAGGGCGGAGCGACAGCTGACCGCACCATGTGGAGTGCGACACGGCGACATCCAAATCACAGCCGTGCATCTATTAGCATAGCAAATTCACATTCGCAGTGATTACACTTTAATGGCAAACAGATTAGCTTCAGATACCCACTCATTAAATCATTTTAAAAATGCTTTTTTAGAGGGAAGATGGGCTTTATTTTGACAGATTATTTTTCAGAGGGCTGTAAATGATAATACATTCATAATTATAATTTTATTAAGTCAGAATGTGTAAAGCAGGCTGTCTGTCTCACTAAGTGCTGTGTGGTGTCCTATGTAATATTTATGAAGGAGCCACTTTTTAAGTTCAGACATTAAAAACTCCTAATGAATTCCTTTGAATTTCATTCCATAATGCAAAAAATGTTTGTACCATAAAATTCTGCAAAATGAGTTGTGCTTGTTAAAACTGTTTATTAATATTGTTTATTTGTACTGAAAATCAAATGTTTCCCATTGAGTTTCATTTTAAATGTTTAACAATAGCTGCGTGTCACAGAGTGTAGAGCAACACAAAATGATTCGTACCTTCTGCAGACGCTGGGGGAGGAGCAGCCGCGGGATGCGTCTTCACCTGAAGGTAGCTTGTCTTGCTGGGCATATCTCTTCATGTTGAAGGGATTTACACTTCAAAGAACATCTCATTAAGCTTTGGCTCAGCCACAAATTAATTGTTACATCCTACAAAATCAGTTTCTCATGTCTCTGGGGAGAATTTTATGGGGACTTAAAAGTGAAGAGGAACGATTTACCTGCAGGAGCACAAACTGTTACGCCAGCGTTCCTGCTTCCCTAAATCGCCGCAGTAAAGCACACGTGCAGATAATGCGCCCTGCCTTGAAATGGCATGAACTACATTGGGTTTGTAGACACGTCTCGTTTCCACCTTCGCAGACCAAGTCCAGCAGTGAATATTGAATCAAAAATTACACGTAACCTATGTGCAACCCAAAAATGACTGGTTCAAACAGATAATGAATCAGATTGTAAAGGAAGTGGGTCCAAGCAACTGGAGGAGGCAGAACCAAGACATGTGATTGGTTGATCCCATCTCATCTAGTCTCTGTAAAACAAATCATTTTTCATTCTGCCCGCAGAATGTTTTGGTGTAAATGAAACTCCCACTTCTATGTGTAACCTAACTATGTGTAATCCAGGTCAGTGTGTAATCCAGTTCGAGATTAAAAAAAACATTGGGGTGTGTGCGCACACGCGCGTGTGCGCGTGTGTGTGTGTGTCCTTGTGTGGCTCAGCAGGGTTAGGAAGCTGTGCTCATGTTCAGAAGGTCTCTGTTCCAAATCTCACACTCCAGGGGGTTTAAAGCATTTCACTACATGGATGTACAGTGCATGACTATGTATGTGACAAATAAAGCTTGAATTCGAACCTTGAGCTTTACGTGTAACTCAGCTCCACGTCTAGCCCTGCTCCCCCAGTGTGGTTGGCCTCCAGTGCTTCTTCACCTCACTACTGCTCCCGTTCCCCTCTTCATTCGGTCCTTTGATCCCCCCTCCGGGCTCTCTTAAGGAATTCTAATGGCAGGTTTATCTTCTGGAAAGCACACGCATGACAGGATTTGCACTCAGCACCGAGCGTAGAGAGAGATGATGGAGGCTGAACGCCTCACAGGGCCTCGTTACCTGGCTTTAGCACTTTTCTTCATCGTTGTCTCCGTGTGACAGGTGGATCTCGCGGCTGACAGGTAGAGGGAAGGTGACAGGAGAGGGACATCCCAGCCGCACTGCCGGCGAGTCTTCAGTACCATTACAGATCAAAAGAAAGGGACCTTAGAACCTCCAGCCATGAGGTAGAGGTGTCACGTGGCTCTCCACCCCCACAGACATCATTATTTTTACTAGCAAACACATCACAATAGACAGATCACTAAATACTAAGGATGAAAGCGTTCTCAAGCAACTTTTTTTTTTTTTTGAAGGGGGGGGGGGGTTGTTAGTCTTTATTAGGACAAAAAAAAAACCCAAGGGGTCCTACTGTCACCTCGCACTGCTGAGGTTCAATCTTCGAATCTTGTGAAGTTTGCACATTCTCCTCCTGTTGTGTGATAAGCACACGTGACTTCATTTGATTTTGAAACCATGTTACGCTATGCAACACGATCAACAGTGCAAATTAAACCAAAGAAATCTGCTTGACCAGACCTTTATTGCTTAAAATGGTTGATGAATTTAATAATCGTGTCTCTCAAAGCACTGTCCAGAACGAGACAGCGGTTTTTAGATGTGGAATGCTAGCAAGGAGATTAGAGCAAATGTTTTGGGTAAGGCCGTTACCCTGAATGTAAGTAAAACAACACAAACGTTATAAATGTGCTTGGTTTGTAGAGCTTTAGCCAATGAGTTCCTCCGCAGCTCTGACGAAGCCTGGGTCGCCATCTGTAGTGGCCACGCCCACATCAGCCGCTAATGACAGCACTACGAGCAGAACAGCTCTGTGTCATTCATGAATTAACTGTCCAGTCAGAGAATGTGACGTGAATAATGTATGTTCTCAGAAATACCGTTATCAATTTCTGCTTTCTTTAATGAAGTCTTTTAAAAATCTGTGTTCATCTAGTGTAAGTAAAAGGGAACAGTCTTCGGCTGACACCTAGTGGTCACAGGTAGCACAGTCATTTTAAATACCTACATATACGCAATGTGTTCAGACACCGATTTCCTTAATCTCGAAACCTCTCAGCATAAGCAAATAAAATATTTGTTCACATATATGCATATATATTTTTATATTATTACATGTTTATATATTAGATATAGCATTGTATTCAATATAATAAGCACATTTGTAGCAGAAAAATGAAACCTTTTACATTCAGGGCAGAAATTTATTGCCGATATAACTGATTAATATAGATTTGTGCTGTTGAAAAGGAAAAGAGAATCTCTTAGAATGAGATAAAAATTCACTCACAGAAGTTTTGGTGTGTTCTGGTGTTAGTATCACTGACCTTGATGGTCTTAAGACTCTGGAGGTATAATAAAATTAAATAAAACGTGTGACAGTGACTTGAATTAACAGGGAGAAAGTTCTCTCCGCCAACTCAGAGAATTGGGAGCAAATTAACGGAGAAGCCAGCCGGCTTTAACTAATCCAGCCGGAAAGTCAGAGTGTAGAAAGGCCTGCAGCCTAAATTCATTTAATCACTTCCTTAATTTGAGCCTTTTCACTTCACTGAAATAAAATTTGGTTTTGAAATGGGGTGGACGCTCTTGTGGACACGGTGACTCACTGCCACCTTTATCTGCTAATTCATCCCACTGCTCCCCATCCTCCCTCACCTGCTACTGTAAATTCCCAGGGTCATGGATGACGTCCCATAATCCCCTCTGCTAGGCCGAAACCGGGGCAGTGATGTCATTGCCAAGGACACAGTTTCCCTGCAGTCACCCCTAGGTTCATTTCAGCTTTTGACAGCCAAGGAAGCCTTTCCTGAAGTTCATTTTATTAGTAACGATTAATTTCTTAACTTGATATTTATGATTCTAAATATACACTTGGGCATGATGATTGCAGAGACCCCAAACCTTCGTATCCTTTTCAATCCTCTGTAGATATTCTGACCGCATAAACTCCCCAGCATCCTGCGACATCAAAGTTACAGTCCAACACATTTCACCGTAAAGCTGACCCTGTGTTAGCGTGCATATGGCAAATAAGTCGAAACGTGAAACTTACTCCGGAAAATGAAAACGCAGCACACCATTGACCTGAGGACTGAAGTTTAATCATGACATCACAACCAAATTAAAATGTCCAACAACTCTGAAGTATTATTCCTTCCATTTACATGCATAGCAATGATATTTCAACAAAGATTTGCCTTCATATTTGGAGAATTGGAATGACTCAACGTCGTTCAGTTCCTCCCAAGCCCTGAACCACAACGTAGCACTGCATCGTGAAAATCTGAATAAAATTAATGTTCCCCCAACTCCTGCCCCCGCTGAGTGCTTAGGTAATACTGTCTCTATTGTTTGTTTGAAGCACGGCTCTAAAAAATTTAGCTAACAGGAATTCACATACTGTACAAGTGTGTAGCTGTTTGCATAAAAACAGACTCCTCTGAGTTAATGAACAGGGACAGGAACAAACATTCACAGTACATACATACATACATACATACATACATACAGGCCAGCTGACAGGTAACAGATGGGCCAGTGTTTGATTTGCTCCATCAATAGAGGCCTGGGAAAATTATAGGAATTCAATTCAAATATTATTTCAGCATATATAAAAATCAGAAGAGGAAGGGGAGACAGCAAACTGGTCTGTACAAGTGCTAATTTAATCTAAATGCATGTCATTCTCTGTGCCTAATCAAACCTATATTACAATGTAAACAATGTTAACTGCACAAGAACATTACAAACGGTTATGATACAAACTCCATCCGGCTTTAAATTAGGATCACTACATCGATTGATTGGTACTCGTTTTCTTTTAAATAAATAAATGCGGAAGTGCCATCTATGTTACAGGATTTTCCCAGTGCCGTGCATTAAGTCTTAAGACAGGTTTCTGTTGATTGTCCATCAGCAGCAAACGGGGCAGAGGTGCAGCCCGTTGGGGGTTGGGGGTGGGGGGGGGGGTCATGATTTACATCACGTGTTCTGCTGGCCGTGATGAGCAGTAGAACTTCTTATGCGTGATGAAGTTTGACAGGCTGTTGAACTGAATGTTACAGAGGTGACAGTACTTCCCTCCTCCACCGCCAGCCGACGCCGTGCTGTTCGGAGCTTTCGGGGATGTCTTCTCCGTCCGCGTCTTCTGCGGGGGCGAGCTCTCCGTGTCCGTGGGGGTCTCGGACGTCCAAGTGGGAGAGCAGCGGCTGTCCGTGGCTTGGGAGTCATCGGGCTGGACCTCGTTTGGCGAGACGGCATCCTCTAGCTTCGTGCTGCCGTTGATGCTTGCGGCTGTATCTCTGCTCTTGGGCAGCAGGGACAGCGGCTCTTCTCCGGGGTGGGTGAAGCCATTGGGTGCTGGCTGCTCCTTCCCTCCCTCGCTCCCCTCGTTGGGACTCTGCTTCTGCTCTTTCGGCTCACCCGCCCCAACCAGAGTCCCATTGATGTAGTCAGTGGGTTTAACGCCATAAAATGGGGAGATTCTCTCCGGTGTGTTGGCTTTCTTGGTTTCTCGGGGATAGAAGCAATGAGGCAGGAATAAGTTTTTGCCGTCGTCTTTAGCAGGAAGTAGCTGGAGATCAGCAGGGGCCTGAAGCCCTGACAGGGCCCCTAAACTGGAGTGAAAGAAGCTGCCGTTTTGGGAGAGCAGTCGTCCACTTGTGGTTTTATCACACTTCGCAGGGCCCTTGCTGAAGATATTGTCAAAACCACTGCTTCCATTTTTCACATCTGGAAACATCGCCTTATCCAACCCACTAATGTCATCAGGCTGTACAGATGTGACAGGGCAGAAATTCTGCTTGTGAGCAAGGTAGCTCTCTACTTTGTTAAAACTAATCTTACACACTGTACATTCGTGATAGTCTAAGAGTCTCTTGGGGGAGCTGCCTGCTTTATCCAGACACTTTTTGCTGAGATCTATGGGAGTGTCTGTTTCTTGCTGGTTGACTGCGTTGCACTTGGATGCAAGTACCAGTTTTGTGAGAGAAGCTTCCAGATGTTTTGGGACCATTCCTGGGAACATGTTGCATCGTGGGTAAAACCGTTCACCGAGATTGTCTATGACCTCTTGGGAGGTGCAGGGGTTTCCCAAAGCGGGCAGTCCCAACAGACCCGAGTGAGACCCAGGAGGCTTGGAGTCTTGATCGGGGGGGCTGAGCTCAGTCATCTTCCTCCGCTTGCGCGACCTCATGGTCCTCGGCGCGGGCGGCACCTTGTTTGCGCAAGCCCGCTTCGTGGGTGGTTCGTGTCGAGTGGCACAGTAGTACTGCTTGTGGACCATGTAGGTTTCATGACGGCTGAAGGTGATCTTACAGGCCTCGCATGTCGTCCTTGAGGGGTCATTTTCGTTCTCCACCAGGGAGGGGTTCGGACTCCTCAAGTCTGTCTGCTGGCTGTTCGGACTGTCTTCAGCCCCTGGTGGTGTGGAGGCCTTTTTCAGCTGCCCTGAGAATTCCTTTTCAGGCACTTTGCTGCCGGCACTGATCAGGTCCAACATGGAGGCGTTCAGACAGGCTGATTGCATCAGGTGGCCGTCAGATTCGGACGGGTGGCCAGGGCCCAGCTTGCTGTTTGGGCTCAGTGTCTCCACCGCCTTGTCTGGGACACTGGAATAGTCATGCGACTTTGCTAACTGCTGCCAACGACTGTTGCAATAATGTTTTTTGTGGACCAGGTAATTGTCTAGATTGTTGAAAGTGATATTGCACTCGAAGCACGTGGCTCCTTTGGGCATCAGGGGGCTGTAGACCATCGGTGGGTAGCTGTTCCTCCCATGCCGTAACCTCCGGTGTACCAGCTCCGACATCTTTGCCAAGATCTCTGAAGCCTGTGGCGCCATGGAAAGGTCTTGCGAAAACGCAAACTGGGAGAGGAAAGGCCCCATGGGGAACGTGGGCCCCATGTTGGGCTGGACCGGCGAGGAGGCCAGCCGAGGGCTTGAGGGCTCTGATTTGATCCGGGTGTAGGAAAAGCTGGCCTTGCTGCCTGTGCCTGCATCCCCCTTGGAGCCAGAGATCGCGGCCTTCTTCTCGGCCCTCTCCAGCTCGGCGCCGGCCCCCGCGTCCTCATTCTGTACGCTCCTGGGACTCTGGAGGGCGTCATGCTTGCCCGCCGGCTCGGCGCCCGCCTGCTTCTGGCTC
Organism: Mormyrus proboscirostris; assembly: GCA_026779585.1. NCBI lineage: Eukaryota > Metazoa > Chordata > Actinopteri > Osteoglossiformes > Mormyridae > Mormyrus > Mormyrus proboscirostris. The sequence goes on from JAODKF010000051.1 coordinate 6,373,406, forward strand.
TCCTCGCGGGAGCCGGGGGAGTGCTGGCCCTCGCTCCCCCCGTGAAGCTTGGCTGCGCCGAGCCGGTGCGCGTCCTGATGCTGCAGGAACTCCCCGTGGTTCTGGAAGCTGATATGGCAGTGGGAGCAGCGGAAGGCCGCCTGCGACAGGTGAGAGAGGATGTGGTGCTGGAGAGCGACGGCAGAGTCCGCGGTGTATCTACAGATTGTGCATCTTAGGGTGGTGCCAAGGGGGGCCGGCTCATCCAGTTTGACACCTGTGAACAAATGAAAGATGGGTTTATTTCTCAGTTCAAGATTATATATACGAGTAAAGAGCTCTTGATTTGTGGTGGAATAGTCCCCATAATGCTGTATAAATGGGCAAAAAACACAGGGTATATAAAGAACCAAAATCAGTTTTATATAACCGCATCTATGTCAAAACTTTTTCAGAGTAACTTGGTTAGATGGACAGTGCAAGATGCAGGTCAGAGGGTCGTCCTTCAGACTCACCGCTATGCGTGGACAGGTGCATCTCCAGGGCCTGAGTCCCCGAGCACCTCTTGTTGCATTGTGGGAAGGGGCAGATGTTAGCCACGTTAGCCATGCTAGCCACATGGAGCGGGCTGCTCTCTCCCTCCCCGGCTGCTCCTGCCCCCTCCCTCTGCCGGCCACTGCAGTAGTACATCAGGTGAGCCTGCAGGTTCCTCTCACTCCGATACCAGATGCCGCATGCCTTGCAAGGGAAGATGTCCTCTGTGGTGTCAGGGGTCAAAGGGCACAGTGTCACGGCACGGCCATGGTGTCGAATTAGCCAGCAGAAAGAGACATAGCCAAACCCATAAAGGTGTTTCTAAGCTCGAGCCCAGTTAAGAATTCTCTGCGATTAAGTGAATCCTAAACCTACAAGTATCCAGCAGTTTGAGCATAACCCCCCCCCCCCTCCTCACCCCCACCCAAAGCCTGGAATCGCTGTTATTAAGTAATTTACCAAATCCCAAAATCTACTGAGCTTCCAGTTGCCTGTTACATTCTGAGATGACTCGACCTGATGAGTTTACGGTTGGGTGACGATCCTAATAAGGCAGTATCTTAACAGGCCGGTCCAGTCTGTGATGTGGCACCATGTAAAGCCCATAGTGGGAGCTGTGGGAGCATCGCGCTGCTTTTAATACTTTCCAAATAGACCAAAAGGAGCTGGCGCACAGCAGTGGGGGGGGCCGGAGATACGCGCGTAATACGCCAGGTCACCTGAGCGATGTGCGTCTCATACACCCAGCTCTGTTTCTAGGTAACGAAAGTCCTTTAGGAGCCAAAAGTGACCCAGAGTGGAATGACCTCAGCTTCCGGCCTTTTCCACTGAACTGAGATGCAATCCCGAGAGACCCGGAGATGTGAGGAAAGGGTTAAGGAAATGTGCTCACTGTTGACGACTGCGGTGGGCAGGATTGACGCCATGGCGGCCTGCTGCGGCAGAAGCTGTATGGAGTCCAGCAAGCGCGCCGGGTACATCCCCTCCGCTGGGGGCACCTGGCTCACCGCTCGGACCTGGGAGTCCAGATCCACGGCGAAAGCTACCATGTCGTCGCCCGGAACCACAGGCTTGGTGGTAGTGCACCAAAGCTGTCCACCTGGCAACATGAGAGTGGAGAAAAAAAAAAAAACCTTTTTTTCTGCTGTTTGTTTGCAAGCTTTCAGAGAAAAACTATCATGGGATAAACATGTAAACACTGAATAGGAGCACGAGATAATGCCGCTCGAAATAAACGATGACGGCGGAAAATTCCAGAGACCCACTTAAAACTAAACCTAAAACCCTGTCCTGACTGTGTCGTACTGTTTTCCGTGGTTTCAAGCTTTTATTGTTGACGTGAGTTATCGTGATTTAAACAAAACCAGGTAGACTGCAAAGGCAAGGTCACCCACTTTGAACAAAAACAGTGCAAAACAGTGATCATATACACAGATATGTAATAATAATAATAATAATAATAATAATATTCAGCAGTGTTGGATGTTCAATTTTACGCCCTCATATTCTGGGTGTAAGGAAAGGCTGCTAGATTTCACGACTGCTTTCCCATTTCTAGGTGTATTTTAGGACGTTCCTTGGTTCACTCTAGCTGTTGCACTTTATCATTTCATAGCTTGGCGTCCCTGATGTCCGAGGCTGCCGTGCATTCACACGTGCTCTCTGGCCACCCGGCCGTTCGCGTCGGATTCACACCGAGCTGCCTTTGTGCGCTAGCCAGCGATTCGGGGACGGCGCCGGCATTGTGCGGCCGGAGCTGTGGAGCCCCTGATAAACGCAGGGAGGGTGGCGGCGTGCTCCTGAAACAAAGGAGGAATTAAGGAGAATAATAAGAAGAGACCGGGGCCCGGGCACTTGCAGGAAGCCATCAGCGCAGCACCTCGCGCACGGCCCTGGTAATTAAACACCGCTCCTCCTCCCCGCGTTACCGCAATAAAAAATTCATCACACGAGGCCTCAGTGGAGCTTACGTCCTTTGGCATTGCTGATGAATGCTTATTTAAAATGCACTTGTACTTTAAGAAACCACCAGAAAAAATGCAATAAAATATGTGGTAAAAAGGCATTTGGCCAAACTCTCTCTTAGAGAAGCATAAGGTGACTCTCAAATTAAAACTGGGGGAAAAAAATTCCCCCCCCCCCATCTAAAAAAGCTGGCTGGGTCAATACTCCGGGCAAAGAGACTGTCAGAGTTCCTGCGTCAGTGTGTAAACACCACGCGTCTCCAAAGCTGCTCCGTGGGGTTACGCACGTTTACGTACACCAGCCGGCAACCTGACCATCGGTCTGGGGGGGGGCGAGGGAGGGGGGCGGGAGAGGGGGATCCCACTCATCGAAAGGGAAGTGAAGAACATGGCCGGCTTCTTCGTGTTACATTTAATCCAGAACATTTCCTCGCGTTAAAAGGCAATTAAAGTCACCGGCACCTTGTCCCTGTCCCGGAATTATTTTCCCGCTGGCTGTTTCCCAGCAGATAAACACCCACACAAACACATTACTTTGCTGAGGTATGACATTAAGAGCACAGGAAAAAAAACACCGTAAACAAAATGCGTGTTTCCGTCGCTCGGGCTGTGAGCCGCAAACATTTGGATCATCGATGGATTTCTGACTCACTGGAGTCAAAGTGAAAAATTCAGCTCCAGATTTCAAACCCCAAAGCCAAAGCATGAAAACGAAGTAGCTGGAGGTCACCGTGACGACCCCAGAGAATCAGGGCAGTTGGCAGCTTCCAGCCCCATGGAGCACACAGCTACAGCTTAGGCTCCGCCTTTCAGTCCTGTGTTACACGCCTCACTTTCACACGCAGATTGATCCTTTTTTGGATCCTTTTTATAGCTCCTGCTCCTGTACAGACAGCATCAATACGGAATGACTGCACACTGCCCCTGAAATCCACTCGGAGTGACCGGCTCGCCTTGTCCCCGGACCACCTGAAACCACTAGATGTCACTCTTTCCATGTGTAAGGGGACCAGCAGGAGTTTCTGGAAGAGTAGTGTCTGTCAGCAGGCCCGCGTGAAGCCGCAAAGTGATGGTGACCTCGTACTGCTGTGTCACATGTCGCACGGCGTGCCGCACGTAAACCAGATCTCCGCTGAGAGTTCTGTGAGTCATATACAGACTGAATTACACCACAAAATTAAATGTTCAGTGTTTCACATGGCCTTGCACATGTCTGTCCCTCAGTCTACAAGAATGAAGTGTTTTTGGTGTTTTTCAGCAATGGGCAGCCAGTGTTTGAAGCTGTGCAAATCAATCTGCTGTATTTTTAGGATGGGGGCACAGTAACACCCCCCCCCCTACATTTTTCTTCCCATAATCCTCCAGTCCAAAGGAGTCCCCCAGTCCTCCTGTCCAAACACCCTCTTTGTTCCCGTCAGACCAAAAAGCAAAGTATAGACCCCTTGTACACGGTCACAGACCACGAGTGTGTCAGTCAGACCAGAGAGCAGGACAACCAAACCATGTACAGCCAGACCAGAAAACACGATGGCCGAACCGTGTATTCACTGCACATGATCACAGGTTACATGCGTGTTGGCCGCACTGGAAAACACAGTGGCCAAACCGTGTACCCGCAGAACGTGGTCACATGCCACATGCATATCAACCGGACTGGAAAGAAAGACAACTCAACTGTGTGCCCACTGTCCACGGTCACATGCCGCATGTCTGACAACTGAACCGGAAAGCAAGACAGCCATCATACATCACATGTGTGCGAAGCGGATCAGCTTCCTCAAGCAAGCGTGACGCCGCTGTTTCTGAAAGGGCCCGTCAGTAGGGGGACTCAGGCCTCTTAGCTAAGATTGGCGGTCCCTCTACGGCTCTGTTTGGGACCACCTGGTGGAAAGGCTTCGCTTGATGCCGTTCTGTTGTGCTGGCAAACATGGGATCTGCCCAAGGTGTCGCCGCGCGGCCATCTGGACATGGCATCTGTCTCCCTGCCGATCGCGAGGGTTTCGCATTTGATCGCACAGCCCAGGCTGGGAGATCGCGGTTGCCGGGCTGAGCCGGAGAACGGCCGGCGGGACGGTGGCGGCACCGTGGACGGGGGTGCGGTCTGGACACTCCCACCGAAGCGCTTCCTCACAAGAAGGGAATTAGGCGCCACCTGCACCACATCACCTTACACTGCGACATTTCCCATAATTCTGAGTATCTGCAGATCCTTATGCAGCACACAGACGGATCACACGGCTCAAACCATCTGCCATTATTGTTACTGTCCCTCTAAAGTAACGACAACAATGACAATAAGAGCCGCTTGATGCTCCAGCTCACGGCTTCGCTGATTTGGTCCCTCATACTTATGAATAAACGGCTTTTGGCATAATGTCAGACATGCACCTGATAACTATGCTACGGCCGGATTATTTATATGAGGTGCAAAGTGATCACTTTGGATTTATCGTGTTTAACGTATGTCGGGGCGACAGACAGCCTGGGATGGGAAACAGTTTATCAGTAATCACGGTATCCTGCTTTTAGGCTCCCTTTAATTACACGTGAATCCAGTCCTGATTCAGGACAGCTTTCACTAATTGGCAAATTGCATTATGGGATGGAGAAGTGAATGAACACCATGTACGGGCTAATAAAGGCAGGCGACAGTAACTATATAAAAACTGCCCAGACTTCCATAAAGGCTGCCTGCATGCTTGCTACATAACTGTTATTATTATTACTGTTATTAATATTGAAGGAATACAGAAAGAAGCAAGTACACTATGCTGGAAAAGGGACATGTTATTAGCCAGAGATTTACAAACAGTCTCAGTCATCATTGTTTTTTTTCCAACAGTGACAATTCTGCTATTATTAAATCAAGCTAGAAAAAATGAAAAAGTAAATACGAAAATCGCTCTAGTTTCCCTCACTTCCTCGCTGGGGTCTCCCGTTTTCCTGACGAACGCTAAAAGCTTATATCGCTCACATAAAATGAAATTGGGCGCTAAACTGCGGCTGACATGCGCCAGCTTTATCGCAGGCCGCGTGGCCCTGTTTGCTGTCCGTTTCCGTGTGACTCTCGCCGACGCCAGGGGCCCCATACGCCCCCACTGCACCACCCCTAACACTCACGCCTCAACTGAGCTAGATCGGCTGAGATCCGGCGGCGTCTCTCTGAACGTCTCGCGGCTGGCGCCTGCGTAGCCCGTATGTTACACCGGAGCCTCATTAGCATCATAAAGAGTCTCTGAATGGGGAAGTCAGCGCATTGAGCCTCAAACACGCTAAAACACACTTTCATTTAACAGCTTTCAGAGCCGCTACCTCAGAAATCTGCTATTAATGAGACAAAAATCATAATCCTCAGAATTGCAAACTCTCCATGTATCTGCCTTTCATAAGCAGCATATACTCGATACACTGGGTACAACGGAACAATGCTCTTAAACATAGAAAATGTTGGGCTGCCAGCTCTCACACATCTGACATGACACACTTTCAGACTCTCACACTCACACAAGAAATCTTGGGGCAAATTTCTGTTATTCCATTATGATCCTAAAATACATTAAAAGTGTTTGGGCAGCTCGCCAAGCCTACAAACAATTTACAGGGTAATAAAACTCTTACATATATGTAAACATGTTTGCATGTGCATGCAGACTTCTTCCCAAATGAAAATCTCACTGCTAACCAAAATTAGCAACCTGGAATATATACTGTACACACACACACACACACACACACACACACACACACACACAAAAACAGCTGCATGTGAACGTGTCATACCAGTGTGAAAGTCAAACTTGCCTTGTTGGTTACTGGTTTGACTGGCAGGTCACTCTGCTGCCTGAACTAAGTCTCTTCGGTTTGTGTTTTCAGGCACCCTGGGGACCACCTCTGGTGACAGACCCCTGGCCTGTGGATATAAACCCCAGAATGCACCACTCTCTCACACACACACACACACACACACACACACACACACTGACGGAGGGCCTGACACCCTTCCGGCGTGGATGATTACTGGCATCGCTGTGCCTTTAATCTCCACAGATGAAATCCCGAGTAAAAGTTTTAATCCCGCGATTTACCCCTTCTTCAGAGGTACCTGTAATTGACCCCCCGCCGCCAGCAAACGCCCAGGCAAGGCTCAATTTCCCTTCAAAATGATGAAGAACCGCAAAGGGCCCAGCGTGACGATATGAGCCTGACACCAACTTCCTGTCCTCCACCCGCACTCCGCCCTTAATGAGAACCTCCATCTCTCCCAACTCAAGGATCCCGACGCTCCCTATGATGGAGACGGCTGTTTATTAATACTGGATTTAGATGTTTGTGTGCAGAATGTTATCAGCTAAAGACACCGTACAACCTGTAGTTCGGCCCTGACGGGGTAGCCGGAGTCCTCATTAGCGGGACGCATTTAATCCAGAAGTTTCTTATCAAATGTCACACCTGCATCTCTAAATGGCATTTTCACATTCATTGGCATGTGTTTGGAAGACGCGGCTGCAAGGTGCTCGGAGGAGATTAAGAAGAAGAGAGCACGGCCTTATTTTATCACTTAGCGGGTCTGGACTCCGTCCAAGGAGGTTTTGTCTTGTCGTTGTAATTAGAAATGCCTTTTAAGTGATAACAGCTGCACAGAAATATGACTATGTAGCTACCGCACCCCCACCCTCCCAAATTAATTGTTGACTGCTGATTTCGGTGGATTACAATCAGCTTCAGAAGTTTAATGAAAGACCGGAAAGTAGGCAGAACACTCACTTTAGGAATCCTGTGTTTGTTCACGTTCCCCAATGCTTCCCCCTCCCCCCACAAAATGAACGTGAGCAAGACTCAGAGAGGACAACACCACCAACCCCCTCCCAACCCCCGGCCTGGGGGCGGGGCGGAGAGGGTCCTCTCAATATCCTCCCCCGCAGCTGCAGGACCACCTACATCCATGTCACAGGTGTGCAGTATGTAATTACCGTGACCTCACAGTGACATCATAGCACCTGGCTTCGCGGTGGGACTGCATCCAGGATGGAGAAAGACAATCTGGACAATATCTTCCTGGCTCCAACACTCCCTAACTATTCAGTAACTACAGTAAAAACAACAACAACAGCGACAGCAGTGTCCAAAACAGCCTGCCTCGTACCTCGCGCCCCCTGTTTGCCCTATATACATTGTACGTTAAACATAAACAAATACCGGCTTCCATTTTTTTAACAGTTTAAAAATAGCATTGCTCTGCTGCACATTTTGAAGAGCATTTTTGCGTACCTGCTGAGTTACCGACCAGAATCTAAGTAAGTACCCGAGAGGCATCGACCCTGTGAAGGTGTCCCTCCCTCGAACCCGGAGAGGCGTGACGTGGGAGCCTCTTATCCGCCACTCTCCTGTCAGCTTCCCAAACCCACCCCAGTCCCTGCACTTCTAGCGTGAGCTTATTTCACATCTTTCAAAAAGTAGGCCGTCGTTCACAGTTCCGAAAAGCTCCGGCCTCTTTATCTTCTTCTCCTCCCCAAGACGGGCAATTTATTTTTATTCTTGAGAAGCAGGAAACACCACGCAACAGTTGCCGTGTCCGCTGGGTGCCTTTTGTACGTGCCTGGACACCATGACAAACACAACTCAGACAAAGGGAGCCTCCAGTTCCTGAAGGCAGAGTGACTCCGGCCGCCGTTATCCGAGATCCCCACCCAGCCTCATGGCGCTGCATGGCCCAGCCAGAGCGAATAACGATGAATAATTAAACCACCAGCATCACAAGCAGCATGCGGCCAAAGAAACACATTCATCTGCACAATATGCGCAAAACTAATGTATGTATCACATGCCTTGCATTTACTCCTCTCTGTGTATCTTGTAACTGTTCTCTGCCTGTGTTATGCCCAAATAGTAGCTAGTTGTCTATTGTCATGATGCCTCCAGTAGAAGCAGACTGTCTATAAAAAAAAATAAAAATCCCACCAGACTTGGTCACATGGCAATAAAGATTCTGATAAAAAAAAAAAAAGAAGCTGTTATTGATGCCTGATCGGGGGTCCCGTCCAGCTGGGTTTAAGCACGATTATTAGCATGTATTTTTAAGCACAGGACAGAAGCAGGGCCCGTTTCGGCAGGTCGCGCTCATGCATGTGGAAATGAGAGCGGCCCAGCCCCCCCGGCAGCCCTCCTCCGTAACGAGGAGAGGTCCCCGCGCGGTAACGGCGTTGGTCGCGCCAGCAGCCTATGCAAACGGCCCTTATTATCTCCCAGGCGCAGTGCGTCCTGTCTGCTACACCACTGCCCCGTGGCACCCCCGCGCCAGGGCTCCAGTGCCCAGGTTACTAATGAGCTCTCTGGGGCCGCCACTGTGCCTTTCCTCAGAGCTGGCTAGCGACTTGGGGGGGGGAGGGACCGAGGGGGGGTCCATAAGTTTCTCAGGGGGCTTCTCACTCCTACAGTGCAGTGAGCTTCAGTCCCTGTCCAAAAACACTCCCCCCAGCCCCCCCCCGCCACACATACGTCAGTCCCTGCAAAAATAGCCAGCTGAAAAGTTCATAGAATTTAGATTGAGTTGGTCGCATAAGTTTTCATCAGTCGCTCTTCTGGGGGAGTTAGGCATCTTGCTTTGGGTCCCACTGTAAGTCACCAGATTGCCCACATCACTGCATGTTAAAAATGATGCTTCCTCCATCTTAAATCTGCAATGCATAGTCACCTGATGTGAGACATTAGTCTTCCAAGGTAAACATGTAGTTTTCACAAATAAAATTAAAGTAAAAGTGGTGTTACAATTGGGAGTTTTCAAACTCTGTCTGACGTGGACAGAGACAGGCAGCGAATGACAGGAGACACTGTCCCGGACAGATCATAGGAAGGATGCTTATCTAGATCAAACGTCTAGAAAACCTTCTCTGGTATGTTGTTAGCGTTAAACTGCAAATGTAAAAATCTGAGATGTCCATCTCAAAAGTGGAGAAGATTTTCTGTTCATTCCCGGTAATCATTTAGAGACTATCAGCTTCGCAAAAATGCACTAGTGCCTTGTACTGCAATTATTTGTTTTGTTTATTTGCCTATAACCAAATGTCCTGTCCTCAGCTGTTAAGCTCTGCCGGGGGTTATGATAAAATTCATAATGATGTCGTTAAAGTCACTTTGCGTTTGTGAAACTGCAGTGTTACGCGCTAAGGAAAATGCACCCAAAGCCGCGTCTATTATCTAAGGAAAATAGACGGGGGGAGCTGAAAGATTAAAAAACCGCCAACCAAGCAAATGCCGTGTATCTGTGTGGCAGCGAGGCGTGCCAGGAAAGGGGGCTGGATTTGCCAACCCCCTCATTAGATCGCTACCAATCTGCCCCGTGCGCGTGGCACTGCCAAGAGAGGAGCAGCTGAACCCAATGCGATGCGGAGGGCACAGCGCGCTCTAGGAAGGGGGCTCCAGGAGGAGGAGGAGGAGGAGATAAGGAGGTGAGGCATGGACATCAGCTGCTCGATACATGGACATCCCCGGATCAATATGCTAATACCCGGCGCTCAGTATTCAAACAGCGACCACTCAATACACAAAGATCCCTGTAATGATATGAGGGTAGGTCAGTGTAAATCCGCCCCCCCCCCCCCCAAGCTTTGATCACGCGCGCCTGGGGTGGCCAGAGGACAAAGAGGGCTCTCGGCATCGGAGATCCTCTGATGGTGACTCGTCTTCTGAGAGACGTCCAGCACCATTCTGGTTGTGGCCGGCGCTGCAGGCTGATTTCAGCGAATGCTTATATCTGGGGATCGGCGTGTACCCAGACAATGACTGCCGGGCCACTTCTTGGGATAAACAGCAGCCCCCCCCCAGAGTTATTTAGAAGAGGGGCCTGTGTCCTGGCTTTGGGACGCGGCGACACGGGGCTGGTTGGTGAGAGCAGACATTCGTATGTTTGAGAGGGCCTGGGATCTAGGAGTAAGAACAGGCTGAGATAACCTTTCCTGCTTATTCGGGGTGCAGGACCGTCTGGGAACACACTCACGGGAAATGCTTCCTTTATCTGAATATATTTACGTTCTTTACATATTTACACTGACGTGTTACATGCCCTGACAACACTTTTTATCTCAATAGGGAGTTTCTCCTCACAAGGGCTCCTCAGAGTTCACAACTTAAATGTAATATTATGTTAGTGTCTGGGTTTTTCTGGAAAACATCTCAAATGTGGTATTTTCAGTTGTCTATGGAAAAGTGCTCAGAGATAGCCGTGACAGCAGCAAAAATTCTTAAACCAATTATCACAATATCGCTACCATCCAATCCACATAAATCCACATATGTCCAGTTTTTGACGATTATGACTTTTTACTACTGATGGAATAAACACATACTCCTGTCTACAGATAGTGCTTGACATTAATTGACGAATGACAATAGGGTTTATGAAGTTTTCTATCTAACTAGCATTTATGTTTGTACTAGTTAACATTTCTGTTCTTGATAGTCGCATGTACTCTATGGATTACCTTGCATCACTAGTTTTAACACTGATAGCTAGAGATCTAGCTATCTAACATAATTGTTAATTGTGAGTATAAAGCAAGATTAGTTTTGTCTTGTTGACACTGCCAAATTTGCCCCACTGATAACAATTTGTGTAAGTCCCTTTAAAAAATTAAACTGTTCGCTGTGTAAAGACAGGTTTCCATTTGTGGTGCAAAGAAAGAGTTTTTTTTTCATGCATGCTGAAATGATGGGTTTTTGGAGAGATGTGTTTTTCATTGCACAGCAATGATATGCCTATTTTTGGATTTATGGAGCATCCACTTTTTTCAAATTGCCTTTCCAACAAGCCTGAAAACAAAACAAAAAAAAACACGCATTGATATACTGAACGGGTTCAATACGGATTATCTAGTACGGGTTTGTGGTGAACCTGGAGCTCATCCCAGGCAGCAGAGGGCACAAGGCAGGGGACACCCTGGGCGGGTTGCCATTCTATTGCTGGGCACACATAAAAGGACAATTAAACATGCCGATTCACCTTACCCGCCGGAGGAAAACCCACGGAAACGCAAGCGCAACATGCAAAATCCACATACGCAGACTGGCAATCTAACTCACATCCCCTGGAAATGTCAGGCTTCAGGGTTTAGCACCGGGTCACCACGCAGACCTCGTCTTATATAGCGCCTTTCTCACCACAGTTGACCCAAAACATTAAACAAAGACGTAGCGAAAGGACATAGCAAGAGTTTCTGAAATGTGGGAGGGAAAATGTCAGAAGGCACTCTGGAATTGAAGAAGTGTGCTGGTTTTGCGAGTCGATGCTTCCTGGTAAGACTTACCCACTTACCCAGAATTCTGTCCACAAGGGAGGCGCTAAAGAGTGCCCAAGGCTGGCCAGTCTGACCCTAACATGAAGTGTAGCCACCCCGCTGCCCCCCCCTGTTACGATTACTGTTACATCTGTACAAGAGCTATTTTGGTTATGAGTACATAATTTTTATTTTTTTGTAACTATTTTAATTTTACACCTTAGAGTCGTTGCTTCATGTTGCCCGTCCTCGTACAATACCTAACTGAACATCTTGGTATATTTCTGACATGAGTGGCAAGTTTAACGAAAGAACGGCCACTACATCCAGCACTGCAGCAGAACACAGAGATGGTTACCAGTAGGGATGGACGACACCACAGATTTTTTTTTTTTCGATCTGATGTGATCCAATGTCGAAGATGCTGTTATTCTGATATTCGGTGCCAGACCTGTCAGCAAATTTCACGATAAAGATAATTTGACGATAACAAGGTGGAGGACGTTTAAATTTGCTGACTGGCGGGGGGGGGAGGTTCGAATATACATTACAATTTACATTTCCCAATTGTCAGGGTCCCTCAAAGTCTTTCCCCTTCTCCCCCCATAATAATACAAACATTCAAATTACTAGGTTAAAAAAAATCTATGTTTTTACATTAGAATCTATTTCCGAAAATGAAACTGAATTTAGTTAGTTCCTTATTTTTGTAGGGTATTAGTTAATGTAACTATCAACAACATTGAACTCATAGTGCTACCCTGTTCAGTTAAGTTGGATTAGTTCAGCTAATGTATGCCATGCTGTTGTCTTTTTCTGGATCGATGACAAACCTTATATAATGTTACTAGGGTTGGGTATCAATAAATGGTTCTAAAATATGAAAATCAAAGTGTAGATGAGGTTTGATGTTGGAGTACCGGGAAATGAAAAATATCACAAATGCGTCACGTATAAAATGTTGTTTAAAATGAGCCAAATTTCTTTTTCTTTTCTTTATTTAAAATATAATAGACTCCAGAGTCTGTATTCATCTCTTGCAGTTGTGTGACATTTTATCTAAAGAAAACTAAAGATATATACAGTGGTACTTCGGAACACAAACCTAATTCATTACAGAAGGCTGGTTGAGCTGTGACTTGGTCGAGATCCAAGTCAAATTTCCCCATAAGACATAATGTAAATTAATTTAATACATTTCAGACCCCAAATGATTGCCTGTTTAAACCCATCTACCTACCTAACTAATGATAAGAAGCATTAACAATCAACATAAAACTAATACACAGATGAAAAAGCACACATAGAAAAGCAATACACCTGAAATAAGTGACACTTTATGAGCATTTTAGCGGTATTGAGGTGAGCTGATGGTATACTGGAAGCGGCAGGTGGAGAGAAGGAGGGAGGGAGAGAAGGAGGGAGAGAAGGAGGGAGAGAGAGAAGGGGGGAGAGAAGGAGAGAAGAAGGGAGAGAAGGAGGGAGAGAGGGAGAGAAGGAGGGGGGGAGGGAGGGAGAGAGGGAGGGAGGGAGAGAGGGAGAGAAGGAGGGAGGGAGGGTTATTGCTGAGGAGATGCGTCTCGATCTGTACAAGTTTTAGCAGCTCTGGTTTGCTGTGTCATGTTCCGAGTTTTCGGCTGGATTTTTCTCAACTGATCCGTCTGATATCCGCGTTGGCCGAGTTAAGAGGCGTTCAAGTTCCAAGGTTCTACTGTACAACAACATATACCCATGTATATATATATATTTTCTCTTTTTGCTGAGTTGAGGCGCAATAAAAGCTATATTTCTTAATTCTGTGCGCATATTGCGATATTTGTCATTTCCACCACATTGCCAGCTTCTTTGGATGTTGGGTTAGTGTTTCATCCCATTGCCACCCCAGTAAAATCAGTGGGTCTAGTCTGGACACCCCGTCACGAAAGGTCTGGCTACGCCCCTGCCTGTCCATCCCGCTATGACAGTGGAGGTGCAAAGCTTGTGAGATGACACTGACCCGTCACTCTCGCGGGTGCCAGTGAAGCTGACGTCAGACATTTTCACCCCTGCGGGAGCTGCACTGTGCCACCCGCAAATCTGGAGAGACTCTAGCATCTCCATGACCTTAAGACATGCACTTATGTACGATAAGCATTATTTGGGATGACTTCATTGCAAGGAAATGGGTTATAAGCATATACAGCTAAGTATATACAGGTAAGTAAGTATGCAAGCATGTGCTGCCAACACTTAAGGCCATGTTATTAGTAGTTTATACAGTAAACACATTTATAACAAATAGTAATGCATTCATAAAGCATTATAAACATGGCTATAAAAAATTATCAAAAGATGTAACACATTATAGCCATGTGTATTATGCATTATGAATGCTCTATGAAGCTATGATCTATAATGTACTATAGATAGATTTATAATGCATTATAATAGTCAGTATAAGCATTTTGGGGCTTCCACAAGAGGAATGAAGCACGCTATCACACCTGACAGCTTCTGAGTGCATCGCCTCTTAAGGCCCCCCAAGAGAGCACACTGTCGCTGTAGCACCTCACACACCCCCATGTACCTCGTATTTTCAACCAGTTGAGTCTCTCTTGATACAGCAAAGGGCGCTCATGGGAGTTTTTCTTACACAACAATGTTCTGAGGGCAGAAGGGAAAATGATTAGTTCAGAGAGGTAACCAATCAGATTGTAGAGACATCTGATTGGTTGGTACCACCTCCTATCGTTGCTTGGGCCCCCCTCATCTACAATCGACAACAGCCATACACTGTCTCCATTATAATAAACCGGGCTCCACCTACGCTTTATTACCTCCCCAGTGAGCGTTAGTTAGTGAGCGGCTGGTATTACCAGAAGAAGGTTCCGTCCATTAGCCTCCCCCATTTTTATTGATAAAGAACTTCGCCAACCCACCTCTCCAGAGAGGCAGATTAAACGACCTCACTGTCACCTGCCAGCCAGTGCAACTCCCAGCTGGTTCCCAGAGAAACTCAATTAAACCCATCCCCAGTGAATTCCACATTACAGTACATTAAACCAGAGCTTTTCAGGCGCGATTGCAAAGTGTCAGCGTTACCGTTAGAGATTCTTTGAGGGCAGTTTTCATTCCCGTGGGACCTGAACCTCTGGATCATATTATTAGCTGTAATCAGAAACAAAAAGGGACGCTAAACATTTCTAAACTTTAATGTGCATTTTGTGTGATTTACACAATTTCTACCAAACTGAAGTGACCCTGCAGCATACATTCAATGTAAATCAGTAGCCTTAGAAATGAAAGCTTACTTAATATTTGAACACATGCTGTGAATACAACAAAACACTGCCTTGAGAATGTTTTAAAATTTACTGTGGGGGTCTCGTGCTGCTAGGAAATACTGCGAGCCAAGAATCAGGAGCGTCCACAGAAGGAGCAACATGTTCCCTCTCCTCACGCGTGTCACATCTGGGAAGAGGCGTGGCTTCCTTTCTGCCTATCATCCGACTCTGCGCCAAATTGCGCTTCGGGCTCTACAAGACTGCGAGGAACTGGGAGGGTCCATCTTGCCAATTACATCCACTGGGGCTATCAGATCCTCCTCTTTTGCCAGGAATGCAGGCTTGGCTCTGAAGCTATCTGTCCTGCGGGTGAGGGGGCCTCCCAGTACCATTGTGTACAGGGCAGGGTCCCTGTCAGTGAAGGCTAACCCTTCCGCTGTCTCCTGGAGATTAGACAAGTGTGGGGGTTCATCTGCACTCCGTGCTGTTCCCATCCTCAGACCACTGGGCTCGGCTCCGGACCAACATTACTCCCTCTGTCTCAGAAACTTCCTCCCTGACGTCTTACCCTGCGCCGGGATGGCGGGGAGAGGGAGGGGCGAAGTTGCAAAGTGCCAGAAGCTTCTGCAGGCGGAAGGTTGTGTTCACGGAAAAAGCTACAGTAATGTTTCATTCACAATTTTGTGCCTCAGTGACGTGAGAACAACCTCAAAGGTTATATAATGAGTCTGAGTGAAGTTTAGCTCTATTGTGTATCACCGAGCGAAGACATGAATAACACAAACTTCCGTATGGAGGTCTACAGAAGAAGAAGATTTATTATTTTTAGTCAATGTGTACGCCATATCACAGGGGCATAGACCAAAGCAAGTACCTAAAACTTCAAAAACATTAATTCCCGTGATATTGTGAGGAAACCAAGACATCTAAAACAGCACCTATACATCCTGAGCTGTCTTCCCACAGCTGTTAAGAATAAGACTACTGTGCACAAAAATTCGGGTTCTGGCTGGTACTGATTCATTACACACAAGCCCATCTGGACAAGCTGTCCTACATTTAGGTGTGTAGCTGATGCCCAAAGCGGCATTTCTAACGCATTTACACAGCTGGGCATTTCATTCGGGCAGGTCTGCCCGGGCACTACGCTCCAGGGTCCTAGAGCACATGTCTTCCTGTGACCCAAACCTGTCACCTTCAGGTTACACGTGCACGTCCATCACCGCTATGCTACCCGCTGTCTTATAATCTCAGGCATCATGTGTTGCCATATGGCTGCCAAAGTCGTGTGCCCATGCTGTATGTGGACAAAACCAAAAAGCATTTGGCAGGAAAAACATTCCACTACCCAACAGCATCATTACCTTAGGAGCTAAGGACAAGTTCGAAGGTTTTCCGTGTACAAATCATCAAGCAGAAGCTTTCTGAACTCTCGCCTGAGTGAGGAACAAAAAAGATCAGCCAGTTCCTGGTCCTTCTCCCCTTTCAGCCAGTATTCTTGTCCATTTGGCCCTGGATTCACCTTGCGGTGATTTTTTTCCCATTCACAATGTGCTAACTGCTGCCAACTGCCCTCAGACTCTGCGGAATGCGTCATTGGTGGAAAAGGGCGTAGATGGTAAATCGCAGGTTGCCAGCGAAGGGCTTCTATCTCAAATGCCGCCCCGAACGTTAGCAGGCTGTGTATTTAAATCTTGTCCACCATGATCCGACCAGGATTTATGAAGCATCATAAATCCCAACAACATACAGTCACTGATTAATTTTATATATTTCCCTCCAGTCCTTGATATTCTATGGCTTGACAGCTGCCCAAGATAAACCAGAAGCTTCTGAAAGGATAAACTCTCTTCTCGCTCTCTCTCTATACTGTATATGTCTATATATATATATATATATATATATATATATGTGTGTGTGTGTGTGTGTGTGTGTGTGTGTGTGTGTGTGTGTGTGTGTATAATTTTAAACAATGTATAATATTCTGTTTTCTTAACAAAGCCCTAA
>JAODKF010000051.1:6393426-6404826 GCA_026779585.1 Mormyrus proboscirostris
CTACCCCGACTCCCACACCCCAAAGACACGCATGGAAATTCGCTAAAGGTTCCATTTTGGGTTTGGCTTTAACACACAATACAGCGCTGGCACATGTTTAAAAACAATTTAAAATAATTCTGCCATTATTCATGCATATATTTACCGTAAATAATGGAAGGATTTTATTTATATTCTTATAGTTATCTAGAAATACGATCTCAAAAGTAATGAGTCTGGATTGATCCGTTTTATTTTAGGGACCTGAACGGCGCATTTAAGATTAAATGACGCACTTGGGCACACATGCGGGCCCCTGTTGGGATCCTTGCTTGTGTTACCGGTGGGGGGTTGCTGGGGTGTTCAGCCTTCAGGCCTGTGGAAAGAGGGTCAGCATCGATCTTTGTGAGTGCAATCAATTAACCCAGGAGAGTGTCAGGCCCATCAGCTGGCAGCCGATGGGAAGCGTTTAACGCATCACGTTTCCCAGCGGCAGCATGGGCTGACGCCCAGAGGGCCACGCAGGCAGACACCCCAGGCCTGGTTCCGCCTTAGTGCCCATTGGGTGGCCAGATCACTCGCTGCGGCCCAATCTGTAAATAAGAGATCCTGCTTAGGGACGTGGAAGAGGTGGGTGTTAGGGAACAGGGAAGACTAGGCCCCTGTTTGCAGTTTCCTGCTGCGACTCCAAACCCCATAATAGTGTGGCTGATGACGACGGACAATATATATATTATATTATATTAAAAACAAAAGTTCTTTGAAGTCCAGTGGTTGTGGCTTGCTTCTCATACCTAATTCGGCCTTGAAAACAGCCCCGATGTTAAAAGTCCCCCCCACCCCCATTTTAGGAACACCGTCATGAAGAATAGTCATTCCTCTGGGCGGCGTTGCATCTAATGGCCGGCGCGCTGCTCGCCGAGGGTGACATGCGGTAACAGAAGATGATCACTGCATCACAGTCTAACACGTCACCCTTTTATTTCACCCATTCCAATAAATATGCAGTCAGTACCGCAGAATGTAATCATTTGTTCTATATTACAGTAGCTGAAAATTGCTGTTCCAGCTCGTCTATTTGGGCGATTTACTTCTTAAGATGGCAGCCGGTTACCTTGCCCCGCATGACCATCGGCAGAAAAAAGGCCGCAGTCAAACTGTGAGATTTTCGCGTAAAAGCTACACTTTTCCCCAAGCTTCTTCCCCCTTCTCTTGATTGTCCTTCAGAATGGTGTGGTTATTTATAGGCTCAGGGTAGGCTAATTTAGCGGCGCCGTCCTGGGGCACCTTGGGGCCCCCGCATGCGCTCTGCCTTACTGTGCCCTCGGCTCCTTATCTCCGTAGTCCCTCTCAGGGTGGGTGTCCCGCATGCCGTGTCCAGGGCTCTGTCCTACTGCCCTGTGCTATTTGCCATTCCTTTTGCCTGCTGCTAATTGGTTAATTAATCCTGTTAATTATTAATAAGTTCTATTTAATACTACTTCAATTT
Source organism: Mormyrus proboscirostris (assembly GCA_026779585.1). Lineage (NCBI taxonomy): Eukaryota > Metazoa > Chordata > Actinopteri > Osteoglossiformes > Mormyridae > Mormyrus > Mormyrus proboscirostris. The sequence continues at coordinate 6,394,895 of JAODKF010000051.1, forward strand.
AGTGGAACTTCTGAATGTCATAACTGGCCGTGCGTCACGTCCCCACACTTGTCATCACTGTTCACAACGTATGTTCCCGCTCCACACGCTCCCCACCGATGGCATGGAGAGAAGAGACGGGCATCTCGATGCCTCTACCCCCCTCCCCCCCCCGCCCTCCCCACACCTCCTTTTCGCAGGTCTCCCCGCCATTGTTTGAAGTTGATGTAAAATGCGTTGTCTATATGACCCATTTCAAGAGTCCATTAACATAATTTGCTGTCGCCTAGCTGGTGAGTTAATGTCCAAATGCAAATGATTGGGGTTGTGGTCGAGGGGGTTGGAGAATTTGAATGACGTTAGGGTTTTTAATCGTCAAAAGACTCACCATCCAGTACGGCAGCCATTTGCCCACATCTCTGTGAGTTTACATGGTGGTATTAATCATTTTATTATAATATCGTTAATAATAATTATTGTCAGTATTGCAGTGCCCTTCGTGGTGTTTCTCAAATCTAACAAATCTAACGAGATTTACACGAATCGCAGGGGGTGGGGGGTGACGGCTAACCTGCCTGTGTACAGTAATGTTCAGTAACGGTGCTTCACTGCCTGCGTTCAGGCTGCCTGTGCCAGTGTACTAGTGGGTGCTGACTTTTTAATTCATTTTTTTTCAGCACTGTGGGCCTAGGCTGTTGTATTGGTGTGTTGCCGTGGTAATGCGCTCCGTCTACCGGCATAGATGCATTCATGCGGTGGCCCCCTGGTTTGAGCACAGAGAAGCGGTTTTGTATTAATGGAAGATTTTAAGCCTCAAAGATGAATTTGTATTGCGAACAGGAATGCCTTTCTCAGCCTGGGAGGTATTGTGCCATATGGCAGATTATTCCACAAGGGAGCTGAAGTGGGTTGAGTAGACTTCTGATTTATTTGCTTATTTATTTATTTTACCGGGATGATTGGGGAGGTACAGCCGGTATTAATTTGGGAGGATCGCATGGCAGCGTCACCCGAAATGCAAATCGGTCTCACCAGAAGACAAGATGGACAGGGGCCACACGATGCCGAAATGACTCTCTGCTGCGGCAGAGATGGGACATGCCGTGAGCCGCAAGTCACATGACAGGGGTCAGAGGTCAGATAATATGCTGGAAAGCAGGTAGCATGGCTCTGACAAAAAAAGCTGAAAGATGCAGAATCCATCGATAGTGGCAGATACATTGAACGCCCTTTGAAATCTGTTAGTAGTGGTTTATTTATTTATTTTTTTTCCATTAATTTCGTTACCTTCTTCCTGTACTGTGAAGTGTTGCTGGTCAGACTCCAAATCGGGAGGCCGCTAAACCTTCTACGCCTGCCCCCCCCCTCCCCCCGCTCCCCACGCAGCCCCGGTAGGCAAGCAGGAGCGGCAAGACCCTGCATTAGCCGCCCCAGAAACACTCTGCGCGTTTGCCTCTGACATGCTCTGCATTACCATAATTGGCTTTTCTACATGATGGGACAGAGGAAGTAATAATGTCATTTTATTTACAGCCGGAGTATCCCTCCGCAATGCCTCCTCCAAGTTTCTGCCACGCCGTGTAGGTCAAATGACATCTTTTGATCAACCCTGTCCGAAGACATCAAAGCTGAGTGGCATGTAATGGCGGCGCGGTGACAAACCGAATCTCGAAGAGAAATAAGACTGCCAGTTTCCCATTAAAACGGCCGCTTATCCCCAGCCCCACGGCCTGCGCCGTTCCACGGCCACTCTGAGCACCTAAATCAGGAGACTGAAGGCCGCCTGAATTGGACATTAGCGCCGCAAATGACTGCTCTGATTGCCCCTTCGGAAAAAAGACAAATAAATAAATAAGTGAGCCGCAGGTCAGCGGCAGCAGGCTCGTCTGCTCTCATCCAGCTCTGCCTCCATCTCTCGCCGCTTCTCTGATCTGGTTTATTTAGGCCTGACACCAGCCAAATGGTGAAGCAATATGGGTCTGACAGATATTTTTTATTGATTTAACAACTGGCAGCTAGTCATAAATAAGGAGGGGGGGGGGGGGCAGGGGCGGATGCTGAAGGAGAGATTTTCCCAAGAAATATCCAGGAGATGTTATATTCAAAGAAAAAAGTGTTTTTTTGTTTGAATATATTTATTTTCCTGTAGGTCTCCTGGTAGGGGCGTGTTTTCATATATTGGGCCTTTCAAATTATCTTATGATTGGAATAATTCTGAAACGTCCACCACAGCCAACGTGTCTCACCCCACATGTGAGAGAAGGTCTGTGGTCTTGGATTTGTCACTCCGGATGGGACGCCCCTGGTCTGCCAAGTGGATAACTGAGGGATGGACACGTGGAATTGGAGGCTCTTTGTCCCTCAACTGTTGGAGAGGGGTCAGACTTACCCTTCTGTAATTAAAAATGGAAATATCAGCCCAGTTTAGTGCCGCTTGGTATGAGACGGAGGATAACGACGGGATATGCTTCTGGAAGACAGGATAGGATTTGCTGGCCGGTGCCCTTTTGTTGTGCACGCATTTTTCTCAGCTTTGAGTGTCCCTCCAGAGTAGGGGCCCCTCTCTTTGCACAGAGGGGCCACAGCCACTGGTTCTGTGGGAGTCGCAGAGCTGCTTGCTCCCTTTCACTGTTCCACTGCTGCCAGGCACTTTATTTTTAACTTTTACAGCGCAGCACGTTTCCAAAGAGAGCTTTATTACCCTGTATTTTTTATTGTTATATATAAATGTATAGATAAACACATACCCTCTATCTTATCCCTACACATCAAGTGCTGCAGATTAAGACACGCTATAAAGAACAATAAAATACTATCGCAGAAATAAAGTTATCAATCAATTATTATTATTTCAAATATTCAATTTTCAACAGATGCTTGCCAATTTCAGTTCCTGCCGAAGTCCTTTCTGACCTCTAAGATTAAGGAAGATGACAGGACTAAAACTGGTTTGTATTTATGCAAAAGTCCCTTTTTAAAATAATATGAAATATTAAACAAACAACAGAAGGCTCACATGGTTAAATGGCAGCATTTTGCCGCCTTATCTATTTGCGAAAGGGCAGAATTGTCAGCCTGGTACTGGAAGAAGAGGTCTATGTGTTTGGGGCTGGTTTTGATTGGGGGGGGGGGGGAGGTGAGGCGGTACAGGCCCATAAGCCCACACGTGCTCCGCGGTGTGCTGGCACGCCCCCCTACAGCAGTGGCTGACCGTTTCTCCGTAACCTCACAGGCGTGGTGGGACGTCCCCTCAGATTAGGGCTGGCGGCTCTCCGTGCCGTTTGTAGGTAACAGGGCAGCTGTTTCACCAGGATCTCCGGACACTGGGCTGATCCCTTGTTCTTCTTTTAAGAATGACTACCGGAGCTCCTCCCTATGTTTTGCCAGAATCGGGACAATTTACATTTTTTTGTTGGTTGTTTTTGCCCCTCCTGGCAGGTAATGTTACTATAATAATTAGCATGTATTAAATTCAATCTGCTGGTATGTGATTCCCCCAACCCCCCCCATCAGTGTTTAATTGTACCATCTGATTGCATTTCTGCAAGCAATAAGATCTGAAGCACCGGCTCGGTGGTTCTGCTCAGAAGGCGTGTGTGGTCCGGTTTTATTGCTTCCCTCTCCCCGGCGCTGTTGTGTCAGCGGATCTAGTGCATCTCCCCAAGAAACTTCCGGAAGCATGGGGTGGGTCTTACCGGATTTAGAATTTAACCCTGTATGGGTTGACTTTAGCAGTGAGACGTTTCCGATCGGGGGAGTTAATGAAATCTAGAGTGAGTGTTGTAGGGAATTGACAGAACGCTTCTGGCTTCTCATTAAAACGCTCTTCTAAAACGAAAGCCCAGCTAATTATTATTATTGTTTGTTTAAAAAAAAAGCCCCTTGCTTAACAGGCAGTGCTGGTCATTTTTAAAACGATGATTAGGTATTTTTTTCTGAAACAGGTTCCTAACCATTTTTTTGGTCCGTGAGGAGAGATGGGACCACGTGTAACATTAGACAAAAATGGCAGGCCCTGGCAGACTGGACAGCAGGACAGGAGGGGCTAAGGAACGCAGATCACAGACAGACTTTGGGAGGCGCACTCCTCGGATCCCCACACTTCGTTCCGTCGACAGTCGATCGTCTGATTTAGCGCAGCGTGGACCGTGACAGCATGACACATAATCTCATCTTAAGTTTCGTGCTTGACGCACCGGGAGAACTTCCCCCCGTGGGGTTGTGGCGTCCCGCTTCCCTGCTGATTATTTGCAGGGCCTTTTGGGCCGACTGAGGGGAAGGGCTGTGACATGGTGGCCGGGTACCATGAAGAATGGGGCGGTTTGCATTGTTCGACAAGATTCACAACAGTTTGAGTCTGTGTGCCCTGCCTGTGCACCATTCCTGGTTTTCCAGAAAACCTCTCCTCTTTGTTCAATAAAAAAAGGCAGCCAAAATGATGTGAATACTCTCTGAATACAAGCTTAATACCCTGTATTTCGCACCTAATTTGACTGATCAGCATTATAAGTAAATAATAAATAGGAATAAATGCTGTGGACACTCTGCATTATTGGAATAACAAGGCATTTTGCTTGGCCCCACAGTGTCTCTTCGGTGGCCGAGCCTGGGGGGGATATCACGAAGCCATCCCTTTCTCTAGTCTTTTCATTCTCTTGCATCTCACTTGCATCACTTGCAATTTAACGGCGGGCATCTGCATGCATGCAGAGCAGCTGACCAGATAATTGCATCAGTACACGTATGACTTCGAGAACATGTCCGTGCCCACGCCTGGGGGGAGGGGGGGCAGGTGAAAAGCCTGATAAGAAACACTTAGCATTAATATTGTATGGCGTTTTGGTTGAGGGGTAATTCATAATTCATTTAAGATGTTTAACTCTTTTGAGGAGTTGCGTCCATGGTGTGCCATTGCATGTCTGCCTCCTGCATCTCTCCCACCCAGACGCCAAACGCTGTAGACAATGTGATCGTTTTTGACACCTTTCTTTGCATTGTGAGAATGTGCCCTCTATTGTGCACAAATGCTGCAGTGTTGTTTGTATTATCAGAAATATCCTGTTCCCATGGAAATAACTAAAGGAAGTTAACATCATACACAACATTTTTGGTCTATGGCTAAAACAGTTTCTGTATAAGCTGGGTTTACGCACAACATTGTGTTTGATGGGAGTGTGTTTCGGGTCTCCTCTGCCCTTGCTAAGCTGTGAAGTCCAATAGGACCCTTCACCAGACTGGGAAACAAAGCTATCTGTCATAGTCAACATATGGATATTTGCTGCTTTATAATTGCAAACCTGTGTCCCCCTGCCAGGACTATTGACAAACAATTCTTTAGAATCATTAACTGCACAAACAGACCATCGCTGTTACTCTCCTCACATCCCACATGTATACACATGTACACACACACTAAGCAGAGGTCCGTGTTCCAACGAAATCATGTCTTTCTGTTTTATTTTTTGCTTTTCTCACCTATTCCTTGTATGTCTTTTGTATGTTTCAGCTTACGTGCCTGAGGATGAGCTCAAGGCAGCCAAGATTGATGACGAGCACCTGCAGGATGATGGCCTGTCCCTAGATGGCCAGGATGGCGAGTTCCTCTGCAACGAGGAGGAAGAGGGCAAGGAGCAGCCCAGCTACCAGAACTCCCCCCTCAGTAACACCACGAACCCGGATGCAGGGTACGGCTCGCCACTCAGCGACACAAGTGATCAGCTGGCAGACTTCAGAAGCACCTCCTCCAAGGAGGGTCAGGACAAGGAGGATGCTGGGGGAACGGACAGTGACCTCACACTGCAGGACAGCCTGGCGCAAATGAAAGCCGTCTATGCAAACCTGATCTCAGACAGCACCTGGTCCAGCATCACCATGGACATTATGAAAAACAAGCAGGTCACTGGGGGCGGGGGAGGGGCAACAGGCACCCGTAATGGGAGCAGCAACATCATCAATAGCCTTGTTGAGAGCAGCACTGCCGGTGCCATCAGCAGTAGCAGCGGCTCCACCACCAATACCCACACCAACACGAGCACCTCCACCTCTACCAGCAGCAGCAGTAGCATTGGAGGCAACAGCAGTTCGAGCAATGGTGGGGGCGTGACCTATGACTGGCACCAAGCTGCTCTGGCCAAAACTCTACAGCATACCCCTTACCACCTTCTCCCTGAGCCTAGCCTCTTCAGCACCGTGCAGCTATACCGGCAGAATAACAAGCTATATGGCCCAGTGTTCACCGGGGCCAGCAAGTTTCGCTGCAAGGACTGTAGTGCAGCCTATGACACACTGGTGGGTCTCACCGTCCACATGAATGAAACTGGCCACTACCGAGACGACAACAAGGACAAAGACGATGACCATGGCAAGAAATGGTCCAAGCCAAGAAAGCGGTCACTGATGGAGATGGAAGGGAAGGAGGATGCCCAGAAGGTGCTCAAGTGCATGTACTGTGGCCACTCGTTTGAGTCTCTGCAAGACCTGAGCGTCCACATGATCAAAACGAAACACTACCAGAAAGTGCCTCTCAAAGAACCCATGCCAGCGCTGGCTTCGAAGCTGGTTCCCTCTACCAAAAAGCGAGCCTTTCAGGAATTGGTTTCCCCCTGCTCCCCAGAATCTATCAGCAGCACACCCGGAATCCCATTAGGTGACGCTACAAAAGACCCCAAGGTGGCAAACCCTTATGTGACTGCTAATAATCGCTACGGCTATCAGAATGGGGCCAGTTATACCTGGCAGTTTGAAGCACGTAAAGCCCAGATACTGAAGTGTATGGAGTGTGGAAGCTCACATGACACACTGCAGCAGCTAACTGCCCATATGATGGTCACTGGACATTTTCTCAAAGTGACTAACTCTGCTTCAAAGAAGGGAAAGCAGCTGGTTTTTGACCCGGTAGTAGAGGAAAAGATACAGTCCATCCCTCTGCCACCCACTACAACCAGACTGCCCATCTCTAGTATCAAGTCCCAGCCAGATTCTCCCATACACTCCTCTGGTTCTGAGGACAAGAAGGAAGCAGAAGAAGAGAAAATGGAGGTAAGTATTCCTGAAAAAGTGATCAAAGAGGAAAAAGAGGACCCTAGCGAGAAGACTGAGACAAACCATTCTTATAAGTATCTGAGAGAGGAAGACTTGGAGGAGACCCCCAAAGGAGGAATTGATATACTGAAGTCTCTTGAAAACACCGTGTCGAGTGCAATCAGCAAGGCCCAGACTGGAACGCCTACTTGGGGTGGATATCCCAGCATCCATGCAGCTTATCAGCTCCAGGGCTCTGTGAAATCCTCCCTGCCAGTTGTGCAGAGTGTCCAGGTGCAGCCTTCCTTCAACAGTGGTATGAAATCTCTGTCATCTGACCTGAGTACTGCCATCCACACCCCTGACAGTCCTTCCCCTCCACCCCACCACAGAAGCAATGTCTCAGCCATGGAGGAGTTAGTTGAAAAGGTCACAGGGAAAATCTCAGTGAAGAAGGAAGACAAGACCTCCGACAAATGCAAGCCTGTCTCTGCCAAGTCTCCCCTGCCAATCGTGAAGGAGAAGAAGGAGTCACCCAAGCCTGATGACCTCAGCGTCAAGCCGACTAGGAATGGCAGTGCTAACATTGAACTGGAGCCCATCAGCAAGCGAGAGCCCAAGGATAGTCCAGTTGATAATGCTCTGAAGAATGGCATCGATGGACTCAAATCCCCAGTAAGCAATGGTTGTAACACCTTGGGGATCATCACAGACCATTCACCAGAACAGCCTTTTGTCAACCCTCTCAGCGCCTTGCAGTCCATAATGAACACTCACTTAGGCAAGGCGTTAAAACCTGTCAGCCCCCTGTTAGACCCTCTGGCAATGTTGTACAAGATCAGCAACAGCATGACGGAAAAGCCAGTCTATAATCCATCTCAGGTTAAGCCAACAGAATCCATTAACCGATATTATTATGAGAACGATGAACAGCCCATGGACTTGACAAAGTCCAAAAGCAGCAACAGTGCAACTATCAACAGTTCCTCCACAGCAGCCACTAACAACAGCAGCAATAACAACAACGGGAACAGCAGCAGGCCAATTCTTTCAAGTGTGTCTGAATCCATTTCATCACCTTTGAGGGAGAATGCACTGATGGACATCTCCGATATGGTAAAGAACCTTACTGGCCGCCTGACGCCAAAGTCCTCCACCCCCTCCTCCGTCTCTGAGAGGTCAGATGCTGAAGGCAGCACCTTTGAGGATGGTCTAGATGAGCTGTCTCCCGTTCAGAAGAGGAAAGGTAGACAGTCAAACTGGAACCCCCAACACCTCCTCATCCTGCAAGCCCAGTTTGCCTCCAGCCTGCGGGAGACCCCAGAGGGCAAGTTCATCATGACTGACTTGGGACCTCAGGAGAGAGTGCATATCTGCAAATTCACAGGCCTGTCCATGACAACTATTTCTCATTGGCTGGCTAATGTAAAGTATCAGCTGAGGCGGACAGGTGGGACCAAGTTCCTGAAGAACATTGACTCCGGTCAGCCGGTATTCCTGTGCAACGACTGTGCATCGCAGTTCAGAACTCCCTCCACCTACATTAACCACTTAGAATCACATTTAGGGTTCAGCCTGAAGGACCTCTCCAAACTGTCCATAGACCTCATTAGGGAGCAACAGGCTGTTTCTAAAGTCATAAGCGACAAGTCCTTTGGTGTCCTTGGCCTGACCGAGGATGACAGTGGCTCCATATTCCAGTGCAAGCTGTGCAATCGGACTTTTGTCAGCAAGCACGCAGTCAAACTGCATCTCAGCAAAACCCACGGCAAGTCCCCGGAGGACCATGTGATCTATGTCACTGAACTAGAAAAGCTGGAGAAACTCTAAGAACTGGGGTGGAGTGGCTGCGTATGACTGATTGAATCGTTGCACTAAATCACAGTACTGCACTGGGCCCGAGCTGAGCCTCTGAAATCAGTCTTACTTTGGTTGTGAAACTGCCTAACTGGACCACACATCCTCTTTCATTTTTTTCATTCTCCTTTGATTTCTAACACTTACTTTGTAATGTATTTATATGATGTTTTGTCCAAATCGTGCATGTAATTTGTGAATTTCACACTCATTTTTCTTTTTTCATGCTCTTCAAAAATAACAGTTTCCAAGGCAAACATGGAGAGATGTGTAAAATAAGTGATGTGAAGACTCTAAAATGAGCTGTACACAGGAAAAGCTTGGGTGAGCCTTTTTCATGAAGACTGAAGTAGCATTTCTGCACTTTAAGAAGTGTAATTTTTATTTTGTAAAAAGCCTTTGTTTATTGCGAATCGCTTCAATTCAGATGATCGCTTGTAATGATTATTGTTAATTTTAGCTTCAGACTTGACTGAATTTATTGGTATTCTGTTACATTTCAATTCCACTCAGTTTTGAGCTTTTATGTGTACTATATTATGAAAAAGACACATTAACTTTGTAGAAAGAAAAGGATAATATGCATTTTGGCTCAGTACAGTGACTTCAAGAAGGATTAGTATGCAAGTTTTGTTTTTAATATATGTCATTTAATTTCACTGTAAATTATCCCTTTATAGTAATTTGCAAATATATGCTTTGGTACACATTTATCTTTCTATAGTGTGCTGCTTCAGTTTCAACCTGTAAAATCAAAATTGAGAATCATTATTATATACATAAATATATATAAATATATAAATATATAAATGATCAACCACATTGTCTAAAACAACTACATCTGACATATCTTGCCATTTGCAACAGCTCAGCACCCTTTGTACTGTGTGCATTCCTTACCTTTTATATTGTCATTTTATATATAGAAAAGAAAACAAACAATGTATATAAATATATACTATAGAGCCACAAGATGTCCTTTTTGTTTCCAATAAAAAGTAGGTCCTCAAGCCTGGTTTACAGAAATGCATTTAAATATGCGTGCATCTGTTTTGATGCATGATTCTATGTGGGGT
>JAODKF010000051.1:6423825-6455901 GCA_026779585.1 Mormyrus proboscirostris
CGGGGGGTAAAAACCAAGAGGACAGATGTCACTGCGAGCAGTCGCATCGAGAAAGCTATTACTGCACAGACACTCGGCTGCAGTGCGGGAATCTGCAGCTTCCATCATCTTTTAGTGCGCCGTGAAAGAGAAAGAAATCTCTCCAGAGTGGCGTTTGGAAAAGGGGGAACCGATTCGTTTCAAAGTTCGTTCAAACTTAAAAGAGGTTTCTGAGTACTGGTTGACCTCTTGTGCTAAATTTGAGTCAGTTACCTTGGTGGCCAATGGTGGTGACCATGTCTGTCATATATGACCAGGTCAATAATCATAAATATGGATACTCATACAATTCACTGTGTTCAGCATACGGATCAGCAATTAATGAAAAAAATAATTAGAAAAAATGGTTGGTTAGGCATGCAGATGAAGTGCACATAATTGTTTTTAATACTGAGTGAAATTGTAATATAGTCAAGTTTAAGGCGAGGACCTGTCCAATGTCAGCCAAGCAGCTGTTTATTCCCAAAGGCGAAATTAGTTGTCATTTCTTTCTAAGCCCTCGTTCACAGCCTAGAGCTTCTGCGCTCCTCTTCTTCTCATGTGCTGTTTGTAGAAACAAAATCTTCTCAATTTTTACATTATATTTATAGATCAGTCACATTCTGGAAGTTGGATTTGGGGGCTTTGAAAATGCAACATTCTGAACATCAAGACTAAATTAAAGAGCCAGATCTGTGTCACATATCTTTTTTTATGAAAAAATGATCATTAGGAACTAATTTAGTTGGATGAAATATGTGCACATTAAACATAATTACATATAAGTACATATCACCAAGTTTTTTTTTAATTGAAGAAATACACCAAATACTAGACAAGTATAAATAAAAGATGGCATAACAGCTACAAATGAAGTCACAATGCAACAAAAACAGAGATACATTCAGTATTAAAGGTAGGGTATGAAAATGTAATCCAATACACTTTTTGTCAAATTCAGCAAATTTCTCCTCACAATCCATTAACTGTCCATTTCTTGTGTGCATTGAAATAAAGGCCAGTGTTTCTACAAAGCCCCGTCTCTGTAAATGGGGGCAAAAAACAAATGGTGCTTTTCCGCTAGCACCAAGAACCTTACCTGAGCTGTATTGAAGGGTTTCCATTGTAAATGATGTGAGCCATACCAGAGCCGTACTTGCACCGGCTTGACCCTGCACATGCCTAAACCAAGTTAGCTGCATCACCACCATCTGACTGGGTCGACGCGCATGAAGATACCGTTTGTCGATATGCATAGATTATCTGAAGGAAAAGCTTGTATTGTGTATATTATTAATTATTAGGAGTATCGCACATCCATGCACTTCCAATAACTTGGAAATTTCCAACCACCTGCCTAAAAAAGTATTACAGAACAGCTGATGGGAATGGATTCGTAATGCAAATTTAGGCAAGTGAATGCTAATTCCGCTAGTATTTCATGCTAACATAAGACAGCAAGGCAAATTTATTTATATAGCACAATTCAGATACAGGGCAATTCAAATTGCTTTGCAGAGGCAGAAGGATGCATTTAAATGGAAGACACATTTACAAGACAAAGTCTCTCATAGTTGCTATCAGAAATTAGCACATAGTAAATCATGACATACACCTTATGAACAGCAAATATGCATTTCTTTGGTTTTATGTCACTGTTGCTCTCTAAACCTGGCAACGCATTTACCGAGCCAAGCTTTCTGCAGTGGAAAACCAGAGCAAGCTGAGTTCTGGGGACCGAGTAGGAGGGGCAATGTTGAATCGGAGAGGCAATGTCGAGTATGAGGCGCAATGGGAGAGGGATTTATAACTGTTATCATCTGATTCCCAACCCTACCTTTTGTTATAAAAACCTACCACCCCTTGTGATAAACCCCTCCTACTTGACATTGCCCCTCCCAATCGACACTTGGCTACTAGCTGTAGTAATATATACTTGGGCCATAACAAGTCTCTCTTTGCCACCAAGTTACACAACACTGTCCCAGCTAATCAGCAACAGGGATATTCATGTTCATGCACAAGACTCGGGGAGAGCAGACAGGGGATGCAGAAAGGAGATGGGGGAGTGGCTTCAAAGGGATGCCTGAAGTATAGGGACGGGGGCCACTTCGATATTTCTCATTTATTGAGCTGGGCCTGCATCGAAACACCAGATTTTTTTATAGCGCACACACAGAAAAGATAGATACCAGACTGTGAGGAGAAATTTGCTGAATTTGACAAAAAGTATATCGGATTAAAATTGCAAACCCTAGCTTTAAAATTTCAGTTTGTGCATGGATTGGGAGCAAACACTTGAAGAGCAGTAAAAAGGTTTCTAGAAAATGTCCGTTGGCTTTGTCAAGCCTTTACAGTGATATGTGGTTCGTCAGGGGCTTCAAACTTGATAGGGAATGTGATGGGTGATGGAGAGATGGTCTCTGGTATTCCAGGTTTGAAGAATGTTCAGAGGGCGTGGAAGAGGAGTGTAGCGTTAGGTCCATGCCCAACATTGTGTGCTGCGCTAGGTGCTCGATCCCATATTGGATTAATTGTCCATGAGTCTTAGTTATTCTGGAAATATTTACGCTCACCTTTATATTGTCTATATTGACTTCAAATTAGTCTTTGATTTCTTTGTTGATTTCTTCAATATGTGATAGAGTCTTTGAAGAGTCGTTAGCTACATTAACTTTGCTGATTATCAAGCTCTTAAGTTAGATATATTGTAAATATTACTCTTCCTAATGGTGTGTTTCTAGACAATGTCCTGCTAGCTAATGGATGCTTTGTTTTCAAGGAGCAGGTCTAAGTATATAATCCTTCATTCCATCCATTTAGTGCTTACAAGTGGTGTCTTATCTGTTAGGAAGTCTGGGTTTTGCCATATCGGGGTGCATTTGCTGGGGGTTATAACAAAATTAAATCATTTTTTAATTTTCCACCATGCTGTCAGAAATGTAGCAGTTACAGTACGAGATTTTTGAAAATATGATGGTGTTGTATGTTAGTGAGGCACAGTAGACTTCTACAGGATACTTCTCTGCCTACTGCTCTGATTATGGTGATGCATCCATTTGTATATTAATACCAAATAAATAGATATTTGCCAGGTAAGAATGATGAACATTTGGGGTCCCCAAGCCGACGTAAGTCTAGTGTTTCTTGTTTTTTTCAGTAACACTTCTTATTCAGCTGTCTAATGTATGAAACCAGTGTGTAGTGGCTGTGTCTGCATCATTGATAATAATTTATTAAAATAACTGAATAATAAGCTATAGGCCATGGGATCAATGAGATGGAGATATGTAGATCTACATTTCTTTGCAAGGGGGTATTCTTCTGTAAAAATATACAGAAATTAAATTGTTTTATTTGTTTAATTTATGTGTTTAATTTAGCAGATATTAGCCAAAAGGTTATTAACTATACTACTGGTTTGCCAGACCTACAGCATTCACCCTTTAGTACTATTTTTTACTATATTAACAGATAATTTAAGTAGTATTTCATATCCAGGATACACACCTGCATTTTGGAAAATCATTATATAAATCCTTAGCTACTAGAGGCTCCCACTGGGTCGATAAATGTTGAAGTGTTTGTTCACAAGTCCGATTTAGTGCCTTTAGACATGTAAAATTATGTCTTTAATAGTACTTGATTTATGCATCTTAATGCAGCTCATGTACTTAATGCCAGCAGAAATTCCAGGTTTGACACAATATTGACACATACTCAGGCAATTGAGTGGGTTACTTCCAGATCATCATTGTATGGTTTATACGTTCGGTATTAAACTGTACCATCCTGTGTGTTTTTTGTTACCACATAAATAATTCTCAGTTATAAGTGAGGCTCATAATACCGTGGAGCTTAGCGAAGAGGACCGAATCTGACCACTACAGCACGTTTGAACTGAGCAACCCAAAGGTCATGATGCACAAACAGCAGAGCCATGAATGTGCCCCCCAAAACCAGCACTAAGTGTTCTGCTCTGGGGGCTATGCTACAGCAGCGGGGGTGTAGTTACCATAGACTGGCACGTAAGACACTTAAAAACACAGGCCCTGTGAATCCCAATCATTCCTGAAAGCTTCCATATTTAATGGCACTTTTAAAGACCTGGGATAGATGTATTATTAATAAAGTATTATTTAATCGACTCACATCTAAGGCTAAACAGTCTCTAAGACTTGTCTCGAAGAGGGTGATGTCACTGTCTGGAAACTCTCTTCAACGTCTCTTAACATCTTAATTCTAGATTTACATCCTTTCCTTATTGAAGGAGATACTGTTCTCTTGATAGCAGGATGAATAAATAAATATTGACTGATACGCCAATGGCATATGGGTTTAATAACGAATAAAAACCTCACTAGGCACTTTGCAATCGATCGATTCTGTTGATCTCCAGGATCCTGACTTAGGTAACATTTAACACCTATGATCTTAAACTTAGAAAGAATGACATCATCCTTGAATTTATTGTTTCCATGTTTTTTCTATTTTTTGGAAATGGGAGCAGAAGTCTGATTTATTTTTTATGACTCTACAGGCATTTCCTTGCAAACATATGATATGACCACCGTGGAATTTGGGAATGTGGTGCACAGTGCAAAAGGTGGAAACTTGATGGGCTGGTTTTTGTCATGTGACTGCTGAGCTTCTCCAATAAGGACACAGGACACAGTATTAGAAAACACTTCTCTAGCTGACTGATGAACGGCCAGGTCTATTGGCAGATGCATGCATTCTAAACTCCACTGTATGATAAAATCCCTCCAGCTAGAAGTGGGAGAACAGAGATGCTACTTTTAGCTATACTTGTTGTGTTGTAGGCCTGCGTCTTGGCAGTGTCTCTTCAATTGGTATGCAGAATATCTGCTCAAGTATTTCATACTGTTCCAGTCCCTTCGATAACAAGACGTTACACATCAGCTTCCCTTTATTACTGTTTAATGTAAAATAATAACTCCAACAGAAAAGAAGCCTCCTGAGAAATTCGATGTTGTTCTACGAGACCTGTTTTTCACCAATATTGTCTTGAAATAGATGGTTTTTTTTTACATACACTCCCACAAGAAAAAAAAAATCATGTCTGGAAATTAAAATATGTCAAGGAGGATCCTTTATAACACAGCTTATATTTTCACTTCAAAGACTTGGCAATTTCTGATCCATATGACATTCACACTCCTTCAGGGTCAAACAACATCTTGCAGCCTTCATAAAATGATTAAATATTTTAAACAGCTCCTGCCCATACCTCCATCTCCCCATGAGACTGATGCTGTTATCGCTTTTGTCAAAGCCAGTTTCCATCTGCATTTGTCATTCCTGCTTGCGTTTATGAGTTATCAATCGGCGTGTCAAAATGCAAAATAACTGATGTTCTTTGGGCGGTATTGGACGGTCTATCTAGGGCTTTTAATCAATGCTGATTTTTTTTTATTTTCCATACTCGTACATAAATCTTTAGCGTTGCCGGCTCCTTATAATGCATTCGCACAGAAAGCGGTGACAGAAGCAGTGGTTATATTATCAAACATTATACCTCAGGGTGAACGGGGTATCGAGGGCTTTCAGACAGGGAATGTTGGGAATTAAACAGGAGACATGGCTGTTCCACACACTGTAAGGGATTGCTTTTGCCATCCATAAATCAACTGCCTTGCAGTCTAATCTTTCTCACTCAGAGGCAAAGTAAATTCTTTACTTATAGATTCTACAGAGCTTACTTTTGTGTACGCTGATGCGCATGTTCGGGTCCCAGCGGTAACAATGCCTTTAATATGCTTTCCATTTATTTTTTTTCTGAATGTTTCTTTGATTTCTACTGTCATGGGAGGGGCTCCTGGAAAGAGGGGTGGGAATTAGGGCCTTGTTCCGACTGGTAATTGTCAGGACCAAAAGCTGGAAATGAATGAGGTGGAGAGAGGCCTTGTCAGAAGGGTTTGAGGCTACATGTGTATCACACTATAAATACATTTTGTGTTTAAGGAGATTTTCACATTTGTGAATTCTCACATCTGGATGAAGAGTCGTTAGTTGTTAAAGGCGGGGAAATGCATTTTGGGGTGTCATGTGAGCATGTGGGACAGATTATGGTATCGCAAAATGGCCGATTCCATAATTTACAAATACACCTCCTGTTTATACCAGATCCAGAAACAAAAAGGTCTTCTAGAATAAGTTTGCTTGCTGCCACACAGATGGACATACATAACTGTCTGCTGAAGGCCATAATTAAATCAAAGAAATGACAAAGAAGAAATAAGCATTAAAGCCCTTCATCATAATTACAGTGAATACATAACTGGGCAGGGTTGTCACATGCGGCAGGGTGGTCACATGACACCTCTCAGCTGTATCCTCTGTGATAGTTACACTCTGCCTTCCTATGGAGCTTCTGGATGACTAAAGTGAGAATAAACAGGAATGAGAAAGTTGGGAGGACATCATTAGCCCTTCCACTCCTCATCCATCTGCAAACCCCTCTGCTGCACTGCTCAGCCCTAGAGAGCGATCTGAGATTGTAGCCTCACACGGAGGGGGATAGCGACGTAACAAATGGGCACCAAGGCCATGGTTCTGCTTTAAGTTTCTGGTCCATGGAGCATCTACAAATAGAAACTGAGCAACTAGAGGTCCATTCAGAGAAGTCCTGGGGGGAAACTGTATCCTACAAAGACCAGAGGGTGTGTTGCATGTGAAACACTTACTGAGGGCAGGGAGGAGAGACTGACATAAAGTACTTGCTACCATTTTAACTGAAGTTCTTAATGCTTGGCAGGGAAGTATTTAGAACCTTTTCACTTCCATCCCATAAGCTGAAATACCTCGTATTCTTTCTGCATTCCAGTATGAACAACCCATCACCATCCTGTCTCCTAATACGTTATATTGTTTATCGAGGAATAAACAACAAGTCCGGTCCAATTCTTTCATTTTCTAGGTCAATGACTAACTGTAATGTCTGAATGTTCGCATCTAGCATTCTCGTACAGCAACTCTATCATTAAATGACTCATAACAAGCAAATGATTGCTATTATTTTGCAATTGACTTAATGCTTTGATCTTAAGAGGCTCACCGTTCACATCTCAGGATATTGCTGGAGTGTTTCGGTTGAAGGTGTGCCTTTTCTCGAGGGGGGTACTGCCAGGCCATCCAGGGCTTAAAATTGATAACCTGGTTACAGATCCGTGCTGGTGCTGCCATGCTAACGGCAGTAGTCTCTTTACAGAGTCACATGGAATTCTATGTACACTTGGGCCACTTCTGTTTACAAGAGTTTCCAGGGCAATTTCAAGGGCTACTGGTAAGCATGAGACCGTGAGGCTGCCTGTGAGATGGGGGGAGCTGACGGCTGTCAGTTTCAACAGGAGCATTTTCCCGTGGCGTCCCACACAGACTCCAGCTGAGAGGCAAACACTCTGCCTCATCCGGCAGGCCGGCGTCAAGATGAGACGTTACTGCCACTGTGCCTCATTGAAACAAACTGCCGTTGATTGCTGATCAGTCAACTGTAAAGGAGGGTAAGAATATGAAGTAATGAAAAAAAAACAGTTCTGATCTGAACAAGCACTGCTGGCCCCCACCCCCCCCCTCGGGCCTGGTGTAGCCTGGAATCCGAAAGGTTTGAGATTTTGTCAGTGTGGATACTGGGCTAGATGGAGACTAAATGACTTCTGTCCGCTGGCTTTGACGATTCGGTTTGTTATTGAATGTGAAAGGCGTGCCGGGACGTTTACATGCCAAGGACATTAAATTCAATTGTCGGCACTGTAAAAGATGAGGCGTTCTCCTAGAGAGCGCACTTTGTATGGACTGAATGCATTCATGGAACTGTAAACAATGGCACACAATGACAAACGGGTGACTTGGAAGAATGGCATTATCACTGGAACAAAGCAAATGTTTACACTTGGCGCTAATTAGGATGTTAATATTAAGATGTTCGGTAATTTGTGTTAATTGACTAATATACAGTTAGTAGGGTTGTGAGAGTAAATCCATTATGTTGCGGAAAGGTGTATCTCAGTCATATCGCCTTAAAAATTCTGCATTATGATGTATTTATTCATTAGCAGCCAAGGGTCAGTGTTTAAGTGTTTTGTGATAACTGTAGCCAAATCATTAGAATTGGTAAGAGTAATAAAGGAAATCCATAAATACAAGCAATTCATTTTAAACAGATGACCTATTTACACAGATTTAGCTATTTAGTCAGCTTAAGTGTTGCCACAGTATATAATCAGCAGAAGCGTCTAATTGAAAGCAATTATGGAAGCGGGCGGCAAGCTTGGTATTCTTATTAAATTTTCTGTGTGACAGCAGCAGTAAATACGTAAAACAGTGATTTTTAAGATACCTTTCAGCCTTGTGGAGACAGTTTTTGATCAATTAAGAGAAATGGGTATAATTGTCATCTTCATTAATTACTCCCTCCATATGCCCAGGATGATCACAGAACAGCCCCCCCCCCCAAAGGATGGTAATGGCTGACAGAGAAGGGCATTATGGTTCAGTCCAAGAGGGGCCATCTTAGTTGGGGGGGGGGGGACACTGTTTCCACTCAGGCATCAAAAAAACACGTGCTGACTTCCATTCTGTGCCTGGGATGCGTATCTCCAGCAAAGGCAATTTAAGTATAAATTAAACCTTACGGAAACCACGGTCTCACTGACAGCCCCCCAACACTAAATAAATCACCTTTTATTGTGTAGGGACAGTACAGCTCTAGCTGACATGATGGGTTTTACATTTTAACTTTACACCCAGCTGTATTCCACCAAGTCCTCCTTGTAACTTAAGAGGGCAGTTTCAGATCCTGTTCTAACCTTAAATTACCGTTTTAAATCAAAGCTTGGACACAAATCTCTCCAGGATTCTGGCTATAATTCTATGCTTATCTCTTTCTAAAGGTTCGGCCAACTCGCAACCTTAAAGGGGCAGTTTGTGTTCAGGCAACATGTGCGTCAATTCAGAGATATCTTCAAAGACAGCATAATATATTTGTATGTTTGATAAAGTTTGAGACACTTAGAGTTGAATTGCAGATATACAATATGTTCAGAAATATTCCATTTAATATGTATAACATATTATGTGTATAACAATGTGTTCGAACACACCCATGTAAAGCGCCCTGGGACAACTGTTGTGAAGGGCACTATACAAAAATAAACTGAATTGAATTTAAGGATATTTTGAAATCAGTTCCTGTCTATTGAATGATGATAGAAAATTGTTTCTGCCATATAATGTGTATCTGAGATCAATTGAAATATCTCTGAAAATTATTTATAAAACTTTTTAAAATTTTTAGATTAATTGATTTAGATGTATCCAGAAATCTAGCAACATTTCTGAATGATCATTTAGCCTGCATAGATGCCACATTCGTGTTTGGCCATAGGCTAACAGCATTGTGCAGTCACTCCTTCCTAACAAACAAAGAAAAGTGCTCACAAACTCACGAACACCTGTCCTTAAATGTTAGACACACAGCTGCGGGTAATTTAATGCTAATTACTTGATCACTAATCTGCTAGCTAGAGACATTGTCCCACAAGCTAATTGTGAATTACATGCATACCATCAGCAGAAGCAACAACTGTGGTTATATTAGACAGAAAAACAACAAATAAAATATAATAGAAACATATATATATATATATATATGTATATAATGTAAAATCTTAATTGTAGTAATGTTTATGACTTTTGAAGCCAATAGCTAAAAAATATTATATGTTTATGGGGCCACAGGAATATATCTCATACAGAAGCCACACTTTGGGGTCAACCGACATTTACTTTGTATTGGCTGTCAAGGCCCTGAACAACATTGTTATCATGTCAGGATTAGTTTTGTCTGACCTGACAGGACCAAATTATTTTAGCTGCTTTGTGAGTGGTGGGATGTGAGGTAATGTTATTGACAGCAGAGCAATGGAAAATGTGCAGGTGAGGTTTAGGATCCCAAAGGGACATTAAACAGCATTTCCTTCACCACTGTGATGTTTCTCCACACCTGAGGATTCCCAGAGCTTCCTGCCTCTCCTTTCAGACATTTATTTACAAAGCAGATAGATGAGTGGATTGTGTGGTCTGGACCAAGGCATAAAATGATAACAGAAAGAAAAAATTAACAAAGGATAATAGATAAACGCTCCAGACACGTTTAGCAGCTCCTGTAGGTCATGCAGTGGAGCTTACAATACAAAGACTGTGGGTCCCGGTTCCTACAATCACACATAAAGGGTCCAAGCCCTGCTGATTTTCTATCCTTCCTTTAATTGTGAGCCAGGTGTGAAGCTTCTGTGGCCAATCAGATTCAGTAATTATTAAACTAACTACCTGGGAGAACTGAACACAAGGCCTGGATTTGGAATCGAGGGCCAGATTGAAGAGCCCTGATATAAATATATGATAATATACATTGCTACAGTGCTTCAAGGAAACATGCAAGTCTCTTCCATTATATAAGCTGCACGTCCACCTTGGCCATTTTGAATTTAAAGTGAAGGAGCGACTGAGCAGCAGTTGTACCTGCAGGTCTGCCCTCAGTCTCCCTCTTCCTCCAACACTGCTGAATTTATTTAATTGATATACCATTAACTGGGCTGTTGCCGATTATTTACTGGCTGTGGAATGTAAGGGATATCCATGAGGGATGTATTATATTGTCCGACCACTCCCTCTCAAGGGGTGTCGCGTTAAAATTTATGAAGTGAATCAACTTAATTGCGTAGCGGATTGATGAGCTATTCAGGTCTTGTCAGTGGGGATGATGAGTGATTGTGGACAGCAGAGGAAACCATCAAAGAGCAGATGTGAAACCTCGCCGGATTTCTGGGGATCACCTGCTTCCATGAGTTCCATGGTTACATAAGTCGGATTTTTTTGGCGAAACACCATAGAAACTACACCCAAGAACGTTCAGTCCCCAAAACAGACTTTGGCGGTCATCTGGTCATTTTCTATTGAATCCTAATGCACCCATTTTCTGTATTATGACTAATTTATTGTGAATATGTTGGCACTTTAATCTTTAATAGGTGGCAGCTGGCTCACACGATTAAAGAGTTGGATGTATGACCATAAGGTCACAGGTTCAGATCCAAGGAGTGGGGTAGCCGCTTTACAAAACCCTTCTGAAAGGTATGGCTTCACTGGAATATTCAAGCAGTGTAAATGGATTAGATGTAAAGTCAGGAGCCCATTTGCAAAGTAGCATCTGTTAAGCAATTAACGAAGCAATTTTAAAATTAAATAATTTTTCGAGTCCGTATTTTGAGCAAGGTAGAACATTTGGAGATATGTGTACGTGTTCTGTACACATGGAGACACAGCAAGGCATCAAGAGTGGCTTCCAGCTCGCACCAGATGATGAAACTACCATCATTATAAAATGAATGGTTCACTGTCTAACATGTGAAAACAGTGAGATTATCAGCTTACAAGCTAGACCAAGATGCAGTGAGTCATTTGGCACTTGCACAGATAATCAGCATCTTCTAAATAATACCCTTGTTCAGACGATGTTCCACAAATCAAGGTAAGTTAAAAACAGGGTTATAATAAAAGAAAAAAGCAATAGCGAGGATTCTTTCATTTTATTCTGATTTGTTACTACTTTAGGCAGTGGTGTTTGATGTTTGTTATTGTGTGTCTGTATTAATAGAAGAAAAACTAATGAGTATGTCACATCCATGCTTAAATTCACAGACCCAAGGAGTAAAATACTGTTATTTACTGTTTTTAATGTTCTATTGTGTTCCATGATGAGACACTCCTTAAATCAATCACAAAACAACTCTTGGACCCTGTACAGTACGGCACCTGATCCATGGAGGGCCAGTGTGGGTTTTTGGGTTGACCTCTCAACCAGCCAATAATAAAGCAGTGGTTCTCAAGTCCAGTCATGGGGACCAACTATTATTAGTTAATTGAGAGGCCATTCCTGAATCCCGCACCCACACCGGCCCTCCACGCTACAGTTCTCTGCGCTACATTTTGCATACAGAACCAACAGGCCAGTTGAGGCTACTGTCAGCATGTTCCTGTACCATAGTTTGAAGACCTTGGACTGGCAGTTACGCGAGAATCCTTTTGCTTGACACTAGCTCAGCTGTAAACTACATAATTCCAGGATATGATTCCTCTCAAACTGGGCCATGTAGAGATTTCCACCTCTGTCTGCAACTGCATCTCCTACTAGAGGAAGTAAGTTGGGCCCTCACTGCACTTTAGGCACTGGTGGGTTGGATGCTTTCCCCTGTATTGATGCCCCAGTGTCAAATACACAAAAATGTCACACGTGCATCCTGACAAGGTGTAGACCCCCAGTGGATCATCTGCAATACATAAGCAGTGGATCATCTGCTTATAGCAATAACATAAAGGTCAGGTCTGTTAGCATTTTGTAGCTTGTTATTGAGACTGGCCCTAAGACCCTGTTGACTGGGATGGGTGACAAGTCTTCAAAAGTTGACCCAAACTGAAGTCATCAGTTTCAAACCACTGGTTCTGACCACCCTGCTACACACCCCACTTCGCCACAGTGTGTATAATACAATTCTGAAGCCACATTCTATGTAAAAATCAAGATTTATGGGGTCCTGTTTGGGCTATAATTCAAAGCTCATTCCTGCATATATCATATTGTGAAATGGAGAGATTAGGTGAATAGCATTTATCAACTTTGAAGACCTGCTTGAAAGCCCACACATATACATTTACAAGCCAGATAAATAGTGCGAGCTTCCGATTGGTCCTGATAACCTTTATCTGACGCTTAGATGCAAGATGATTCTCTCGTCACATACCTGTAGGTCTTTGTTAGGAAAAATACCTCAATAATCAGAGGTGACCAGAGCTGTCCCTGTCTGTGGTGGAGTTAAAATGCAGTGTTCTTTATGTAATGAAAAGGATACTGATTTAATTCTTATTAGATGTTTGGACTGTAGGACTCCGGGTAAAGTTTAGGACAACAATCAATCTATGAAACATGGGAATATCGCACAGTGCAAAATTGTGGAGTAACCATTTTCTGATCAAATCTACTTTCAGCAACTCAAAAAAAAAAAAAAACAAAGCGATCTGTCTTATCATAAACAGACCTTAAGCTCGCTCTCTTTTGCTGGAAAAGATCATTTACTTTAAAAGATATTATTTCCGATATTTAAAAAAGTGTCAGTTTATATTTGTGCTCTTGAATTATTCATGAAACTTCGGGATATGAGTATAGAATTAAAATGGATAAATTGCACAACTATCACCGCAGTTGTATGCTACTGTGACCCTCCATTTGGTGTAACAGGAAACGGATAGATGTGCTTATATGTTCTAAGCGTTTCCAGTATCCTTGTAGCCTTCCGGCTAGATTCACTGGTATCTCTATTGCTAAAAATAACTCATTAGCATTGTGTTTATTTGGCATTATGGATAAGAGAATTTATGCACTAGGATATTCAGGATATTGGAATATTTGTCAGACTGGTGCAGTATGTGTTTTGCAGGGGTGTGTGTACATGCATGTGTATGTAGGCGTTTCTGCATGTGTGTGTGTGTGTGTGTGCGTTTGTGTGTGTGTGTACGCGTGTGTGTGTGCCCAGGACTGGCAGGCTAAAGGTTCTCTGTGACCCTGTACCAGATAAGCAACCAAGAGATGGATGGATGAAAGGATATTTACCAGTCCTCAGAGAAAAGTGGATTACCTACTGGTCATGACTCTTAAATGTTTCAGGTAAAACACAATTTGAGCTAAAAGTGTGAATTTGGCATCTCCTCTAAAGATTCATGGGTGTCTTAAATCAGCGAATATAATCCCAGCTGGATCTGAATCCAGATATCTGGATGTAAATACTTTTCAGACAGAAGCTTTTGAAGTCACCTGGCACTTTAGCATCTGTGCTGATGTGATATCAAACGCTTCATAACCTGCACACATCAGTTTCCATTCTGGCTCTTTAAATATTAACCATATTGGCTTTGCTTTGTCCATTTTTTTAAAGACTCCTGCAATCCACTTGATGCTGATAAAGATTGCAAGGAGAGGAATGCTTGGGACACCCAGGGGTTATGTGGCAGAACATTCCATATGAAGAAACTCTGGGGGGATAGGGAGGGGAGGGGCACCTTGAGAGAGAACCCCTGCAGGACAGGAATGGTACAGCCAATATGTAGCTCTAGATGTCAATAGAAGCATATACCTTCTGGAAAAGTCTGAGAGAAGTTCTCAGAATGAGCTACCATTCCTTCCCTGGCAGCAAAGGAAATCAAAACCAACTCTTGCTGAATAGTCTGTACCAGCTAATCACTCTTCGTTAAGTCATTTTATTTGGAAGGGGTTGTTGGACTTATTTAAATCTTAAAATAGGTACCACAAGAATTCAACAAGTCAAAGTCAAGGGAAAAAAAAACAAACTTGAAAGTCAAATTAAGGCAGATTTAAAAACTGACCAAAAAATTTAATATAAATTCCATCAAGTATGTGAGGCCAAGAGCCCCCACTGAATAGGGGACATCAGTTCATGATCGGCCTCGTTTTAAAGAAAGACGGCATGTCGCTCTCTGCTGACCCCATTCTTCACCTCTCCCAATTTAATACTTTTAAACTGACTGAAAAATAGCACTTTTGTTTATTTCTTGCTGGATAATCATTAAATTCTGAATACTTTTATGTAAAGTGGCAAAGAGCAGTCACTAACAGGACAGCAAAATGCAACTTAGTTGAAAAAGGCGAGACTTAGCTGGGGGTTGTAGGACGTAGCTCAAAACCGTGTTAATTACAAAACGCATTAATATTTTATTAAGCCCCTTATCAGTAATTAATCAACTACTTTGATGTAAAGTTCAGCTTACAAAAGCGCCAGGAAACTGTCCCTCAGATATTAGCCAGTCTCACAGAGCTGCAGGAGATTTCAGAGGACATAAAGCTAATCCCTTGGAGTCTTGAAAGTATTTTTATGTTTGAAGCAGTGACACTCTGCAAGACAGTAAATAATGGCGACGAGGTGGAATTGACAGGCACAATGGCGGCGAGGGTGATGATGGAGAGGGTTTTCGGGTGTGAGCGTCCTCTAGATCAGATTTAAACATGCGGAGGAGAATCCTTCATTACGGCAAATATTATTCTTTGTGCGCCCTCGCTAATTAGCTCGCTTAATTGCGGCTGTCAGAAGAGCCTTGAGTCGGCGATCAGTGTCGTCGAGCCTCTTTGATTCCGACTCGCCGGCCATGTGACTGTTTAGGTCGCATCTCCTCTGTGGTGAGGGCAGTGGGGGTGGGGGATTTAGCAAACGGCAAAGTTCCTGTGGCACGCGCACGTATAAAAGGGGCTTGCGTTGTAACAAAATGTTTACAATGGAGACGTGAGAGAGTGTATGAATAAAAGATAAATAATTCAAACCCGATGGGCAGAACGGAAGCAAAAATGCGGGATGAACAATGGGCGTTTTGATGAAAAGTGCTCAGGTTTTCTTTCTGAGCTGATTGATGTGCCTTTGGTCGGCATGCAATGTCCTGTCGTTCATTACCACACTCAATCCGTTTACATGCAAAATATGGCTGCCCTTTTAGCTAGGCATCCAAGATGGACGGTTAAGGGGAAACTTACGGGTCATACCATTCAGGGGACAGACATCATTTCCCACACAATGCGTTATGGTGCTGGCAGGGGGATTACAATTAGCAAGGTAATGCTGTTCATTAGTTTGACTCAGAATCCAATAACGACGATAGCCATTATGCTAATATATTGAGCAGTGGGTGCTGGGGACACCATGAGAAGGAATGTTGCTTTTATTGTTTCCTTTCTTTTTCTGGACACAGCTGTGTGGAGTTAAGAGGTCCTGCTACATCTCCAGGAACATTACATCAGTATTCCAGCAGCAGATGTGAAAGTGTGTGTAAAAAAAACAACAAAAAAAAAAAAAACAGCCAGCTCATCCACAAGCCAAAATTAGATCTGCGGACAGTAACACACACTTCTACCATGTGGCCCCACCCCTGTCTGACCCCCAGGCCCTGACCTAGACCCGCTTTACACTCCTGTTAGGGTTGAGCGAAGGGGCTCGGGGTGAGAAAGAGGTCAGGTGGCCAGTGACGGATGGCCCGTGTTGCCGGTGAGCCGTCCAGACCTCTGGTGAGCTGCACACTGTCTGAGAGCAGCCTTTGGGAACCGTCGCTGATGGATTGACTTGCGGACCTCCTGGACCAAGCCAGCCAGGGACCCTGGAGCCCAGCTCCTTAACTCCTGAGCTGCTTGGGCCTGACCTTTCCCATGGCCGCTGATTCTCCATGTGCTGAATGAGCAGGGTCTTGGTCAGTTTAACACGGAACCACAGCCCAGGGATCTGTTCTCCATGGAGCAAAATGATTAGAAGTACCGGCTACTGTAAATCAGATTGGGAGAAAAACCCATTATTATTAAAGGAATGAATGTTGATCCCTCCACATACTAACTTCCAAACAATGTGCTCACCCTGGTCCAGACCACATCCTCCACGCTGGATCTCAGTAAGGAATCGCCATGTATTCATATCCTACATGAACACTTTGCATGTATTAGCCCCTTAAACTGAGACACTGTAACACAGTTTTTGAATTCCCACAATGCAACTGGGCAGACTCTAGATCCCGTTAGTAATGGAAAACATGTTCCTTTGTGTTACGCACTGACCGAAAGCTGAGGTTCTGTCAGCTGAATCAACAAGGCAGCAGACAGCCTAAATCTTCAGGAATCTGTAGGAGTTGCCGGGATTCACCGCAGAAGAGCGCCTATGAAAATATTTGTTTTAAACAGTATGGTAAAAGAGCGATGACAAAAAATATAAAATGCTTTTTGTATCATTAGTGCAAAAGTTATTCCAGTCTCTGCTAATCATAACTTCCCTTTGAACAAACCAAAGTGTTTTCCCCAAGAACCTTAAGGTCCTTCTGGACACGTCAACCGTTTTCCGTCAAGGGTTTAGCACATGTGAAGCAGAAACATGCTCTGCATGCTCACTCTCCACAGGCTGCCAAGGGGCACTAACAGATAGGAGATCTCCACCAGGGGGCGCTCTTGCTTACAGGGGCCTTGCAGGTGACCTTGTTTATGAAGCCCTGGTGGGGGTGGCGTTCCCTAATCTCAGTGACAGTAATATCAGGTTCTTTCTTAAAGCAGCGGAGTCAGAGCAGAGCTACTGGGTAAGAAAGACTTATTACTGCTTTCACTTCTGTAATCGGCACTATCGAAGCCTTGAGTAGACTAAATTCCATACATCCATCCATGCATCCATCTATCCATCCGTCTGTCCTATGCAGGGTGGTGGGGGTCCAGAGTTTATTTCAGGCCCCGGGCAGGGAATAAACCAGAAGCGCCAACCAATCACAGAGCACAACTCATTTCCATTTCATTACAATTGCAATTCTAATTGTTAATTACAATTGTTTTCTGTTTGTTTCATAGGAACAAATAAATAAATAATGTGTGTGGTTTTGAGCGGCAGATGCAAAAAATGTATACAACGGCTGTTTTCCCCCACAGTGATGGCAGCAAGCCAACGTGTTTTTTTCACTATTTCTCTTACTATACTCAGTGAAATGTCAGGCGGGTTGTGGGTTAAGTGTCCGTCAGCTAGTTGGGGGGGATCCGTTTTCATCCACTGAGCACCAGGGGGCTTAATGTTGGCGAGTGGCCTTGTCCCCATCCCCCCAGCCCTCCATACCCCCTCCAGGCCAGATTTATCAGCAGGTCACAACAGAGCTCACCAGGTCTATCGTCGTTCAAAGTCATGCCGGACGGTGAGGCCGAGGCTTGGTGCTGGGGGGGATCAGTCGCCATGCTAAACGGCATCACCTTAATGCCCACGTCTGCACACAGGAAATCAGTACTCGGTCCTCCATGCTGGACCAGACACGTAGCTGAACTTAATCTATAAAGGCCAATGTATTTCTGTGCTGCGTTTTTAAAATACGGGAACATCCCGGCTGCTCGCAAATCACCCGTTAGTAGCGAAGCGCGCAGATCTCTGGCTGCATTACCTGCTGACAGATCTGTTCACGTTGCGAGCCTTTACCCAGTAATGATGATGATTATAGTCTGCTGCCCATTTCGCCCAAACAGCCATCTGGAGTCATCTGCATGATTGAGAAAGGGACAGGGTGACTCACCACTTTCTGCTGAGTGTTCCTGACTCCCCAGTCCTCCCGAAAGGCCTCCTGGCGCCCCCTTCAGGCCGGATGACACCCTGCATAGCATGTGGCGACCCCTGCACCCTCATCTGGCAGGGTCACTGTCCCATTCCCTGACCTGACCCAATCCAGAGTTCTCGTCTCTCATCACAGAAAGCCCCCTACGCGCATGGGAAAGAGGCCATGCATTGTTCTCAAGGTAAAATCTATCTTCTGTGCCGCATGTCAGTTTAGTGCCGAAGTCAGCCTGAAGCCCTCTGGGACCGAGAAAGACAAATGTTCCCTTCACGAAGTCTGATCCTGTAGCTGGGACACACGGCAGACTTAGATTTAGATTTTTATTGTACGGCACTGAAAGAAGTGATATTTGTTCGCCCCAGTTTATATGTTAGCCTTAATGGAACAAAGAAAGTCAACATTTCATGTCCGTCCTGAACATGCTTGATAGTTGAAAGGGAACCTTGTTGTGTTCATTGTTTATACGATCTTATATGCAATACGTGCGACAGACCGGTACCATCCAGAGTGCGGCTTGGGACGGACGCCAGGGTAACATGCAGTTCAATCCTGGATGGCAGTGTTGAAGAGGTGTTGCAGGAGTGTTAAATTTAGGTTTCTACATGTCAGGTACAGGTGTGCTGCTTGTTTTTGTTGAGCTATTTCCATCTAGCTGTTATACTGAGTTGGGTCATTGGCAGTTCACATGCAATGCCCAATGAGAATAATAATAGCAATAATATAGCCGATGAGAGATAGATGACTGGGTTTGACCCTGAATTCATGGTGATTTTCTTTGGATGTCGCTGTTATTTCCATTTCTGAATATTAGCACATTTCTGAGAGCTCAAAAATTGGTCGGAAACCTCCAGTAAAAGAACAAAGTTACAGAAGTTGGAGCTGACACATACAGACATATTTAAATTCCTCTTTCGGTTGCCATTTATGGGCAAATTAACATCTCCCACATATTGCATATTTTGATTTTTTATCTCCGTGTTTCACACTGCCTGGGAGACAGCTAGCCATCTCCTCGCCGCGAGTCAAGAAGTGAAGCGCATACTGAAGACTGAGACAATGCGGACAGCTGTCCCACTTAACACTGCACCCACACACACGCACGTTATTTCTGTCATCTGTCGTTTTTGTCAGCGTGTGAAATCTGCGTGCAGGAAGAAAAAAAAAATAAATTAAAAAAAAGGTGTGACGCTGTGGGTATATTTCCATTAAAGTTTGCTGATATAATGACAAGCTAAACTGATGAAATAAACCCATCATGTAATGAAATGAAGGCCCTTCCTTTCGCAGCTTTGTATGAGAATATAGATACTAAATATATATGCTAAATATGTCTGATATGCTGTACAGTAGATTACAGTATTACTCCTGTACACTGATGCTGTACAAGCCAATAGAAAGTTTAATCTATTATGTGGAAGTAGTTTATTCAAATGAACTGTTTTCTGAATTTTATTATACGTTTGCTATGTGTCCTTAATACTAAACTCATAGCTTCATAGCCATGAGCGTTTCTGACTAATGGAAGAATCTGACCCACTCACATCTGAGAAGATTACTTAAATTCTCCAGAACAATACCAAATGTCTCACACAAGAGTGTCAGGAGATGTTAAAAAGCAATGAGTTGATCCAGCAGCCCTAATTCACAAACTAAATTTCAAAGATACACTATTCAAATGGCTATAGTGATTTAATTATAAGTAATTATCAAGTTATCTCAACCTTAACATCTTCCCTTAGAGTCACAGTAGTCACAGGATATGTAGTACAGTGTAATCTTTCTGGTTTATAGCTTGTTAGCTGCTACTAATGTGTAAAATCTTTTATATGCTTTACATAAAATGCCAAAGATTCATGGGGTAATGGGGGAGAGAAAAAAATGAACCACACTTTCAAAACTTTCACCTGATATTAAAAGAGGCTGTATTAATATAACTTTTATGCACAGCTGTGATACAACACAATAATTAGACTTATATAATACTAATCTTGTTAACAAACTTTAACTTTATAGCTTATTAATAATTCATGTAGTATTTATTAATATTATTTTCCTAAATAACGCCAGGAAGAAAATGAGTGGTATGGGCGATATCTATCATGCTTCTGGATATGCATTCTGCAGGGACATTCCAGCAAAATAATTAGTGCTATTTGTCAAAAAATAATACTTTTCATAGTAATTACAAAAATATGTCATGTTGTTACTTGCCATAATTATTAAAGGGATGTTTTTGTTCCCGACTAAACCACAGCAGCGTGTT
Source organism: Mormyrus proboscirostris (assembly GCA_026779585.1). Lineage (NCBI taxonomy): Eukaryota > Metazoa > Chordata > Actinopteri > Osteoglossiformes > Mormyridae > Mormyrus > Mormyrus proboscirostris. Next base: position 6,444,299 of record JAODKF010000051.1, read on the forward strand.
TTCCGTAGCGCCAGTCTCCCTCCTGTGATTAAATTAAAACCCCTGATTAATCTCAAAACAATCCGAATAATGAAAACATAAAAGCAGCCTGGAAAAGCGTGTCACAACATTTTAGCTACGTACACAATCGAGCGGAGGCAGATCACTTCAGGTGGTTTTTCCAGCGGTACTGTTAGCGTGTGCGATACGTCACGTGTGAGCGTGCTCGGATATCGGCCATACCACAGAAACGCTACCCCAAAGGGATGCGTACATGAGTATTATCGTTTCGTTTTCTTATCACTGATCTTGAAAACAATCTACCCTCTATCTAGCCTTTTCCGTAGCTCGTTATTTCTGAGCATCTACCCCGAACCCCAAGACAAGACTTAAAGCCAACAGTGCCTAAGGGTGTGTTGGGGTATTCCCAGTCACCTTGCTTATGAATGGTCATATTTAGCTGTACTTGCATCCCTGGGCCTTATGTGGGAGGCCTTGTATTTCATTGGTTCCATATTCTCACATTGAGACGCCGAGGTGCAGAAGGCCTGCCGCCCCCCCCTGCCCCGCTGGCTGCTGCTGTCTTTCGCTAATTAATTCCCGCACATTACAGCTGCCGCTAGCCCAATGCCTGCCTGACCTGCTGGCTTCCTCAGCAAGCTGCAAAAAAAAAAAACTGCACGCAGACCTCAGAAGTGCCATCCTCGCAGTGACCAGTGTGTGCGGGCGCGTGTGTGGGGGCGTGTGTGTCCGTATCATCCTCTGCGGCATCTGTGTATTTAGTTCAAATGACCAGTTAGCCCAGGATGTGTCTGAAGTGAAGGATGGAGCTAATAACTGCAGGGATGGAACATAAGGGGGGGGGGGGTCATAATGGCCCCCACTCCAGGGGCCCCTCTCTCTCTTTTTCTCACTCTCTCCCTCTCTCTCTCTCTGGAGGAGGAAGCTTCCTGCGTGTTCCCCTTTCTAATCAGTGCCGGCCCAGTGCTGTCTGATTATTCGGTGTATTCATGAAGTCGCTCATCAGGCGTCTGAAGGAATATTCCGGAATCCTGGAATGAAATAAGGCCAATCAGCAGAATAATGAAGAAGGTAATGTCTCCCATGAGACCTTGAGTGTTTTTTTTCTCACTGCAGCTCTTTAACCGTTTGCTTTATAACTCAGCATTTGATCTCTGATTTGGGCACAATGGGGGGGGGGGGGGGGGGTGGTTTGTCCCTTTTCTTCTGCCCGATGCAGATTGACTGCATTTTCTTAATCTGCGGTGTCCATCTTGCTTCTCCTCTGCGGAAACATGGGCCCCCATTTTGAATCTCCTGTCCCTGAAGCCATTGATTTCTTGACGCTGGTAATGACCTGGCGGGGGCTGGATCTCAGTAAACCCAATAAGAGCAGCCGTGGGATGCACAAGTAACCAAAAACCACTCCATAATGAATCATAGCACTTGCTCACTGTTTTAATACATGAAACTTAGGAATACTTACTATTGTAATAATTTGACATCATTGATTACTTAAAACAACTTTGGTTGGAAGTCTGCAGATTTTTGAGTTGTGATAGAACAAGATTGAACTGGCCGATTTCTTACCGATCACCAGGTGGCTTCACTCCCCTGAAATTAGGTCATTTCAAGCTTCCAGAAGCTGGCCGATATGAAAGATCATGCCGCATTTGTACAGCAAGACCAACAAAAACAGCCAGGTTGTATTTACCTGCTGGCTTATAAAGGAACCAATTCAAACAACTTGATATTCAAGGAATGTTGCTTAAATGTCGATATGCAACATAGAGCAGTACTTGCCCTTCTGATCCATCTATACAGCACCATTTAAAACTGAAACCACAGGTAGTTGGGAATAACTTGCACTACCAGTCAGCCATTGGCTGAACCCACATCCAGAACCTGGTTTATTGGTTCCCTTTGGGATCAACCAGGAAGTGACTGGCAACACATCTGTCCTGTAAAACAATTCAGCTAAGAGTGGTCATAAAACAGGCATTTTAATTTCTTAGCAGGTTAGTGACCCTGCACCGGTTATGGAGAATAATTTGGTGTATGGTAATCTGTATCATTAATGGGTAATTCTGTATATTATATTGTTAATTAAATTATGTTGTATATTATTGAAGATATGTCTGGCGCCACACAGAGTAATATGAAGACATTTTTTTTTGTCTTTAAAAGCAAAGAGATAGAAAGCGGGAAGACAGGATGTGCGAGATAGAGGGAAATGGGGAAAGAGAGGAAGAGGAACAGGGAGACAGAAGGAGGGAGGGAGGGAGAGAGAGAGTGATTTCGGGCTTCAGTGCCTCCTTCCAGGTGTCGTCGCCTGCATGATTTCATCTGTGAACCATAATCAACTTCCTTAATGAAATACGTAATTAACATATTATAATTGTGGTAAGGATGATTTTGACAGAAATCATTTTCCATATCTAATACTATGCTAATTTAATCTGTTCCTCACTCCCCAACATGACCTTTTTTTTGATTAAGTTTCATGGCAGATTTTGTGCTTTCCCCCTCTGTATTCCCCTGCTTTCTTTGCCAGCCCTGGTGCCTGGGTTTATCCGCTGTACCTCCGGTCACCCAGGCGTGTGGCCATCGCTAATCCTCCGGGAGGAGCCCATGTGTACAGACAGTGATCGGGGCCTGATACGGCCATAGTCTGAGGGGTCTTTCCATGCCGTCCGGACTCTTCGACCTGGAAGATTAGAGATGGGAAAATAATTTTAAAATAACAATAGTAAAGGAAGCCATGGAGAGTAAACTGCAGAACAAGAGAGAGCCGGTCAAGTATGGTGCTGGGATGGGCGCCCCCTACTGGCAGGGTCACTGGGAACAGGCAGGCACAAAGAGCTCTGCGTCCCTCTGAACGAGTCTCCGATTGCTGCTCCAGGGAGAACAGTCACTTGGAATGCCATTATGACACACGGCATTATGATATTCCAGGGCTTGGGATAGAGTGGGAAAAATCGATTCTCAGAACTGCATGGGACTTGAGTTCCACAGAACAGTCAGTAGCCTCAAGGGAATATTTATCAAAGGGTAACATTTAGAATTAGGGGTCAAGAAAACAAGCATAAGTAAAAAAAAAAATAAATCCAAGGCATTGTCCATCTGGCCACTGGGTCTTTCGCGTTCATGCCTGTAAAGCAGTGAAAATGAAAATGGCTACAAGCTTGAGAGTGATGGACTGGGCCCATGTGAGCTGTCAGCCACTCCCTCCGAGGAACCTGTCGCTCTCCTGATCGAAAGGAGGCCTCCTATGATGGCCACTCATTCCCAGTTCGTCCAAGAAGCATCGGATAGTGGAGCGCATCATGACTTAAAATAAGCGTGGAAAAACAAGGAAAAAAGTGGCATGGTTTGTGAGCACAAAATGTGATTTTACCTTTTTAGTCATCTTGAAGTAAAAAACAGTAACAGTGGATTCTGCATAAGATTTTGGAGTGGGTAATGTTTGTCATATGGCATAAATTATGTACATTGCAATCTTTAATTGTCAGTATTATTTATATGTACCGTTTATGGGTAATATCCCATAATGTGTATATTTTAATTAACAATCTCCTCATTATGTGTCATAAAACAATAGCATTATACGGTGTTACGCTATGACACTATAAAAATGCAGCTCTCCTCCTCCACTGGAACCTAATGCAGAACATTCTAGATGTCATCCTTCTAAAGGCAATACTAGCGGCCAGCCAGCATGAGGCGCTATAACCGGTACAGGTACGCCCCCACGCGGGAGCAGCCAGCCTTCTGATCGTACGTGCCTTACTTAGCGCTAATCGTTCCCATTACCAGTATGATCCCCCTTTCCTTTATTTTTAAATAGCGTGCTGTACGTTCAACTTGGATGCCATCTGCGGAGCTCTCGTTGATTACAAAGGGTAACGGAGCACCGTCAGACATTGCAGCCCCCTGCTCAGCAAGCGCTGCTCTCAGCTCTGTCTAACAGGTGTACGGTGCTGCAGATTAAGGGCGACGCTTGATAAAGCAGCAGTTCATTTTGCACTCGGCTTCCCATGACTCTGTGGGCTTGGCAGTCTTTCCTACAACAGCGTTGTTAAACAGTTCAGCACGGTTCACCCTAGGCTACGGCACTTAGCTAAAGAAAAGGAAAACTGCTTGGGACATTCTCGTTCGTTCATTCATTCATTCATCTAATCATTCATTCATTCATTCCAGGTAGATTTCTGATTTGCATTAGATTCCCGTATTTTTTTTCATTTTCTGCTGTCGTGACAGGACCAACGTGTATAACTCATAACTTAACCCGTCATTCACTTTTGCAAATACAAATATTTAATGTAGCTATGATAAATTATACAGACTACAGAGGCACGTTACCCAGCAAGGTATTATTTTGAATTTGTGTGTCACTCCGATTTCGTCAGGAATATCGCGTGGCATTCGAAATATTTCCCCAAGGTGGACGGAGAAGCAAGAGGAGATCCTTCACTTCGATATCGTTTATGTACTTTCCCCATGAGTAACGAGATAGGAAATTGTACTGTATCCTACTTTGCTCATGTGAATAAGAGGCTCCTCCCTCAGAGCTGTCGCCTGACGTACAAGTGACAGGAACGTGGGCCGGGTGACTCAGGCCTCTCTGGATGCCTACTCTATCACGGCGAGGGTTTTTGGCCTGCTGTGAAGCGCTCGTCTCCGCGTCTTCGAAAGGTCAAGTGACGAGGCAGGGGAGACAGAGGGTAAGTAATGCACAACAGCTGAACGCGATGGCGCCATTCGATGACTGACAGGACGAGTGCCTGCAAGTAATGAGATGGAGAGCTTTAGATCCTGCTGTTTTCCCGCTGAGGTCCGGCCTGCCGGAAGCGAGGCTGCGGTATTGAGATTTTCCACCTATGATGACAGTACTTGCCAGATCCCTGCTGCCTCTCTCATCCCAACATGTTTGACATTCCCACATTCCCCTGACCGCTCTGCTTCAGGAGGGGAGAAAAACAGAGTTAATCACATTAAGTGAATTGCATTATTTTTAATTTTAAGTTGGCAAAACACTGGAGGCTTTCTTAGTGGTTTTAATGGTTTAATAAACCATTTTATCAAATATAAAAACCCAGAAAAGTAGCTTGTTTCCAAATCTACCATTTTTTTTTTTAAATCTCCACCTCTTGGCATACGCTGTTGATTTGTTTAATTGATCCGCAGGCTTTTAAAGCAGCCTGGTGTCCCGTGTCTGATACGACACGCTCCCCGGGACGCTGTCGTCAGTACACATACTAGCCACTTACCGCTAACATGCTGCTAAATTTGTCAAGGCAGGCAAAATTCGCATCTCGGGCCTCCCTTTCACCGTGACTGGGCTCGGCGTCCAGGGGGACCTCCTTCGTGTGTGTTTGCTGTACAGTGTTTCCACAACAGCTGAGAAGTGCCTGATTTATTCTCATAGGCCGTGAGGGCATAATGGTTCCAGATGGGGGTGGGGAGAGTGTATGGTTATGAACTTGGGTGCCAGTAGGAGAGAGTAACAGAGCATGATAGAATGAGAGAGTAGGAAGTGGGACTAGCAGAGGACAGATGCTCCTTAATACTGCAGCAGATGATCCAGAGCTCAGGACCAATGCCATCCTCATCTGATACCCAGCTTTACTTGAGTTCTTCTGATATTTCTGACAGGTTAGCTGGCTTACCAGACTGGCCCAGGGAAAACCAACAAGAGTAACCACTGCAGGAGTCTGCGGTTCACCACTAATAGAGCAGGATTTCACATTTGTTTTCTCCAGCATCCAATATGGCTTATGTTCTATTTTTATCTTTTATAATGCGTTGTGACAGGTCATATATCATATATTCACAGAGCAGTAACATTGTAGCATTTGGATCTGAGCTGCTTCCAGTGACGAGCTGGAAACCAGATTGGCTCAAAGTGATGTCCAGTTCATGTCAGTGGCCACATCTGTGTATTTGTTTTCCAGGTTGAGTTAATATTACTGTTATTAGACAGGAGACCCCTTATGAATCTTCACCATCTATTCCACATATAATGTCTGCTCCTCGCTGACCGTTTCCGGGAAAAGGTTCAGTAATAGGTAATGAAAATAGCTCTGTAAGCTTCCAGCTGTACCTGTGTGGAAAGAACCTGCCTGGCAGCGCTGGGACGATGCTAATCTATCTGTCAGCTTCTCGAGTGTTGCCTGTCGCCTTGCTCACGTCGCGTACCAAATTGAACTGGGGTGACTCAGTACTAACCTGAGAGTGCGTCTCTTTTGGTCATGACAGCAGGCCAGGACAGGGGGATGGACAGAGAACAGGATCACTAGTGTTCTTCTCAGGGACAGTCAGTGGGTCTTGGATTGGGAAGACATCACTGGAAAGGTTTCAATTGTCAAGACTCCAATCTGGGCTTAGAAGGCAGAACTAAGCAATGACAGCCATTTAGACAAATCAAGCAGAACTGAGCATAGGTGAGATTAATCAATATGCATGCCCTTAGTCACCTGGTCAGCCATAGGTCACACCCCCCTTACCCCCCATATAGAAAATTGACAGTGATTTCAGGATTTGTACATAGCATTCCCTGAAAACCAATGAAGAAATGAATTTACTTGAAATGAGTTTACATGAATGTGACGTCAGGCGCAACCAGGCATACTGATCTGTTTTTAATATCTTTAGTATTTTCTTATTTCATTTATCTTGTTTAATATAACAAGAGAAAGAGAGGACTTCCATCCATCCATCCATCCAGTTTCTATACATGCTTGTCATAGGGATCTGCAGCCTATCCTGGAAAGTATGTGTGCAAGCTATACATTTAATTAACTTTATTTCAAAATGTCTTATTTTGAGCACATTATGAACGGCCATTGTGATACACATGGATAGCTAGAACCGATGAACTCTGGCAAAAGTGAATGCAAATTTAATCTGAGTTTTATACTGCTGGATTGTGTCAATGCAGACTGAAATGTAAGCACAGGTGATAGGGATGCACATATCATATCCATGTCTGCAGGCTGCTGCAGCAGAGCCTTAGAGCAGCGTGTAATTGCCTAGCGACTGAGGCACATCCAGTGTCACCTGACCAGCGATGTCCCTTGGCTGGCATGCGCTCGCAGTCCGCATCCATTGTCTCCACTGCCGAGCATCTAACAAAAACAGGGAAGGTTTTCCTCCCTTCGTGCTTCCACACAGCGACACAGGGCTCTCTGCGTTCACAAGTGGGAGCTGCTAGCATCTGGAGGAACGTATGCAGGCATGGGTGTTTGCGTGAGCCGAGGCAGAGGCATGGAATATCCCCCCCCCCCCATGGCCCATCTGCACCCGGCTCCCCTTGAGTGACAGGTGTACACGGACAGCACGTCAGCTGCCAATATGCTGCGAGACTGCGGTAACAATGGCCCATCTCCACTGAGACCCGTCGCCACGCTCTCCGCTATCAGACACAATTTTTGGTGCCAGAAAATGGATCCATGATAAAAAAGAAAACATTGTGTATTCTGTGGCTCTCCGGGCTGCCTGCGGAGAGAGCTTTGATAAAAACGGATTATAATCCTTGATTGGACAGGGAAATCTGAGACCCGCATAATACTGAGAAAAAAAATAAAAGACGACTTTCCTGGACATTTAACTTTCGATTTTTACATTACATTCCAAGGATTGAATCTGTGGATGGCTGACTTTGACATTAATGAGAGATAACTCATCTTCTGCATGCAGTGCACCTTTTTTGATTTGGCCGAGGTGTTCGAACCCGCTGGCCTGATGAGTTTGTTATCTCAGGTAGCCCGAAAGGCTTTGACCCCCTGGAGTTTGTGAACGCAGCTGTCTGAACTCGGATGCTGTTGATTAAGATTCAATCATTTGGAACAGTGTTTCTCAATCCGGTCCTCGGGGATCCCCAGGCAATCCATGTTTTTGCTCACTCCCAACTCCCAAAACTGTGGACTTGGAAAGGCCAAAAAGGCACTGTTTTTTCTGAGATCACAATGCTCTTTGCTTGAGGTTTGGGAAACACTGTCCTGCAAGGAGTTTCAGAAACATGAAGTCAATGTAAAAATTTCCAAACAGCGTCCTGCTTAACATCATCAGTTGAGAAAATATTAGTTAAAAAATGAGCCAGAATGGTTTTCCAGGCCACAAATTTGTCTTTAATTTTGCTTAATGAGATTAAAATATAATTTAATTAATTACCTACCTATATTACCTGTATTACTTAGTATTACCTCATTCCTGATTCCTGTAATGCAAACACACGATGTTCGTGACTTGACATGTATAAGTTTGTCTGTAGTGTGTGAGGCTTTGTGCAGTGGCGTCCCCTCCAGGGCGCCCCCTTGTGTTTCCTGGGAAATGCGCCAAGCTTTTCCATAATCCTACATGGAGTAAGCAGTTATGGAAGATGGATGAACAGATAAACTTGAAAAAGACTTTCTTTTGATAAAAGGTCTTAATAGCATAACTAGTCGACATTATACTGTGTACGAATAGGGATTAATTTAAGTGTGCTGTATGTCTTTTTGACTCAGGGTCTTTGTTGAACAGAATGATAATCCATAGTCAGTAGATCCAGTAATCATATTGTCAAACGTTTACTCAGCACACAATAAGCTGAGATGAGTGCATACATACTATCAGGTGATTTTCTGCTTTAGATGTAGGATCAACTCAAAGAGCATGCATTTATCTTTCAGCTCCTGTCAGCACAAGCCAGCCGTCGAGGCAGAGAGCAATGGAATAACCTGAGGACTAATAGGTCACTGTCACATGTCAATCATTTCACAGATGGCCAGATAACCAATCAGATAGGGGCTCGCAGGTGGTACCCGGTTCTGTCATCGTCCAGACAAGGCATGAAATTAACCCAAAGCACAAAGATAACCATCCAAAACGGTTTTTGGCCTTCAGGCTATCTGAGCGGTCACAGCTATCAAATAGCAGCGCTACATGACAAAACATAACGGGCAGATCTATCAAAGAGCCCTAGTCACTTAGCCGTCTAAGTGTGACTTGTGCTAAATCTCCCCTAGAGCCTAAAAACAAGAATAAACCTTTTTTATGATGTCATCTGTCTTTTGAGTTAAATAAACACACAGTGGTACTCTTCATAGGAATCACAGTGACACATGATTTGTTTAGACGTCCCGGCACTATCGATCAGGCTTGAGCTGGGTCGGTTCTGGTTTAAACAGAACGCATGAGGTGGTGTTTCTGATAGGCAACGACGATACAGGAGTGAACAGAAATTCTTGTCACATGGACAGGGGCCCCGTCACTGGAGCACCGGCAGGGCAGGACAGCAAGGCCTAAACAAGCTGAACCCAGCAGGACTCTTCTCCCCTTTATCTACTTCCGGGCTGAGACAGGGTCTGCTGTGACTAATGGCAGCAGATCCACTCCCCCCATGTCCCCTGACAGCTTTTAACATTTGTGTCCCCTGTCATAACCATTCAATCACTGACAGTCATCGATAGATAGATAGATAGATAGATAGATAGATAGATAGATAGATAGATAGATAGATAGACTGATTGATTAATTGATTGCTTGATTGATTGATTGATAGATTGATTAGAACTGACTACTGTAATTGTGGTTTGCCAAGCCTGGCCAGTCAGTGTCAGTGAATAACAATGCACACCTGACAGAGTGGGTATGGAAGGGGGAAGGTGTACCGGCCCAGGGACCCGGGGGCCCCCATCCCCACGACGGCCCCCATCCGCGCAGCATGCACCTTCAAACCCCGAGTCAGGCCAGGCGGCTATGAGCAGCCTCTCCTGCCACGCTATCTGTTTAAATCTGGAGCAAAGAAACAGACCGTCTGGCTCATGGGGGAGCATGCTGGCATCCGGCCACAGATTGGACCTCCTGGAGGAGAGAAAATGGAGCAGTTTTTTTTTCCCCATCAAAAAAAAAAAAGTCTCTACCCGTCGCCGTAGCGACTGCCTGCTCTCCGCAGAGCGCTGGCACGCCTCGACCAGCCCTGTCTTCGCCACGTCAAAATCACAGAGCGAGACGGCCATCAATATTCACCAGCAGACTATCCCTCCCTGGCCTAATAAGGATGCCTATTGATTGAACTGGAAATAACGCTTTTTGTTCCTGAAAACATAAACAGATGGATGCTGGATGTTTCAAATTAGGCCCTTCCCTCTTTTTTTCTCCTCTTTTTTTTGTCTACAACTTTTCCCTGTTGCTATGTAACCAAACGTGACAGCCCAGTGATAGCCGGCTTGATGGCGAAGCATTCCTCCTCTGCCTGCTCAAAAAGATCACGTTTCTGCTCTAGTACTTAGGAAGAAGGTCTTTAGGACTTAGATGACAGTGTAGGGCTTTGCCACGTTTGCAATGAGAAAATGGAGTGCGAGAACCTAACTAGCAGCTTCCCATGTGCTCCTGAACGTCTTAGTCTCACCCACCTTCCATCCATTTTGAGTCTTTCAAGAATCTCATATGGCTTCAGCACTGATGGACTTAGATGGTTTAAATGGTCTTGGTTACATGCTATGTGATGAAGGGGTGCCCACCTTGGCCCTACCCCCAGCATCGCCTCATGATGCCCTGACTCTCAAAGTCTCCAAGACCAGGCTCCCCAGGATCTGGGATACAGTAGCAGCTCAGCCCTGTGAGTGGGGAGCAAATTATTTTTTACCATATAGCTCACCTGGTCACAGACATTTATTTGGTAAAGAGGAAAAGACCGGGATGGCTGTGAATGTGATACCGCCAAAATTCAGGACACTGTCCGAGACGGGCGACGAGCCAACCTGTCCTTCATATTACACCTCTGTCCATCTGTAGATGAGCGTTAAGCAAAAGAAACGCAGGACAGGCATTTTAAGCGACATGGGCGCGAATCAGAGAGACACTGCAAAATGTGTCTCATTTGTGGGGGGATTTGCTGTTTCGATTTTTTTTCTGTTTTGTTTTTTTTCCGTGCCACATAAATGGGGTAACACATCCCCGCTGCTCTTTCCCGTGCGTTCTGCGAAAATAGCCCGTGGAGAGAGAGAGAGAGAGAAAAAAAACAAAAAACAGAGAGGGAATCAAAGAGGAGAATAAGGAAGAGCGAAAAGATAGAGATGGGGGTGAGTCAGGACATTTGGAGAGAGAGAAATAAAAGGAGAGAATGAGAGAGGGAGATAGAGGGAGAGCTGGCAGGGTATTGGTGGGGTTATTATGCTCAGCAACACTCAATCAAAAGCTGCCCTATGAACAGAGAGTAATGCTGGCGAATCATCCCCGGGGGGTTCCCTCCCCCTTATTCTTCTTGTGTTGCTGTGTGTGAGTGGTATCCATCTGTCAGCTGTCAGTGCCACTGAGAGATGTACAGAGCTGTCACTTCTCGTCAGGCAGCATTTGTGAGGCCTTTTGCAGCTGCTATCCAACACATACTGTCCATAGTGAAGGCCAAAAAAAACCAGCACTGGGCAGATAAAAGGGAAAATGAAAAACAGAGAGTGAAAGAGAGATGGGGAGATGAAGAAGGGTGGCATTATAGTGGGGGTAGATGACTCAGAGGATTCTGGGAGCTTACTGGCACCCCATCAAAGTGGCTGGAAATGGAGTGAAGTGGGGGTGGGGCATGCTGTGGGGTGGGTATTCCCCGATAACCTGACGTCTGCGCCTTTGATCTCTGTTCCGTC
>JAODKF010000051.1:6456001-6468335 GCA_026779585.1 Mormyrus proboscirostris
GGGGGGGGATTACTGATAAAAAAAGGGGATAGGGGGGAAAAAAAATCCCGGTGTCAACAGTTATGAATGGAAGGTGGGAGAGAGGTTTTCGAGGAACTAATGAAAAAGTACGCGAGACCCCTGGAACAGAAGCGACGTGAGAATCGCGCGCGACGCGGGTTTAGCGCGAGCAAGGGGGTTCAACATGCTCACGCTCGAGACGCTTGTCGCTGTTGATCCAACACTTGCGCCGTGATTTTTCACAAGACCCCACACACAAAACAAGACAGGAAGTGAGGCGGCGTGCCAGGACATGTCGGCTTGGGCAAGCTGCTCGATGTGGCGGATTCAAAATCTCGCAAGGGGGAGAAAAAAGAAAGGGGGGGGGGGGGGGAATGCCTGTCTGGTATTCTAGAACATTCCGCATTCCACACGCACGGCGAGAGGCGGCGAGATGAATCCTGCCGGATCTTGCCATTGGCCAAAAAAACCCTGTCTTCCCACTCGGGCAACGTCGCCAACCTTAGGGATCCCAGTTTTTCTTACAATAGATCTGTGCATGCCTCTAATCGAGTGGCGATAATTACCAGGAAAACAATGACATTAGCAGGGGTGGGGGAAGGGGGGTAGGATCTGCTTTGCTTGGGATTTACAGTATGAAGTTGAGTAAAAGAAGATAAATAAAAGAATATGAGTAAAAAGTGTTGAGTAAAAAAAAGATGATCATGTTTTGTGGGATGACATTGTCTCTCTAACAGGTAAGGAGTGTCAAAAGCTACATGCCACTTTATATACCAATAACCCAGTCAGATAAGTTCCTCAGATCTTTGATCTGCTGCAGATCTTGATGTGCGCAGGCGGTGTCACTGCGAATAGAGTCAGACAGGGCCTGTGTTGAGCAGCTGTGGACCTGTTGCAGGCAGAGAACCGCCATGTTTGGGCCTCACCTGCTGGGACCCCAACTTGGTGGATGGGCAACGCCAGGCAGGCCAGGTCAAAAAACATGTGGCTGGGGTTACGGCATGCCACGGAGGCATCTTCAGCAGTCCTGGGGGACTCCGTGGGGGGTGTCCTGTAGCGACAAAAAGCAACATCAAAATGTGGACTGTGTGCAGGCCTAAACGTCCATCCAGGCGTGATGGAGAGGGCTGGACGCGTGTGTCCTGCAGGCAGGCTGAGTCACCACAGACCAGCGGGGGCAGCAGGCTCACGGTTCAGAGGCTACTCAGCAGTGACAGCGTGTGGCGCTTCTTAGGTTCTCCTCCGTGCTGACGGCGTGACGCCCGCGTCTGTTCTGGGGGAGGTCTGCGGGATGTCAAAAACATCGCTAAACACGACTTGTTTGCACAGAGTTTTAAAATGGCAAATTAAATCAAATGCTGACAGTCGAGGAGTTTTTTTTCCCCCTCTCCTTCCCATTCCTTGTGTTTCTTTAATTTCTTCCCCCTTTGGATCGCGGCGGCCGTTAGTGCCTCATTATCGCCCCTGTCAGCGTGGCTCTCCGGCGTTCCCAGGAACGTGGCTTTTTGGGAAGTGAAGGCACTTCCCTGATGCCAGCTGTCATCTTCCGGGCCACCGTTTCCCCGCCGACGATGCGCCGATAACGTTTGACGCTCGCGCCCGGAGACGCTTGACGATTTCCTGCATTTGCATATATAGCCTCAGCCCTGGCTCTCTGATCCGAAAGGGGGTGGGAAGAGAGTGGGGGGGGGAGTGCTCAGGACTGGAGCGGGGGCCACTGTGCCTCCTAAACGGAAAAGAAATAAACGCTATGTACATAGAGAGAGCACCTCCGCCAAAAAACAGATATCGATACGTTTATCCAGCTGAGTAGTTCAGAGTTCAGCTTTAGTGCCACCTATGTGTGTGAAACTATGCACTGTGGGGACACGCAAACATTACGTGGCGTCGGCCTCCAGTCCGTACACAAATTCGTGCTCTTTCCGCAGAACGAAACACTCAGTATAATGGTGGCTTTTACACCCCCGATGGTGGGCCATTAACACAGCGTGAGCTTAAATGAGCTGGGACAGCCCTCTTTACTTGCACTCTGGAGAGGTTTGCTTGCTGTTTACTGTTTTTGCTAACATGCTAATAAACATGCTAAGTGTTAGCATTTTGTAATTCCTTACAGTGTTTCACAAGTAGCGCCTTGATGGTTTCTGGGTTTTTGTTCATCGTTTTTTCCCTGAACTTCACTGCTATGTATTTTTTTGCAATTAAATTAATAATGCAAAGCACAAACACTATTTTACGCCTTCGGTATCCATCCATCCATCCATTGATCCTCTATAACCTCGTTTGCGTCAAAGGTTCACGGTGTCACAGCCACAGCATGTGAGGAGGGGGACACCTTGGACAGGACTCCAGTCTGTCTCACAGTCTCCCGCCCACCATCGCTGCACGATTTCTCCTACCGCTTAGCTTTCTGAGCGCTGTCTGTCGGAATGACTCTGCTCATGAGCAAAGAGTAAACTGACACATTACACAGCATATGAGCACCTCCGCAAACCTCGAGCAAAGAGCACTGTGATCTCAGAAAAAAAGGAAGATCACGGCTGAACTACTCGCTTAGACCCGACGTAGGAGGGCATATACAAGCGCATATACAGAAATCAATCGCCCCCCGTCGCCATGCCGACGCTGCCGAACGAACTTTTCAGGAGTGAGAGAAAGAGTGCCGTGGGACAGGACGTGCAGACAGACGGCGTGCACTTTTTTTGTTGTTTGTTTGTGTGCGTAAATGCGGTTTTGATTAAATATTTATGTTTCCTTCCAAACTGTCTTGTAAAGTATCTTCTTTCTTTCACTTCTCCATCTGTATCACCTGCGCTAGATGTTCGGAAAGCAGCCCTGTCTGGAGAGACGCTGAGAAGCTCCGTACATCAAACTGTCAACACTGACAGAGCCCGTGATGGTAAACTTTCCTCCCAGTCACTCATATCTATCTAAAATATAAAACAAAACAGCAAAATAAATATTTAATCAAACCAGAATCTCCCCTGATTCGATCGTCTTCAGAGCCTGACAGGTTTAGATCACTGCTTTTTTTTGGTGTGAGTACTTTGTTCTGTACGGTAAACGACAAGCACGTAAGGTGCTGGGGCTGGATCGAGGGTGTTCGGACTCGGATCATTTAAAGAAAACCCGGAGGGTATTAAAAATATAGTGGTGGATATGAAATTTTTCACTATTCAGCTCACTCAAAAATGAACAATGGAAGCCAACTCCCACTAATATGCAGTATTCAAAAGTACACCAATCAGCCGTTATGTTAAAGCCACCAGTCTGATATTATCTAGGTCCCCCTCGTGTCGCCAAAGCACTCTGATCCGTTGAGGCTTGGACTCCACAAGACCTCAGAAGGTGTCCTGTGGTATCTGACACTAAGACATTAACAGCAGATCCTTTAAGTCCTGTAAGTTGCGAGGTGGGGCCTCCATGGATCAGGCTTGTTTGTCCAGCACATCCCACAGCTGCTTGATGGGATTCAGATCTGGGGAATTTGGAGGCCAAGCCAACACCTTGAACTCATTTTTATGTTCCTCACACCATTCCTGAACACTGTTCTCAGTCTGGCTGGGAGCATTATCCTGCTGAAAGAGGCCACTGCCATCAGGGGATACTGTTGCCATGAATGGGGTGTGCTTGGTCTGCAACACATGATGTAACAGAAAATGTGAGCAAATCCAGAAACCTTCTTCCATGGTTCCATGGTCCAGTTCCGACGCTCAGATGACCATTGTAGATGCTTGCAGCTATGGACAGGGGTCAGCATGACTGGTCTGTGGCTACACAGCAAGCTGCGATGCACTGAGTGTTCTAATACCTTTCATATCATAGTCAGAATTAACTTATTCAGCAATTTGTGCTACTGTACAATAGCTCTCCTGTGGGACCACACAGGCTAACCTTTGCTTCCCACAGGTATCAGTGCGCCTTGGGAGGCCATGACCCCATCCCTGGATCACTGGTTGGCCTTCCTTGGGTCCATTTTTTACGTATTGACCATTGCATATTGGGAACAACCGACAAGACCTGCTGTTTTGAAGATGCTCTGACCCAGTTGTCTAGCTATCACAATTTCACCTTTGTCAGAGATCCTTACGTTTGTCCATTTTGTCTGCTTCCACCACATAAACACCTGGCTAATATATAACGGCATTGTAATGAGAAAATCAATGTTATTCCCTTCACCTGTCAGTGGTGATAATGTTATGGCTGATCATTGTGTACACCGGACCGTGGAGCAAAATTTCAGATGTGGTTGAATTCGTAAATTTGTAGGTTGACTTAGAGGTCATCAATCTATCTATTTATCTATCTACAGAACTGTGCAAAAGTTTTAGTCAATGAAAATGTTTGAATGATCTATTGCTGCGTTTCAAAAAGCAAGATTTCTTGCTTAGCTGGATAACTTGTAAGATTTAATTTACCCATTTTTAATTTACTCATTTTTGTTTAGCTCAGATTACCTTAAATCCGACAAGTTGTTTGGCTAATCAAGAAATCCTGCTTTGTGAATCAGACCCCAGTTCAAACCCAGTTAATTGTTAGCCATTATCAGCAATATCAATTGAAAACAACATATTATGTGGTTTTTTGTGCATAAAAACACCATAGCAACACTTTCACAGATTGCAGTTGGACAGTACTGTGTGTACGACTAATTTAATGAGGCACAAATAACACATAAGTGCTAATAAACAGTATAAAACTACAGCTTTTACTTCTGTTGATAAAGGGCGCAGCCATCTTGAATTCTGAGTGCAGGGTTGTGTAGATTCCTCCTTCAGAATTCCAACGTCAGGGGGCGTTCCAATAGAAATTTCTAACTAGGAACTTGGAATTTCCATGTTAAGAGTTGAAATGGAACGCAGAATGTGATATTATGTCTGTAAAATTGTGTCAGCTTATCCATTTCAAAACCTCTCTCAAGATCTCAGGCATTTGCAGCAACCATTTAATACAATCAAGTTTTTAATAACTCGACCACTAGCGTACCATGTTTGACTCAACAATACCTCCTCAATTCATTTAACTAATGTAATTAAGTGAGCTGTTGGTGAAATTTAACGAAATTATAGAATGACTGAGGTGCCCATGAGGAGAGGTTTGGGAACCGAAGCAGTGTTCATCTAGCCTATCAGTAACTTTTTGAAGAACAGAAGAAATACCTGTTAGTTTTTAATGTGTTACTCTTCATTTGCATATGTTTAAATTGTGTTTTTTGATCTAAACAAATACACACTTACTACCCAGATCAATAGCCTTAAACACTGCCTAAGAAAACTGCCCCAGAGTTTTGCACAGTACAGAAAAGGACATGCAAAATGCCCCAGCCAACGATGGTGTGAGGGAGCTCCTGCTGGCAGCAGCAATCAGGAGGTGTGTGTGTGTGTGTGTGTGTGTGTGATTTGGTGTGATTCTGGAAGGGGAGAATGAAAGGAAGCCCCCATTCAGTCGGAAAAAGAGGGACTGGCAGCCGGGGTGGAGGAAGTCTGGATGTTGACAAGAAAATGGCACCGAGAAAGTGACACGTCTGTCAGGAGGACTGATATTGGCATCTGTCAGGTGACTTTTAATAACGCCAACTTCCCAGAGGTAAAACGCGGTGGAGTGTGATTGTAATATGATCTACAAGTGAGTCTCCTTTCCAACACCCCCCCTCTCCACACACACACACGCACACACACGCACCCCTGTCCATCCGCCAGCTTCTATTTTGATGTCAGACTGTCCAGATCAATCCTGGAGCGTGGCCAGCGTACTGGCTCTAAATTGGAGGATCTGCTGGCTGTCAGTCTGTGCCTCTCTTTCCTTTCAAATGCTCCTTTTCCCCCCTTTTACATCGTTATTAGACTTTTTCTTTCTTCTCATTGCGTAATTTATGCCCCGGTGTCGGCGGCGAGGCTGCAGTTTGCGGAGAGGAGCTCCACACAGTGGTGCCACAGAAACCAGGCTGGGATTTGGTGATGTCCATGTATACATCAGCCATCGTTTAATTAGCGGCCGTGTAATAAGGAGTGGTGACAGGGCCTGAGCCAGAACGCCAGCATTCCTTCAGGGTGGGGTACTACCAAAACCCTGTAGGGGGTATGGGTGTAAAGCGCAATTCTCAAATAAAGTCCAGGAACTGCCAATCCTGCTTGTCTGGCGTGGGTGTTGGGAGATCATGGGTAATAGGAACATCAGGCCTCTTCACAACAAAGCAGAGCATTACACTTACATACATACACACTACATCGCACGCATTATAATATATCATGCTTCATATATTATAGTGATTCCCAGCAAGACATGAATTTCCGTATGAATTCCTATAAATATTTTTATTTCACATACTCTGTTAAGCATCATACCCCATATATTATTTCATCAATCAAGCTCTCAGATCATTCATTTTTGATGTCATTATCCTCCCTGTGACCCTTTATCCTTCACCTGATACACTTTTGGAAGACAGTCGGACATCTGGACAGGTGACGGACGCTGCGTGTGGAACTTGAAAAGGCAGCGACCCGCTTTCAGCTGACTGTGACACTTTTGTTGCTGTAGGTAAAGTTAATCCCCAGTGACGCAGGCAGGCAAGCTCTCATTTGGAATGTGCGATGTCTGGCACTATGTTGACGTCCAGCTGAGGTGCGTCCTGAGAACGGTCGGCCCTGTCCAGGAGGAGATCAGAAAAATACCTTCAGTGGTGTTGCAAGGGATCATGGGATTGATGGCAGGAATTGAAGCTGGTCTTGCAAGGCATCGGTGACAAGGAGCAGGAAATTTACCCTCTGAACCCAAAGGCAAATTTCAGTTCAACAAAACTCCAGTAAATCCCATAAAAAGGCAAATCTCACTAGCTACTTCCTGCCCCCGTGAAGCATCCTTTTCCAGAGTAGTGTGTGGGAAGCACACGGGCGAGATACCAGGCACTGTAAACAAGATGCGATAAAGCTGCAGCCAGATGCAGTGAATAACAGGCTCGGGGATCAGCGACGCCACCCCGCGACGAAACAACAGCAGCAATCCATCACTGAGCTAAACACGCACCCGCATATTCAATAAGCCATTCGCATGAAGCATGCAGCATCATTGCAAATAACACATCAGATGAGCAATAAGCAGCCAGCTTGCTAACGTCATCCCCAGAGCAACCTGGGGAGCGGCAGCATTCAGATCTAGGTGAACCGGGGTGCTTGAACCAAAATGGCCCTCGCAGACATTTTGCTTAGAATAAATGATACTAAAATAACGTGAATGACGATAGAGGGCCGGGCAACGGCGCCGACGGCAACTGCTACGTAGCTATTGAAGTTGCCAGTAGCTGTGCAGTTTTACCCATCTACGCTTGGTGTCACATGACACGCCAGAGCATGTGACACGCTGGCTATTCTTAGCTAGCGTGTATTGCGGTTTCCCTACATCTTCATCTGCATGTCGGAGCCAAACCCGGCATTTGTTGTTCAAACACAACTGTGGAATGTGGCAGCTTACTATTGTGTAGCACTGTACGCTACTGTAACCCAGACATAATTATTGTATGCTGATCATAGCCATCTAGAGAGGTTATTATAAAAAGGTTAATATGATTCTTAATCATCAATTAGCTGCCCACCTGGTACATTTACCAAAACCCACTTACTGCATCACATGCATTGGCATATCTAGACATCTTCCTAGCTCTACGTAAGCACTGTGGTGAAGGGAACGACAGCATGACACCTCCTGGGAACAAAACCAGTGTCTCTTTATGGTTAAAAGCCTGTGTGCCTAACAGCTAGGCTACCTGCCGCCCTCAGCGGTGCTCACTCCAGCTTACATCACACCTACCGGTGCGGGCATGCACTTGAAGGGAGTTTGGGTGTTGAGTTAGGGCTAATTTTCAATAGGGGGTGTCAGGACCTTCCTGCTGGGCCTAGTTTCCCTGGATCTACAGGTAATGGCCAGGCTGAAAGCCAGGACTGTTAGGATAGTTTGAAGATTTTCAGCGCTGTAAAACGCTTTTTCTAGAAAGCAGAGCAAAACCTTTTAGAAATATATTTTTTAAAAAGTGGAGAGCTGCAGAAGAAGAAGAAGAAGAAGAAAAAAAACAGGAGGGTGGTATGGGGTTATTCCTCTGCTGTCTCTTTAAATCCACCTTCTTGCACTGCAGAGATCTACCCTGATGGATAGCACAGCAGAGTCATCCATAAAAGGGCAGCAAAGAAATCACATTCATTTGCATACAGTAATTATCCTCTGAATCAGGCCACCTTTACTGCTGCCAGAAAATCTACTGTCAGCATCACCCTATAGATCACAGATGAGAGAAAGTAACTGTTGAGAGCCAGTGGGGAGCCTCTGACAGTCACCTCCCCCACAACTAGCACCCCCCCACCACCACCACCACCACCCCTCAGATCTCCCCCCTTTGTTACCGAGAGATAGAGACAAGCCAAGTATCTGGCACGGGGGAGACAGGATGATTTGTACCTTTAAGACAATCAGCTTTCCAGGGCTTGAAATCTACCGTATCCTTGATAATTAGCATAGACCGGACACGGTGATATGGTTCTGGGGTGAAGACAACTTGCTGGTTTCTGGATGCCCACAGGGGCCGGAAATATACCAGTATGTTTATCGAGGAGAGCCTCAAAATGGACGACGAGCGCTCTCTCAACGTGCGCGTGTTTTTAATATTGCCGTCCCCTTATGACCAGAGGTGAAAACTAAAACGGCAGCAAGCCGTCTTCAGAATGCACTCCTAGCAACTTAGCACTTCCTGTTAGCTGCTTGGTCGTGCATTTGGAGATGTAAATTTCACATCTGCTGATAGAATAAATATTGTTTCTCTGAAGATCAGCAAGAAACGAGGGGCTTCTTCTCTGAAGCACTACGCTGTGTTACATTACCGAGTAATCCCTTTCATCTGTAAGCGTGCTCAATCCTCACGTCTCTCTGAGAAATTGCAGGATGCATTCCCCGAGAAATTGCACAATACCGTCCCCTTCTCTGTTTCCCACTTAATAACACACGACTCAATTTACGGCATTGCGAAGAAAAAGGCCTATCAGATGAAAGATGGAAATCAGCAGAAAAAAAAAAGGAAAAGTTGATGTAGCGGGCGGAGGTCTAAACCCCCCCTCCCTGCTCCCCCCGCCCTGTCAAACACACGCGCACAATCCTGATACTTCACCGTAGCCCGAGCAAAACTGAGCAAAGGTTGGAAAAATGTCAACATCCGTCAAAACTGCATGTTCAAAACACGCTCACAAATGGAAGTGAGGAATAGCTGGACCAAGAACCAGCGCTGGAAACATGCTTTGAGTACACCAGCATATAAAGTAATGAATATTATCATGCGATTGTTTTATTGTATCCAGCCACCTTTTGCTTTCTCATTTTCATACAGCTACATACCACAATAAAAAAAATAATAATAAATAAGACTTGCAAGGCATATTATAAAACAAGTTGTTTAAAAGATGTTAAATAGCAGTTAAAGTTTCCAGTACTGCCTGAAAAGTTGGCTCATTCCAGTATGCATGGATTTACTCAGTATTTAAAAGATGGCTGTTCTTTTATGGATTAATTTAAATGGTGGTCTTGTGAGTAGTGCAGGAGCCACTGATGGGCTGTGTAATTTAAGTCCGCAATCAGCACATTTAAGTCACAGTGTATATTCAATGTTGAACAAAGAGGGTTTCGTGATAAACTTGAACTGATCTTTGACATTGAATTGTTCTGTGGTCCAGGGCTGACCCCTTATTTGAGGGGCCCCAGTACTATAAGCTGCATGAGACAGATACACCATGTGGGTTGATATGCTGGTGCTGGTGGTGTTGGGGAGGGCATCTAGTGTGATTGTACATACGTCTTCGTTACTTGGACCTGATTTAATTAGGCTGACCTCTGCACCGACACAGGACAACAGAAAGTGTTACCCTGATAGGCCATGTCCCGCAAAGGCTGACACGTGGAGCGGGCATCGGTGTCAGGGAGCGGTATGCACTTGAGGGTCGACGTGGGGTCACATCGAGAGACAGTTAAACATAAGTGAATAAGGACAAAACAAGGACGAAGCGATGTATCAGAACGAAGCAGAGCGCTTTAGCGAGAGAGGCTATGCTAACAGAAGTGATCATTAAGTGGCCAAGGCGTCCACAGAAAAGCGCGTAGCTGTGCGCTACGTATGCTAAAATGTGTGGGGAGACTCAAAGCAAACCACGTGTTTCTTTAAATATTCCCCTGAAGTGTTCGAGGGAGCCCAAACAGCACGGACGAGGCGGAAACAGGTGGGCTTCGGAATACAAAGACAAGTCAACGGCGGAACATGTAATGTCAACGGCGCGAAAACATCGGCCGCGCATCGCCACGAACGCACGACACCTCGGCGCCGCGGGCGGCGACAGCACGCCCTCTCCACCACAAAAAAAAAAGGTCAACGGTGTCACTGGCCCTCAAACTGACACTGTGCCAGGCACAGAGACGGCGGGGGCACGGGCAGTCTGGACACCCTCCAAGAGTAGGAGGAGGGAGCAGGAGGTAGGTGAGCGGTGGCAGGACGGACGACAGCACAGTGACGGTGTGGCAGGCAATGCCGAGCGAGGCGACGTGACTGTCCGTTATTCCCCAGAAATTTATCTGGGGACTCCTTAACCACAGCATTAAGGGTAAAGGAGGACCCCTGCAGAAATTCCCTCCCGATTTTGTGACATTTCTATGATCTTTTTCACACTGAACGGAAGAAAATCCTTGATTGGCACGTGTAAAAATACACATCGGAATCTGAGTTTACAGTACACATGCTACATGAGTGGCAATGTGTTAATTAATTTTTACTGAAGTTTACAATAATTCCATCACGCAGACTGTTATTAATTATATTTTGACGTGTATCTGTTCCAGTGTCTTCAACTGTCAGTGGGAAAATACCTCTGCTTTTCTGAGAGAGTACCAGTGTACTTTGCGTGTGTGTTTGTGTTCGAATGGGAATGTGCCTACAGGAGTAATTAATTTGATAGCAACTGAAATACATTATCTTTCCATGTAACGGACTCTAAATGCTGATTTATGTTTTGACGTGATAGATTTCAATATTGCGTTTGCAGAACGAGAAAGACATGGATTCTTATCATTCACAGCTTAGCAAAAACATGACGTGCAAAGCCAGCCACAAACCAAACCAGCCCAGATTGTATCTGGGTGCACGGTTACAGTGACATTTCATTAACGCACAGCGCTGCTTATTGGTGTATCAGTTTATTATCACCATTGTTCTCCTGGCTAAGGGTTTACCCGAGAAGATGAGTGCGAAAGCTCCCGCCTCTCTTGATTGACACAGACCTTACTCTTCACCCTTAGGTTCAGTAGCCCCCTCCCTGTTCCACCCCATCAGCTCTCTCACAGCCTGGCTGCATAAATGACCTCACCCACGCAGACCCGTCATCTCCACATCAGTTGGCGTTATAAGACGTCACTTCCTTTCGGAATCCTTCATGCCGACCTCCTTGTTTTCCCATGGGTGTGACTTCCCATGTTCCCATGTTTATCATGTGGCTGTGACCTCCGCATCTTCCTGTGAGTGTGACTTCCCTTTATCCGGTGGCTGTGACCTCCACACCTTCACGTGGGTGTGACTTCCCTTTATCCGGTGGCTGTGACCTCTGCACCTTCCCGTGAGTGTGATTTCCCTTTATCCGGTGGCTGTGACCTCCGCACCTTCCCGTGAGTATGATATCCGGTGGCTGTGACATCCGCACTTTCCCGTGAGTGTGACTTCTCTTTATCCGGTGGCTGTGACCTCTGCACCTTCCCGTGAGTGTGATTTCCCTTTATCCGGTGGCTGTGACCTCCGCACCTTCCCATGAGTGTGACTTCCCTTTATCGTGTGGCTGTGACCTCCGCACCTTGCCATAGGTGTGACTTCCCTTTATCTGGTGGCTGTGACCTCCACACCTTGCCATAGGTATGACTTCCCTTTATCCGGTGGCTGTGACCTACGCACCTTCCTGTAGGTGTGACTTCCCTTTATCGTGTGGCTGTGACCTCCGCACCTTCCCGTACTGTAGGTGTGACTTCCCTTTATCTGGTGGCTGTGACCTCCACACCTTCCCATGAGTGTGACTTCCCTTTATTCGGTCGCTGTGTCCTCCGCACCTTCCTGTAGGTGTGACTTCCCTTTATTGTGTGGCTGTGACCTCCGCACCTTCCTGTAGGTGTGACTTCCCTTTATCCGGTCGCTGTGTCCTCCGCACCTTCCTGTAGGTGTGACTTCCCTTTATTGTGTGGCTGTGACCTCCGCACCTTCCTGTAGGTGTGACTTCCCTTTATCCGGTCGCTGTGTCCTCCGCACCTTCCTGTAGGTGTGACTTCCCTTTAT
>JAODKF010000051.1:6468435-6484927 GCA_026779585.1 Mormyrus proboscirostris
CTTCCTGTAGGTGTGACTTCCCTTTATCCGGTCGCTGTGTCCTCCGCACCTTCCTGTAGGTGTGACTTCCCTTTATCGTGTGGCTGTGGCCTCTGCACCTTTCTGTAGGTGTGACTTCCCTTTATCCGGTGGCTGTGACCTCCACACCTTCCTGTGAGTGTGACTTCCCTTTATCCGGTGGATTGACCTCCGCACTTTCCCATGAGTGTGACTTCCCTTTATCCGGTGGCTGTGACCTCCACACTTTACCGTAGGTGTGACTTCCCTTTATTGTGTGGCTGTGTCCTCCACACCTTCCCATGAGTGTGACTTCCCTTTATCCAGTCGCTGTGACCTCCGCACCTTCCCGTAGGTGTGACTTCCCGTTATCCGGTGGCTGTGACCTCCACACCTTCCCATAGGTGTGACTTCCCGTTATCCGGTGGCTGTGACCTCCACACCTTCCCATAGGTGTGACTTCCCTTTATCGTGTGGCTGTGACCTCCGCACCTTCCCATTAGTGTGACATCTCTTTATCCAGTGGCTGTGACTTCCACACCTCGTATTCCTTTGAATTCCTCCCTGTCTTCACATGGGTGTGATCTCCCGACCTCCCTGTGGGTATGACCTCTCTGTCTTCCTGTAGCAGTGACCTCCCCATGTTCCTGTGGCTGTGACCTCCCTGTTTTCCTGTGGGCATGACCCACCCTTCTTCCCATGGGTGTGTCCTCCCCATTATCCTGTGGTCATGACCTCCCTGATTTCCCTTTTGTATGGTCTCTGCACCTTCCCGTGGGTGTGTCTTCACTGCCTTCCTGCAAGCATGACCTTCCCATCATCCTACAGACATGACCTCTCCATCTTCCTGTAGATATGACCTCCCCATCTTCCCATGGTTGTGACCTCCCCACCTTTCTGAGGTTTGGACTTTCCCATTTTCTTGTTGTCCTGAGCCCCCTGTCTTCCTCTGGGTATGCAGACTCTCTTGCTCGCAAGTATATCTGTGATGCATTTGTTAGTCAGCGAGGCATGTATTCAGCTTTTTTATAATATATAATATTTCTCTATCTGGCTCAGGTCACACTGCACTCTATTCTGTTTTTTGCCACCAGCACCCAGATAGGGTTGGGCTCGTTTACTTTTCCAGCACCTTCCTCTGCAGATAAAATTAAACGGATTTTGAGTTTTCCATAGATAAAAAAGTTAATTTATGTAATAGACAAAAACATCAGTTTATATTTCACTGAGTTGTAATAGACAAAAACATGACTTTTAATTTATGCTTCTAACAATTAAATTGTATACACACAGTTTAAAACATACTGCCTTGTAACTGGTTTTTGAGCTGGTCGTTTCCTGTTCTCGTGGCTGTTTTTGGGATTTGCACGCTCCGCTCTAAATTTATTTTCACTGTAACTGTGTTCGGAAGTAGATTTGCCCTAACAATGCACTAAATCGAGCAGAAGCGGCACCCAATAGGAGCTGATCCATATATGTCATCTTCAGCAGGAATCAGGCAGCACGAATCATGTTTTCACCAACTGACATTCGCCACCGCAGCTCTCGAATCCTTATTGCATCTGGAAGAGCAGTGGGGTCTCTCCAGATCCTCTGAGGTAAGGGAACTATGCACCCGCGAATGTGACGCCAGCATCTCCTCCCCCCGTCTGTGCAGGAGTGCCCCTTATCCCTGACAGCGTCTCACAGCGGGAGGAGCTTGCGAAAGAAAATAAAACATGCCCTATTATAAATCCCTGGGAATATGTGAAAATCTAAGGGCTTCTTTGAGTAGCTGTTTTGTCATGTTTTATATCATTCGGCCTATAAAATTCAAGTCCCTTACTTAAGACACTGGGTTTTCGAAGAGTGTCACAGTAAATGCACGGCTCATACAGCTGTTTGGTTTCGTGCGCCTCCTTGCTGTGCAAGCTCTTCCCTTGAGTAAACATGCCGCCGATGGTCAGGGAAGATAACCACCTTTGGCTTGGACCTGACTATTCATTCCATGTGTGTTTTTTTGTGAAAAAACAGAATCGCATGCCCCATGCAGCGTGATGGCATGCCTCGCACCATTTTTGCTCCATCTTTGTCGTCTTCCACTTCGATATCGTTTAACAGGGCCATCACAGCATGCCCCAAAAGGAGCAACCATGGGAAAGGGTGTCCTGCTCTATGGTATGGTCACCCAGAGTGACAGCTGGGTGGGTGGCTCTCATTAATAATCAGATCCCTTTAACAAGGACACCGCTTAACGGGGCCAGCTGGGCTACACCAAGGGAACGTCGCCTTCGTGTTCCCCCATTCATCGGCCGCTGTGTGACCAAATTCCATCAGGTTCCCTTGGAGCATGGCACGCATATGTGTACACACAGGGGGCGCTGTTGCTGTGTCATACACAGAGGAAGCCCTAGATCCTACTTCATGTTGATGGGATAAGCAGAACGAGAGGAACTTATTTCCACTAATAAAACAAAGACTGAAAGCTACACTGTCAGTATATATAGGTCAGAGAAAGACTTTCCTAGTAAATCACACTAATATTATGCATTGTAATTTATCCCATTTAGTGAACATATGTGTGTGTATTCAGATGTATCTTATATACCATGAATACAAATTTTAGAACATTGTTATAAAACATGCTGCCAGGGTGCTAAGCTAGGGTATCGGTTAATGAATTTAGTAGCCCTGTCTTACTTTAGCATCATCAGACTCTCCTATCCCATGAAGCTTTTCCACAAACTGCTAGTCTCTTCCAATGCGGAATCAAGCCGTCCACCTACCTGTCTTCCCCAGAAGCAATCAGTTCATTGGATTTTCTGTCAGAGATGCCTAACTTCACTGCGCTGTTTTCCCTGACGTTGTTAAAAGACAGCTACACCCTCAAAAACATTCAAGAGCTTTCGGTTTGCATTACAAATACTGCTTAGCACTTCATATTTCTCTGGCTGTCCATCCAGCTGTAATCCCTTCTCAAATACAGGATCGACATGTCGGCTGGAGCCCATCCCAGTATTCATTGGGAGGCGGGGAAACTACGCAAACAGGCACACTGAGGCTGATTTTTTTTTTATCTATCTATCTATCTATCTATCTATCTATCTATCTATCTATCTATCTATCTATCTATCTGCTGCAGGTTCAGTACTGGTAGGCATAATTTAGTCATATTCATATAAAGCAGTTCATTAATTCATATTCATATAGATCAGATTTCCCAGCCTGCATGCTAGGCAAGATACTGCTGCACTCACATGGTGCACTAGGGATTACAGCACTAGCATGCTACCCAGTTGATTGCAAGACTCACATGTTGCACAGAGTATTTCAAGACTAGCATGTAACACAGCAGGTTTCAGGGCTTGGATGCTAGAAAGCAGATTGTGGTACTCACATGTTGCACAGCGAATTGTAGCACTTGTATGTTACACAGTGTATTATATTACTTGTATGTTATACAGCGGATTGTAGCACTCATGTTACACTGCGCATTGTACTACTCACATGTTACACAGTGGATTGTACCACTCGCATGTTACACAGCGCATTGTAGCACTCGCATGTTACACAGCGCATTGTAGCACTCACATGTTACACAACGCATTGCAGCACTCATGTTACACAGCGCATTGTACTACTCACATGTTACATCAGTGGATTGTACCACTCATATGTTACACAGCACATTGTAGCACTTGCATGTTACACAGTGCATTTTAGCACTCCTATGTTACACAGCACTGTAGCACTCCTATGTTACACAGTGGATTGTACCACTTGCATGTTTCACAGCGGATTGTACCACTCACATGTTACACAGCGGATCGTACCACTCCTATGTTACAGTACATAGCGGATTGTAGCACTCCTATGTTACACAGCGGATTGTACTGTAAGGCTCGCATGTTGCACAGATTATTGAGGCATTCACATACAGAAGACTGCAGTACTGCAACACAGTTGCAGCCTTACGTTATGAGCTGAAGGCCCAGGCGAGGGCTAACATGAAACTGACCCTAGAAAAGGCAGTGGAGCAGTTATGGCACTCTTGAGGGTTTTGGATGGAATTGTTATGTAGTCCCACAGTTTTACTTAAATGTCTTGCAGCAGTTTTTAATGCTACGCAGGCTTCAGATTACTGGAGGTTTGCCTAAATGGCTTGTGTATCGCAAATGAAGGCTGAGTACAGACAGGTGGGGCTCAGAGGCCATGTTTGTCACTGGTGCTGTTCAGATATGGGGCTCCGAATGTGCTCTCGAAGCACAGCAGTCTGGGTAATTTCCCTAGTTTCCAGCAATAAACAACATTCTACTGCAATCAGATATAATGGATCCATGTGTGTGGAGCCATTCTCTCAATGCAACGGAATAATACTCTCAATATTTCTTAAAGCATAGGAAGTATAGAATT
Source organism: Mormyrus proboscirostris (assembly GCA_026779585.1). Taxonomy (NCBI): domain Eukaryota; kingdom Metazoa; phylum Chordata; class Actinopteri; order Osteoglossiformes; family Mormyridae; genus Mormyrus; species Mormyrus proboscirostris. The sequence continues at coordinate 6,472,825 of JAODKF010000051.1, forward strand.
TATGTTTGAAATTTTGACTGATGGATTTGCCCAGTATTGGAAAAATAATTTTATTTAGTCTGGTAATAAATATCATTTCATTGCGTATCTGATTTATTAGCAGGCTTAATATTTTAAGCTGATTAATAGACTGAATTACCCCCTCATAAATTATCACTTAATCAAAACTCAACTGCACACATCTGCTTTAAATCCAGCAAACTGCACTATTCAAATTCAGATGTTAAATGGATTTATTTAGCTGTTTAAGTCATTACATGGCAACGATCAAATTCAGACACATGTACACCAACCCTGGCCAGCACACCAGAGACAAACCAGAATTAAAATAACTCAATGAAAATTAACAGGCAAGAGAAAACTTTCGCACCATCTTTTCCACCTCTTAGGAATGCTATTTTTAAAGTGCCTCTGATTTGCAGAATAATCACGGGCGGGGGTCTCGCTAAGCTCATAGTTAAAGCAGCAAACCGGGTGTGACTTTAATCTGGAGGGCGCCGGAGAGCTGGATGTGTGCCGTCAGCAGAGTTTTCCTGCTTCCTGTGCATTTTCTGATTGGCGAGAGCAGTCTCGTGCATTGCCTGAGGCTCCCCTTCCGACCTCCTCACCCCCCTTCCCCAGGGGCCCCTCACAGGTGCTCCAGCTCCCCCTTCAGGACACAATTTGGAATTCAAGGCGTGTCAATCAACATACAGATAGACAGATGCCGGTGAAGACTGCAGGGGGCGATGTCTCTTTAAGTGCCTAATAAACACGCATCTCGCTGCACTGAAAATCCCCTGCCCTCCAGTTCCCAGAGTAGCTTTACAGATATTCAGGGTAAGTCCCATATGACAAAGGCGGGTGTGGTACCACAGTGACTGGCGCCCTTTTCATGTGGACGGGCGCAAAATCGCTTTGAGTCCTTCAAAATAACAGCGACATCTCAAGGAAAACGGTTCTTAAAGGTGCTCTGGGACATCAGATACAGGGAACTGGCATCCGTTAAAGTGTAGGGCAGTGTCAGAAGCCTGGCGTGTCCGGATTAGACTGGATTGATGCCACGCTTGAGTCTTTGGAACAAACTGCCTGCGATCCAACCGACGGAACATGAAGCAAGTCGACGAAATGTCAGCATTAAATATGCAAAGGGGATAAAGGGGGCTCCGTCCCCAGGCGAGAATTAGAGGCCACTGCCATCTTGATACAGAATGTCTGGACTCTTCTCAGGCCAGAAAGAGTAGCTCCCCACAGGGAAGAAAGGACATGAAACTACAGTCTCGGTACAGTAATGACTTTAGCTTTTCAGTAGTGCTAGGAAAAGCACAAAGGAAAGAGCAAGGAAAACATGGCTAAAGAAGATGCGCTGTAAACGACAGGGAGAGTCCGCCATATTCACAGAACAGAGAGGTGCTCTATATACTAGGAATAATTGTCAATATGTATAATACCAGTCAAAAATTTGAACACACCAACCCATAGGAAGTATACTTCTCTACATTTTAGAATAATTATAAAGACATCAAAACTATAAAACAACATATATGGAATAATACACTGACCAATAAATAATTTGCTAGGGGAGCAGCCGTGTGGGTTGGGACTGAGAAGGTTGCCAGATCAAATCCCCCACTGTCTCCTCTACGCCATTTTCTTGAGGTGGCCGCCTGGGATGCTTTTCCAGCTGAAGGAGGTCCCACATACACTAGTGGGCAAAATTGTGGAAACATCTAACATAAAAAGTACAACACAAATAGTGGCGGTCATGTTTATACACAAAGAATGTTACAAATATCATACACTGGATGGTTAAATAACCATCCAGTAATTAAGTAACTGGAATAACTGGAATAAAGTTCTGCAATCTCTAAAAATTGGAAGTGTTTCCACTTTTTACAGACATTGAGATGTGGTATATTGTGTAATGGCGTTTCCAGAGGTTTCAGCTTCTCGTGTTTGAAACAGATTGTTTTGGCTCTAATTTTTTAATTCTGTTAACATATGGAGCTCACACTGAAAAACATTTTTAATTAAAACCAGCAAATCCTTATTGTTCTACATTTATGCAAAAAAACACATACCCTCACCTTAAATTTTATGTGTTATTGTGCAATTTTCATATCGGAGACATCATTAAGCATTTCAAATTAACAGATCCTGCTCAGCTGTCCCAGCCCCAAAACTATTAGCTGACACCTTTCTGGTTGGGAGAAAGTGTGTAACTCCTGGCCAATCACAAGTCTTTATTTGGGACACATAACAAAATGCAGCTGACCAATCAGATGTATGAATGTGTTTATTCAAGACAGAAGAGGCACGCAGTAATGCCAGTCATTCTCATTCGTTCTGGCTGAACTGAAGAGGAGCGTGGAGGACAAGCAGGCGCTAATTTGTTCCTTAAGTTCATCCAAAGATGACGCACGTTGGATCTGATGCACACAGTCAGCGACAAAAATGCATGATTGTATAAGAGACCTCTAGAGGTCACCCCCAACGTGGCTGGTCACAAAGGGAGTTGCGTTTCCTGTCAATGGTTGAGGCCATTCTGGTCTTGCAGCTCCAGTGCATCTCAGCTGCATCGCTCTGGCAGTTTGGAGGCTTTATTCTGTCAAGCTAAATGCTGTGACTTTCATGCACCATGAAAAGTCAGCTAATCCCTGTGTGAAACGTCACAGAATTCTACCATATTATGTTCAATAGCTATCTGTCCATCTATCTTCTGTAACCACTTGTCCTATGCTGTGCTGGGTCACGAGCAATCCAGAGCATATCCTGGAAGCTACATGCACAAGGCAGGGAACAATACAGGAGGGGATACCAACCCACCATGGGCTACACACAAGGGCAATTTGGTAACTCTAATTAACCTCGGCATGTTTTTGGACTATAGTGGGGCGACCAGAATATCTGGAGGAAAGCCTGCATAGTGATAAAGAGCGAGCTCCACACACATGGAGCAATGGCAGGGCCTCAAACCCTGCCCCTAGAGGTGTGGCGCAACAGTGCTAGCCACTGCACCACCATGTCACCCCTCCGGTATCGCTATATACATTTAAACTTTTGGTTTATGATGGACGAAAGCATCACATTGTTTTCAAGGCACAAACGCAACTCTTTGTATTAACCAGATAGGCCAAAGCTCTGTCATTGCTGCTCATTTTCCTGCTCAGTATCATAAACAATGAGGCTGGCTGCTGATTGGCGAGCCATAGCCCCCAGCAGTCACGCCAGCTGTGATAAAGTTGTCCATCAAGGATCTGGTCCAATAACCCTGCACCCCCACCTTCTACAGCAGATATCCCACAGGGGTAACACACGTGAACCTGCAGATAAATTAAATGTCTAGTTCAGGCTGATACTGGAGCTCAAACTGGACATATTTGTTGATTTTCAGTTAAGATGCCAGCAGTGAAATGGAGAGAGGTGACAAAAACAGGGAAAAGAGAAAAAGCAAAACTGGTGATAACAAGACGGCACGTGGCAGCCGATGGAGGCCGTGTGAAAACCTACAAAACTGATCAGCAGGCCCCAGGGTGGCGTCTCTACTTCTGGATGGACAGTCACCCCAAGCCTGTTCTCATTAGCCTCTCTCCTGCTCCAGTTGTCACGTTAAATCTAACTTGAGAGTTGCCAGTCAACTGGCCTGCTTGCAATATTTAATAAACATGCCATACTGGCAATAACTGGAAACAGCACATTTACACACCACACACGAAGGGCTGTTAACGTTGCTCTGCGATGGTTAGGGTCTCGGAGCTGTCAGGCGAATAGCTCAATGGCTAAAAGTAGTGATGTAAGAGAACCGCTTCACAGTATCATGGACATACAGGTGAACTGAGTCGGCACAACCAATCATCCCCATTGGATGAGAGAGTCATATGGTATTTTACCTCAGGAAATGTATCAAGAATCATTGTATTATCATAGTGAATACTAGGATCGTAAGCATCCAGGGCTATGCCATGGGTCTCAAACCAATGGTTGTTAAAAACATCTAAGTTAAACAAATCATTTGGATCTTGTATAGATTTATTCAGGCCTTTACCCCCCTGTCCCAGCCTTGTAATACCTCTGGGACAAAGAAAGGGATATTACTAAAGATTTTGGGCATCATGAAGGCATATCGTATTTAGCCCCCAGACCAAGATCAGTCCAATTATGTTTAAATTTTTTTAGGGCCCCCTGCCACTCGGGGGCCCTTAGAATCATCCCACTGTTGTCCCCCTTTTCGGGTCCCTGACAGAAAACAGAACTGATCTTAAACTGGGGCTCAATTCACACTGAAGTAAAGTGACTGGATTGACTTTGATCTGAAGTATTGGAGCTGGTCTCTGCTATTAATCCGCGTCATAATGTGAGTTGATAAAATAACGTTACCCCTCATCGGTACTGATGGCCCTCCTGTCTGATTCCCAACTGCATCTTCTGAATCCACTTTCATAATGTTCATTTTTGAAAAAAACTGAAGATTTGAAAATGTCTAGTTGACATAATGATGCATCTCTTGCTGAAGTAGGTCTCTGCTTCTAATATCTTGCCCGTAGAATTTGATTCAATCTGAAAATAATTCAAAGTACAGCTTCCCAATTAAACTCAGATCAGAATTCAATCAGAACTCATTTGAATGAAGCTAAACAGAAAAGAGGGGAAAAAACAGAGAAGAAAAAAAATGGTTACACAAGGGCAAATTGTACTAGTTAACTGCAGTTTAACCCCTAAGGGAGGTGCAGTGGGTTCTTGGCAATCCTTAATGGCATATCCCCTTCGAGGGAAAGCCTTTTTCATCTCTTATTAACGTCACAAAAAACTTTAACTAGAGCACCGTGAAAAATTATTTGCCCCATTTGATTTTCTGCGTATTTCTGAAATTGATCAGATATTCAAGGAAAACTTAACATTAAATGTTTATGCGAACCTGAATGAATAAATAACATTAATTATGATACCTATATCTTTAATTTACTGGAGAGCATCAAGCGGCAGTCAGCTCCCAAGTGTAAATCTATACCCATCCTCTCAATAAATGCCACCTTCAGCAGTAATGGCTGCCAGCAGATGTCGCCTGGTGTTAGTCCGGATCTGACATTGGTGAAATTGGTAGGATTTTGCCCTCAGTCCGTCATGCCTTACTGGTTCAAATCGGTGACGTGTGTCAGGTAGAACCTGCTCGTTTCAAGTATTACGTCAAATGGGTTCAGCTCAGGATTTTGGTTAGGCTGGCCCAAAACAATAAAGGTCTTCGGCCATTTTGACGTAGATTAGCTGGCCTGTTTTACGGCGCCGTCTCGCTCTACGACCCAGCCTCATTTCAGCTTCTCCTCACGAGTGGGTGACCTGACATTTTCCTGCAGGACTTTCTGGTGTAGGACAGAATTCCGAGTTCTTTCAGTAATGCCAAGCCCTCTAGGTCCCAATTCAGCAAAGCAGCCACAAAGCTTCATAAACAGACCATACTTGACCTTTGCTCTCCGTGTCTTATTGTGGAGTATGGCGTTTGTTTTTTCTGACATGAAAGGGTCCTCACTGGTAAGAAGCTAAACTTTTGGTTGGTCTCATACTGTAGTTGCTTCAATTTGCAAACTACCCCAACACTTTCGATGTAGCTTATGTATGTAATATAATGGAATAATGTAGATTTTCAATAAGATTTCATGCATGAGTGAGAGTCAGAAAGCATGGGTGTCACGCTAGGTGAGTTAGAGTTGGCCGCCCTACCGTTTGTCCCCATAAAGGGTGGCTTTGGCAACCTGAGATAAGCATTCACTCTACTTACAGAGTGCTGTTGCTTCTGTCCTAATCCATTGTCCATCTATGAATCTTGCTATTTTCTGCCAGCTTGTTAATGTTGATGGTGTACCTAGAAATTCTGGGCCCCAGACACCTTGCCCCCCCCCCCTAATTATAAGGACACCTATTTCACATATTTAAGTGCTGGGTCTCCTAAATCTATCAGGGTATCCGTGCCATTCCAGGGCTCCAGCTCATGACCACTCGGTTAATGAAAGAGAAGCTTGGAGATTGTTCCTCTAGGTTTGTCCGTGACTTCTCAAACTTTTTACGAAGCTAATTTTCACTTGATGAGGACTGACTAGCCTCCCAATCGTTCCCTATGTAGGTCACTATCTAGTTAGATTATTATTTGAGTATTATTTGGTGGGTTGTTGTATCAACGCCGGTTTTGCACAGATCTTGAGGAATTATGGCAGGGTGTGCTTTTAAAGGCTGTTTGCTGGCCAAGGGCTGGGGTGAGTCAGGGGGTGGCCCAAATCGGGCCTGATTGCTCATCTAAATCTATTTAAACGTCTAACCCTAATTATTTTGTTATAGTTAATAAGGGTAAATGCGCACAGTGTTTTCAAACTTATTTTTAACTATATTTCACTCCACAGGAAAATACACTTTGCTATTAGTTTCTCAAAAATACTGTGCAGATCTAAATAAATACATAATCCAACTTTAATATCCTTATCCTGATCAGGGACTGTCCCAGGCAACATCGGGCACAAAGCTGGGCTGTGCACCAGACAGGATGCCAGCCCATCGTCAGACACGTACATGCATACTACAGGCAGGGTAGAGCAGCCCTGTCTTTGGACCGCAGGAGGAAATCTGTGCCCTATAAGGAGAATGTGCAAACTCCAAAGCAGAGGCGGGATCCGAACCCACAACCCTGTGACTGTGATACTATCTGGGCCACTACATTAAAAACTGGAGTATCCATCAAATCAATGCAGCCTAGAAATGGACCATTCTTTTACCAGGTCTTGAAGGCTCAACCTATCCTAAGATTCATTGAGTGGGTTTTTAGGACTCGGCCTAAAAAGGCTACGCTGCCTACGTCATTCGAAGGATGCAGCCCCTGAATTGGGACACAGCCATCAACACGACATTGGCATCATTCCCTGACATCATCACTGTGCTGACATCACTCCCTGACATTGTCACAACTGTGTTTGTGTCACCTCCTGTCAGTATGGAGAATTGACAGAAGAGCAAATGTTACACTCCAGAAGTAGACAAAGAAATCATATGTATGAAAGTTAAGAGGGTTAAGAGCTGTCACGTATTAATAATAATGTATGCAGCGTATATGTTTGTGACAATTATACGGTGGTGGAAACTGAAGAGCTTCAGGCTACTTCTGGATACATTTTAATTCAGTTAGACAAAAACATTAGAAATCAATACCGAAATACTGAAGATGATCATAGCTACACCTGTTATTATTATTATTTTTAATTTTTGTATAATATTTTAATATTTTAGAATAATATAGAAGTGTTTTACAGTAACTTCCAATTTTCCTGTGGAAATGTTTTGAGTGGTAGATCTATGTATGCATCAGCGATATCAGAAAACTATCCTGCTCAATTAGTAATGCTGTACATAATAATTAACAAAGTTGCATAATTAGCACGTAAGAGCTGGCATTGCACACCTAAAAATCTGTAAGCTTCCCTGCTGCATTAACTCCATTACTTATGTTGAAAAACTGCATCATGGAGGATCTAATTAAAATTTAAATTGTATTTAATGTAATTTTAATTATAAATTACGTTTACTATTAACATTACCACTGAATTATGTCAGTTTATCCATTTGCTTGTTACAATGTTAACTCTAATATAAATGTACCCCCCTTGACACAACTGTTATAATTCCTTATATGATTTACATCCATTGTTGCACATATTACTTTCACACATGTGCAGGCTGCCATATGTTTTGTTTGTACTGTGTCAATTAAGTCTACATACATAAAGAATGAAAACTCTTCGATTTATTCATAATCATGTTTAATTCTGTTAATTCGGTCGTCATAAGTATATTTCTACTCTTGTTAAAAGACATTTAACTACTCCCAACTTTCTGTGTCGTTGTCCTTTTCCTAGTAAAATTTATTTAGAAACTTTTTATTTCCTGTTACAGCTTTTCCATATTCATCTGTTTCTGCTAATGATGATAAAAACAAAATACACACACACACACACACATACACAATATATCTTTATGGGGACCGCTCATTCATTTCTATTGGAAAAACGCTAACGCTAACTATGATAACCTTAACTCCTTCCCAGCCCTAACCATAACCATAAGTAAAATACATGAGTTTTTTGCATTTACATTTTTAGTTTTTTCATTACAGTCACAGATTTTTTATTAAATTGAGTTTTCCCTTATGAGGTCCCCATAAGGGAAGAAAAAAAAAACGAGTATTCATCGTGTTGTGGAAACATTGTGTCCCCATAAAGTAAGGTATACCTGGACCACACACACAGACAAAACCACTGATATCATGGTAACTCGCATGAGTAGGGTCAACTCACTGCCCTTTCACTCAGACTATGGTAGCAGTGAACTGGTGATAACTGACTCTTTGAGTGTCAATATCATGCATCCGTAACTAAATAAGGTCACATGATGCTCCCAATGACCAATCAGCTCTCAGTCTGTCTGTTATAACAGAACCATATGGTCAAGCCTCCTTCATTGGCATGTTGAAACGTAATAATGAGCAGGAGGACAATTATAACCATTAGCTTATCTTTACTACACAGGAACTTGGTCCTGAATATCATCCTATCAGCAAGTTATTTCTTCTTGGTACAGATATTGAGTCAGTTGAAAAGATGACGTATGAATGGAAATGAGAGCTGAGGAGCCGGTGAAGCTGCCTGCCAGGACGCTCCTGGGTCTTCTGGGGAACGGATGCGAGTGTGAGTCATGGGGAGATCCTGCTTGATGGGTTGTCATTAGACATCTATTCTGACAAGTCAGTGGCTGACTGAAGTGCCGAGATCCCACCATGGGCTGTCAACCCCCATAAAGGAGCTCAGAGCGCTTTACATGCGGATTGCGATTAAAAGCTATGAGATCTCCACTCCGTTAACAGATTTAGCTTTAGCGTTTGACCCACACCTGGGGGAAGGGCTGTTCCCTAGAATTCCACCTGAGGATTGGTCTAGGAATGGGATGTAGAGCCCAAAGATGTGATGATTCTGGAACCTCAGAGCATGATCTCACTCTGTGTGAGCTTGTATTCCATAAGTGATTATGGAAGGATTCAGACCTCAAACCCTGGAGATGTGAGGCTATGGTATTCAGACCCATGCTGCCCCAATCCCACTTTGCCATTTTGTAAAACAAAGGTGGAATATTTTGAAATGTAATCCTTAATCTGGGCACATATATGGGTTAAACTTGCATGAAGAAACTATGTAGGTATATATGGCAAGGACACTGAAGCATCCTTTAATTTGGGAGATGGAGTGATCTCTACCCATCTTGTGTAAGAATGAAGAAAGATTCCACAGAGGTCAAAGGTCACTGTTCTTCTCATTTGCTAAGTCATATCCCAGTGGGGTAGGTTAGGGGTTCTGCGTTCAGGGTCCTGCTGAAATAATTTCACAATAATCTCTGAAGTGGGGAAGCATTTTCCCAGCCTAGTTTTCCAGCTTGCCATCCCTGTGCTCCTCCCATGGGCGTGCAGTGTCCGTAAAACCTCGTTGTCTTTCCAAAAAAGTCCCCATTCGGCCAGATCCCTTCAAGCTGCAGTTTCCCTGGGCATGTAAACCCACATTAACCTCGTCCAGCTAGTGAGCTGGATTTAAAACGCCATCTCATTCCTCGCCACTCTGCCAAGCGGGGCCCAGCCTCGTGGGCTGACGGGGGACGTCGCTGACAATGACGGTGCCTGTAGTCATGGCGACGGTGCGCTGGAGCCACCGTAAGCCGGCCCGCCTGACAGGTCGGCACACCGGAGCCGGACGTCAGTGAGGTAGCATATGGCCAGCCTCTCGCACTCCTGACACTGCTCGTCAGTGGAGACACCTCCATTAGCGGCCATTACAGAGACCTGTCGCATTCATTATCGATAATGCGGTGATATATCAATGACGCCAGGAGGCTCAGCGGATCTAGTTTTTCGTAATTCGGTCGTCAGTGTGGTAGCTTTAACCCCGTGTCGCATGTTAGGAAATGCGCGATGTATTTTAGCGCCATCGTCACACCGCCCCCTTCCAGTCAACGTCCAATCAGAGCAGTCGCGGGTTCCCACGGACAGCCAAGAATGGTGTGTGGTGTGACGCTGGCCCCCTGTCCACATCCGCACGCTGCCAACAACCCCCGGGACGGCTTGGTGTGTCACATTTTTCCTCTCCCCTCCTTGCCGGCAAGAGTGACAGCGCCATGGAAAAGTCGGTTCTGTCAGAAAATCTCAATAGCTCTCAGCTAATTGCTGACCCTAACAGGCCCAATTAGCAGCTACAAGCTCTGCATAGCCACCCATGGGAGCTGTCCTCGCAGTCAGACACAGCAAGATGAGCCTCGCGCGCATGCCATGGACCACAAAGGCCAGACATGCCCACTTTCGTCTCCCTGTTTTGGCACGGACCCCCCCCCCACTTACAGTATATGGCCGGGCTTTTTTGTTTCTGCCTTTTAAATGTGTCCCCAGGCCCCTGACAGCGATTTCTCTTGAAGTATAGAAACTGACGCCGCCGAAATGTTATACGCCGATGCCGCACAGAAAAAAAAAAAAAAGACTGCATGCGACGTCTGCGATGTATGCAAATGTGTGAGTTTCCGCTCGCGCATCAGAAACACGCTGCTGAGGGTTGGCGCTTTGATCAGCGCACGACGCCAGCGTACATAAAGTCGGCTCACGTTTACTTGTTAAACTGCGCATAAGGGTACAGCTGTAAATACAAAGCACGGCGATCTGGGGGCTAGTAGGCTATGGTAAGGTAGAGCACTACTCACGCTCCCCGACGCCTGCGAGAAAAAAAAGCACAGTGCTCTCCCTCCTCAGCTGTCACCCTGTCCCTGCATCTTCCGTGTCCTTCTCGAGAGGGAAGCAGGGACTTAGGTGATGGGACAGCAGTCATGGATTTGCCAAGACAACAGCACTGGGGACAGGGGGAGTCATGAATTACAGGGTGACCCTCAGACTGTCCACATTTTTGCTCCCTCCCAGATCCCAGCTCACTTGAACAAATCAATCAAGAGTAAGCCAAGAAAGCAAGAACAGTGAATACCAGTACAGGTGTGTTGTGAGCTGGGAGGGAGGAAAAATGTGGACCGGCTGTGGAAACCCACAGACTGGGTAGAGAAACACTGACCTAAGGTAATTACAAAGAGGGTGATCTGATCATGTCAGCAGAGGAGCACTACCTTCTATTAGGACTGGGGAACCAATCTATCTGTCCACCCATCCTAACTCCATCCATCCATCTAGGAGTAATCCTAGCACTTATTTTTAAAAATTTATCTCTCTTTCCCTCTCCCATGTTCTCGCAGGCTGTTATGGGCAGACTTTACCCTTCCCGGCCAAACGGAACTTAACCACTATCTACAGGATCCATCTACATCCAGGTGGTATTCAAGATTCATGGTGGTTTATTGACATTCTGAGACCATGAACATGAAATTAGGTATTAAGGTCCTGTGCACCTGAGCACTGTAGGCATTCATTTCAAGGGAAAAAAACAAGTGATTTAAGGTGTAACTGTCTAGTAATAAAATCCAATAGTGCCAATGGTACAGGTATAAATATAAATATTCACATCTATTGCACGTGAAATGGGTCCATAGTGTGATGATCTGTTGTTGCGCATGTTATGCGTTAAACATAAATGATCGATTCTAGTTATCCCTCCAGGAAACCTCTGGCTGTCCAATCACAAAAGGTGCCACAGGCGTGGGCCGAGGACACGAACGGCTGCGACTCTCAGCATCAGCGTGTGCCACCGGACCATCAAGTCCAATCAGTGTCGGACTGCATGCTGCCCCCACTGAGTGGCCGCCTGGGCCGAGCCTCACTCCCAGGCTGACAGGGAGGAGAACGACACGCGTGTAAAAGGCTGCCATGTCCATTCCGCGCAGAAATTCGGCAGGGCACGGCCACAACGTGGCCTACATGACTGCTCGTGTCCGTGCGCGCTAACCCCTGGCGAGAGAGTGACCCAGCCGCTTCCTCTGGCCAGTATAAGATTAAAAACACCCCCCTCCTGCAGGAAAATAAATCAAGGGACATTTATTTATAGCTACGTCCTTTCTGCTTCAAAATGCATGTGTGTGTGTGTGTGTGTGTGTGGGGGGGGGGGGGGGGTATATAATTATT
>JAODKF010000051.1:6484941-6495485 GCA_026779585.1 Mormyrus proboscirostris
CCACATAATTAGTACTGACAATTCCCAGGAAAAGTATTATTATTGATCGTTAAAATCAATAATAATTATACTGTGAGTTTCATTTCTCAGAATTATACTATTAATCAGAAGAATAATAATGACAATAAAAATTATCATTATTATTATTTACTAAATTACTAAATTAATTGCTGATTTAGCTGTTGATTATAACAATTATAGTTTGAAATCTATCTACAGGCATATCCAGCACACGGTCATAGGGACAAATATACTGAAAATATTTGACAATTATTGTTATTAAATTACAAAATTCATTGTTTATACATGTGTGTATCAATGTATATTCTACATATATATTTAAAATATGAGTGCTTAATTTAGATTAAACGGCGGGCAATGAGGCGGTTTTAAAAAGAGAGGACAACCTGCTCGCTAAGTTGATCGAAAGTTGATTTATCACAACATGCCAACAATATAAAAAAGGCAAAAGTGGAATTAAAAGCTTAAAATCAACAGAAGAGGCCTGTGGCTGACATCAGACAAGCGCTCACCACTGTGTCACACACAAGCAACATGTGCAGTGTTTACGTATAAAGTGCTGATTTTTCTGACACTGATACGCCACCCTGGAAATCCATAAAATAAATAAAGAGCAAAATGCCTCTGGAACACAATAAACCCATTTGTTTCGGCGGATTTATTTTTCACGTGTGGGAAGAGAAACCTTTCTTCTGAAAATTTGGCTTACGTTTTTCTGTTTGCAGACTTTGATATGTAAACCTCCAGAATCTTACCTCGGGCTAGACAATCACGCTTTCTCTCCCCCTCAAATCCGGGGAAATCAAAAGTAGGTAGAGAACAAAATACGCCAGAAAAGGCTACAATGGAACAATGGAAACGGGTCTTTATGAAGAATAGGGGGAAACGCGAATATTACACAACCCCGACAAAACGGTTTTCGGCACCAAGGACATGCAGACGTTCTTATTTTCTCCATGTCAGACACCGGCCCACGCGACAGAAGCGGGTTTATCCTTTGCTAACGTGACAGAATTTGTGTTTTGGGAGCAGAATGGGAATAAATGCTGCGTATTTCTGCCGGTGACCTGCAGTTTAACATAGTGCAATGGAAATTAATTTGAGAGACATCCATGCTGTTTAGATCAGGCTCTGGTTTGTGCATTTCCTCATGACGTGGTCATGAATGGCCTGGCTAAAATCAGATCACCCTTAGAATGACACCTTTATTTACATAAACGATATGGACGCCAGAGAGCCGCCCAATGTGAAATGCAAATCAACTCATTGCGTGTGCAATGTCACGGGCCGCTACGGTGGCACCATCAGAGCCCAGCTAGCGGTTAACCTTGCAAACGGCTCAAAATAATTCAATCTAGCAAATCTTTACTTGTACACTCATAATAAAGGAATGACCTCATTCTGTTGAAACACATTCTTCTGTGGACTGGAGGGGCGGGGTGTGTCTTGTAAACAAGTCTAATTTACACCGTCAATAACTGCGAGGCGTGAGAAGTCATTTCACTGGTGGTCTGCTTGGTTGCAGTAGTAGGACTTGGCTTGACTTTACTGCTCCTGACTCCAAAGGGGACAAGCGTGATTCTGTTACATTTAGAAAGGTTTAAGGAATCTTTCACCACAGACAGGGCAGCCTTTTATGGAGGGAGTCTAGTGGAATATTTTTTTCCCTCTGTTTCTATGCAACCGGTATTATAAGCAAGACGTGTTTACTCAACGACCAGCAAATAAAAGTAAAAAAAAACAACAATAAAAAAAAAACAAATGTAAACTAAAATAGATTCTAGTTACATGGGGACCCCTTGGCACGTGGAAGGTCTCCATCATCACAGACCGCGACGTGACCATATATGTTTGGCCTGGTTGTGTCCGATAAACTGGTGCATCATCAGATAATTGGTTTTTCACTTCAGAAGAGGAAATGAAAGAGTGGATCTCTGTAAGGCATCAACAAAGCAAGACAAGCTATCTGAGATACTACTACATTGCCACAAACCACTCAGTCAGCTCGGCCAAGCTTGCTTGTTAGCTTGGTATATTAATTAACTTGTTCCTTAATGAGCAGAAATTTAACAGCGTTCTCCTGCTTCCAGAGTGTCTTGTTGACTAATATCCAACAAAAGTGGAGCTCAAAATCATGTCTTTAATAAGACCGTCCATCTCGTTTGTCAATTGACCCAGAAAAAAATAATTTCACTTGTCTCAGATGTTTGGTAATGCAGCGGTGAAAAGTAGCGCATGTGTCGGATCTGGAGCAGCTTCAGAAACAGCGCTAATCTAAAGGAGGTCACACATTCCTGGGCCTGTAAGAACAACAAACACTAAAGTAAATATTTGATATGTACCGTGTGGAATGTCACAAATGTGACTTGCTATTCTGATAGGACACACTATACAGCAGGGGGATGTTTTCCCTCAACATACAGGATGTGTTATTTTCATATCTGAATATTTAATGTAATAATTATTTGGGGTGTCTGTATTATCCTTACCATATGCCTTTAAGATGTCTGTATGGCACCCGGGGAACCTTGTGCCCTGTATTTCCTGTGATATGCTTCAGGCTCGCTGCAGATCGTTGATCTTCATGTTATGGAAGATGAATGAATGGTGAACTGTAAATTGCATTAGTGTGTATTGTCCTCTGCCCTGAAATTCAAAGAGTCATTTTGCTGGTGTAAAATCTACAGTATGTGCTCTTTATCCATAGTCTCTGACTTGCAGGCTCTGGAAACGCATATGTGTTTCAGCTGGTCGTATGATAATGGAAAAAAATCCTATTGTGATTTTCTTTGAGAATTTTACGATGAATATCACAATATTTATAGCACAATACGATTTGTCAAATTAGACGGTGGTGTTGCCACAAATTGTGCTGACACAAAGCAGTGCCAACAAATCCTTATGGAATCTAATATATATAGTCAAACAGAGGAAGACTGATGTATTTTGGTTAGCAGCTCATGTTAACTAATCAGAGTATAAACAAGCTAAAATTGGTTTTCTCTTTGCCATTTTTATTAAATTTCTCACAAACGCACTGCACTATCTGTAAGTGTGTCCAAACAGCAAGGACAGAAAATTATGATTGGGCATGGAGAGCACATGCAGAGCTCATGCAATATCAATGGCGGTAATCACTACACTGATTTTCAATATATATATATATAATGTTAAAATAAATAATGCTGAAAAGAAACAATGATCTGAGTTGCAAATTATTTTGGTGTTGTTTTGTGTGGCCGACCAAAATTGTTTTAGCGTAACTTATTGAAGGTCTTTGCAATGTGACAATTGCATGTGCATAGCATGCAATGCTGATATTAATATCGCACATTGTGCTGCTCTACAGTTGGGGTAACTTCTGTGCTCTTGCTTCAGTAATAATCCCATCTCTGTTTTCCACACCCTGCCTTTGTACCCACTGTCATAACACACTCCAGATCACTGATTTGAGGTCGACTCCCCAACACTTTTTCAACAAAACAATCTTGTTGACTGTCTTCCTCATTTTGGGAGAAAACAAACGCTCCCCTAAGGATGGAGTTTATGACGCTTTCCAGCATGTCGTTTTGGCAATAATATCGCAGATAGCATCAGCAAATGCCAAGCCGAAGATGGACGGGAGGGCGAGACAGGTGGACAGATGCGATAAGGAGTCCCCGGCCCCAACATGGACTGGATTTGTTAGCACGTCCAGCTGGTTACGGTTAATAGCTGATGGCCATCGTTGATCGGGATGAACATTTTAAATCTCCCATCCGTTCGACTTTCATTTTTTTCCTCTCTTCCCCTCTTCTTTCCACTGTAAAAGAGAAAAAAATTGCTTTGTGTTATGAGAAAAGCCGCGGCACTGAATTTATTGGTTTTGGAAAATACCCGGTACTTCTGAGAACGGAAACATGACAGGCACAAGTGGGTTCCGATTCTGCAGCCACCAGGGCTTCCCCTGAGTTATGTTTTATTCTCGCCCATTACCCAGCACCCCATAACACAATTTAACACTAAAATATGAGTAAGTTATATTATTAATGCATAGTTTCCATAGTGCTGGAGGGAAAGACATATATTTTGTAAATTGTATTTATAACATATGCTACTCTTTAAATATTTTTGCACTAGATGCTTTTTTGAATCAACAATATTTAGTATCCTTAAAAAAAAAACTCATGTTTGGGTTCCTACCTGATGCAGAGCTGTGTTACAGTTTACCCTCGTCGTTAATCTCTCTCTAAAGGCCAAATGAGCCTTGCTTTACAACAGCACCCTTGGCATCAGACCAGAGGGAACTCAACAATGGTACCTGATGTTAATCCCTTGGTTCCACCATAAAAAGAGAGCAAGACGTTTTTTATTAAACCTGTTCTTCATTTACAGCGGCAAACGCATTATTGCTCCTATGCGGGTGCCTCGCTTCGGAAGAATATGGAAGAACTCTTCCCAGTGCATTGTGCCGTTAATTACTTATATGTGCCAGCTGACGACTGGTTGTTGTTTTTTACCAGCAGTTTTCATTCCTTTTCTTGTCTCGGCCTACATGGCTGTGCCTTTGGATCTTATGTCGTTTTAAGATGAGCCTTAGGGTGCAAACTCATGAAAGCGCATGACGACGAGGTGAATTTTCCACTCTTAAGGCTAAGGCAGCTTACAGGGCAACTTAAAGTTAGTTTGCGGTTAAGAATTAATATGGAAAAAGACTGCATCTGCCAGATTGGTTATTTAATGGGCTGTACACATCCAGAAGCACAAACTACATCTCATACACCACCAGGCAATATTTATGAATAAGATGGTGCCTTTTTAGGCTTTAAAATTTCAGACTCGTCTGAAAATTCCCCAAAGCGCAGAGGGAACAACCATTTAAAGCCAGTGAAACACAAAATAGCACATCCTTAACAGCCAGCTGTCCTTGTGTACCTCTCAGCCTAAGTATCTCACCAGCCTACACGAAAGGCACAGATAAAGATCAAAAATCGCACTTGTGTTCTTGTTAAAAAAAAAAAAAAAAAGATGCACAATAGTCTTGTCTGCGAGTTACATACTGTACATAATATACAAAAACATGAGTGCAGGAAGTGGTGCGTAGCATATTAATGGCCAACCAGGAACACCTGCCATTGTAGTTAATAATACAGAGCCAACACAACTAACAGAATTACAATGGTTTAACATGGCTTGAATTTATGAAAAGTCGGAGGGCGGACTCATTCTACCACAGCAGAAGAGGTGACGAAAATTGGAGCCCAACAAAGTATGAAAGGGTGCGTAGGCACTGCGGATGTCCCTAACTACTTTGGGCGCTTTTCCAGTGCACCAAGTACAGTACAGTACTTTTGCTACAGTATTTTTGGTACTTTTGCGTTTCAATTGACTTCCAGTTCAGTACCAGTACCAAAAGCTCCATTACCGAAAAAAATGATAAATGAAGCAAAAAAAATGTGATTTGGTCATAAGAACATATACAACAAAAAGATCCGGATGGCATGAAAAGAAATTTTGTTGAATATACTAATACAGCACATATAGAGCATGCTGTCCTAGCGATGTGATTTTGTTATAAATATAGCAATGTGATGTTAAATATTTGGGTGTTTATAAATGAAAAAAAGGAATTAAAAAATTTCTCACAAACCTGTCTTCGAGTGACTTAAATGAAAAAGATGAAAATGATTACGATTGTCTCAGAGAACGTATGCACCTTCTACCTCTGTGTTCTGATGTCATCCCCGATAGGTCGATAGCCAGGATGGGGAGTAAAGAGAACCTGCAGACCAACAGCGTAGAAGTGGCGCAGATTAACTTAATGTACAGAGCAGGCAGAGAGCAGAATTAATTGAATCCAGATGACCAAAGGATTTAACAAACAGTTGAGCGGCATGCTTAACGTGGAATGAGTGAATACATGTTTAAACGGTCAACAGCAATTGATCAAATGAATGAAACTGACGCGTAAGCCAGTTTTAGCCAGTTTTTAGTCTGGTTAGTTAATATTTCCGTACCACTAGGTAACACCTAATACAGTACCATTCCAGGATTCCAGGATTCAGTCAGCCCCCGGGCATTGCTCTGCGCTGGGAAGGAACTCCTTCCCTCTTCATGCAAATATTTTAGACAAGACACTAACAGTTAAGAACACGCAAAAATTCAAGTTGAAAGTACCTGTCAAACATTTTTGTGGAAATGTTAAATTTCATTAAAACCCATGAAGATAAGCTAGGGACCTTCTACGCGCTGAGGCATATTGACGTGCGCACTCAGCAGGCCCTGTTCCAGAATCTCAGCTCCCATTTAGTGGCCTTTGCTTCTTGTAACTTGACATAATTAAGCTTGTAATCGTCTAATCGATGGAAGAGCCAGTCGATACACGCGACTGTTTTCTGGAGCTCTGTGGTATCGAGCACTTCTGTTCTGCTCATCGCATGTACAGCCACGGCGTTAATGTGCGTGTCGGTGTTCCCGGAACTTGTCTTATTTTTCATCCTTTTGCTTCTACTGTGCCTTGGCACAATTGACCATTCACTTAAAGGTAATTAATCAATTACTTAATAGAATTAATTACCCAGTCGATTGCCTTTTATAGCATTTACCTTTGTACTCACTTTGTAACATGCACAATTTTTTCCTTGCACCAAATCCCCTATTTTGCTAATTAACAGCTTTCCTGAGACTAACGGCAGGTGTTATAAATTGTTGATTACTGGACACTTTAAAGGCGCAATTATGCTTTTGCAAAAGAGGTTTCTGAGGAGCACCGGCTCTCATCTGAATGTGAGAAATTAACAGAGTGTTTTGATTATGTTATAGATCAAAAGTGTGAGACCGATCCATAACGGGATTCAGAGAACATTCCGGAATCCTTGAGTGGAATGAAGAGTGATATACTATGTTAATGGCCAGAAGGTGAACAGTCCTCAGCTTTTGAAATATGGGTCTTTTTTTCGTAAGTTATTTGCACAGTGCAGAGCCTAACAGCTAATAAAACTTAACGCTAGCATGCCACTCTGGCTCCTGGGATTTTTTTTTAAAAGCACAGGGGAAGGCACATATCAGTGCCAGATGATATTTCAGGCTCGTCATTGCCGTCGTCTCTGATGGCTGGTGGTTGGGGGGCTGTGAATTCGCGGTGGTGGACAGTGAAGTCAGAGGACAGCTGAAGAATCTCCCTTTTCGCACGTCTCGGTTTCATAGGCAGGGTGGTGAGACCTGCAGGTCCCACCTGCCATGAGGACAGGACTCTGACAACAAGAAGTCGGGTGCCTGGGGAGATGACACACTCGGGGTGCAGAGGGGGGGGGGGGCTGGGGAGTGGGATAGAGTCCACTCGTAACACACTAATTACAAAAAGGTACAAACGTCCCGTCGCGTCACCCATCAGGGTCGGTGCCTATCCATCCCTGTCCTATATGTTGGGTCCCTGTTTGGTCAGCAGGTGTTGCTGGCCATCTTGTTCTCTCCCCTGTCTTAGTTCTAAGAACGCAGTGTCTCTAATGCTCCTTGGACTGCTACATCGCTCAATGGGCTGAGTGTGTGGGTCTGAGATTGTAAACCCTCTGTTCATGAGTCCAACAGGGTGCTGGTACAACAGTATTATCAGTGTTTGGTATTGTGTATCTCTGTCCTCGCTTTTGATTTACCCTGCTGTTCCTGCTATTAATCTATTTGCATTGTCTTATGTTCCAGGTCTTCCCTAGTGTTAACCCTTAGTGTTCGTTTGGCTCCCTGGTGCCTGTTCTTGTCAATTGTAAGTTATGTCACCTGTGTCTTGTTGTACCATGGCCTTGTTAATTGGTTAGTTAATTAGTTGGTTGATGTTTTTGATGATCTACACCTGCCCTTTGCTAGTCCTCATTATCAAAGTATTTAAGTGTCTTTGTTCATTTCCACAGTCAGTCATTGTGTTATATTACTGCCTTTTTTCCTAATCCTGCTCCCAGTTTTTGTTCCAGATACTTGATTAGTGTTGGTTTCCTTTGTGGTTAGTTTAGTTAGTCTTTTATATGACTTGTTTTGGTTTTTACCTCTCATGGACCCTTTGTGGTTTTTCTTTTGTGTTCAGTTTTCATTAATAAACCCCCTTCGTCTCAGAGTTCATTGTTCACTTTAAACATTACCATGATGCAAGCAGGTATACAGGCTAACAGGGGGCAGTGTGTGTTTCATCTCCGTTGAGCCCTTGAACCCTCCAGGGTCACTGGGCAGCTGGCTTGCCCTGTGCTCAGGGGCAAAGCTTCACATATATGGATATGGTTACAACTGTCACTTCAGTTGTAGATCTATGGAAACGCCATGGAAATGCACTCCTCCAGTCGCTCTGTATGATGTACATGATATGCTTATTGAGTGCTTCAGATGAACAGTCAGCATTCAATTTGTGTAAGTATTCATATGAAGTACTAAGGATATTGCCAGACTATATGTGCCTATGCTCTGTGATTCGAGTCTGGAAGTTTTTTTAAATTAAAAAAAAGCAGATGATTGACCACCATTTGATGGAGAGTCAGATATTTCTGATTAATCAAAAGTGCATAGTTCCCAAGTCAAGTGTTCATCTGTAACAGTGCTGTAGAAGATTCTGGAATGTGATTAATCAAATAGCTAATGTTTATTGTATTACATACAGCATAAATCATGTGCTGCCAGTATGATTTCCCTTCCATGGTGTCTCAGATCAGAAAAAAATGTCCTG
Organism: Mormyrus proboscirostris; assembly: GCA_026779585.1. Taxonomy (NCBI): domain Eukaryota; kingdom Metazoa; phylum Chordata; class Actinopteri; order Osteoglossiformes; family Mormyridae; genus Mormyrus; species Mormyrus proboscirostris. The sequence continues at coordinate 6,493,646 of JAODKF010000051.1, forward strand.
CAAAGCATAGTTGATAAAAGGCTTCCAGTTTTTCACAAAATCTGAAATATGATCATTCTGAAAGTTAAAATGCCTCCCTCATTAAATTTAATGCCAAGAATAACATCAAGTCTGGCAGCCAACATCTTGATTCAAGCTGAAAGACAAATGTTCCAAATCCCTGTTCTGTAATGGCTGTAAATGTTGTGGGTGAGGTCAAATGGATATAGCCAATGGAAAATGTTTAGAATAGGACTGTCCTTTTTGTATATTTTATAAGCATATAGTAGTATTGCATTTATAATAAATTTTTTCAAATTAACACATTCACACACACAAATTGGGCATATATATATATATATATATATTAATATATATTAGTTATAATAAGCATGTATATATATACTGTATATAATTATCAAATGAAGGTTAAATATGAAAACTTGAACAAGTCACGGTGGATAAGGGACCACCAGGAATTGTGGGAAAGAAAGAAAAAAACAGATCAATTGTGGCACATTTCACCTTGAAATCAATCTGTACGTGCACTTACTGAAACTGCCACATGCACACGCATGCACATGGGGAAGAAGTAACAACTAAATCAAAAAGACATGAAAAAAACGATAAGATATGGCGCTTCTTGGCCCTGGAGGTGCAGTATTGCCTGGCCACAGCATTATGCAGATTTGCAGATGGCTCTGTTCATTCTGAAAACCAACACATTTCGTTACAGCAGAAGATAAACAACGCAAAAGTGTTGTTCAAGCTCCCTCTGAAGATGGATCCTCACGCAAGTCCAAATATTCTCCATACCAAAACACCGAATGCAATAGGGCCCGTTCACAGCCTAGTGCGGATCGACGCGGCACCCGAGCACGGATCCGGACCGGACTCTCACACTCACCGGGACCTGGCACCTCACCTCACGCTGCGTGGATCCCTCCTATATGTTTACGTGGAGGTTTAATTCATTGATGTGACACTCGGTGAGTCAATGAGCTGAAGACCGTGTGGGAGGCTCTTCAGCGAGACATGTGTCGCCATCTGCTCTCCATTTGTTCAACAAGGATTCATTGTGCTGCAGGACGGTAATCCAAAACACGGATCTCGCCTCTTTCATCAGAACAACAGTGAAGGATGTTGCTGAAAATCAAAACACCAAGTGTGCCATGGACAAGATTAGCTGGCAAGCGAGGTGAAACACGCCACCACTTCTTGCACATGGCGCAATGTGTTGCCGACTTGGAAGTACAATTATTAGTTTAGCTTGCAGTTATGTTCATTTGCGGGGAAAAGTTTCATCTGTGCAACTGTTTACGCTCCTGATTAGTGGCATGATTTATGATTTTGTGGATTCCACTCAAGGGCTTTGCTTCCCCGGTGAGATGGCTCTGAGGAGACAGGCTGTTGTGTTGTGAAAAGTATGTTACTTTTCATTTTGAAAAAAAAGGAAAAGGTATGCAGCCAGGAAGTGTACGTAGGTTATGTACATAGAGGAGAGTCTGACTGTCATATCAGGGTCGAGGGTCAAGTTGGCGTATAAGAACCCTTTTTTGTTTAGTTGTCTTATTAAGCATACATCTTATAAACAACAATACGAGCTTGCTTGTTACTCATCTCTGTGAAGTCAGACCTTGTTTTCCTGTGTTGGTTCCCAGTGCCCTTTGCCTCCCTACATGCCAGTTAACAAACTGGGGAGGGGGGGTACAGCATGTGTCATTCTACCTGGGGGAGGGTGGGGTCAGACGGAGCAACGATGTGAGGGAAACAGGCTTCCTCTGGTACGACAGTGGGGTCAGTGTGTCCGACCCTCGAAGGGGCAAAGGTCCTACCCCCTCGGGTGTCCCGTGGGGGGGGG
>JAODKF010000051.1:6509091-6524613 GCA_026779585.1 Mormyrus proboscirostris
CACCCCCCTCCCCCCTTAACATTATCCACTCCGCTGGCCTTGTGGCGACAGGCTCTCACTCCTCAGGCTGATGGCACTGGTCGCAATCCACATCTTTTAAGCACATGAGTGACGCTGTCAGAACGGGTCGACGTGACACGGCTGCCGTGGTGCTCGTTGGCTAACCGGATGCGACAGTGCAGCGGTATCGTGCTGCCGTGAGCCACCCGTATCTCTAACGGCATGGGGGGGAGGGGGACTGGAACAGGAATGCTGGGCCAGGAAGCGTCAAAGGCATATCGGGAAGGATGTATATTTAGATGGACAGCGGACACTTGTTGTATCATTCGGGCTTCTTCTCTCTGAGGCCCCGGTGGCCGCGAACCCGGCAGTATGAGCGTAACTCTCCTCCGCGAGATATTAGCAACTGCGGTATTAACCGCTGCCGCTGCATGAAAGGTTAATGCTTTACCGCTAAGCGCTTTCCGCAGGGGCGGCCTGCCAGGAATGAAAACAATCTGCCATCTGCCAGCACGGAACTGTCACGTGGATTCGAGAATTACCCCTAGCTCAGATGTCACAGTCTAAGTCAAATAAAATATTGAATTTACTGGAGCGACGGGCGACATCACAACAAAAGCAGGCCGTTTGGCACGGTTCTGTTCAACTTTGTGCACAATGCCCTCTGTGTTCACGTTTTGCTGCAAAATCTGTTTTGATAATTTAACAAATTCCATCCATCCATTCATTCATCCATCTATCTATCCATCCATCCATCTTAAATGACCATTTATCCAGCACTGGGTCACACTGCGCCTGGCGGTTATTGCGGGAAGCACAAGAGACAAGCAGAAAACACCTTGGATGGGGTGCCAGTACATCTCAGAGTTATCAGATCAATCTAGAAAAATACATCCAGACATATTTACCAAGGATTTCCCCTTGAGTAATGAGCCGTGTTTTGTATTTACTGAAATTTTTGTGAAATTGTGTGGCATCTAAATGGGGGGGTCGGGGGCATAGAGTCATCTATCTTAGATAGAGATCTATCTATCTACCTTTGAAAACCTCAGATATAACCTTTCAGAAGATACATCTATAACACAGATATAACTCTGGCTTTTATTGAAGTTTTATCATTTTGCATTAAATTATTTGTAGGCAATTTTGTTCTACAGCATTTGTAACGATACTGTAGAAGTTACCCGAGCATGGGTCTGGGTGCCCCACCTCACCCCTGTTTTCCAGCCTCTGTGTGAAATTAAAGCCGCCTATAGCCACACTCGCTGCGATCTGCGTACTTTTCTCGCCTCGTTCCTACCAAGCGCTGGGAGCGGGCCCTCCGCTACACTGCCCGGGGATGTGTCTGTCGTGGAGTGCTGCTGTTCTCTTCCAGATCAGTGGTTCTGGTGTACAGCACTGTATGCAAACCGGCTCGCGGGAGAGAGGAGACATAGCCACCCCTGAGAAGGGCGTTTCACAGGAGATACGCTGAAGCGCCGATCGTGCAGCGACACGCGGGCCCGGCGCTCACTGTGTCTGCCACAGTTTGTCATTTAGATGTGCTGCTATTTTAGAAAATTCAAAACAGTACATTCAGAGCCCTACTTCTATGGGACCTATACCATGTAAACACACATTAATACTGAAGGATGTTGCAATTTTCCCTGCGTTTGTCAGCTCCTGGTGTTACATGAACAACTTGGAAGATGCACTTTGTGAAGTATGCTGGTCCAGAGCACATAATCCGGACCAAGAAGAACCAAAGGGCATCATATCAAATCATGTGACTGTTTAAGCAAGAATACGGAGACAGGATGAACCGCATTCCTTGTGCATCTGATAAATGATCAATTTCATTCTTTTTTTCTAAAAGAAAATGTACATAAAATACTCAGTATCATTTATATCTGTATATTTTTAAAGGAGAAATAGATGTTGGTTGTCAGGAGATGAAAATTCTAGGTGAGTACATGAACCAGCCTTGTATTATTAATAATACCTAGATGCTTTTCAAAAGTGAGACCTACTTCAGAGACGACAATATGTGGGTTTTTGCAGAACTTTTGCCGATATTAAAATGTGTACCTGCACCAGCATTACTGAAGTCCTCTTTACACCTATCTGTCTGGCAGAGACCAAGTAACAAGGATTTTACTCTGCACACAACACCTGTAACAACAGCTGTAACATAATTACAACACATGTTATGGCACATATGCAGAAATGTGTGCATGTTATCAAACGATAATGCATGCATGAGAAAGTTGTTGATGGGCCACTGATTGCCCACATGTGGCATATGTAGTAACATAAAAGGATATCTTTCAGTTTCAGTTTCTGTAATATTCAGCAATGCTTTCTGCACCTGTAGCTTTGACCTTTGGAAACTGATTTCCAATTTTGTTTTCTCTTTTTTTTGCATGTTTAATTCCATTCCGACTTGTTTACGTTGTCCTTCCGTGCAGTCATCAAAGATCAGCTTGTAATTATAACCTTTAAAACATGAGAATAACCTTTCCTATATTTCAGATTAACCCTAACGTGTTTATTTGAATGCTGTGTAATCGCGTAAATTTGTATCAACAAGCGGGTATACAAGACAAATTGATAGATTAAGAAATGCTCATTTTTTACCCCCAAGTTTGTGGTATAAATGAGTAAATAGGCTCATCCTGAATATTTAAGGTAAGGTGCTTTGTTCTGCATTGTAAAAAAAGTCCTATAAAATAATAGAGAAATCTGACCAATGCAAGATTATGGGATTAATAAAATAATGTACTGACCTGAATTAATCTGTAAGAAACTGTAAATGTATCACACACTGATTTTTAAGAGTAATGCACAGCACAGGGTGGCTGGTGTGAACACTGCAGAAGGAGTGACTGGTTACATACATGCCGTGTCTGATTTAGTGCTAAAAGGGGGCATCACTGTGAAATGTTAAATGTTTGATTATGGTCATGCAAAGATTCACTGGTAGTAGTCATGTTATCATAACTGCGATACATAAATCAGGTAAATTCTACACCCCAATACCGTATATGTAAAAAAGTATGTTGATTTGAAGCACGTCAGCACAATAATTTCCTTGTCTATTTCTGATACGTGTTTATTAATAATTACATACTACATCAGAATTAATGGAATTAAAAAATAAACAATTAAAATAAAAGCAATATGCACATAATGCACGTGTTTTATGTCAATTGCTCTGTAGTGCTTTTTTTTTACTTAGGATTCCTTAGGAAGTATGGCTGTTTTTATATAATATAACTTTTCATAATATTCACATATAACAACAGAAACGCATTCATTCATTCTGACGCTTTACTTTAGCTTTTTTCCTCTGGAAACTTCTGGTGACCGTTGACTTCTGCTCTGAAATTTCTGCACAGATTGGCTGCTTGGTGCTGCGTTTGCTGTGCATTATTGTATTTTACCCTTGAACGCGCAGTACGCTTGGCATTGTGCGCCATCTTCTGGCCGTCTTGGGTACAAAGAAAACACTGGACTTCATTGCGAAAAGGTTGATAGGGAAATATATATGTCATTAACACTCGAGTGTATTTTAACACAAGCTGTCTTGATAATTTTTCTGCTCTCGAATCCATGGTTTGCTGTCGGTAATAAATGTAATAGACTCTGGAAAGCGGCACTAAAACCTTAAAACAGCATTTGATATATTTCTGACGCCTTCGTTTTAACTTCTGGTCATGAAATGTTTATGAATTTTTTATAACTGTAGCATACTCGGAATATTTTTTTTTCCGTTTTCACTCAGTTGCTTTGCATCTGTTTCACTATGGTAGTTTCAAAGACATGAGAGAAACACCAAGGCTTCTTTTTTTTGCGTGTGAAGTCGGTTAAACTTTGCAAACTCATACTTGCCTAATTAAAAGCCCCATTACCAGCAATCCTCCAGCTCTTGACTCGGGCTATTGCTGTGTCTGGTGGAAATGCAGGCGTTTGGCATTTTGTTGACTTTACAGCAACTGCAGAATACATTAAATCCCAGCGCCCTTTTCCATAACTGACTCCTGCTGAGAGTAATTAGCATTTCTGGGGTGAAAGATTGTAACGTGATTGTCAAGTGTAATACAAAAGATCTAAATTACTTGGTTTTCGGAGCAAGAATGTACTTATCTTGCCACCGACAAAATGCTCTCCCTGTTGCTCACTGGGGACCAACCTCACGAGGCGCTTTCATAGCGTTTAAAGGACGCAAAGAGCCCGGATCCCATACAACATCTCAGATTTGCCAATATGACTTTGAAGGCTTCTATGTTGGCTGGGAATGGATCGGATCCCCATCACCAAAAAGAGAAGGGGGGATGGCGCAAAGCGGCGGAGATGCCCGTTCCCACGCTGCCGCAGCCCGTAACTGAACAGGTGAGAAAAGTTATTTTGGGTTTTTATGAGAAGATGCAGTTTAAACATTTTTAATGTAGATCTATTATTATATATTATACATAATGTAAGGGGTAACGAACTTAGTTCGGAGAAAGTTTTGTGTAAAAGTGGAGGGGGGACGACAACATAAATTTGTACTTTAATAAAAAATAAGGACAAAATAGTTGACAGCTGTCAAAATCCGGAAACAATTAAAGAAAACGCGGGCAGTTTGTGTTATAATCCCTCCCTTCTCCGTATTTGTCTAAGTGGGGAAACTTAATCACAATTCCGCCCTGCTAGGATTGAAATACTTTCCCTATCACAGGTGCCAATAAAAGGGTCCCAGAGAAAATTACACGCGAATATAAGCCGTCCCGCTAATGGCATTGGCACAGACATATCGCCAATATGTATTTAGCACCAATAGCCCGAGCGTGGCGTCCGCCGCTGGGGCCCGGTGACATGTCCTTTTGCGGCTTGTCTGCCTCGGAGATTGGGCTGTCAGTCAGCACCGGATCCCCCGGGAAGCGCGGCCAACAGGATGATCAGTCTATACGCGCAAACACCTTTATATACCGACTATCATTAGTGACTCATGCCATTAACATTTATTGGGTATTTATTCACCAGCTAGAGTCATGTAGAACGGCCTTTAGTGAGACATGGTTGTCTAGGACTTTAACCAGTCCTCTCACAATGCCACGCACATTTTCTGTAGTCGATGGAATAGTGGATCAATGAGGGGAAAAAAGAGAAAAAAACTTGCTTGTTTTGTAAATTTCTAGTAAACACTGCATGGATGAGTTTAAGTATTTGTTTTGTAAGAAGCTGGCGTACCAATGCTTTCCTGAAAGAATGACATTAAAAATATTGACACTCACCATTTCTACAATGAAAAAAGGGTAAAAGCTTGTACCTTTGCTTGTCATTGGGGCTGTACCCCGAAGGGTCGGCCAGTTGACTCCGATGAATATTTCTGTAACATTGATGCTACAGTAATGCTGTTTGTACCTTTGGAATGTTCCTCAGAGTCCATTTCTGTACCTTAAAAGGTACAATTATCTACAGCCAAGGGTAAATTTGGCAGACCCTTAAGGGTACAGCCTTAGTGACAAGCAAAGGTCTCGTACATACATTTGCCCTTATTTCTGAGAGTGTATAGCCACATATACATGCACAGAGTGTCGAGCCGAACTTTAAGCCTCTACCCTTAACTGCGTAACCCTAAGCCTTCAGCACTGTGAGAGTACTAACATGAAACTGGCTTTGGAATTCATAATTTAGTGAAAGTGTACAAGTTTAGTGTTGCCTCTTTTTTTAAAAGGTTGAAGATGATAGGGTAAGATGCAATTGTGTTCTCACTGTTTAGTGCGGCTGTCGGCCACATTAATGTTGCATTTCAGGGTTAATTCTGAATGTGTAAAACATAAGGAATTCCTCATAATGCATTTTTTAAATTTCACTTTAATATACCTTGCCTAATTCTCCCATGCATGCTAATATGACAGGTCTAGGATAGTGCTGAGAGCGATGATTTGTGTCATTTTTAACTTTTAATCCTCTCTGATCTGCACACTCTGTTTTTATTATCGAGCACACGTGACGTCACGGTGTTTCCTGGCACATACTCTGCGCGCCATAACCCGTGTGACCTGGCGAGAGATGGGGTTCACTGGATGCCGGCCTCCCTCACTGGCTGTTTGGCTTCCTTTGCTGCTGCTTTGGGAGCTAAAGCATAACACCAGCGCTGCAAGAGGCCGACCTGCGGTGGTAACATTGTCTCCTGGGGGGCAGAGTCTGACGGGGATCCAGAAATAGCTGACCCTGTCTAATCTCCCTGATGCTCCGAGATTGGGGGGAGTCTGTGAACGCCACTTCCTGTCTTGTACTTAAGGATTTACCATACAAACTTTTTTTTTTTAATTCCTCTGTTTTGCCTCTACAGAGGCAAAGGGGGCGACTGAAGGGTTTCTGACAAAGTGCTTAAGCTGAAAGAATCCGCCACAAGCATTAGCTATTAAGCATCAGAAAAAAAAGGAAATTAATGTGGAGGGGAGATGTATGAAATGCCATTAATGTTAATTCTAATCACTTTTTGGCTATTAAACACAAATTAGTGAAGGCGATGTTAAATGTCATAGGATGTCCTGGGAATCATTTTCACTTTAAAAGTGGGGCCTTGTGAATAGGTTGTGATTTGCATACTTTAGATTCTACTAATTCTCGCGCAGGGTGATATAAGTCAGACTGTGTCATAAACCGATGGCACAGAGTGTTAAAGTGTAAATGTTCCGCTGCTGGACTAAAATATTTCATTGTTGGAGATCAAGGTTACATTTGAGGTCGTCCACATTAAAGTTAATCCACATTTCCGTTAAGGCTCTTACGTGCTGCCGCCGCGGGAGAGATCGGAACGCAGAGCAATGCTGGAATGCGACCGCACTGCTCAGACGGTAATCTCTGGACGAAACACGAGACCTTCATGTAACTTGTATAGACAGGAATGACATGTAAAAACGGGCTGTTGATTTCTATTGTCGTAATTCTGACAGACCTTAGTCTTTTGGAAAAGAGACACAATGTTTCACTAATTGTTAGTCTAAAAACTTCCAGTATCAGAAATGGCACATTATAAATGCCTGAAATGAATTCCAGGCCTTTAAAATGAGCCCTTAGGCTTGCTGACATTGTGCAGTACTTCCATTGTAATTTCTCCCTCAGCTGTTTGCATGTAAATAACGTTTGATATGCATAGCCAGGCGTTTACATTCATTACTGTCAGGGGGCTGAAAAGCAGAAGGTGGGGGGGTCACTTCCTGGAGGTCTCCCTCATGCGGGATGTCTGGCGGAGACTGTCAGTCCGCCTCACTCCCCGGCTGCCCTCGCTGTTTTATTACCTGCCTTCGGGGTCGTGACCTTTTCTGGCATTTGCCATCCTGGAACCTTTTGATTAGTGCCGTATTTACATATTTAACAGCGGAGACGCTGCCGTGTCCCAACACTTGAAGTGTTGTAAATTCAGTTGGCCCCTTTGTCCGGGCTGTCGTCCCTGACGAGGGATACTCTCTGTGCCCTGGCACGGACTCTGCTGCCATTGGGTGCTTGCACTGTTTTTTTTAATTTCCACAGTGCGGCTGCTGCTCAGGGACATGAATGCTATGCCCATTTGTTCGTGCCCTTCCTTAGCGCCACACTTAGGGGTCTTTAGATGGGCTGTGATCTTTGTTTTTTCTCTACGGGTCATAGGATCGACCTGCAGATGCAGCAGATGCATAAACAGCGAAGGTCCCCCCTCTGTCCTGTGCCTATTGTGTCAAGTCCGTGATCCTGGCATGATGGACGTCACATACATGTTGTAAAATGGGGAGACATCAACTGGCCCCCACCTAACTTTGAAAAAGATGTAACTACACCCCACCCATGATCTCACACTCACTCAACATGAAAAGTGATAGAAAATAGTCACCACCTGCTTAGAACTCAACCTTGCCGTTTATTTATTGAGAGAGAACAGCATCACAAATACAAAGGATAAACCCTTTATTTGCCATTTGTGCAGGTACATTGGAATTCTTCTCTTGGCCTACACCATCTTGTGGTCAACCAATGTGCAGGGCTAAGGGCCTGGCTCAAGGGCCCGCAGACATGTGATTGATTGGCCGAGGCTCAAACCAACAATCTTCCATTCACAGGTAGAGTGACTTGTGAGCTGAGCTGCTCACCGCCACAATATAAAGGTCTGTTAAAATTCATTGTTCTGTGTCATGCTTCTTTATATCTTTTATCTTTCTCTCCCAGCTTGCAACACCTGCTTCCAGTTCAGACCCAGCAGTCCATCCCGGAAACAGGAATTCCGGAAGCTGCCGTTCACATGACACTCCGGGCCCAAGGACGGGGCGTCTGCAGGGTAATGTACCTGTGTGCCATCTGCTCTCCAGAGATCCTTGGTTAAGGTCAAATCCCGCAGTCCCTAAACCCTGGAATCCTTCCTGCATATATGTAACCGTCACTGAGCGGCGGTTCATTTGTCACATCCCGCAGACTTTCCCAGAGTTCCCCTTACCATCTCCCTTCACGAGGTCCTCTAAAGTTACACCCAACATATATTTCGCCCCAACCTGACTACAATATGCATTAAGCCATTAGCAAGACGAATATTTCACCACACATTGACCTCTGCTTGCAGCTCTCTTTGGAAAATGATGTGTTTGGTATTAATAAAAGAGGAGCATGCTTAGAATGTCAGAAACTGAGCACTTTTAGTTAACAGCAGAAGCACTCAGATTTCCCTCCTTGTTGCACAGAGACTCAAGAGAAGACCATTAACAGGGCAAATTATTCTGCGCTTCCAAGAAAAAAACATTAATCAGGTGCCCCGTGGTGAACCCAGAGCAAAGGCTTTCTCACATTCTGCATGCTGTTATGAAATTATGAAACCATATCCCTCGTAACCTTGACGATGCACGAGGACGCAGACTTTTATGCGGCAGTTTTTCATCTGACTTGACACCCTCCTGCCATTAGCCTCTTATTTACTCTGAAATGTAACGAAGGCCCCAGAGTGAAAAAGAAACTCGAGAATATGTATTGTCATTAAAAACGAACAGAGGGAACCTCTAGATATTTCCCCGTCAGACACCCTCACGTCAGCGCTGACGTCTTGCCATTTCTGTCACCTGGGAGAATGGCACGCCGAGTCAGTGGACTAGAGACCCAGGGAGCAGGCAGGGCTGTAAGATAGCTTCCTGGCAGCCTGGATGGATGGCCCAGACAGGGCTGATCCATCTTCTGGGCTGAAGAACCTCAGAAGCGAGCCATCTACCCAGAGTGCTGGTTCGCTTGCCAGCTGACCGTGGGAGGTGGTACAGATTAGGACCCTCTGATGACACCCAGCCCCCGGGCGTGCTACGAACTCACTCACCATGATGGAAGGAGGTTGAGTTTGGAGGAAAAGAGAGTGGGACACCTCTGCACAATCAGAGCATCTTAGACTTGGTACTAAGGTACATCAGCAGAATCTTCATGGTACAGCACATTGGCAGGTCAAATTAAGCCTACATATATGCATTTTTTCATGCCGTCTGGACATTTTACCATGGTATATGGTATTTTCACAGCAAAGTAATGCTACTCCTGTTCTTTTTAGTCTCAGAAATACCGTGGTATACCGCAGTACTCTAATAATACCGCCCTCTGGATCCTAACCACATGTGACAGCTGGCTCCTAGAGGATGAGCAGCATTGAACCTGATCGCTCTCTATCGCAAACCAGCGGTCCGCTGAGGAAACATCTGACACAGCGGAAGGCGGGTGACATTCTACCAGCAACCCCCCCCCCCCCACACACACACACACACACACACCTTAAGGTGACAGAAACGGTCAACAAAAGGTGCCATTCACATCTTTAATGTGGGAGCTTCACAACCTGAACAACATACAAAAACAAAACAAAAGCTGAGAAGTGAAAGCTGGTTCACGTGGAGAGGAGGTAGAGTTTTCGTAATTAGTAGCAGTCCATATGCTAGGGTTAAAGAGCAACAAAAATATACATGTGATTTAGTTTCTGATCCATTATAGCTGAAAATAAATATTAACAGCCAGACACAAAAAAAACACATTAAATACAGTTTTCTATGAAGAAACTAAAATTGCAATGAAAAAGTCACAAAGAACAGAGGAGTCACACACAGGCCGTCCCACGGTCTGTTCATCTTCCAAAGGGCTGAAGCGGGATATATGGTCTTTTCCTTCAATTTTCATATTTCAGGTCATAAGCCACATTTGACCCCGGGACAAGGACCCAGTTATACAACTCTTCAGCAAGGTACATAAACTGAATTCAGTAAATAGAACTGGAGCCTGTTTTACAAAGCGGGGTTTCTTGCTTAGTCTGATAACTTGTTGGATTTAAGGTAGTCAGGACTAAATGTAAGTGTACAAAGATAAAGTGCATCTAGCTCAGACTACCTTAAATCCAACAAGTTATCAAGCTAAGCAAGAAATCCTGCTTTCTGAAACCGGCCCCAGCTGGTTAGTAAACCTAACTAATAAAACAATAAAACCATAAATAACAAATGACAAAGAGCACCCAGATTCTTTAAATTGAGCATTAACAGTGTGATGTTACTGTAATGTAGATTTCCAACATAAGAATAATGAGTTTTATTAGTTAGTGAGGGAGAGATGAGCCTTGGCATACCATCTATGACGTCAGACAAGATGCATTGTGGGATGTCATCATTTCCCCAATGAGGACTGAGTTGCACAGGAAATAAATAGCTCAATGTGCCATATTGATGCGTAGAGCTAAGCGGGAGGGTAGATTACAGTTCATATAGTTTAGAACTCAGTCTCAAAGTTACATGCAAGGCTTGAAAACCTTCTATTGATAAAAAAAATATATCAATTAGACAAGCTGATTAGGTACTCATTTTTTAAAAGAAACATCACTGTTTTGCAGGAGACTCCCGCTTTATGTATCTGTCTGATTACAGATTCCATCTCCATGGTGATGCATGGTAACTTACTTTATAATAATCACAGTTCACTATATTAGGTCAACCTGTTTTTTTAAATACACACGCTGTAGTGAGCACCCTAACAGGGAAATGCACTTCAAAATGGCTTCCACAAAAAAATGGCTTTCCTTTACAAAAACACTGAGTGCATCATGTTATCCCGTTTCACCCTCCATTGTAAATATCTATATCGCATCTAAAATATAGTTAACATCCACATTAGTTATGTTCTTCTTAGGTAAGTTGCCTGCTTACCAGCTACCAACCAATGAAACTGTGCAAATGTTTTGAATGTAGGTAGGAAAAGCAATTTAAAAATGCCTGTCAATGCAAACACACACATCTTGAAATTCACCATACGCTCATTTCAGTATCAGTATAATTTTAATATTTAATGTTAATTAAATATTAAGTAATTATTGTTTTTATTAGAAATGGTTTCATTTAGTTTAATAATTAAAGTGATTCCCAAAGTTTTGTTTTTTCGTCACCTAATAACATGCTGGTTGGCTGTCTCAAGCCAATTTCTGTCTCAGTGAACTCTGCAGCTAACACAGCATCTAATGCAGGGTTTCTAGGATCCTGCTTGCTATATTCCAGCAACAGATTTATTCATTAATATTACCAAATCATTTATTCTACGGAAAATACCTGTATGACTATAATTGATGCAAGGTTAAAAAAATGTAATTCCTTCTAATCAAAATAGTTCTCGTTCTAATAATTTTTCTTAAAAAGTTGGATTCTGTACTAATTTTTAGAGGGACAAAAAAACGTCTGAATGATCCAAATAATCCAGTGGATCCTTCTGATAGATTACATGGAAATAACTGCTTAGTTTCATGCCTTACAAACTCCTCAGGTCTGTGATCAAGGTTAAGGGATTTCATTAATAGCTCAATCATTTAAAAATCACCCGCCTCAATTATAAAAGTCTGAACATCAACTGCCTTCAACTCTGCTTGCAAATCCCAGACTTTATAAGTGCCTCTATGAGATGTAAGCAGAAGATTCGAGACCTAAAGGGCATCTGAGAAGACGGAGGAAAGTAAGATGCTGGGTGATGGTGAGACTCCAGTGCTCTTAAGCCCCTGAACCCTTCTAGTACGGCATATAATTAATAATGGCCCTGCAGACGATGCATAATGAGCGAGCTAAGAGGTCAAGCACAGCACGGCCTGCCAGCAGCTTCATTTGGTATCTGATGCTGTAAAAGGTTTAACACCGGAGAGGCAGCTGGAAAGCCCTCTGCCCTACATGGCCCCGCCTCGCTGCCACCACAAGGGGGCGTAGCTGAGGGTCAGCTCATCGGCCATTTGGACGATAAGTGAATGGCTGGAACGCCTACCGTCCACGGGAGGTCAGGTGAGCCCGTCTCAAGCAAAGCACGTTACAGTACATTTCAATCAGAAATACTCACAGATGGATATCATGTGACAGAATACCGCTATACATACATACAAAGAGATTTGATGTTTTTAGATTTTGTTTATATAAAACGTGACATCATATTAAAAGAGATGACGCTTTAAAAATCACTGACAACAGCGGGTAGCGTGCCTTGTGTGAAGGGAAATAGCCCGGAGACTTGCTGGGACTCAGTGCTTTGAACAGCCCGTATCGCTGTATGCACAACAATGGCTTCCGGTTCTGTGTGCAGCGGGAAGACAGCTACTTTTCGAAAAAGCGACTTTATTAATTTTAATGAAAGTAGTCACTTCATCGAACTGTAAATGGTATCGTGCCTGGGAAACAAACAATAAAAAACTTTAGTGGAAAGAGAGACGTACGCCGGCATTAGACAGTGAGCGTGGCAACGTTCAGACGTTGCATGAAGCATTAACGTCTAAAATTACCCAAAGGCAAGCCGGGGAGCCCCGGTCAGCCCGATCCCCGCTGCAGGAGGTCTGTGGATGCCCTGCTGGCAGACCCCGGAATTTGGCCCTGTCCAAATCCTGAGTAAACTCTAAACTCTTCCTTTGAGACTCCCCAAAACATTTTCTGTCAGAAAAACTAAACTCTTCCTTTGAGACTCCCCAAAATGTTTTCTGTCAGAAATCAGATTGCCTGTTACCCAAGCGGGACACCGGTCACAGCATCTCCACGTTCAGAAATCCACTTAGACAGAGTGGTTTCAAATAATCAAGAGGCAAATCTATTTTAAAAAAGAGAAGAAAAACTGTTTCTCTGCTTCATATCTCAACCAGTCACATGGCTTCTAAGTTTGGTTTGCTTCAAAATAAGAAAACAGTAGGAGACACACCACAGTCCTCCATTTTAATCTCCTAGCATGTTCTGAGGTGAAAAAAGAAAACAAAAAGTAAATACAAACGCAAGCAGTTAATCTTTTTTTTTTTTTTTTACTCTGTATGTCCTCTGAATGGCTGAAACTCTTCTAAAATCGTTTTGAGATGTTCAGTATTCAATACAAACTGAATTACGATCTTATCTGTCTCATTCCTTGGGTGTGACAGCGGTGTTTTCACGTACAGCCTCTGATGCCAAACTGCCACCTCACCGCCTCCTCTTGGTCCGCCCTAGAGCAGGTCTCAGGGGTAGGCGGGGGGTCAGTCGAGTACAGTGGTCTTGGGGGCCAGCTGGTCTCTGGGCTGGGCAGAGGTACCGCTGGCCTCCTCGGGCTGGTGGGGGTCATCGGCGGTGCCATGTTGGGACCTGACATCGGGGTAGTGAGCGTTGCTGAAGGCCATGCGGTGCACGGACTGGACGTGGGTCTTCAGGTTGCCTTTCTGGGAGGAGCTGTACGGGCAGAGCTGGCATCGGAAGGGACGTTCGCCTGCGTGGCACAAACAAGGGCACGTCAGCCTGTCATGTAGCACAGGTACGCTGGCGGGGGTGTCGGGGGGAGGGGCCATGACTGACGGCACGTTGATGTGCCATATGGGGACATTCGCCCGCGGGGGACGTCAGGGCTCTGCTTTCATTCTTTCGGCTGCTCCATGGGAAAAAAAAAAGCGGAACACAAGGTGTCAGGACCTTCGTTTCCCACCTATCAGTCATGTGGGCAGACAAGTTTGCAAATAAGAGCGAACACAAGGAAATGGGGAAGAGTGAAAAAGGGTGAACCCGCATCGCCCGGGAGCGCTGCTCCTCTCCATAAACCACGCTGCTTATAACGTTTCATTTCCAAACAAATGGGCCCCTTCTCTCTGAACTACCAGCTGTAAATCCGAGCAGGGTGGGGACGTAGTGTCCAGGCCGCACTGCGCCAATCGGTGCTACGGGGAAAATCCTGCATGCACCTGAACAAAACAAATGCGACTGCCAATTAATTGCACCTAATTGTTATTTTGAGAAATAAATTAACAGGCAACGGGACACTGGCTGTCAGGGAGCCAACCAAAAATAATTGCATTACCGTTTATCAACAGGAAATAAACGGGAAGGGGACAATTAATAGTGTTTGTTTCATGGGGGAGGGGGGGCATTCAGCTTGGCTGTGCTCGTTAACAGGGGACCTCAAGCAGAAGGTACACGTTAAGTAATGCTAAATGTTAGTATAGGGAGGAAGTGAAGATATTATTCATAACAGCCAATGAGTAGGGAGGTGTCATTAAATAAGAGACCTTGCCTTGTTGGACACTTGCAATCACAGGCTTTGACTCCACCACTGGGATGAAAATGACTAGGGGAGGAATAGAACAATAACAGAAAGATGCGTCATCTCTTATCATGCCTGGAAATAATTGTTTTGCATACCATCATGGGTGCATCACCAGTTACTGAGGGGCAGAATTTCTTAGAATTAGAATTTAGTGAATTTAGTGGTCATTGTTGACATACCACAGCACACAGTGCACAACAAGGAAATGAGTCCTCTGTATTTAACCCATATGTGATGTCGTGAATAAAGTTTAAAAACCCACTGAGGGCGGGAATATCAATTCGATCAGATTGGCTCAGCCACACTTCTTGTTTGCTGTGTTATGGGTTGCCAGTGTGACGGATGGGATTCACAACCCTCGGTGATCCCTCCCACCGATGCCTCAATCTGGCCAACATTGAACCCTTGTCAATTAAGATAAGATTGACTGGCAGTGACACGTGGCCGTTTAACGGTCAACAAAACCAAACATGAAAAAATAAAATGAGCTGGAGCGGGGGAGGTGCGGGAGGAGGCGAGGCGCTTGTTTGGCGGGGCGTCGGTGGCACTGGTGTGAACTGCAGAAGCTCAGAGTCCATTAGACTCAAATAGCAGTGCGGGATGTGGGGCCTTGTTAACGGCCCTCACTCTCAGTTAGAGAACATTATCAGGGACCGTCACCCGATTACCATCACCCGTTCAAAGCAGAAAGGAGCGACTCGCGGACTGAAACTAGCAATTTAATGTGACACGTACGGTTAGAGAGTATGTTAATGGACGCTCGGGGCCCTTGGCCCTTTTTAATTTGGACATTTATGCTGAAGAAAGCAATCACTGACAACATTAATTATAACGACGCGGCCATGGAGGGGAATGTGTCCCCACATTATGTACCATTTGGCCCTGTCACTTTGCATCAG
Organism: Mormyrus proboscirostris; assembly: GCA_026779585.1. NCBI lineage: Eukaryota > Metazoa > Chordata > Actinopteri > Osteoglossiformes > Mormyridae > Mormyrus > Mormyrus proboscirostris. The sequence goes on from JAODKF010000051.1 coordinate 6,524,508, forward strand.
CCTAGCCTGGCCTGGCCGCTCTGTGCAGCGCTCACACGTCCGGCCCAAGAAGTTGCGTACTGCCTGTGGTAAGCCGGAGGGCGAAGCTCCCCCCCCCCCCCCCCCC
>JAODKF010000051.1:6527582-6553797 GCA_026779585.1 Mormyrus proboscirostris
ACGTGTCACCTGACACAAAAGTGTGTCATGTGACTGAATCACCCGAGTGCCATTAGCGCCCATAACAAGCTGGAAGGGGAAGAAGCTCTTGAATGTGGCTTCAAGTGAAATGGACAGAAAAGAAGCGTTTTCCAGCAGCATTTACCCAAGGAAATCCAGCGAGACCACAACCTCCAAAAACCCTGTGGTACCAGCTGACCTCCGTGATGCATGAAGGGATGGACATGCGGTCAAAGGGATGTGCTCACAGACTGCGGGCGATGTTGGGGGGAGGTCACACTCACTAGGAGGCTGCAAAGCCCTTTTACCGGGCATCATCATATTATGACTTCACACAAAATGGTTAGGAGCCCAGGCTGTAACTTACCCGCCTGACTCAGCACCGGACTGGTGGAACCCCATCGCTGGTAGACTGTGGCCAGGTCTTGGGACCTGTAGCTCTTAAAGAAACTCAGGACGTCCGCAGGTGGGGGTGGATCCTCTGTGGTCAGCTCTTTCTTCACTGCATGATGTGGCAGATCGAGCACAGTGGAGCTACTGATTCGGGAGGAGCCCAGTGCCGACCCATCTCTTGACTCGCCCCCAAGTCTGAGGGCCCGGCTTTCGGCTCGGCCATGGATCCTGTCTGGCGAAGCGGCCTCCTCGCCGGCGCACTCCAGGACACGTCGGCCCTCCTGAGGAAGCTCAGGCTGCTCCAGCTGGCTGCCAGGCTCTCGAGGGGAGCCCCCCGATGAGACCAGTCTGGGATACATCTCCGGTCTGGGCCTGGCCAACATCGCCTCGTCAGCCCCAGGCCTCCAGGTTTTGGGCTTCTTAACTGGGCTCAACCCTGGAACACAGTCCTTCCCCTGCTGGGCACCAAGCTGGTTGCCACCAGGGTCTGATCCCACCCCTATCTTTGGAGTAATGGGGGGTGGGGGCCGTGTACGTGAGACACAACCGAGAGGCAGGGGGAGGCAATCCTCGCCTCCCAGGGCAGGGGGAGGTCCCGTACGCCGTTTCATGGGCCTCCGGGGGGCCAGGGTGCCAGTTCGGACTTTGTGGTAGACCCGCTGATGGATTCGCTGGACCTCCGGGTAGCGGGTGACGAATGGGCAGCTGACGCATGGGTAACTGAGCAGAGCATTGTGGGTATTAGCCACAGACAGCTCTGACTTAGTTGTCAGGTCAAGGGGGTCAGCAGCCCTATTCTGGGGATCAGCCGGGCTTCCAGGAGAGCACCCTCTGGGGGGAGAGGTAGGGGCATGGGGCACGAGGCTCTCCTGGAGCAAGGCCTTCCTCAGTTTGGGGTAGTCGCCACCTAGTCCACCTGCTGCACTGTGCCCCTGTGGGGACATCCCTGTCACAGTAAAGGTCTCACTTGTCTCCTTGTGATAATGTTTTGTGTGTGAAGCCCAGGACGAGAGGTCAGAGGTTCCAAAGCTACAGTGGCTGCAAACGTAAGGCTTCTTATCTGTGAAAGATAGATAAGAACAAAAAAGAAAACCTTTTTTTTTTTCCAAATTTTAAAATCAAAATCAACGTGTACTTTTTTTTCTTATAAAAGCTAAGTTTGTGACATTACATAACGTTCCTGGATTATTTAATTTCTAGAATTATTCCACAGAGAAATACACAGTGGGTAATCAGCTATTCTAAGTCATGAGTGAAAAAAACAACCCACACAAAAGAACAGATTCTTAGAACTACTGATTTACAACTGGTGGGTCGTTTTGAGCTACAAATGTTATCACACAGAAGTATAGTTTTGTTCTCACTCTCATTTTTGTTTGATGTACTATTTACTGCACATTTTTATTAAATGAATTTGGCTCAGAATTTGGGTCGTGACCAAAGGATACCATGGAACCTATGCCTTAAACAAACTGTAACGTAGATGGGTTTGACCACTAGATGGCAGTATTTCACATTAATATTTTGGGAACATTTATCATAGAACTGAATAGTTTTTTAAAAAACGTTTGATCTAGCCTGTACTGGTAAAAAACAATAACTAAGATGGTTTTAGCTTCCCTCTTTGTAGACAAAAAATTCACTTTCACTTAAAGATGCATACTATTATGGTAATACTTTTGGTCCAGGTCTACCAAACAAACACTTTCAAACTCAGGCTGACATTAATTCCAGCCATACTTAACACCCATGTCTAAACTAGTTATTTTAAGTGCCTCTTGCTTTAATAATAAATCATACACATTACCAGCAATTCAGCTTTTACTGTTAAGTCTGATTTATATTTTAATGAGCATAAATTATAACAGGTGACAAATATGCATGACTATTAATAATGAATGTTTATTTTCTTTGTGTGCTTAGCTAAAAGTCACGAGAAGGCTATACTTTGAGTTTAAAAACGATGCCGTTGGCGCAGTACCAAAACGTACCACACGGTGGCGCCATACATCACAGCTCACCTACGACTGCCAGGCGCAGCCACAATAGAGAGCCTCTGGAATGCTTAACTCTGTTAATTTTACTCTGCGAGGCCCGTGAACCCCACGTGCTCCCCCTTAAGTCCTTCAGGAAAATGTTTAACGTTTCAGTCCGTACGCTGTGCTCCTCTCACAGCTCCCGTCTCCGTTTCTCCCTGTCTACTGCAACAGACACGGTTTTGGGTGGGGAGGGGGGTCTCTCTTCAATTTTTCAGCGAGCCAATGAGACAGCCATCTGTTCTGGATTTGGTCGCTTTTATTAATATTGCTGTGCCTTCCAGCGGGGTGGGCGCCGCTTCTCCGCGGAGGCTTCGCAGCTGTTCCGCAGCCTCCCTCCCCTAAGACTAGCAGCATGGGGCGAGGGAAGAGCCAGCGCGTCATCACACTCCAACGCAACTTTGTTGAGCTGCAGTTCCCACGTCTGGCTCCCGATTCTGTGAAATGTCTCGAAGCGAATAGCGGAGCGCTTAGCGGCTAAAACACAGGTCAATGAGGCCAGAATCAAGACGGCCGCAAATAAATAGCTATTTAATAAGCTACAAAAAATAACAGTTACCAAACGAACACTGCACGGGCCAAATGGCCTTGTTTTTGAAAGCTGTACGCTTGTGGAACAGCTTGGTTACCGACCGAGCCCGGCACATCCACAGCTCGAGTGACAGAAAGATAACCTCCGAGAGGTAGAATGGCCCAAAATGCCGCCTGAATTATTCTCTTCGGACAGACTGGCGGAGGCGCCCGTCCGCCTGAAAGGGATCGCGGCGTGAGGCGAATTTATTCTTGGCTTAAATCGATCCGCTGCTCCCTGCCGTAGGCTGCGTCGCGTGACCCGCCACGCGCTCCCGTCTCTCAGGACCTGCCTTTCCCGCCGGCGAAAGAAACAGAAAGCCTGGAATGCGTTAAGCTCGATTTCTTATTATTTACTATCGTTTCATTCAGTTTGTGACAGTAATGTGTGACTGTGAGTAAGCAGCGGGAGAATCGAGCGGGCTACCCGCGGTGAAAACACCGCGTCCTTTTCCACACTTTTTTTTAAACCGTCCAGCTGGCGTTAAAGTAACAGCAAAAGACAGGGGAGAAATTGTGGGTTTTTTTGTCTCCCTATAAATAACATATCCCTTACTGGCGAACCTGAAGGAAACCCCTGCCCCCCCCAGCACTGCAGGCCTGCGAGGCCCTCCTGCCGACGCCCCCCTTCAGCTCAGTGACACGGCAGCGTCCTCCCCTCCACGCTCGCCGGGTGAGAGGCAGCAATCCAGACACGAACAATATTCATCTGCAGTGGTGTTCGATGTCCAAGGACACAGATGGACTTGCTTTCGAGGGGTCTGATGTCATTGCTGATATCATTGCTTTCCGCGCCGGCGAGGAGGAGAGCCGCAAAAAGCCGGCACTTATGCTGCACACGAGTTATTTAATATTTCCACGAAAAAAAACGTTGAAAAAACTGCCAACGGGCATCCTGCGAGCCGCTGGGTCTGAGATGCCCTCACGCAGTCTCCCAGCGGGTGCAGGAGCTTGCGCGTCTTACTTGATGGGGGCCATTTAAGCCATTCTTTTGGCCGGGAGCGGAAGCAGGTTCCTGGTGCTTCTTCACTTTTTGCAAAGGTGACTTTTTTGTTCCCAACTGGCACAGCTTTTGTTTGCATTAAACTTCTGGCACAGCTGCAGAGAACTCTTCCAACAATAAAAACACAATCGATCATTAATGAGGCTGCGTATCTTTTAAGCGAAAACCAACCGGTCTGGATTGCACATATTTATACTTAAAAAAGGAACGACGATCAATAATGAAAGTGTCTGTACCGCTGTCAGTGTTGACTTTACGAAGCCAAGTGCATCGCGCTCCTATATATCTCAAGGTGAAAACAGGAAGGGGTTAGCTGAAACAAAACATTTGCAGTCATCTTCTGTTTTCTGCAAAAATCCATTGTTGTATTTTTGATATTTACATATGTTTTTAATGCATTTCTTGCAGAAACGGGCTTAGCAAAAGCGATAATTAGAATTTTACAAGATGGAAAGGAGGTGCGGCAATAAGCTACAAGCTGCAGTTTAGTGTGACGGGATGTTCTAAAAATACTTTCAGTGTATGGCTGAAAACATGCTTTAAATTTAACCATTGTATCAGTAGATAATCAGAAAAATAGATTTTTAATTGGTAATATTTGATTATTACTACAAAAATTTAGTTTTCTTTATATGAACAAATCATCTTTCATAACATTCACTTCAACAGTAATATGACAGTGCTGCACTGCAGTATGACAAGGTTGCTTTTATTTATTTTAGTGTTTAGGATGCATTTCCAAAATTTACCACTAGATGTCTGTACTGCCACTATTCAACACCCTTGATTGCAATAAACGCCAATTCAACTGGTGGCAAACGCAAACATAAAATGCTCCATTGTTGTGTCAACCAAGGTTTGAATTTTACAAAAGGTCAAGTATAAATATTTGAGATGTTTCTGTGTACTGCTTAACAAACACTACTGACTTTTACAGGGTATAAAAAACTAGAGGGGATATCACACAGTCTTTTCCTTGGGCAAAAGCAGGATTTGGCGCTCCAAGGGTCACTGTGTACAGAACCGCCACGTTGGGGAGTGAAGATGCAGGAATGACTGAAGACTGGTCAGACATTGATGCCAATATTCACATGACTTAGAGAAGTAGATTTATTAAGACTTCTTAAAAAGTATTTTTGCAGTCATTGGAAATAATAGGTATATTATTAGTGCTGTATTTTGATGTGATAAACTAAATGAAATAGTTATATAACTGTTTTTGTTTTTGAATAACGAGCATGTATAGAATAACTAGCATATATAATATATACAACCTGTTTCTTAGTAAAGCCCCCCTTCATTACCACCGTTATCCACTCTTCCCTTAACACTGGAATTGTCCCGCCATCACTCAAAACTGCTTCAGTTACTCCAATTCTTAAAAAAACAGGTGCAGATCCCAATAACTTCGATAACCTTCGTCCCTATATCAAACCTCCCTTTTATTTCAAAAACTCTTGAGAAAGTTGTTGCCTCCCACCTTCACACACACCTCAGGAATCATAACCTCTATGGACAATTCCAGTCTGGTTTTCACCCCCTCCATAGTACAGAAACAGCATTACTAAAAATCTACTATAAACTCCTGATGGTGGCAGATTCTGGCCTTCTCACCATTCTCATCCTCCTAGATCTGAGCGCAGCCTTTGACACTATTTGTTACAATACTTTTCTGAATAGAATACCAACCATTGGCATCAGTCATATGCTTGGTTCACCTTATATGTCTCTGGCCGCACTCAGTTTATCCAACTCAATTATCACTCCTCACGTTCATTCCTCGTGTCAGGCGGTGTTCCCCAGGGTTCAGTATTGGGGCCTCTTTTATTCATTATTTACATACTACCACTCGGCCACATATTTAGGACATATAATATCAATTTTCACTGTTACGCTGATGACACCCAACTGTATATCTCCTCCAGACCTCAGATTTCAGTCACACATTAATCATATGACCCGGTACGCATACTTCCATCTGCACAACAAAAACCGACTCCATCCCTTACTTACTCCCCATGCTGCTGCCATCCTTGTTCATAGCCTCGTCACTTCTTGGATTGATTATTGTAATTCTCTTCTTTTTGGTCTCCCTAACAAATCCCTCCATAAACTCCAACTCCTTCAGAACGCTGCAGCTCGGGTAGTAACTCGTACCCCCTCCAGGGAACATATCACCGTAGTCCTTCAACAGCTTCACTGGTTGCCCATAGAAACTAGAATAGTATTCAAAATTCTATTTCTCACTTTCAAATGCATATCCAAGCTCGCCCCTCCCTATCGATCTGGCCTGCTTCACATTGCCACCCCATCTCTCAGATCTTCATCTGCCACCCATTTTATCGTCCCTTCTGCCCGCCTTATCACTATGGGACACAGAGCTTTTAGTCACTCTGCTCCCCGACTTTGGAACTCACTTCTGCCGGATATCAGAAGTATTGATTCTCTTCACTTGTTTCAGATAAGTCAAAACTTATCTGTTTAAGCTGGTTTACTCGCTTTAGACCTATTGTCTGATTATGTAAATAACTCTTTTTAATTATTTGTTTTCATTGTTTGTCTTTTATGGACTATGTAAGGTGACCTTGGGTTTTAGAAAGGTGCCCACAAATAAAATGCATTATTATTATTATTTTTATAAAGCAAATAAATTAGTCATGACATGCCCCGACATCCCGCGAACGATCTACCACAATCTTATGCCTTATACTGCCTGGGATAGAGTCCAGGTCCACAAGACCCTGACCAGATTAAGTGGCTAGAAGATGGAAGGATGGATGGGTTGCCCCTGAGTTGCTACTCCCTTACCTCTTTCCCCAGGTGCATCTTCTCCTCTTGCATTAGACAGGGGTGAGTCTTCGTAGCCAGGGGTGCTAGGTCGGCTCATGGAACCTGACTCGGCCTCGCTGGGGGAGCGCTCTCCTTGCGATGGCAGGCTCCTGCTGTCAGAACTGCCACGGCCGCCCTTGCGGTGGATACGGGAGTGCAGCACCATCTGGTGGTGAGTGCGAAACACACGTCCGCATTCAAAGCATTCAGCGCTCCTGCTCTGTGAGGAGCGCCTACTCTGGCGGGATGGTGGTCGGTACTCAGAGTCGCTTGCACCCTCTGGGCTGAGGTCTCCCAAGCTGCTAGGGCTTGCGTGCCTACAGGTACGGGGGCTCTGCCGGTGGTTGCTTCCTCCACTGCCACTCCGGGCCTGCTGTCGTGTTTGGCTCCCGCTGGTTCGCCTCTTCCGGCTGCTTGAGGCTCCATGGGTGTCCGACTCGCGCCTGTATCTTTCCTGCCCTACCAGGACGTACTCGCCCTTGTCTCGGTCGTAAGCCACGTCGGTGTCCTCCAGCACCTCATCCCAGCCGAGGCACTTGCCATTCTCCAAAGCCTCAGACACTCTGCCCTTGGTGGCTAGCAGCCAGGTTTGGTAGCTGCATATGGGGTCCAGCTCCGGAATGCGCTTACCCACCCTGCCCTCCAGGGGATTCTCTCGAGCCGTGGCTGGCCTCAGATTCAGGCACTCCATGAAGCGCTTTTTAGTGGACGTCGAGTCAGCATCATCGGTCTGTTTCCGCCGCCCATTTGGCCTCCTGCCATTCACCCTGTGGCTAGGACCGTGGACCTTCTTATGCACCCGCAGACTCTCTTGGTCATGGAAAAGGTTCCCACATTTAGGGCAGAGCTCAAAAAGGCACAGTCTGTTAAACATGCCAGCCTCATCCTGTGCAACATCATTGATAGTGGCCGTGGGCTCAGAGTCCCCCCTGAGCTTGCCCCGGCCACCGGACCTGCCGCCATGGGTCTTCATGTGGTTCTTCAGGAACCAGGCTTCACGGAAGTGCCGACCACATATGTGACACCTGTGCTCCAGGGTGGCCGGATGCTTTTTCATGTGTGCCTTGAGAACCCATGCTTGGCTGAAGACCTCGTCACAGAGAGTGCAGGGAAAGTGGGCCTCAGCACACGGGGCCTCTGGTGGGGACGCCTCAACAGTGATGTGCACCTTCTCAATGTGGCAAAGCAACTGGTCCTCACGGGCAGCCATGAAGCCACATAGCCGGCAGCGATAAGGCTTATGGAGCCGGACATGCTCTTCCAATTCAGCCTGGCCACTCAGTCTGCGCCGGCACAACGGGCACTGCAGCGCCAGCCCCCTGGCCTCCTCCTGCCCAGCTGGGCCGTCTCTCCTAGAGCCCTTCGCTGGGGTCTTTCGGCCTCCCTCTGGCACGCCAGCCACACCATTGCAGGCCGACGTGCTGTCAGTGGGGCTCGTGCAGCCACCTAGGCCCTCGGAGACGCCAGCCTCCTCCAGCTCGGCATCAGGCTCTTCGTGCCTATGGCTCAGTGTGCCCAGCTTGTGGCTCCGGATGTGGGCCTTGAGATTGCCCTTCTGGGAGGCCCTATGCTCACAGTAAGGGCACTTATAGGGCTTCTCCCCCATGTGCTTTCGCATGTGTTGCGACAGCGAGCTCTGCAATGGGAAACTCTTACTGCAGATGTTGCAGGCATAGCAGGGGACCGCAGACACTTCCCGTTTGTCTGTCTCGACTGCGCCCAGATTCATGACTCCCAGGGTGTCCACTGTCCGAATCTATCTGTCGGTCTGACACCAGGGGGTCACGTTCCTTTTGCGTCATGCGTTGGCCACCGCCATCCGTTTCCTACATTCCATTACTGGATTCTCTGTGGACTGTTCTTCTTAGTTTGATTCTGGTGTCTACGGAGGTTGCTTAGACGAATTGCCCTAGGGTTATTGCCCTGTCAGACCTGTGGAAGAGAAAGAAAAAACACGAGAAGTAATGAAAGCATCAGGTGGCCTGTCTTGCTCTGCCTCTGCCTGTCTCACTGCCTTGCTGACTTGTTCTGCCACACTCTGTCTTGCTGTCTCACTGTCTTCCTCAACTGTCTCACATTTTCTTGCTGTACTTGCTGTGTCTTGCTCTTCCTCACTTTGCCTTTTTTGTCTCATTGTGTCACTCTATCTTGCTCAACCTTGCTCTATCTCTCTGCCTTGCTGTCTCTCTCCATCTTACTCTGCCTCGCTCTGCCTTGCTGTGTCACACCATCTCTCTGCCTCTGCTTTGTTTTGCCTTCCTGTGTCTCGCACCATCACTCTCTGCTGTGTTTTGTCTCTCTTTGACTCTCTCTGCCTCACTGTCTCACACGATCTCACAGCCTCAAACAACTACTTTTTTATTTCTCTTTCACTGCCTTGCTCTGTCTCTATCCGGATCACACTGTCTTACTCTGCCTTACTATATCCTTTGCCATCTCTCTCTGTCTCACTTGGTCTCACATGCATTTGTACAGCTTTGCCCATGAATGACAAGAGCCGATATGGGCTGTTGTAAACCCAGGAGTCAAGGCCAGAACCGAACCGCCCAGCCTGCAGTTTAGAGCGTTCCAATACAGTCACTTGCCTCTGGGCTTCTCGAACCGCAGGCACATCGCTGACATAAGCGGCACACTGGAGAGCCCTCGACAGCCCTGGCTGATTCAGCAAATTCAAGGCGGGGCACAGCAAACAGCCAGTGTCAGCGTGATGTGCGTTTGTGATGCTGGGTACCCGGCCTCCTGCTCATGGCCCGATGTCTGCCCAGAACATGAATGTCCCTGAAGAGTGAGTGACCGCCTCCTCCATCCCACGCCGATGTGGGATGAAATCATCTCGGCCTAATAGCGGTTCTCCATAGTTAATGCATCACCACATGGCAGAAGAAAACACAACTGTGCCCCCAGAAAAAGGGGAAGGCTGCTCTTTCTTTCATTAGAACCTGAAAAAAGCTTTAATAAAGGTTGTGAATCATTACACTAGGTAAACAATAAACATGTACTTGCAGACTGCCCAGTTTCTGCCATAAATCCATGTGCACTGAATCTATCCTATTCTGGTATCAAAGCAAATAACTATTTTGTCACCTTATCTGGACCTGAAAGCAGAATTAACACTGGATGCACTTAACACAATCACTCAAACCGGATATCAGCCAATGGATGACAGGGCACACGAATGCAATCGCGCACCCCAGAGCTGAGGCATTTGAGCACAGAGGCCTCCTTTTGCACTGTGGCAGAAAGCTCCTCCGCAAAGACGCTAGGTGAACTGCTTACTCACTGCTGCCTCATCTTGCAGAATGACCCTCTGCTGAAAAGCGGATGATAGCTCAATTACGAGAGCGGAGAAAAATCAATCTCTCATCAGCTTCAGCACACAACACTGACAGGGAGAAGTCTGCTGGGGTCACTGTGAATAGACCGAAAGCACGGGTGGGTCAGGACTGTTCAGTGTCCACTCCAAAACCTGCATCTCCGAAACTGGACAACTATAAACTAAGAACTGTATAGGAACTGAACACAGCCAAGAATACTAATAAGCTCTTTATTCACTTTTTATATGAATTAAAAAAATATTTTAATGAAAGTTCATAATAATTTTGCAGAGCCAGAGTTTCAACTGAATACTTTATCAGATAAATTTCGCCACAGCCAGTTATGTGCCTTACCACAGCCAGTTATGAGCTTTACCATAGCCAGTTCCAGACTTCGTCATAGCCTCTTCCTGATTTCAACATAGCCAGTTCTGGTTGGCACAGCATGAGGGACACTGGTACCTGAGCCCTCACAGGGTGTGACTGTGGGTTCCAGTCCAAACTGGAAAGGCTTCTAGTAGCAGTAAGAGTCGATAAATGTCTGACAGAATGACAGCAAAGCTCAAATATCAGCATTATTAGTACATTTTCCAGAGAGCCTCTAAGCAAACTAATGGATAGTCATGTCTTAATCAAACACAGTAAATCCTCCAGGCCTGTCAAGGTAGAGAGTCACCAATTACTTTTTATCTGAAATAAAGCCAGTGTTTTATGTCGGATTAAATAAATTGACTTAGCTTGCCACCACTTAAGGATGAAATATTTTATAACACAGAAAACCTTTCAGAGCAGACCCTCGCAGAGCAGTCACTTCCAGAATATTCTGAGTACCAAGATGCAGTTCCGCAGTGAAATGCTTTGATAAACAACAAGTGATTGCAGATGGACAAACATCTTTTTGCACTGCCAGGAGGTCACTGGACACTGTCACCTTCAGGATGGCAGGATGCTAAGAAATTAGCAAAAAATTGAAAATTGGCCCTCTTCCTCCTCACTCCTGCTCACCAAAATATAACCAAACAAAAAATATTACATCCATATTACATCCATATGTGGACCATCCAGTGATATCTCCAAAGATAACTGAATCGCATTGGCATTACAGAGCATCCCCTTTCATTGTCCTCAAACACTCACCCTTTGACCTTCTCTGCAGAGTTCTGCAGTCCATATATAGTACTGGAGTACAATCTGTGTGCTCCATGCATCATCAGGTTATTGGTGGTTCTCTGACCCTTCTTCTATCTAGAGCTTTGTTGAACTCCTTAAAACAACATTCCTATATCCTGGACTTGGTATTACAATCTCCCGTTTTCCTAGGGATGCCGTAAAGAGCAGTTCAGATGGATGGACATGGGCACCTGCATGCTGTAAATGCCATGCTACTGTGCGGAGCCAACATCAATCCCCACCTCAGGAAAACAAAACACTAAAAGGCAAATATTACAGCTCAGGAAAAGAAATAGTGTGTCATTTGTTTGCCTCTTAATATAGTGAAGCAAAGAAGCATGTGATATTATCAAATTTCAGTAGTTACTCTTTAGACCCAGGTGGGCTCTGGACAACTGGCTCTCACACACAGAGCCTTCTAGATTACAGCTGTGGCCACATGTTTCACAACTACATTTAGCACGTTGCAAATGCCCCTTTCACCTCTCTCATCACGCCAAGGCTTGACGGGATTGGCTACCACTTACGCGAAAACTCGGGTTTAAAGTTTGCACCATCTACAGTGGTCTAGAGAACTGACTGGGGCTCAGACCGAAGCAACAATGTCAGCCTTCTGTGGGTTTCCAGCTGCAATGATTACAAAGATGAAAACGAGAAATCAGCAGCTCGGTTATAGGAAATGCAGGAATACTGGCCAAAAACACCATGCCTGCTTCTCGGCAAAAAATGTTGGTACTCCTTCGCTGTTCGACATGTAGATGCGGCCCATTTCCAAGCAAATCTCCTCTCGAAGCTTGGTTGTTACTAGCCTCAGGAGCGAAACATGCGCTTGGGAGGAGTGAGCTTGGCTGGAACAAGCTTGGGAGGCTCTCAAGGCCTGTCGAACCTGCCTCTCGAGCCGCCGGCTCAGCTGCTCCTCTGAGTGTCATGTTCCATAAAACACGACGACCTCAATTCTCCATTTGGCTCTCCCACTCTCCCACAGACATCTCATATCTTCCATTTAAATATATATATATAAGTGTGTGTGTGTGTTTTTAAAGACATAAAACCAGTGTGCAGAGTTCACAGACACTGACTCATAGGCCTCACTAGAGCATGCCCTTAACAAACTGGTCACATGGTCTATAAATTGAACTGTAATAAGATTATGCTCAGCTTGAAACAATGTCGTGTTTCCAGTACACAGAAAGAGTATGACTCATGGGGACTGGAGGATACTTGCCCCTTAGATCATCCCCTTTCCTCTTTAGAGGACATAGACACTCAGAATAATCTGATGCATAAACAGTCTCTTCCATACTTGAGGGAAAATCTTTGAATGGCATGTTTGTATGGAGGATTTTTGCTCACCAACAAAAAGAGGAAGTGTAATTAATTTATAACCAGATATCCACTGCCCTGACCCCAGGAAATCCAGGCATTTACTGGTTATTCAAAATCATCCCAAATGTGCCAAACATCTTTACTCCTTTAATTCACTTGGCCTACATACAGTACAGGAGGATCCTGACTCATGGTCATTGTTGCGGTCATGGTAACCAAGAACATCACGTGCACACTGGCTAAAGACAGAAATCCTGGGTACTTTCAGCCATTCAAAGCTCATGCCCAATGGAAACAGGCCACATTGTAACACCATATTAGAACACCTTGCAGGACAAACAGATCCCCTTAGTGCATGTGTAGTCAATGTGTACCTCTGTGTGCCACCTGTCGCAAAATGGGCTACTTCAGACCTACACTGTGAAAGGCCAGGCTGAGCATGTGAAGCGTTGCATTCACAGCAGAGTACAGCGGAGGGCACAACAGGGGCAAGAGACGAGGCCTGTGGGCCTGTCTATTCTCAGACAGATCAATAATCCATTATGAACAGACCCCAATTCATCTCCCTTGTCAAGCAAAAAAAAAAAAAACAAAACACACATACAAACACACAAAGAAGACAGCTGTAGTAGACCCACCCAAAAAGTGAGAGGATTAGGTGACCAGAAACGGATACGTCCCAATGACATCCAACATCCAACCAATAACCCTCCACAGACCTATTAAATAACAATCAGGCTAACTTGCAGTATCTATTTTTCGTGGTATTAATTTAAGAAGGCTCAAATGAACTGACCGATAAAATCAGAACTGCATTCTTCAATATCAGTGTAAATACTTATACAGCTGGTAATAAATAACACGTGTGTAATCAAGTTGACTACTCAAAATTCAATATTTAAATTCATTCAATAAAAAAACAGCAAGGGCGCTTCCGTTAAACAAAAGCTACTCCATCCAGAATATACTCCCAAGCTGTCACATAAATACAGCATGTAAATGACTGAGTAGTCTAACCCTCCACCCCTATGCCTACCCCACAACTTCTGCAGGAGATGAAACTAAAACACTTGACAGTTCATGTGACACAAACAGCATTTATTACTGCCAGTTGCTCCCCCTCTGTCCTGACCACCCTCTCCTGATCACCTTTCTACTGACCACCCTCTCCTGACCACCTTCAACTTACTGCCCTCTCCTGACCACACTTCTTATGACTGCCCTGTCCTAACGTTTGAGGTCCTCTGGGACAGGACACTGCCTTCCCTCCTCTGCATAATGCTCCCTTCCCGGAGAATTCGCCTAAGACTCTGCTGACCTAAATATACTTCGTTAGTTCATCTCAGGGCTCAATCAAGCAAGACCACAACATTTTTCAAATTGAGCCATTGCTGTCGGCTGGGGGGTGAAGGGGGGTTTAGGGCTTTGGTGAAATATCCTGTTTACAGAGGTGACCCGCTGCTGAAATTACACTGCAGCACAAACAAACAGGCAACACTGGAAGGATTTTCTTGATGCTGCGTGTTTTTTAAGCTCTGTGTGGCCAAATTTCCAGCCACCTGCTAGATATGTCTCGTTACTGAGGTCAATTAAATAGCCACTGGCATGTACCCTTAAAGTACGGCAGTGTGACATCACTAATTACATCACTGAAGGCATTCACACAATAAAAGCAGATCAGCAATCATGAAATTCTTACAAATTAACAAAGAAATCATCAAGGAAGAAAGAGGAATCATAAAATCCAAAATCACACAAAGCTGGACATCAGAGGTTTGCAGGCACTCAGGTGTGAGTTTACCGCATGCACAGCACCTATGAAATCCCCTGAATCTTTATTTTCAGCACATGATAAAGGAAAATAGTCAATAAAACTGAATGACAAATAGAGGTGTGGAGTCTCTCTCACAGAGCCAAACTCACTGCTCAGCTCTGAACAGAGCACCTCCTGTAGGTGGCCAAAGTGGAGACGCAGGGACGACCCGGGCTCTGTGTGGCCTACTCTGGCACTGTCACAACGGGTCATGTCTGTCCCTCAATGAGACTGCAGGGGTCTGGGGCGCCTGTTGGTGGGATGGGGGGGAATCTTCTCTGCCATAAAATGCTGCCAGAAATGTGTCTGGGCAGGCCGGACAAAAGGCGGAATCGGGTCAGCCGTTCGAGGGGGTGAGCTCCCCAAAAACTTGTGGACTCATTTCAATTATTCCTCCCAATGAAAGAAGCTATTACTTGTACTCAGACTGAGTTGGGGCGGGGGGGGGTGACGGGACGGCAGGTGCCTAGCCAGCATTGTCAGATTACATTTTGGAGGGAAACCATTCCAGCATCGCACCACTGAACAGGCGAGGTCTGTGCCTCTGTTCACAATTAAAGATGGGCCGTGGAGAGCCCCGTGGAGCCTGACGCCGCAGAGGGACGGCTCGCTCGAAATGTTACGCTGTGGCACGTCACACGCCACCATCGTTCAGCACGCTGGAGATTTGATGGCCAGTTTGGCTCACGGACGATTTCGCTTGCGTGCTCCGTAACCTTCAGAAGGGAACCTGACCTGAAATACACTATAAAAAGCTCTATTAAAAAAGGACACTAACGAGATGTCGGAAAAAATGCTTTGCTTGTTCACTTTCTTTGAGTGAGCAGCCATAAATGATTTCATTGCAGCTGGCATTCAATTCTCTGTCACCTAGAGCTGAGCCTGTTGGGAAACCACCATGTGGACCTTGGAGGTAAAGCTATGGCATAAAATGATGCACATCTCAGCACCCCCCTCGTCCACGTGTTCGTGCTGGGTCCTAAGGATGGGTCTCCAACCCATTCAGTCCCTCTGCACCCCAACCCACAGCACCATGTCCCAGATCAGCATGACTGACTGATGAATGAGCCGCTCCGCCTTTGTGCGCCTACTGATTAGATCTGAATGAGGTACAAGAACTCTCTGCCTCTAATGGGGTCGACAGCTGTGAGGCAGTCAGTGCCACAGGAATACAGGACGGCACCCGTCCCTCCAGGATGATTCTCTCTCTCTTTCTCTCTCAAACCCCCAGACATCAGCGGCGTGGCTCCAGTGCTCCTCCTGTATCTTCTCATGCAATTTGCAGAGCTCCTCCCATGATTAAACTGCTCCTCAAAGCCTCAAACAGACACCCGTGCGGACGGGCCCGGTGTGGCCGGCATAGTCACAGCAGACAATGTGCCTGGGGTATGAGGGAGCGTGTCAAAATTTCATTTCTAGAGCGAAACAGCACGAGTCACCCGGGGTCCCACCCGTAACGAGATGGTGATACCAGTCGGCTCCTTTAGTTGAAGGTCATCAACCTTCAACAATAGGAGACCATAATGTCAGGAATACATATTTCATGAAGAACTGTTAAACAATACGTTCAAAAGAATATAATCAAAAAAGAAATCTGGATTTCAAGGAGCTGCCCCATGAATAATTCATCTAGGAAAACCAAGAGAGACATATCAAGATCAGGTTCACAAGATCGCACCAAACAAATGGGGTTTATCAAGAGGGCTGTTTATGCTTCCCATGCTAACAGTTAGTGTCCCGCTACAGCGAAGGCAGCCTAACCCAGCGCATGGTGCTGAGAAAGTGAAAGGCACAATCTACAATGCCAACAGCGAGCATCGAGGTGACACTCGAGGGACCTGCGTAAAACGCTGTTTGTGGCCAATTCATAGACACCAATTCACACTGACCGAGAGGAAACAAGATCACCTGAAGGAAATGTGAGCAGCGCCGGGGGGGAGCACACAAACTGCACACGCACTGAAAGGGAAGTGGGATTCAATCCACAGCCCTAATGCTGCAGTGCAGAATCACCATGCTGCCCTTAACTACCATCCATCCATCGACCTGTTTATCTTGGGCAGGTGTGGGGGCTTCACTGCTAACAAATTTCTGTTCTAGGAACATTTACCGAACATTACAATAAAGATACACAACCATTCAAAGGGTTCAGTCTTCCTGATCTTCCCAGAACATTATCCCACTACTATAAGTAAGACTAATAATGTATAAACAGATGAAGGGCTTGGTAGGGCAGTCAGTAACACTTTGACTTTGAGGTGTAAAGGTCACGGGTTTGAGGCTGCACATCATGTTTACAGTATACACATACAACACCTTTATAATAGAATATTTTTTTATAAAACAATATTTTTCAACATTAATTGTGCTAAAAGGAGGTTTGAGTATTAATTTTATCGTGCTGACATTGACAGAACCTTTGTTAATATGTAAAACGTAGAAATAATGTCCCATTAACGTTACAGTTAGAACGTTCTTGGCCAAGTTTGAGAAGACTTTCACATAACGTTGGCTAAAGTTCGGGGACCATTCCCCCTTAGCTGGATTGTAGGGTATCCCAGGCAGTGCAGGGCATACGGCTGGCGTACACTCTGAAAGAGAAGCCAGTCAATCACAGGAAATAATAATAAGAATGATGACAATCTGCTACTCAAGCACAATAGGCTGACTATGGTGGATCAGAGAGAATTTGATTTAGGAGAATATCTCTCAAAGTGCAAGTGCTTTTGAAACTGAGGTAACCTGAGGAAAATACAGCCTTCTTAGTTAGACCTGAATTCTGTCACTAAACCCCATAAGGAATGAAGGTCTTTCTGCCATAAAGATACTGAGGAAGCTACGCTGAAGCAGAGTTTGGAATTTACAGCACAACACACTGTTTACTTTCTGGGAGGATTAGTGGATCTTATTAGATTAATTTGGGAAATCCTGAAAGCAGGTTAAGAGTTACAGTTCTTCAGAAACCTGATCTCTCAGAAGTACACCGAGATGAACTAGATGATTGCTCCATTTTAAACGGGGTGGAAGCCAGGGGAGGTCTCCTCTTTGGAGAAACCGCACAAGCGTAACGACAAGGACTGCATCTGATCCAAAGTGTCTGCAGACTAGAATCGATTTCAAAAACATTGCTGAAACTTTGGAAATATATGGTGCTGTTTCAGCTTTGAGCAAGTCACTGACTTCCATCCGTGTAACCGTGTATAATCACAAGCAGTATGTTACACAAGACAGCCTGGTTATACTTTCTCAGAAATACCCGAATTAGGGACAGCTCTGATTGACACCTTTAATTACTTTGTTTTTTTTTAAGGATATTCTAAAATTATTATGACAAAGTCTTGGGAAGCGAGAGGCACAGACGAGGCTGACCTGATTGTTGTTCGGATAACACTTTTACGTAACTGTCCTCACCCCGGTTATTTTTAACCATTGTTTCTCCCTCAGTATGCCGGCATCCAGCCACCTTGTTTCCGGGGGCACGTGGTGGAAAACCTATAAGTCCGGCCGGCCTCTAACACTTTCCGATTATTTTCTGAGTCCTTTCAGGGGCACTGTGCCAGAGGCGGGTGGTCAATGGAGAGGGACTATTAAACTATTGGGTTGTGCGGTGACCCAGTTTGCAAGCAGATCTGTTGATGATGTTCACCAACCATTAGTATTGCTCTATGGCACCCCCCCAAAGGTCCTGACAGAGTGCCAGCCCCCTGAATGTTTAGAGGGTCCGGCTCAGGGAACCTAGCGCAAGTGAATCAATGACAGTAACTGGGACATTTCTCACCTACACATTGGCCCCAGTTGTACACTCCATTAACAAAAAAAGCCACACAGCTAAACTGAAGTAATGAGCACCCCCTAGAGGAACAGCACATAAATACTTCGGTCCCACAGTTAAAAAAGAAAAAAATCTCGTCTCGGTGCGATGATTCGAAGGACGAATTTCGTCTTTCACGCTAATCTCCATGTCACACGCCAGCACAATCCCGGGTCCCTGGACAATTAGCATCTCCTGCTGAACCTGGCTGAAGGTTATCAAGGAGCACGCTGTGCAGAGCCAGCAGATCGGCACGGGAGACGTTTACGCAGGGTCACAGAGAAACTCTTCGCTGTAACGAGAAGGAGCACGCTGGTGTGCGCTAACATACCGTTCTTTAGAGCTCCTCTGTGGCCCCGTCCAGTCCAGTCAGCTATCCTTGCAGCACTCAGCCAGATGTACTGACGAGGTCAGCAAACCTCAGAGCGGCCGGACGCACGGATGGCGTGAATGTCTCGGTGCCCATGTCACTTGCTGTCCATTACCTCTAAACAATGGAGTCAAATGCCCAACTGTACACATTTGAGACAGGGACAGCTGTAAACGCACCACAGATTCATTACGGTGCATCCTTGCACCTAAAGTTTAAGCGAGAGTGATCAGCTTCACTGCAAATCAGTGTAGGATACATCGCATGGATCCTCAGGGCTGGAGTTCTAACAGAGCAGAGGTTGGATAGACGTTACAGCGAGACGTTGGCCATCGCACACCTTCCCTGCTAGCGCCGCCAGTAACTGAAACACCAAACTGGAACAATGCCATATGGATTTACTGCTACTGGTTTATCAGGGAAAATAAAGTATGTGAAAGCCATCATCCAAACAATTATAGGTTAGTTTAGGCTCATCAAAGCAAAATCATGGTCTCTGAATATAAGGATTAAATGTGTTTATAGAAAAAAACAAATGTGATGCTGTCATACAGAAGAATTTAAAAGCCAGTTAAAACCAAATCAAACACCAAGCTGGGAATACACATCGAAAACTGAGGTCCTGACTCTCTGAGGTCATAAAAGATCCCTGGGCATCTTTCAAAAGAGAAGTGGTGATACCCCAAAGTCCTGGCTAAATGTCCCCACTGTGGCCCTATCACATCCGGCCTCTTAATTGTCCCTCTTAATTGTATCTAATTGGTGAATTCTCCCCTGCCCCTTCACCACCTTGGCACATGGTTGAAGTGGTTCCAAATTGGTTCTGGAAAGCACTTTGGGTTACTTGAAAAAAAGCATTTATATATTGCTATATAAATGTGAAATTCATTCATTCATTGATTAATTTGTCCCCATTTTCATCAACAGTGCTGCTGGGTGAGGTAAAAAAAAAACCCCAAGGAGCAGGAGGGCCCTGGAGAAACTCCAAGAACAGCCAACCAAGAAACGGGAAGCCCTGTAAGTGGCTCACTGTTACGAAAAGGCACGACGTGTCCCTATCGCCTGTCCGTGTCTGCAAGAATACTGGCGTCGCTTTTCCAAGCTTGCGCGTCGAATCACCGCACAAAGACGCCCCTTTCTCTGTACGGACCCACCACTGCGCGGTGCGGGCCGGCCGCTGAGGTCACAGCTGACAGGCCCTTTAAATCACGCCCTGTGTACAGTCAGACGGCAGCGCCGGGTCCAGCGGGGAACCTCGCTGTGTGGGACCATTCACCTACCCCTTTCCCAGTATTCAACAGCAGACAAAGGTCGAAAAGTCACTTCTGGGAAGCGAAGGGGGCACTTAAGAAAGGAAACAAGTTCTTCCCCAAAGTCATCGATAAGACGTGCAAGTGAAAGAAAAAACACCCATATAACAATATCTAAAAAAACTTTTTCCCCCCACATTACCTTATAAGGCAGGACAAAAACAATGTCACTATGTAACAGGCAATTGTTTTTAAAAGGACTAAAGAAGCTCCCTTGACTGACCTCAAAGATTTTATTTACCAGCTGATAAAAAATAACATATAATATATAATAACATAATAACAGAATAATAACATAAATTAAAGTGGAGGGATTAAAGCTAACCCTGTTGACCTCACTGTTGTTAAAGGGCAACAGTGATGTATGACAAACATAATAATATCACAATCATTCCACGGACTCTTACCAGGAAAAGAGGTTAGAAAATGGATGGATATTATTATAGCTATTGTTATTAAAGGCGCAGAATCGTCTCTGTATGAATAGAGATGGCATAAACTCAAAATCACTGTGACCATAAATGGATAAAAGGTTACTGAAGACTTGATTAATAAGGGAATTATTTTCATAATTATTTCATTAGTATTAATTATCTCCCACTGCATAATCATTATAAGCAGTAGAAGCCATATTATCAGTAGCAGAAACAATCAGATATACCTGAATTACCCCCCAGGCTTTACAAAGAAGGGGGTGTGTCCTAAAACAGGGTCTCCTAAGGTGCAGCCATGTGCCACATAACGAGGGACCGCATACATGACAGTGGTGCCGTAAGATTTTAACTGGGCTGAACAAATTACTCATGTGCTTGTGGTGATGCTGGTAAAATCAAGCCTACTGTGCTGACAGCCATGTAAAAGTGTAGTACATATAATCATGTACGGTATATATATATAAACAACTATGTCACTGGTATATGTATTTACTATACTGTACTTTTCATTGTTACTTCGGCTATACCATATAGCCTAGGTGTGTAGTAGGCTATACCATCTAGGTTTGTGTAGGTTACTCTTTCAGGCTGTTATGCTCACGCAAGAAATCTTAAACAAAATTTGTATTATTCATTACAAACTTAAAATTAGCTAACTATTCCTGTTCATGTGTGTGCAAACTAGTCTTGAATTGAAAATCTCACTCCAGCCAGCTGACCGAATTTGGCAGCTCTGGTGTAAGTACACTCTCTTATATTTGCAGAACGACAAAATCGCCTAACGACTCCTCTTTCTCCGAACATATCTCTGTCGTTAAGCGACGCCTGCAAACAGCAGGAAAGCCCTCATTAACTCTGTCAGGGGTGCAAACCCACAGGGCCACTGCTAAGATACTGAGAGACCGTCAGGGTGAGCCCTTAAAGAGGTCTAATGAGAAGGTGGGGGCTCCATAGAAAACACCCCACCCAATCTCGTACCCCTCAGGGGCAATAAGCACGGCTGCTGCAGCCCGATGGGAAAAGGGCTTTCTGACGCAATGGCGAAATCCAACCGAAGTGATTTGTCACTCATAAAATGTCATAAAACATAAAAGCCTGTGTGCTATTCTCGTGCAATCTTAAATGACTGCAAACCAGGGCATAGCGTACGATTCCAAAAAGCTTCCGTTAGTTATAATGCCCATCGTTTCAGTTCTTTACCTCCTCACTAATTGCAATGATCTTACTACAGATTCTATGCCCTGCTTTTAGTGAAGCACCAAGGGAAAAAAAAACAGGAAATACACAGCCTCTGGTTATCCAGGCGTACCGGGATTTGGGGGAGGTGCTGCAATGGCTCCGTTTTCAGCACCGTGTTTGCATTTGCACAGGCGTCGCCTGGGAGTTTATGCTTAGCGTATCAGAAGAGTCACCCCACCGCAAGCTCAGCCTCACTATGAACCATCTCCAAGAGTTCTGCACATCTGCAATATCGCTGAATTTACTAAATGAGTAAATGTCCCCATCTCAGTGTCCGTGAGGTCATGTCAGCATTAGGGAATCCAGAAATCACCATAAGGCGTGATGTTGGGGGCCCGTGGTTCACGTTCGACGGCACCTGGAGGGGAGAAGTGCCCACAGAAAATGAAAAAAACGGCTCACAATGGAAGGTGGCTGGTCAGCTAGCTTCACTGTTATTGCTGTGCTCTTCTTGCTGGTCTCTGAACGTGGGTTACGGCAAGAAGAACAAGAATGGCTGGATGATCCACTGCCTAAACCACTATCCACAGATTCTCACAGAATAAACAAGGGATATTCACTTAATTAAGTGCTGAATGCTTCACTGCTCTTTAACACAGAGACACACATACACGGGAGCAAAAAACACTGATGCTTTTAATGCTTCAAGGAAACTTTCTAGAACACGGAGCAGTTGTGAGGGGAAAGCTGTCTGTGCGTCGTTTCTCTCCAAGAAAATGTGGGAAGGCTGCCAGCCTGAAATTTTACACACTAACATTACGGACAGCACTGACATCTCTGACAGGGCCCAGTAGAAGCCCATGTGTAAACCAGTGGGGGGTTTTGGAGGGTAACATAACACCAAAGAGCCCTTGAGGGCTGGTGCGTTAAACATGCACATACCTGACAGGCTCAGAGTAACCCTGCCATACAGCCGTTCATGACACCATCACCAGTTATTGCAGGGTCCCGCAAGATGAGGGTCCAGAGCGGGGACCAGGGTGGGCCTGGCTCTAATCAAGGCCAGACAAATGTCAACCAATCACAGAGCCCGTCTTGTCAACCTAACACTGATTGGTCAGCTTGGATGCAGCCCAGGTATATAACCTGAGAGGATCAGCAAACTGTCTAAGGAAAGCACCACTGGCAGGGATCTGATTATCATGTGCAGGTCAACCCTGACTCTCTTTCTCCCTCTCTCTCTCTTCTTCCCTCCCTCTGCCTCAGTCCCTCCCTACGCACTGCAGCTATTGCTGCTATCCTCCGGTCAGGGGAACCAGAGTCACTCACATCTTCCTATTGATTCCCTAACCGGAGGCGCTGGTGAGATGCACTCCTTCAAAAACACACATACAGGTTTGTAATTATATCTTTGAGGGGACTTTCCATTCAATTCTAAGGGGAAAACTCTAATCCCAACATGATGACCGTAACCCCTACCCAGTCCTAACCTTAACTATAAGTAACTAAACAAAATATCAGACTTTTCGCATTTTTAGTTTTTTTGATTGTAGTCACAGATCTTTGTGGGGAAAAATGGTCCCCACAACGTCAAAATAACAGGTTTTTTATCACATTGTGAGGTACATTTGATCCCCACAATGTAATATAACCGTTATCCAAACACACGCTCAGCGTACCGTGCCCTGAGCAGGAACACTGGCTCTGCAACCACGTGTTAAGAGAAACATGGAGGCAGTTTGGAAGCATCCAGAAGGTGGGAGAATGTGCCGGGCACTGTTACAGGGGGTCAGCACCACATGGTGCTGAAAGCCTCATGCTACTCAAGCCATTTTGCCCAGTTCCGTGAAATATGAACTGGCATGGGGGGTGCGGGACTAGTGGCCTGACACATCTAGGCGTTGATTCACCCCAGGAAGGACAAATAATGACAAAAATGGTCCAGCTTCAAAGATCTGGCTTAAACCTACAAGGCAATATAATAACATAAAATAAAAAAAAAAAAAAACAATGTGCCACCTCACGTAACAGGCCATAGCAAAAACTTGGCCCTGGCTGACAGGATGGCCTGGCAGCACCCGTTCTCCTGTACTGGAGGTCCTTTGGCTGAAAGGTGAACTGACTGTTTTAGAAAGTGAAAGGATTGGCAGGAAAGCTTGGATGGGCGTCCCGACTCAGCCCAGCCAGCTAGCAGGCCGGACACACAGTGTAGCACCGCTGAGGAAACACAGTTACATGGCTTGCTAACCTTCGGGAGAGGGACAGAGAGTGAGGGAGGGACACAGTGGGAGGAGGGGGGGGGAGAGAGGGAGGCAGAGAGAGAGAGTGGGAGAGAGAGGGAGAGAGTGGGGGGGGAGGCAGAGAGAGAGAATGAATGGGAGAGTGAGCGAGAGGGAGAGAGGGGAGAGAAGGAGAGAGGGAAAGGGAGAGAGAGAGTGAGAGAGAGAAGGAGAGAGATGGAGAGAGGGGGAGACAAGGAAAGAAAGTGAGAGAGAGACAGAGAGGGGAAGAAAGAGTGAGAGGGGAGAAGGATGGAGAGAGAGAAAAAGAGAGGGAGAGAGCTGGAGCAGACTAGTGGTAAGGTGGAGTGCAGCTCATCCTCTGCAGGTATCCCTACACCATGAAAGCCATTCGGTGCCTGCCTAAGCGAGGTGAGCCGGGGGCAGGGGGACCGGCCTGTGGTTCTGTTCCTCCTTTCTCGCTCCTGTGCATCTCCTCCTCCATCTGGCTGCAATGTGGGAACCGGGGGAGCTGGAGCAAGAGATGCCTGGCTGTGTTTCTACTGTAGACCAGACTTCAAAGAGACAGGAAGCCAGCCTTAACCCTCGACACACTGAAGGGGGGGTCGCTTCTGTAGCACTCTCCCCCCTTATTTATCCACAGAAACACGGACCCTTCCGATTTATTCGAGGAAAACAGAGAGGTCGTCAGAGCACGAGGCACTGAGGAGAGACATCCCCCTTTGTGCTGTCCGCACCAGGGAGGACAGGTCACATGACAGCGGACCCAAGCAAACCTTCAATCTCTCCTTCCCTCTCTGTCCAATCAGTATATTTGCTGGACAAAATAACTATTGAATACTGCCCAAAGATATCTACGGCTAGCTTTCATGAATAATTCAGGCATGAAAATTGCCTGAGCTTTACTGACACATATAAGCATATTAAGCTAGCTTTCATTTTGTCAGCTCCATTCTTTGTAATTGTTAATAAATAATACATAGAAATACAAACCATATTACACCACAGACACAAACAATATACTGTGCTTATCATCCAGCCTGACTGCCGCATTTCCCAGTTATGCCAGTTTGTCAGCTGGACGACATATTTCAATATCATTTCTTAGAGACATTTCAAGGATAACGAAGTGCTGTGAAGATATTTGCTCTTTTTTGCCCATTTGAGGATGAACTCAGCAGATCTGAAAGTATCCTGAAGCACGGCGCCATGAGAGCCCCTATGAGGGGAATCGCGCGGCTCCAAAGCCAACGGCTGCCATGTGTCTCCTGCACTCGGCCGGGCGGATATGGAAAGCCGGCCGGACTGCGGTCGATCCATTAGCTCCCTCAGCGGGAACAGATTAAGGATTTTAATCCGTCCGATTCCCACCGCATGCCGTCACTCGGAATGGCCCGGAACGCCGAGGGGAGCGGAGGTGAGACTGGGAGGGCTCCTAGAAGGTGCCGGCAAATTCACCCGCAGAAATCAGCGGGAGAGGGTTTGTGGGACGAAGGGGAGCGGCAGAGAAACCGGGTTATTCTGAGAGGAAGTGGAGGAGAGACTGACAGACGCACTGCAGGGGACACGCTAAGGAACGCGCATTCTCTGACTTCAGCGAGAACCTGGAAGGAGAGTAAATGCTGTTCCCCAGCCCCCAAAAGGAGCTCAGGCCAGTGGAGATGGCAATCTAATTACGACACACACCCCCGCAGCGTGGAACAGCCCGGTTGTGAGATCGCTTAATTACGGGTGCATACGGCATGAAGGCGAGTGCCCTCCCCAAGGCCACGCCCCTGGGTCAGTAGCACCTCCCACTCGCCACGCCGTTCCCCATCTTCTGTGGCAGCTTCTGGCTCGGTTTCACTTTTTCGGACAGGAAAATCCATCGGGCACCCGAGGCGAGCCAGGTGCCCAACAGCGGGCCACACCGATTCATGGATCACGACTGTGACGTCAGCCCACGAAAGCTCACCGCCGCCGCAGCCCTCATCAAAAATGGACAAGGAGAGCGGGGGGGGGGGCGGCGGGCGGGGATAGCACAGTGGGAAAGGAGGAAAGCAAGTACATATCACAGAGTGCAGACCCACTCAAGCACGGGCATACACTTCACTACACTGCTAGAGGAGGGATATTTTTCTTTATTTAGGCCTCCAGGTCAGGCAATAAAGATCTCAGCCATGGTGTTTAGGATGGCACAGCTGGCTGCAAAGGTACCGCGCAGCGGCCAGCACCGGTATCTCACCTGTACTGTCTCCTGTAACGCAGCTCCCACCAAATCCACCTTAAAGGGACGTGGCGCCTCACACATATATGCCCTTAATTATTGTAATCACAAAAATAAAACAATAGATCACACAGAATACTGCTTCAGTGTCCTATGACAGAGCTGCCAGCCACACTTGTGCAATATCGAAAGTAAGCAGTGTTAATAGGCA
>JAODKF010000051.1:6566457-6605164 GCA_026779585.1 Mormyrus proboscirostris
ACCACCCACCTTGGTGTCATCTGCAAATTTCACTAGTTTACTGTATATATTGGTGTCTATATCATTTATGTAAATTAAGAACAATAGTGGTCCTAAAATCAATCCCTGCGGTACCGCACTATGAATGCAGGCCCACTGTGACATTGTGCCTGTTATAACTACTCGCTGCTTCCTATCTGTTAACCAATGATCAATCCAGGTCGCTACAGTTCTTAAAATACCTGTCACTTTGAGTTTAAGTAGGAGCCTCTTGTGGGGATCAAGCCCCTGACAGCCCTGTGCTCTAGGCATACAGTAGTCCAGATGTGATTCCTCAGGTGCATCAAGTCATTAATGTAAAGATTAAACACATTGAGGATGCAGAGCGGAGGAGTTGAGGGCTTCTTGAGACTGTCCCTGTCTCCCTGAGGGATTTTGATTGGTCAATATCAAGAGACCATCTGTCGATTGCTCCTGTAGCTCATTGCGCGTCAGTTGGAAGAGCTGCTCCAGTCAGAATTCTTCGGGAGGATTTCCAGGCTCTTCAGCTCTTCACGGTAGAAAGCACCAAGAACAAAGTGTCGTTTTTTTTTTCATGTCTGTTCTGTAGAAACAAACACACTTTGTCATTCAATACCCTTTTAGTTTGTGTAATATAGTTAGATATCCTGTTTTTGAGCACTGCGACAGGAAGTCTGCTCTGAGAGTTTCAGAAGATGAAGCATTCTTTACTGGTAAAGATGAATGATCAGAATGCTGGAACATTTCTTTTAAAATGTGTCTGCCAGCACTGAAACACTTTTCTTCACTATGTCTCGTGCTGGCAGTGTTGCATTATGTTAATATACTGCAGAGAAATATGGAACTATGGAAACTATGGAAATCATAGCTGACATTGATTTTGCACAGCATTTACTGATAATATCAGGCCATGGTGAGTGTAGACTGGCCCTAGTGCTTACTTGGACCAAGATGCTGCACAATGACTGTAGGTTATTAATCAAATACAGTCTCAATACTTTTGTACTATGCATAATTTTTACTATAAATCTGGAAAATAACACTTTTAAAAACATCTATAAATGACAATACTCCCAACTCACATCTCATATACTAATGTGGTTAATAGCTGTAAATTAAACCCAGTTAGGTCATGCACTTCTGTTATAGTATATATATACTTACATGATTTCAGTCATTAGGATAAAACCTAAGCAAGTCTTAGACCATGTGGTTACTCCAGGGGGAGATTTGAAACCTAAAATTCAAAAAGGACTACCGACTGATGCTAACTTCAGTCTTTCAGATTGTCATCCAACTGTCCTTTCAAATCCCACTGTCATTGTTTCGTTAATTACCTGCATGGTCTCATTGTGTCCTCTACTGGACAGATCACATTCTTAAGCACACAGTGTAGTTCTCTAAAAAGGGACTTTCTCCTATGGCTATTTTGTGTGTGACTTCCATGTATTTGTTCAAATTCATTGCTGGCATTATTTTCACTATCACTTCCTTTTTTCTACAGTTTCAGAAACACTATAATTGATACTCGCATAATGAACAGTATGCATCTAATTCAACTGAAAACTGCCCATTTCCATTTATGTTAGCCTGATTCCTGGGTTTTGCACTCAATTCAGGTATTATAGCAAATATTAAAAACTATTTTTGTTTTTTGTAACTTCATATGTTGTGCTAACACTGTTACTTTGTTTGTTTGTCTTTTAGAGAACAGGCATATTATCAGTGACAAACTGTTTTATTATTTTAACTGCTACAGGTCACAAAAGGAGTTTGGAATTAAATAGTTCTGAAAAGATATGTGGTTTATAAATATCTTATTTGAGATTATACTACAGGGATGACATGGTGGTGCAGTGGTTAGCACTGTTGCCTCACACCTCGGGGGCCAGGGGTCGAGCCTCCGCCTGGGTTATGTGTGTGGAGTTTGCACGTTCTCCCTGTGTCATTCTGGGGTTTTTTCCAGGTATTCTGGTTTCCCCCCACAGTCCAAAGACATGTGGTGGGTAATTGGAGTTAATAAATTGCCCATAGGTGTGAATGAATGGTGTGAGTGTGTTTGATAACTTTTTGCTAAGCAGTCTTTTAACAGTTTGCATGAATTCAGACAGCTGTTAACTGTCACTTGTTTATTGTCTACATGTATTAAGGCTAAAGATTGCAGCACAAATGAAAGTGACTGCCTGACAGTTTATGAATTTAATTTAATGGCGTGACATTATCAGTTTAACATCGCAATTATAAATGCATTAGAAACATTTTATAATTATTATACATGCATGTAAGGAAGTTTAATGCAAATATATATATATATATATATATAAATCACTTTTACTAGGTTAAAAACAGGAGGAGAGGGAATTCAGAGGATGTCATGAAATGCATTGTACAAAGCAAAATACTCTGAAATACAAATTCTCTGTAACTGAACCTAAAACAAGGTAATGTGAGGAGATTCTCTGAATCTCTTTAAACATCCTGTAGCGATTAAAACCATTAATTCATAGTTAAACTGCTTATGACATAAATTTAGCAAGTATTACATGTTACTGTAGTAAAAATAAGAATAGATTAGTATGTTAGCTACAGTAACAGTAAAACAGTAATCCTTAATGGTAGCATATGTTACATACATATGTACCCTGGCCCGCCTCACCACTATTGTAAATGATGGTATGCCTTGTAGGTAGTTTCCTAGTGTCCCTCTTGCACTGGGGCAGCTGGTGCTGACGTGAAGTTGAGTCCCCATCTCTTCACACAAATGACCTATGTTTTTTGTTTATATGCTTGAAAAGACCTGCAACTCGACTCCCTAATCTCCAGTTACTCGACAGAAACATAATCCCTCCCAACCCAACCCCCAATTCCTGAAAAACTAATGCCATTGTTTCCTGTATTAGCTCAAAATAGGGATTAAAACTAATGTGGTTTTTACTTTAATTGCTTTCAATATTTTGTATTGCTTTTGGTATGCAGCATAAATGCTGCATAATAGCACTTTACTTATTGTTAGTTTAGTATTATTTCTTTTATGTACATAAGAGTAAATAATAATGAAGTAAAACAATTACACAGAGCTAATTCCAGAGACGTAGTATCTGAAGAATGTTGATTATAATTAGGGGCTCGGTGCTGCAATGGAGCACAGGGGGTGTTTTAGTCACCTAACTACACGTCTGAAATGTGTACGATGGTGCAGGGAGCAGGCAAAGGGCTCAATCACAGCGCTGCGGCTCTTCATTGGGGGATGGGGGCATTCGGCCCCTCCCCCTGCCTTCCCAACAGAAATGCCGTCAGCTCAATCGATGCCCTGAATCTGGACCTGGGAGATGGAAACTGGGTGGTCAGCAGCATCGCGGTGGAGCAGAGCAGCGCAGGGAGTCGCTGGTCCATTTCTGGCATTCAGAAACGTCATGTCACATTAAAGCCCCAGAATCCAGTCTGAGGATCCTCTTTTAGCATTTCAAACTTCAGTTTCGACAGACGTCTGTGACACCAGCCATGCATAGCGCCTCTTTCGCTTTTCTGAGTCAGCATGTCTAAAGGCATAAAAAAATCACAATGGTCCCATATAACAGGGCAGACTAGAAACCTCATCTGAAATTCAGCACTAATTCTAATTAACAATGGTTAACCGTGAGTACAAGGGTGGTCTGAATGTCATTGCTGTCATTTTAGAGACGGATCTGAGCTCACTTTTTAACCCGTGGGTGACTCGTGCCCCCCGCCCCCCAACACCGTGGCACCCCACCTCTCTGCATCCTCTGTCTGCCGCTGAACATGGTCTGCGAGAACAGTATGGTCTTAGAAAAGGTCTCGTTGCCCACCTGTTACAAAAAAGAAGCGCTACCGCATTGTCAAAGTGCAGCCGGTGGAAGAGTCCATCTGCTGTGTATCTCTGTGCTTAAAATATTTAAAATAACTACCTTCATTTTTAGCTTTAGTAGTTTTAACTTCTCACAGCTAAGCCACATGCCAGGGGCCCCTATCAATGACATAGCTGCGAGTTTGATATTGGGAGGGCGACAACTTAATAATTTAAATACAAAGGTCTATTTATAGGGGGGTGGATGAAGCCAAATTAAATATTGGTAGGGACACATACCCTCGTCCCCCTGGTTCCTACAGCTCTGGCTCCTTTCTGCATGTACCAGCAAGCTAACCTGACTCAGCCATGACAGAGAGGCTGGGGGGGAGGGATGATGCCAGTCCATTGCAAGAGAAACATTCAAGTTATTTGTATATTTCAGCTCAAATCTGTGGACTTCATACCATAAACACTCAACTCAACTGGTCTTTATTCAGCCAACATTAAATGTACCCGTTCCATCCATCCATCCATTCCTCCTCCAAATTCTTGCCCTTTCAGTGTCCAAAAATACTAAATTCTAATAAATTAATAAATGACTAAACAAACAAATTTTACCAGTGGTCACTGCACTATTATTACACTGCAAAATTATTTTCAAATTATCATTATAATCGGTATCTGATAAGTATCTGAATTTCAGATGAGCTGCTTCCCATCATTAGTGCTGTCTTCTTTTGTGAAAAGACTGACTAATATGGTGTTATGCACTTAAAACATTTAAGCTGCTTAGAAAAATCTTTTAAGAAGCATTCACAAAATGCATAAAAACAAATGACATATTGACCCATTACAGAGTTTATCATGCTGAGCACAAGAGATTTTTTTTGCAATTAGATTGCCTAAAAATGCAGCCGACAGCAGTGTTAGGGATCATACCATTAATACTGTTTGCCCATAATTAACACCAATTAATTTTAACATGCAGAACAGTGTGATTGTCCTCTCCGCCCCTTCGAGGACACATATGCTCTCTGTGTGCTTAGCGATGCAACATCCTGCAGTGGAATATGTTCCAGGATGCTTCGGGGATAAAAAAAAAATGGAAGAGAGCAGGGCAGATGGCCTGGTTGGACCGTGGCAGCTCTGTGCAAGAACATTCAATTCCTGAAGTGTCCTAAAGGAGGCGCTGTCTCACGGCTTCCCCTGGGCTGGCAGCAGACCCCCCCCCCCCCCCTTTGGAGCACGCGGCTCACATCTGCCCTGCCTTTGTCTCCCCCAGGCCCATGTGGGAGTAAACAAAGGGCCTCCTTTGTTTTCCCTCCTCCCTCTGCCAGCCAGCTCCCGGGAAACACACATTCAGGCCCCCAGAAGTCACTGCAGTGCCTTTTTACTAAACTCTGTGTGCGTCTGCGCTTTTACATGTAAATGCTCGTAAACTTAATGCCTTAAACATAACCGTCAACAAAGATTCATTTAATACAGAAAATATTTATTATAACTGCATAATGAGTAAAAATGGCACCATTCTTCTTGGATAAAGCATGCCCAGTAGTAGGTCACGGGAAGCCGGAGCACTTTGCAGGAAGCGCAGAGCTAGGGACACCCAGGATGGGATGTTGCTGTAGGGAAATCAGACCCCCTTATAATTATTAGGATAAACATAACATCAAACACGTTTATTTCTGAGGTCATTTAAAACAGATGCTAAAATATCAACCAGCAAATAAAGAGTGCCATATTATGATAATAATTACCAAGTGGTTTTGTGGATCTCTGAAGTAAGAGCAGGAGAGACTATCGCTCGAGATGGGGGGGGGGGGTGTCCCAGTGAGCTAAAACGACGCCCGGAGCGACGCCGCGATCCAGGCCCAGATCGAGCGCTAGCGAGAAAACCTCCTGGCAACCGCAGACACGTGCGGCGAGCCGATGGCGTCAGGGCACGAAAACCCTGACCCCGGCTTTAACCTGGGGAGCCGCCAGCTGCCAGGACAGCTAATCTCATTAAGACAATTAGTCAGCCAAAGCGTAACCTCGACAGGAACCTTCATAACCCGCAGTAGAGGGAGACATTTCCACACTTCCTCATTCAGCAATCGGTCATGCCTCGTTGCAAAACGAGAAACTCTAGCCAATGACAGCATGCAGATGTAATGCAACATAAATCCAACTCTAACTGCTTATGCTGATCTGGGTTGAGGGCAACAATAATTGCTTGATAACAATTAAGACAATACAGTGCAGGCAGACAGTAAGTACAATCAGAGGTGGGAAGTTCAGGCCCAGAAAGTACAAATCCAGTACAAATGTGTCTGCCTGCATTGTGTTGTCTTAATTGTACGATGTGATAGCAAGCACAAGCAAACCAAATGTGCTGAAACAGGTGCTGTGCAACTCAAGGAATGGGACAGAACTGAGCACCATTATTGTGGTTCAGTTTCTGAATTTTATTCAATATTTACTATTTCAAAATGATATTCCTTGGGCTGGGAAGCCATTCATTGCCTCTTCATTGGCAGGGGCAGATCCCTGTTCCTGTCAGCACACACATCAAAATTATGAAAACAATCCATCCTCTTTAACTGCTTACCCTATTCTGAGGGGAGTCCATAGCCTATAGGTACAAGGCAGAGAACAACCCATCACAGGGCATATGCACATACCTAGGAGCAACTTGGTAACTCCAGTTAACCTCAGTATGTTTTTGGATGGTTGGGGGAAACTCCACAATGATACAGGGAGAACATGCAAAGCCCACACATGGAGCTGGGGTAGAGACTCAAACCTGGGTCCTAGAGGTGTGAAGCAACAGTGCTAACCAGTGCGCCATCATACCACCAAGTAAAAAAAATACAACATCAAAGATAAAATCACTGCAAAATAGACAATAAAATAGAGAGCAGCATATCAGCAATTTAAAAAAATGTGCAATGACAGGAGGTTGATGAATTGCTGAAACTGCAAAGTAAGAAGGGGTTTCATTTTGTCTGATCCTGATCCTGAAGCCTGTGTCCCTAACCCATTTCCAGGTCCTCTGTGTGTGTGCTTTTGCCAGCGTGATGCTGATATCTTCTACATTTTTCTCCTCCCACTGATTCGGTGAAATCCATCTTCACTCCCATCTCCTCATAAAACTGCAGTGGCTGAGGCAGCGAGCGTGGCAGCATTTTGCATGCTCGTCCGTTATCGACAGACGGTGCGCAGTTCCCATCATTCCCAGTGTTCTGTTACCATCACACTGCAGACTCACAGAAGTCATGGAAACCTCAATCCCTGGCTGACTTCCTCCCCACAGAGAGCAAAAAAGAGCCTCCTGTATGTTAAAGCGCATGTCAAGGGAATGGAGAAAGGGTTGCTAGTGGCAACTGGGCCCACCAGGTGATACTGTTCGGTCCAGAGAATAGCGCAACTGATGAGCCGGGCCACCTCCCCCGAAGGCCCAGCACTGTGTCCATCGGGGAGGCTTTTAGTGCAGGTTGAGGACACTCAAGGAGAACAACTCCCCCAGGTGCAGAACGAGCTGTCCCGATACCTGCCTCCCTCGCAGCTTGAGCATTTCCTCCACGTACAGGATGTTTTTTCAACATGTCAATAACATTTATGGCGGTGCTCAGACAGACTGATAGTGTCTGAAAACAATGAAAGCAGAACTAGAAACAGAAGACGATCCAGAATATCAGAGGTGAATATCCAGCGGTGTTGTCAGAGGCAGATTACATGGAATTCAGCATTATTTTCCCCTGCTGCCATTTAAAAGGGGCTCCCACTTGCAACATTAGTGCATGAGCACGTTAGGTCAAACAGTCACATTCACATGGGAACGGTAAACAGGACTCCAAGACTGACTTACTA
This sequence comes from Mormyrus proboscirostris, assembly GCA_026779585.1. Classification (NCBI taxonomy): domain Eukaryota; kingdom Metazoa; phylum Chordata; class Actinopteri; order Osteoglossiformes; family Mormyridae; genus Mormyrus; species Mormyrus proboscirostris. The sequence continues at coordinate 6,574,118 of JAODKF010000051.1, forward strand.
TAAACAGCTACACCTGACAGGCTAAGTGCCGCTTCTTCACATCCTATGAAGCCTTAGACGCGCTAGGGAAGGCAGGCTCACGCACGCTTGCTAAAAATAGACCCAAACCACAAACCCCCTAATGTCCAAAAATAGCTTGTAACTGTACAGAAAAAAAATTAAAATATGTGAAGAGAAAGGTGTGCTTAAACTTTTTTTTTTCCTGCGGCAGTCTAGTCACATGATGAAAAAAGAGTCCCTGTCAACTGTTTCATAAATGCCCCACATATATTTTTTTGGTCTGAGAGTTGAGAGAAATTAATTTTGAGGGGCACACATTAATACTACTCATGACAACATAGCAAAGAAAGATGTGATTGAAAAAAGGTTGTTTTTTAGGGTTGCAAACAGCCTGCTTAATTACCACGCTGTTTAAATACCAGAGGTGTACCATTTAAACACGGAACAGTCAGCCCTTCTTGAGTAACATGTAGTTTGGTTTAGGGTGACACTTCTAAGCTTGGCATAATCACACGGTGGGGTTCAATCAGCACCATTGAAAGTTGGCCATAAAGGGTCCAAACTAGTCTCTGGCCCAAATACTTGTCCTCTCAAGTTTGTCTCCTTTCTGGATTTATTGCCCCGGCCCAACCCCCCCCCCCCGACCATTTGCACACTGCTCCTGATGCCCCCAGTGTGACCTCTCAATCCATGCTAGGAGTTATGTTTTCTTTCAGTTTTCCTTCTTCCTGTATCTTTGCAATGTGATTATTCAGGGGATTTCACAGAGCTGGGAAAGATTCCATCACTGCCAATATGTCGTTTTGGATGTTGAAATAAAAAGCGCTCAGTTGTGCTCATTGATATTTTAAAAGCTCCATTGTCACTGTTAGATTGATGGGTTTTTTTTCCAGTGGTTAGACCTCAACTGCTTCTCTGTGTGAAGAGTCTGGTAGTAAACAATAGATATGCTCTACTGATATTTATATACCACACATGCAAAGACTTGTGGTCTCTCAGCCTTCTAGAGGTTCTGTAATATATATTTTCCTTTTAAAAAACAGCTTTAGCTAAAGATCTGTGTTATTTTCACTCTCTAACAACTTCCAGAAACTATGGGCTGTTAAATGTCATAGTAGTGTATTTTACAAAAACAAACAAACAAACAAAAAACATCTAAAAAGCAACAGCATCAGCAGAGTAATAAAATGCAGATTTGTCAACTAAAATGTTCAAGATTTGTACCGATTATCTGTGGCCTGTTGTTGGTTAAGTGAATTCTCATTTCCTCATTAACCCACTAACCTGCCCTTCCTGTCAGTTACTCGCCACTGCCCTCTGCTGACACATCCGGCCTGTTTTTCTTCAGAGACTGGAAGTAGCTCTTGCTGAGAAATCTATTTTTCAGTACAGTGCTGTATGTAACGCATTCCTACCTACATCATGAAATTATATTAACTATAACATCATTATATAAGTCTTTTAAAACATCCTGATATAGGGCTTGGGCAAAATAGAGTGTAGCCGTGTTTTAACTGGTTTAGGTTTCCTCGATATGAATCCTCTTACCTAGAACACTGTTTCGTAACACGGCCCTTGGGGACCCCCAGACAGTCCATGTTTATGCTCCCTCAACGTTCCCTGCCAGACAGTCCACATTTCTGCAAAAACATTGACTGTCTCGGGTCCCCGTGGACCTGGCTGGGAAACACTGACCTAGAACACGGTACAGAAAAGTCTCAGAATTCCACTTCTCAAAATGCAAGTCAGCACACAAAAGACACCTTGTTTCCCCAAGGACAGAAGAAAACGATCAACCTACTCACATCTGCTTTTTCCCTTTTTGCTTTTAAACAGAAGAAGAAGAAGGAGAAAATAGAAATGGTCTTGTTCTTCGCCAGCTTTTTTGCCCAGCCCCAGCAGTTCAGAAGAAAAAAATAACAAGTCAGGCATCAGGTCCCCTTTCAGAACTTAATGCCTGGGCTTTAAGGACTGGCTGTGAAGGTAAAAAGTGACAAGGGGAGTATTTGTGTGTTCTGAAAGCCAGCTCGCACACAGCCCCTGGCTGGGGGTGTCACGTTGCATTCAGACAGATTTGCACACCCAAGAGGGCTTTTGTTGGTTCCAACTTGGTCCCCAGTGTGTGTTCATCTCATAGCAAACGACTCAGCCAGCAGCTGAGGTCACACCGTTCCCTCGACTTGGCATCTATGTCTCAGTGCATACAACACCTCACTCTCCCCACGCCTTACGAATAACCATATCTAATTGAAATTTGCCTTTCTAATAAGAACTTAATGTCATGCTAACTAAATGACAATGAAGACTGCTTGCTGTGTTTGTGTAATTTTATCTTTTATTGTACAAAATACTATGCACTCCTAGTTTTATAAAATAATGCTATATTGATTTCTTTCCTAGTTTACAGGTTTGCATACTGTACATTGTTAGGTATCTTACCTTTGGCTACTGAATACTCAACAACGCTAAGTTGCAACATCCTATGACATCTATCTTGTCATCTTCAAAGATACGTGATACCTCAGCAGAGATGAAACATAACACAATATATTTTGCTCTCCTTTGTAATATAGAGGAGAAAAATCAATACACACACACAAAAAAAACAAGCTAATTATCTTGCACACTTTGAGTCAACTGTCTGAATTTGCTTTTTAGTCTCCCAGCAGCGCTGAGTGGACTAACTTATTGATTTGATTTTCAGTGCTGTGCTAGCAAGCTGATCATTGGAGGTCCTACTAAGAGCAGTGAGCAGAGGTATTATAAAGGACCAACCCTGCATCTGTAACAAAAAAACGTTTCATAAATACTAAATACGAAATAAATATCTAATTATATTTCACAGTGCAATAGATTGATCAAGATAGATACTTTATTGATCCCAAAACAAATTAAGAAACAATATTTATAAATTATAACAATATTAATAAGAAGAATAAAATAATAAGGCTCCTAATCAACAAAGAGTCAGTATGTGCCAGTAAAGGTAATGGTAGTGCAGTAAATGGTTATTTCCAAGAAGAATTATTACTGCACATAATGTACACCCTATAAATACTATGAAAATGTGGAGTTTGAATTAATAGTTAATATGGAAGATCTATCAGGGTTTACACATAGAAGAAAAAAAAATAAAAAAGCTGAAGCACTTCATGGAGAAACACAAAATGGAGGGTACATCTTCATCTTCATTAAGACAGAAATAAATCATATATGTCAACTAATTTTAAAGGTTTCACATAATAAACAAGAAAACATAATTGTGCACATTCCCTAAGCTTGGACATGATTTATTACAGATAATTTGGATAAAAACTGAAAGCAGGTAAAAGCTATGACACTTTCAATGACATGCTTATGTTGCCACCTGTCACTAACTCTGGAACATCAATTTTCATCCATATCTTATTCAAAACTATAACTTACCGATAATTTGTTTGTAGCCCCTTAACTGTTCTTTTGGTGAGTTCTTAGAAATGATTAAACTGTAACATGCAATACATTTGTATCAGTTATTCATGTACAAGAAAGAGTAAGAAGGGGAATTAAGATGAAATCCATAATGGCCCATCTTTTCAGAGAAATTGCAAGGTAACAGGCCATTTGAATGAGGTTAGGGTTGTTGCTGCTTACCGGCAGTGTCAAAGTACTGAAACAAGTGACAACAGATACAATTCATACATTTCATCCAGTTTCAGAAAAGTCAGCTATTTACACGTGGTCAGCATTATATGTTTATCAGCTCATTTGACCAATCTTTTGCAAATCATTTACATATTGATTGTGCCAAGACCTGTTTTTACATATATAAACAGATATTGCAAGAATATTTAACTTGAAACCTGTTGAATAGGATATGAACACTGATGTTCTGGTTATTTTTTTAGCATTGCAAATGCTGACAAATAAACAAGTTTTTATATTTAAAAACAATGTATTGGGTATTTTGCTTCAAAAACTGGCATATTGGGGTCGTTAGATGACGTTAAAAGCATATTCTTAGCCATTATTTCTTATTTATATTTTTATGCATGCATGCAGGCATTATTGCCAAAGGGAGTTGGCCCTCCCATATATACTGTATACCCTAATACATATACAGCATATATCAAACTGATTTTTGAACATTCTGAAGAGACTTTCTGGCTCAGAAATATAAAATAATAATTTGTCTTGACCATGTTTCATAGCTATAGATATGAGCAGTCATTCCAAATCGAATATGACAATATTATTTGAGTTTCTGCAGTGGGCAGCGTTCACTTCACTCAACAAGTACTGTTTGTACACTAGATGTCTCCCTCTTCCGCGGCGGCCGCGGCGGCCCTGAAATTCATGGCCCTCGTGAGGCCGCCATTTTGAAATCCAAATCGTTCACAGTACACCCGCCCTGAATCCAGAAACTATGCCGCGGGGCCGACCTCGCAAACTGAGGGACAAAACCAACGACGGGACAGGTAAAGGACAACAAAACGCCACAAATAAATAAAGCGCCGTGTATGCTTTTCTTTCGGGCGTGCCAGGCGCGGAGAAGTGGCCGCGCTTCCGAGATAAAAGTAGTTAAAGGTTGTGTATATAGTCCCCGGATATGGTGCTGCGGGTGCCCGTGCGTGTCTTTGTGCCGTGAAGGAGGGATCGAGGCGGAATGATATTAATAATAACGACATTTCGGTCGCTCTACTTATTTATTCTGGAACCTTGGGCTTCCCGGGTGCGTTGTGAGGGGCTCCGGAGCCGTGTTGGTTACCTGTGAGCTTCGTGGTGGCTTTTCTCACACACTATGTCTAAATAAACGTTTTGTCGCCCATATAACGCAGTCCCTTCCCAGTGTGTGAGATTTACTAGGAGCGCGCTGCCATCTTCGCAGATTTAAAAAGCCCGACGGAGAATGCATCTCATTGCACGGCGCTCCTAACTGCCACCTCTATAAAGCTATGCGGCTGGTCGGTGGACTTTCGTGCAGTTAGTTGGTAAATGGGCTCGACACTGCGCTGCTTTTCAGCCAGGAAAGCGAACTGGAGTTATCTTTAGCTTCTGACGAGCACGGCGCGTGCCTCTCCCGCTAGCACCGTGGCTACCTGATTAGCTAGCTGTTGCAGTGTTTATCGGGTTTGCATTTCGTCCAGAATGACGAGATTGTAAATAAAAAACATGTAAAGTTTAAAAGTCAAACCAATCCTTCTAGAAATGATATAGGTTTGATAGTAAGCTAGAGTTGTGTTAGCTGCCCAGCTAGCTGTGTCATTTATGTACACTGTCACTCCGCTTTGGTGGCTGTTGCTTGGCCGGTGTCATTTCAAGTGTTTTCTAATAAAAGTTTTACCATCAGGTACACAAAAGACGGGAGAATTCAGCTCACCTACAAAAGTGGAGTCAAAAATATATCATTATATATTAGTACGTCTATAACTATATCCTTAGTTGTTTAAGGCGTGTGTTTGCATATGCATAAGGAATATTTGCTTAATCTTCCGCTTGGATAAACGTAGGTGTTCCTTAGCAAAAAATTAATGAGTCGTTGAATTACTTAGGGTATTGTTTCAAGAAATGGTTCTGCAGCTAGATGCTGGCATCAATGTTTGTGTGTTTTTAAGTTAGGGACCTGGCCAGACTGTGGTGGATAGCCATGTTTCACCAACACTTCCAAGTTTAACAGTGACTTCATTCCACACGCTGATTAATTGTGCAAACTTCACATGAGCTTGTTTGTGTTCTTTTCTCCATATAGAAGATTTGCAGGAATCCAATTCTGAAAACACAGGCTATGGAGGCACAGAGAGCAAGGAGTTTAAGTGCACTGTGTGCTCACAGTCATTCACCAAAGAAAGCCAACTGCAGCGTCACCTACGTGATCATGAAGCCAATGACAAGGTACGGGATGTATGCGGCCATTGCTGTAGTGCAGGGTTACCCTCTGGTACCAAAGCATGCAGACATGAAACTAAATGACATATAGGTAGTCTGGGTGGAGTTTGAGACACCTGATAAAAGTAGAACCTCTCACTTCTGGAGTAAAATAACCTATTTTTATGAAGAATACTTCTATGGTGGATTTGGGCAGGGGTAATGAACAGCTCTTTGAGACAATGTAATATGATGAAAATGCACTATACAAATAAAACTGAATTGAGGATTTTCTCAAAATCCTGACTTGTGGCCCTTCAACAAAACACAAGTACAAGAAAAGAACTGATTGTTGGCAGACTGAAGTTACACTTGACCCAGCTGATAATGCATCTTATGAATCGATATGTTTAACATAAAAAGGCTTAATGTCATACAAAAACACAATGCCGAACTACCAGATATCACACACATAACTTGTCAAAACAATCCCCCCCATTGAACCAGCCTTTACATAAGTTCCCGTTATTGTTAAATATTGATGTCCATATTGGAAGTAATTGTTAATTCATTAAAGTTCATGAAATGCAGTTTTATTATTGAAAATTGGTCCCGATTTCTGACTTTGTAATCTGAAATCAAAATGTCTGAGGACCTCTGGTATATACCATAGCAGTCACCTTTTTATTAAACAAAAATGTAATAGCTGTCAGAATCTGTAAAATTATATTTAAATGAACAACGCTGTTGATGTGTTGTTTGTAGTTTAGCTGGAACAGAAACCAGCACATTCAGAACTGTGTCCCAGGATTGCAATTGAGAAATCTTTCTTAAGCCATGATGGCTAAGAGGAAGAGATACCAGCTACTCAGTGCCATCCCTGTTAGATACATTTGTTTTGAACCAAATCAAAGGTCTTGTCTTCTCTTCACCCTACGCAGCCACACCGTTGTGACCAGTGTCCCATGTCGTTCAACGTGGAGTTCAACCTTACGCTGCACAAATCTACACACGACCTTAAAAACCTCACCTGTCCGGTATGCTGCAAGAAGTTCTCCAGGGCGGCCAGCCTGAAATCCCACATCATGCTTCACGAGAAAGAGGAGGTCTGGAACCCCAAAGCCAACGGCCACATGATATCTTTTTTTTTTTTAAAAAAAAAAAAAAAGCTTTTATTAGATCATGTTTTTAATAGGGAATTCTACTGGACAGAAATAGAGTCAGCTAAATGGCTATATAGATGGCTATATAGATTCTCAGTCCAGTGTGTCAAAAGCTAGAGCATTACAGACGCTCCTCTACTTACGAATGAGATACTTTCCGAACGGTTGTTCGTAACTTGAGATGTTCGTAAGTCGTTATTCAACATCATTTTAAAGGTATACGCAAGTAGAAAGAACTAGGATGCTGGGAGTATGTACGTTATACTGCTGCGCGGTGGGAGAAGCGGCCAGAAGTCGTACTAGGCAGAATTGGCGGCCAGAAAAAAAAATTGATGTTGCAGACAGGAAATGGGAGCCCAAGGAACACAATTTGGATGCTCAGTCCTCTTCCGTTTGTATACCTGAAAGTTTGTTAGTTGAAAGTTTGTAAGTAGAGGAGTGTCTATTTTTTAAGAGTTAAGCCAGGAAATTAATAGAACAGAAAACAGAATAAAGTGGGGAATTATGTGGTATGCTAAATATTTTTTGGCTGTCGACTGCAAGTACATGCTTGAAGCAGAAGGGTAAAGCCTGCATAATATTGGTTTGCTATCTGTCTGTTTTTGGGTTTGTTTCTGGTTAATGCCGTTTGCACAGCCTCTCTAGTATCGACATCCCATCTGCCTGTCTGCCCACAGAACCTAATCTGCTCGGAGTGTGGGGATGAGTTCATACTGCACAGCCAGCTTTCCCTGCACCTGGAGGACCACCGCAAGGAGCTCTCTGGAAACAAGGTCTACACCTGCAATGTCTGCAGCAAGGACTTCAAGATGTCGTCACAGTTGAAGGAGCACAAAAAGATGCATGTTCGGAAGAGGCAAGCACAACAGCAGGGGGAGGGTGGGGGGATGGATGGGATGTAGAATTCTGACTCGTGTGCTTTTCCTGGGTTTCGTTTGGTCAGGCCCATCTTAGGAAGTTCGAGAAATTACAAGAAGAACATAGACAGGAGCGGTTTCACAAATACTTGCCAACACTGCGAGAAGACGTTCAAAAAGCCCAGCCAGCTGGTCCGGCACGTCCGCATCCACACAGGTAATGTGTATGATCCCTGTCTACTTTGGACCTTTGGGCTCTTCCCACCTGCAGCAGAACTTCAGATGCACCATAAATTTGAGCGTCGCCCACCTCAGAGCCTCGTTTCTGAACACCTGACATAACTGACTAACAAAAATTTGGGCATGACAAATAGGGGGATATTCATTTAATAAGATTTCAGTTAACCCTCATTAAGGCTAAATCACATGTTTTTTTTTCCTTAAATATGTGAGCTTTATAATTCTGATATGAAAGGAAAGTTGAAATAAGAAAAGGAAATAAACATCGCAACAGCATCTTAGTTTGAGTAGTTATGCTTTGTCTTGCAGTTAAACGGTTGAGGTTTAAAGTCCACTTGGTAAAGAACCATTTTCCATTTCTTTATTGATGTCACTACTTGCAGCTTGCCATTTTCTAGCCTCTGACTTTTAGCTAGAGGGCTCCCCTCTTCTCTTCTGGGTGCTGTTGTGGGTAAAAACAATTGTCTGTATAACACCGAGAGGCAGCTGAAATGATCCCGGATGCCCGACATCTTTTCCCAGTTAACCTCGGCCTCTGTGAGGTTAAGTTTGAACAGGCAGTGACAAAAAGACTTCCTCTTCACACGGAGGCTACTTGCATTGACTTTGTGTAGTCTTGCCTGTCACTTAAGGACACATATTAGTAGCTGTCGATTCATGGACCTGATTGTAGGGGATATGTCCTGCTGTTGCATTCTCAATTTGAGTATTTAATCTGATTCACAACAACAGATTATTTAGTAAAATCCTATCAAATATGAATTTGTGACCAGGTCTCGATATTGAAATTTGCATGGAAATTTATTATTGCATATTACCTAATATTGACAGAAGAGGGCAGTACATAATCACTAATGTCTGTCCTCCAGATTTCTGAATATACATATGCACAGTACACATTTGTGCTCACCATTGATTGTGTGCTTTAATTACGGATTCACTGATCTTCAGACAACGAGATTGTGACCTCTGACCATCCAATGTGAGCCTTAAAAGTGGTATTGCTGGAATTTTCAGGTATCTGTAGGCATAGGGAATAGGTTTATTTGTCCATAATTTTTCATGTGCATAATTACTGCTATATGGGCTTAGTATGATCCTAGTATGTGGTGTTTTTGTCATTGTGTTTGTTGCTCAGGTGAAAGGCCATACAAGTGCACACACTGTGGGAAGGCCTTCAACCAGAAGGTGGTGCTGCAGACCCACATGGTGCGTCACACGGGGGAAAGGCCTCACTTCTGCACATTGTGCCCCGCCTCTTTCTCCCAGAAGGGCAACCTGCAGTCGCACATCCAGAGGGTGCACTCTGAGGTAGGCCGCGTATCCTCAGCCATCTGTCCGCATCCCCCTCGCAACCTCTTCTGCTGTTTGCAGTGCCGGTAATCAGTGCTCTACCTGGAAAGGGGACTCTCTGCTGCCGACTTCTACTTTCAGAGGTTTTAAACCTTCAAGCCTTTGAAGTCTGCAGTTGTTCCTGCACGCATAAAAAAACCAACATTTTGCATCCATTAATCTGTATGAATAATCAACAACAGAGTCAGCTCTTGATTTAGAGGGGGTGCCTTTGCACTCTTACAGTGATGGTTGACATTTGTAACAGCAGCATGCCTGTCTGTAGGGGAACGTTCTTGAACGAGGTTTTAAACGATTACTACACATCTGATAGAGATGAGGGCTAAAATCGATTCAGTTATGTGTCTCTATTCCTTTGTGCAGTGATTCATGTATCGCCACACTGACTCCAAATCGATTTTTTATTACTTTATAATTTATATGTTTGGATTCGAGGTGGAGAAACATTGCAGTTCCTCTATAATCCTGCAGGGTGCATTCTCTAAACTATTCCTGCATTAACAGGCAGCGCAACATTTTGTGTAGTAGGAGCTATTGAATAAAGCTTTAGTGGTATGACTCAAGTTTTATTTTTTTTACATGGTTCAAGGTTTTGCAACTCTAAAAAAGAAAAAAAATAATGGAAAAAAATGTAGTATCAAGTCGGGATATTCAAAGAATCACAGTACATATAGAGTCGGCACCTAGTGTCACGTTCGACGGTAGGGTGAGCGGTCAAGCAGGCGAGCAGAGCCAGACGGACGAAGAAAAAGGGGGTTTATTTGGGACAGGTCGGGTACTCACACAAGCAATGACGACAATACAATGACGGATCTGGGGAAACTAACCGAGACACGGACTAAATACAAAAGACAGAGCAAACCGAACAAGGCACAGGTGAGAACAATCAGGGTAAGAACACGAGGTAACGAGGTGGGCGTGGCACACAGGAGGATCGTTCGGGCTGATCATGACACCTAGGTATCGTGATAATATTTTATTGGGGGGTCACTACTGATTCCTGTCTCGAGTATCTAAAAGGACCTTCAAGAACTGGTTTCAGTGAAAAAACAGCATACTGTTTTCACTGTGTTAATGAAGTTTCCTGTTTACCTGCCCTGGGGTGGCAGTCTAATATCCCTTTTCATGGACTGTTTAGATATTCACCAGGCACTTCCTGTATGAGCACTTAAGGTCCACTAATATGAGGTGTGACAGAGGCTTTAAGATGAAATACAGCCTCACGGTAGAGCGCTGTCTGAAAATGTTTTCTGTATAAAGCATCGGAGACATTGCAAGAGGAAATGAAAATAAGCTCTTTTGATGGCTGTGGTGGTGCTTTAAATGGGCGCCCTGATCGTCTGCTCTGTGGTGAGCAGATGTGCAAAGTGTCCAGGGCTGCCGGCCGGGGGCCATTCACAGCACCTTCAAGAGAGAAGGCAAAGGTTCTGCCGGAGACTGTAGCCGGGGGGGTTGTTGCATGGCAGTCATGTGGCGCACATCACCGTTAGCGAGTGACTGAGAGTCAGCAGCCCTGTTCGTCCTGACAGTGCACCTCGACAGTCCTGAGCAGAATTTGTGCCCAAACCTGTCCCAAAGCATCTTGATAGGCACGTCCGCTGGCTGGAGGGCTTGAAGTATTCATGGGAGCTACTTGAGTGCAGTGTTTCCATTCATCGACACAGTGCTGGGTTGTTGGGATTTAACATGGGGTGTCACTTATATACTTAGCATGAACGTGAGCATTAGACATTCTCTGGGTATGGGCACCCATCCTTGAAATAATAATAATAACGGTATAGTACTACTGCACAGCAGCAAAAACAATAACGTTAAAATGAGATGATTCACTGATGCGCGTTTTGATGTGGCTCTGATCTCCCTGTTTTATGGAAAGGCAGGGACATGTTTACGGTTAATTTATGATCGGATTTGTCCACTTGGTCTTGGGATGGCACGGTGACACTGTGGGTAGCACCGTCCCCCCACACCTCCATAAAAGGGGACTCTGATCCCACCCTCCCCTCCCCATGTGAGCTTCTTCTGGCTACCCTGGTTTGCATCCCAACCTGAATGTCTGTTTTCTGGGATATGCTTCAGGCTCCATAAAACCCTGGATAAGCTTTTGGATGATGGATGGGTATTTTGTAGGTTTAAAGTATGGATGATGCATGGATGATGTACTAATCCTCACCACTGCCTTCCTGTGTCTAGTCCAAAGGAGTACCGGTGTATCCCTGCCTCGACTGCAGCTGTGTCTTCAAGAGACTTGGCAGCCTCCATGCTCACACCAGCAAGATGCACATGTCCATCGTGGAGGGCCCAGCTCAACCCCAGGTCAAAACCAGGCCGTGCACGGCGCCCTCCCCTTCGCTTGTGACCGCAGATGTAATTGCAGCAGACTGTCATGGTGGAACCTCTGTAACTGTGGTCCTCCAACAGAAGACAGACTGTAGAAAGATGCCCGCTGTAGAAAGCCAGTTGAGGTTTATCGTTTTTCTGAGAATCTGAGAAGCTCAGGGTTATACCACAAAATGAAACTTCCCATCTCACCTTTATCTCCCCCATGCTCTTGCACCAGGAGCCAGTGGAGTCAGTCCAGGTTCCCCAAGGATCGGACAGGGTGACAGATGTGATCCAGCAGCTACTGGACCTGTCAGAGCCGGTGGCCGGGGAAGGTCCTCAGGTCCAGTGTACACGGCAGCCACTCCCCATGGATGCCGCTCTCAACCAGGACATCCTGCAGGTACCCTACATCTCATAGTAATGCCATCTGATCTGGGTTGTTTTTTCTGGTTTCTATCTTAAGAAAACAAAACAACATGGCTCTTAAAATGGATAAAATAAATGAGTACAACTTCAGTTTTCCCGCAGATAATTTGTTTATGTGTTCCCCGTGGTCAGAACCCCCCCCCCAATTGGTAACATCAGTCCTTACAGTGGCTGAAGCTACTAGGCGGAATCAGTGACGTTCACCGATCACCATCATGATGCATGTTCCTGACGGCTAAACAGGCAGGTTGATGTGGTCATTTGCAGCAAGCCCTGGAGAACAGCGGCCTGAGCGCCATTCCTGTGCAGTCGCACACTCAGAATGGCGCTGTGTCGCGGCCCGCCCCTGCCACCCAGAGCCAGGGCTCCGAGAGTGCCACCGCCGGACCCTCAGCTGGCCCTCCAGATCCGGGCAAGGGCTCCGGGCCAGACAAGACCAATCGGAAAGGGAGGAAGAGCATCTACAAGAAGCACGTGCAAATGCCAGGTGAGAGGGAGGCAGTATCACCATGTGCTGTATTGCACAGAGAGCAGCAGGGGGTGCTGAGGGGTGGTTGGAAAATTCCGTCATGTCTGACGTCTGTGTCATTTACACATTGCGGGTCGTTGGGATCCGATCTGGGCCGACCGCTGTCCCCCTCTTCTTACAGGCTCCATCCGTGAGGAGAATGGCATCCGCTGGCACGTGTGTCCCTACTGTCCCAAGGAATTCAAGAAGCCCAGCGACCTGGTGCGCCACATCCGCATCCACACTCATGAGAAGCCCTTCAAGTGCAAGCAGTGCTTCCGCGCCTTCGCTGTCAAGAGCACGCTGACGGCCCACATGAAGACCCACACGGGCATCAAGGCCTTCACCTGCCAGTGCTGCATGAAGTCCTTCTCCACCTCGGGCAGCATGAAGGTCCACATGCGGCTGCATACGGGTGAGTTTTGGGGTGTGGCTTCATTGGGGCTTTCTGGACCCTGGGATTGACAAGACGGGACTGGGAGAGCGGGTGTTGCTTTGGTCTGTCACCTGTCAGACTTCCCCACATCTTCAGGTTTAAGAAGAGTATGTTGGTCTAGCCAGGGAAGCTGTGGCCTTCAGGGATTGACAGCATGCATTTATTGGTATAGTGGGACTAATCTGAAAACCTGCAGTTTGTGTGATGAGAGGAGTCTCAGGTGAAAAGTGCTGGACAAACAGCAGTACTGAGCTAGGAGGATGTGCGGGAGAGCCATGCTAGTGGGCACATTCGCATTTCTGACACCTGATGCCTATTTTTGCACCCTCCTTCCCAAGATTTCATGAAGGTTGCATCAGTGTTTTTTAGAGGTTTTATATGGAAATGGTGCCTGACAGGAGACAGGCAGATGTAATGGTAACATGTCAGTGGGGAGATGGCTGTATCATCTTTCCTCCATTAAGCTTTTACATTGATTTTTTTTTTCTGGGTGGAAAGGTGAGTTTATCAACTCCAGGACCAATACAGATGGTTCATGTCCCACACAGGGCTTACAGACCACTGGAGGAATCCGTATACCACCTGATAGTCACACTAAGTCTTTGGAGGATTCAAGGCATTACCCAACAGTGTTATATAAGCATAGTCTCCAGGATCACAAAGAGTGTAAGTGTTTATGGAAGATGGATGCATGGATGGATGAATAGATGGCTGATTGGGTGAATCCTGCACCGAATAGGACACAGCTGTTGTTCGGTGTTGCTGCAGTAGAGCTCCAGCTGGGAGCTGGGCCAAAACCCTTAATGACAGTTATATCCTTTTATCCACAAACCACCCACCCATCCATTCGTTATCTTTGTTATCATGACGATAATCTGAGGCCTGTCCTGGAAAGGGAGTAAAGAGGCGTAAACCGCGGGCTGCCTGCCAGGACACGTGCATGTTCTCACACTCCGTTTAGAGCCACAAGTGCAAATCATCCACGACCAGGGGAGAAATGGGCAGGCTTAGTCCTCATGGTATGAGCTCTGCACAGAACCCCGAGCTGGTTGCCTGTGCACTGTGCAGAGCCCTGAGCTCCAAACCATCAACCTGAGAATTACCCACTGAGCTGTCTGCCTGAGTGTTGTGTGGAAGCCAAAGCCATCTACCTGAGCACTATGTAGAGTCCAAAGCCATCTGCCTGAACACTGCGCAGAGCCCCAAACTGTCTGCCTAGGCTCACGGTCATTTGCAGAAAGCAGTGAAGCACTTTGTTCATTTTCCTGTCAGACGAGCTGTTCAAATTGCTGTTGAAATTTTGATCCCTGGACATGTGTAGAATTTACACACTAATATTAGTACAGTGATGTTTGATTTCTCTGGCTTTATTTCAGTATTGATTGATGGCTGCAGTGCTTCAGGCATTTTGGTTTAAAGTGACATGCTGTATGATTTAGGTAGGATAGTGGTGATCAATCAGTATCTTTCAACGTCTCATCATAGAGCTGGTGGGGAGATCCAAAGACCACACTACCAGGCAGGCAGAAGTTGTACCAAAACTCAGCCTAACAGAAATCATCAGGGATAAAGGTAGCTCTTCTGTCCTTTTATAAATGCAGGATCCCAATTATACAAATGAGCACTTTAACAGTGTAGGTGATGGCAGGGATTATAGCACCGTGTAACAGTGTGGCGTCCTGACAAAACGTAACTGACAGGGCAGAGATTGCGCTCATGTGTTAGTGAGGCCAGCGTCCATCCATGTCCAGTGGCTGCTGCTTCAGACCTGTTTAAATGCATGTTTGAATACTCATTGCACTCAGTGTTTACTCAGATAAGCCGGGCTTAACCCGTCTTTAGGGAACTAAGCTGGGAAATCCAGTCACAGACTGTCAGCACTCACTGATCACTGATGTAAACATCCTGTTGTTCTCGGCAGTAGTGCAAATGCACACGCGATATCTGTCTTTGTAAAGGCTTACTTGTTAAACTCTCCATTTTGTTCATTATCTAAGTGTGTAATCGCTGTCACTGTTCCTCTCTGCCTGCTTTTTCGATTCTAACTTTGACAGTTGTGATCTACTGATGAGGCAATGTGTGTGTGCTAAAGCCCCTCCCCCCGCCCACTGCCATCAGTGTTGTTCTGAATTTGTCATGTTCCTGCTACATTGTCACATATCCCAGTGCAAGGTTTTCTATGCATAGCAACAGCGTTTATTTTTATACTAATGGATATTTCACTGGAGAGGATCAGGTTAAGTGCCTCGCTGAAAGGTTACTCCAGCATTATTTGTCTGATTGAATAATGCCTGCTTATTTTTTATTGTTCGGTTATGTAAGAGTAACTCTTACTGTGGAATTAGTAACAATAACCTTTCAGCAGAAATGGGTGCTTATTTCCTGGTATCTGTTTGGATAATTACACAGTAATGATAAACTGAATGTAATTAGCCTTTGTCCTTATACCAGTAATGCAAAAACACTGAAGCAAATTAAGTCCTCATCCAAGGTTCTGAATAGAGAACATTAGCATCAGCCCAGTATTACCGTATAATAATTGTTACTGTAAGTTCTGTGTTGAGATGTTGGGAAGGCGTCAGCACGGACCATGCAAATAGAGCTGGGAGGTCAGATTAATGCAGAGACCGCATTTCTCTATCCAGATGTGCATTTAATAAGCGATTCATCATTTTTACAGCCTTGTTGCAGCTCGCCATCCCTTCCCTTACTCTGCATGCTCCCAGGAGACCCAGTGTTGTCGTTCACTCCCATAGGCGTGCGGCCGTTCCCGTGCCCACACTGCGAGAAGATCTTCCGCACGTCGGGGCACAGAAAGACCCACATGGCATCCCACTTCAAGACCGCGCAGCAGAAGAAGCAGCGCTATGCACGCAAGGCACAAAGGGTGCGGGTGGTGAAGAGCAGCTTGCCGCTGACGGACATCCCACTGCAGGAGCCCATCCTAATCACAGACCTGGGTATGCGGCCCCCTAGTGGACTGACGCGAGGCTGCTCACTGCACTTAGCCACTGTGTTATTATAATATTACTACCAAAAATTAATAATAACAATAAAACAAACAGTTATCCAATGAGGCTCTCCCATATCTGCAAATGAGTATGAGGGTTTACCTTAAGTAGATTACTAATTAGAGGAATGATTGGCTGAAGAGTCCTCACACCTGGGTTTGAATAGCTGCATACATACAGGCCCTTTGCGGATAAGATTACCCATCCCTGATTTAAACATTCCAGCAGGGCCCCCGCTGGTTGAGAACTGAACAGGGTAATCTTACAAGACCTTGGTGCTGAGGGTTTTAGGTCCACCGTACAGCAGCTGATGTCTTTGTGTCTTGATGCAGGTCTTGTGCAAAACCAGAATCCCCGCAACAGCCTGTCCATACAGCAGTACCTGGATGTCATGGTCAGCGACAGACCTTATAAATGTCCCTACTGCAGTAGGGCGTACAAGAAGTCCAGTCACCTGAAGCAGCACGTGAGGTGGGCCTGAGCGAGTCTTGACACGCGTTTGATTCTCAGTTTTTTAGTCCTCTTAAGTTGATCTGCAGAAAGAGTCAAAGTATTTTTTCTCATGTGTTTCCTACTGTGCTGACTTCAAACATAATGTACTTGAAGTTTTTACCATTGAAAATATTTAAAAAAATCAAGACAGCTCAGTGATCGATAGTATTCATCCCTAATTTTGGAGTGCTATTCCCTGAAAGGCAGTTCCTACTGTTTCTGGGATTTCAGCCCTGTTCTTATTTTTAGTACAACATGTGCGTTAAACCTGGCAGGGGTATCAGTCGATGTCAGAATCCAGGGGCCTTTTTCCCAGTTCACTTGTAAAAGTCGTGCCTTTCTGTCTGCAGGTCCCACACGGGCGAACGACCGTACAAGTGTATCCAGTGCAGCAAGGGCTTTGCTTCATCAGGCGTGCTGAAGTCGCACGTCCGCACGCACTCTGGCCTCAAGGCCTACAAGTGCCTCATGTGTGACAGCACCTTCACCACCAGCGGCAGCCTCCGGCGCCACATGACCACGCATAGCGACGTGCGGCCCTACATGTGCCCATACTGTCAGAAGACCTTCAAGTCCTCCTCCAACTGCCGGAAGCACATGAAGACGCACAGGTGAGCCCGGGCTTGCCCGGCGAGGGTCTGTGGGCGTGGTTTCCATATGCTTGTACCCCAGCTGCTCAGCTCAGCCTTCTTACATTAAGACAGATCCAAGGTTGGCAGCCATGAGGATTAAATGAGGGAAGATCAGCAGAAATATTTTTTCTTTAGTTGTTATAAAGCCCCATTGACTGTTGAGATGAGTGAATGTGACCCCCCCACTTCTGTTAGGTATGAGCTGGCCCAGCAACTGCAACAGCAGGGGCAGGAGGCGTCTGGCGAGCCCTCCCTCGACACCCCCATCCCCGGTGTGGGAGACGGCGCTACCATACAGGTGGAGATAGAAGCGGACGCTCTGCAGCAGTCACCGGCCGTGGGTGCCGACCAGCAAGGCATGCTGGGGCTACCGCAAGCACAGGTGGTGGGAGGCTCCCAGCAGGAGGCACTGCAGGAGCAGCTGGCTGAACCCCCACTTGTGCAGGATGAAGGTGAGTCGGGCCAGTCCGTCCTTGCGGAGACATCACTTAAAAGGCAACCCTTTAAGATGAAAGGATCGTGACCAGCTGGTGTGCCGTGTGAGTGAACCTTCTCTGAAAAGGGGCCCGGAATAAGACAGAGCATGGCACTTCATGAGCCAGAGCACTTACCGGCAAGAGCAGCCTTCTGACTCCTGGGAACGGCATGAGGGCACGATTTAATGGAAGCACATCCATTGACCACATGGTCACTGGGTTGATCAGTTGTACAGCTAGCATCTGGACCCCCCAGTGTGGAAGAAAAAAGCCTTAAACAGGTTTCTTTTGAGTGGAAGGGTGACTCAGTCACTGTGAAGATTTAAATAGTTAATTTCTGTGAATGCTGTTATTTTGTGGAGGCGTTGGCTCAGCTTGAAAGGTGCGTTTGCTGATATATATAATTGCATTTCCCTGCATATTTCCCAGTTCAGTCTTCCCAACGAGCTACTAATGCGCTCTGATTTAAACAACTTAATCCTTTTTAAAAGCTGAATGCGGACAGTGATCTTTGTATCAAATGTGTATTTTTGCAGAGACACTCTTAACGGCGCTTTAAGAATATCTCCTGTCTTCTGTAGAGTCAATCTCACAGGGTCTAGTTGGTATTTGAGGAACTGACAACCTCGGCAGTGAAGGTCATAAATATATGGATGCCCTCCAAGCTTGACCTAAAGGAGAGGATACTTCACAGAGAAATGGATAGCAGCGGCTGAACAGAGATGAAGCAGTAGACTGATATGAAGGTCGTCTCTTAGCTTCATGGTAGCTCTGAAGAGAAACTCTTCACCGCGTGCCTCCAAAGGCCTCCGGAGAGTGCAGCTGGGCTAAGCAGCCAGCCGAGTACCGTATTGATGCTGCCTGATTAGGGGAAAGAGAAATGACGCCACAGTCCCATTGCACGGGTCTGCAGCAGTCTACAAGCAAATACGTTCAAATTATATATCAGTGTACATGTGTGTGTATACAGGTATGTGTGTGTGTTTCTCTGTTGTGCTGAATAACTGAGACAGCACAGCACATCATCCAAATGGTATCTGTCACGGAGATAATCAGATGATAGATTTGCCTGTAAAAGATGGATTTTGTGGTTTTGGTTATGGATGGATGGGTCACCTCCGTGTTTATGGTCATGGCTGTTTTTTGAGTTTCAAACTTTGTAAAATGAATCTGCAGCTACAGATAATGATTGCAGCCACCTGTGTGAACCTGAATGACCTTTCATTTTGCTCTGAACTCCCTGGAAGATAAATGCAGATTGAGTGCCTTGGAAATGCTTAGGTAATTACTTTAACTTCCGAGGCCTCTTGTCTCAGGCAGAGGCGTAATAAGTTGTTAACTTTGTTGCTGCTCTCTATTTAACCACGCTCCCCCGCCCCACCTCCTATTCCAATGTTCCCAGACACACTAGTGACGTCCCAGCATGCTCTGCCTCAGAACATTGGCCAGTTTGAGATGCAGAGCCTGCCTCAGCAAGCCTTCGACCAGCAGACGCTGACGCAAGGTAACAGCTTCACGTCTCATCCAGAGGCGCCCCGGCCCTCTCGTGTGCTTCTTCCGTTGTCAGTGAGTGTGTGCGCTGATCGTTCTCAGTACCTCTCAGAATACAGCCATGGCTCACCTTCTGACATCGATTGGTGCTTTTCTCCTGGGGTCCCATGTCTCCCTGCTACACGGTAGTGCGGATCCAGGGTCGTTCCCTTTTCTGTCCTCCCTCACCTTGTCCGTATTTTGAAAGAGAGCTTCTGAGAGTGTCTCTTCTTTAGCCTCTGTTAGATCCTACTTAATATTCACATATATCAATATTAATAACTGCTCTACATGCAAAGTGTCAGTGTGATTCTGAGCACACAGTCAGCAGTGATTACACGGCTCTACAATCTTTGAATAACGGGGAAACAAAATGGTTGCTAATGACTCAGGAGCGTAACAATGATCCCCCTTTATATCTTTTATTTTTTCTGTGTGTTGTATTAATTATAGAGGCAAAGTTAATTCAAGAGTTTTGTAGTATGTGGGCTTAAAGTGGCTGTATGAATTGAGTGCCCACTCGTGCCAGACTGCTCCTCGGGAGGCGAGCATGCGAGTCTGCCAGCTGTGTCTGATGCCCCGAGAGGCTGGCTGCTCAGAGCTAAGGCTGAAACGCTCCAGTGCTGGGACTGAGCAGTACAGCTGTGCGCTTAATTGCACAAGTAGATAAATAGCGTTATGAAACGTCAGTGCAGGCAAATACCTACTCTGATGTTATGCTGATTGTTTCCCGAAACTGATATTTCAGCTTTAGTTAGTTTGTCAGATATGCTAAAGAATCATGTGGGAACAATTGTTTTATGTAGTACCTTTCTCACACTCAAGGAGACTTTACAATACATACAATCTAACTCAAGAACCTGGGGAAACGGCTCCCTTATGGACTGGATGATGTATTATAATATTCCTGAGAGAGGTATGCGGTGTGTGGGGGAATGAGTGATGTTTCCCTCTCGTGTGACTACAGGCTTCCCCATGGCAGACGGCTTTTCCCAGCAGCCCCAGTTCCCCACCGTGCAGCAGCTACAGGACTCTAGCACCCTGGAGTCTCAGGCCCTGTCCTCCAGCTACCACTCCCAGAACCTGCTGCACGTGCCCAGCACTGAGGTGGCGGCTCACCATCATCTTCATCGCTTCAGTGGTTTTCGTTTTGCTGTCCCCATGTCAGATCACTCCAAGTGGGATAGGTTTTCCTGTGTATCTGTGAGCGAACAGTAGAAGTGCAGTGTTAGTGTAGTTGAAACTTGCAGACCAGTCATCTGCACTGAATTAAGCTGTATAACAATCTCCCTGGCAGTGGAAAGGGTGTCTTGTGATCAATTTAGCATATGACCCCTATAGCCTGTTAGCACACACAGTACGCAGTCCTAGCAGGTTGTGAGCCGGTGTAGCAGGTGCACTTTATTGCTGCCCTTCTTTTATTTCAATAGACGAGCCGTCTACTGCAGGATCCACCTCAGAACGACCTCCAGATGCCCGCCCAGGACTTCCAGGAGGACAGCGATGACGACAGCCGGAGGGTCTACAGGTCAGCGTGCGGAAAGGGCTTTAGGAGTCATGCCACAGCCTTCATGTCATATAACTGCCTTCTGTAGGTGATGAGGAGGGCTATAGGGAGGAACACACAAGCTGAGACATGGCAATCATGTGACCTCCTCCAGGAGGATATAGGGAGGAACACAGGAGCTGAGACATGGCAATCATGTGACCTCCTCCAGGAGGATATAGGGAGGAATACTGAAGCTTAGACATGGCAGTCATGTGACCTCCTCCAGGAGGATATAGGGAGGAATACAGGAGCTGAGACATGCCAATCATGTGACCTCCAGGAGAATATAGGGAGGAACACAGAAGCTTAGACATGGCAATCATGTGACCTCCTCCAGGAGGATATAGGGAGGAACACACAAGCTGAGACATGGCTATCATGTGACCTCCTCCAGGAGGATATAGGAAGGAATACAGGAGCTGAGACATGCCAATCATGTGACCTCCAGGAGAATATAGGGAGGAATACAGAAGCTTAGACATGGCAATCATGTGACCTCCTCCAGGAGGATATAGGGAGGAACACACAAGCTGAGACATGGCTATCATGTGACCTCCTCCAGGAGGATATAGGAAGGAATACAGGAGCTGAGACATGCCAATCATGTGACCTCCAGGAGAATATATGGAGGAATACAGAAGCTTAGACATGGCAATCATGTGACCTCCTCCAGGAGGATATAGGGAGGAATACAGGAGCTGAGACATGGCAATCATGTGACCTGCTCCAGGAAGATATAGAGAGGAATACAGGAGCTGAGACATGCCAATCATGTGACCTCCTCCAGGAGGATATAGGGAGGAATACAGGAGCTGAGACATGCCAATCATGTGACCTACTCCAGGAGGATATAGGGAGGAATACAGGAGCTGAGACATGCCAATCATGTGACCTACTCCAGGAGGATATAGGGAGGAATACAGGAGCTTAAACGTGGTAATCACGTGACCTCTTCCAGGAGGATATAGGGAGGAATACTGGAGCTTAGACATGGCAAGCCAGGAGGATATAGGGAGGAATATAGGCGCTTACACATGGTAATCATGTGACCTCCTGCAGGAGGATATAGGGAGGAATACAGGAGCTGAGACATGGCAAATGATCAACACAAGCAAATTATTTCTTTTCTACTTTTTACCAAATTATTCTTTTGCAGGCTTACTTCCCTGCTGTAATAAATTCATATAATTTTAAAATTGTATTTTTCACCAGTTAAAAAAAAAAAACATGTTGCAGCTTCTGTGTTCCAGATTTATTCTTTATTCACAGGCACAATGTTCATGAATATTCTCAATGTAGAATGAAAATTACATGAACTGACTCACCTATATCATTGGGAAGAAATCAAAAATACTCCCAAACAGGAACAGAATAATTTTTTGCTATTTTTTTTAACTGACCTCTGGTGGCAATACATCGCCTCAGTAGAGCATCTCCGTATCAGTTTAATAGAAAAGGAAGCATCTGAATTTTTGACTGTTAAAATTAATACCTTTGGGCCGTAGTACCTTCATACTGCCCAAGGCTATCCTTGTTGAGAGCCGAAAGGGCAGACCATGAAAGTGGGTGGTGTGAGACATTGCATGCTCTGTCCCGGTTCCCTAGACCATGTCTTTGTTTATGGTGCTGCAGTAATTATACTGACTTATCTGTCTGGACAAACTGCTGTTTCCTAGGTGGCTGGGAATGTTATTTTCTCAGCAGATTAATTTTTATGATACCTGCAGTATTTGTGGAGCATTCGTTTAGAGGGAAAAAAAACAAATCTATCCCAGGGAGCAAGCAAAAAACTGTTCCTCTGTGTGTTTGTTTCTTGTGTGGAGTTACATGCTGTGATGTTTTGGGTCCTCTGTTTTTCTATTCAGTTCTCTGTGCATTGTTGTCCAGGGAGACAGTTCTATATTTGGTAATAATGGCGGACCCTTGACCCTTCTGTAGGTGTTCCTTCTGCAACAAGGGTTTCAAGAAGTCGAGCCACCTCAAGCAGCATGTCCGCTCACACACGGGCGAGAAGCCCTATAGTTGCCATCTGTGTGGCCGGAATTTTGTGTCAGCAGGCGTGCTCAAGTCCCACCTGAACACGCACACCGGTGAGGCCCGGAGCCTGTCTCCGCACAATGACCTTGAAGATCACCTTGTACTCTGTGGTAGGGGGATCTTGACGGTGTTCTGTGTCTTACTCTCAAGGTGTGAAAGCCTTTAGGTGTAGCGTATGCGATGCATCCTTCACCACCAACGGCAGCCTCAACCGTCACATGATCATGCACCTCAACATGAGGCCATACAAATGCTCCATTTGCTCAGAGACCTTCCGCACCAACCAGCTCATCAAGAAGCACATGAAGAAAGACCACATAGCACCAGCTAGAGGTACCTCCATGTGTCACACACGATTTACCCGCACTTTTTATCAAGAAGTTATTCAGTTATGCAGACTTTCTGGATTTCTCCATTATTACACTTATTTAGCTGACGATTTTGTCCAAAGCCGCTTTTAAAGGAGGCAGAGCAGGTACAGCTACTATGTCTCTGGAGCAGTTTTTGGGCTGAAAGCCCTTGTTCAAGGGCCCAGTGGTGTTTTGAGTACTCTGCCAACCATGAGATTCAAACCCACAACCATTGGGACATAGCCATAATTCGCAAACTTGCTGAATTACCTGCCTCCCAATTGTTGTCATCCAACAGCTTTGGCAGTCACTGTATCTCTTTGTTTTTGTTTGTGGTTCTTGCCCACCCCTTTGCCTCGCGACATAAAAATAAGAATAAACTGACCTTTTTAAGATGATTTGCCACTAAGGCACAAAAGCACTTCAGATTTCAAAAATCATTAGTACCGTTCACTTATCATAACAAGCAGGGATGAGCACGCATCCAGGTTACTGGTGACATCACGACTCATTGATTGATCCAACTACCTGTTTGGGTCTGTTAGCAGAAATAGCTGAGGTTCTTTTAGTTCATTGAACTAATTATGACTGCAGCCACATTTCCTTAATGAATGATGCTGGACATGTTGATGGTAGCTTATATTCAGTTCATCTTGGTTTTATTAAATTATTCTGATCTGGTCTTTTTGTCAAATGTTGTGCTTAACCAGCACGCCCCCTTGTGAATTTCACATCACATCGCTTTAGTGTCAGCTTTCCTACTGTTTAGCGCCACCTGAAGATTTTCTAATGTTTTCCTCAGTCAGCATGCTTCCTCCATATTGTGTTACTCACTCGCGTTTCCCACACAGCGCTGGATGAGAACGGTGAGGAAGAGGACGGCGCAGAGGTGCCACCACACAAGCGCAGCCGCACCGACATCATCACCTTCACGGAGGAGCAGGCGGCGGAGCTGGCCCGCAACGAGCCCGGCGAGGACGCGTCCGTGTCTGAGAAGGTGCTGGTGCAGTCTGCAGCCGAGCGAGACCGCGTCAGCGAGATGAAGGACAAAAGCGTCGAGCTGGAGACCGAGCCTAAGTTTGCCAACCGCTGCAACTACTGCCCCAAGAGCTTCAGGAAGCCCAGCGACCTCGTGCGGTGAGGAGGGGCCCCGTCACCCCCGGGGAGAAGGAGCCCAATCACGCTGCGCTTTATGTCCTTGGTTTCAGTGTCTCCTCCAGGCCAAGGTCTGAAGCTCATGATCATGCTGTTTGCGTAACCATTTATTGAAAGAAGGCAAAACACAAGTATTTAAATTGGCAGTAAATAATAGCGCTTCTTTGTTCCTTGATCTTATAGGTCTGTAGATGTAAATATAATTCTACCAGGCAAAATATTTCAGGATAGTCATTAAATACCTATTATTCTACATAATAAGCAACCTTTCCACCCTCTAACAAGTGTCGCTAATGATTTGAGATTTTTAAATTAGCTGAAGAAGTGTTTTGTTTTGTTTTTTCCCCTGTCACAGTATTGTACTGTATTAGTGAATATGGTTCTGTGCATAACTTCTGTTAATTTGCTAAATTAAACTGTGCCTTTCATCTTTTTGAATGAGGAATTGGCCAATGAGTGTATAGGGATGTCTGGGGCATCCCTGCAAATCTATGCTGATACAGCATCTGGTCAGCATTTATGAACCACCCTCCCCCAATACAGTCTTTTAAGTTGTCTTTTGAGTTGAGCCCCTTCAGGTGGTTAATGAGCCTCTTTGTCCCCGGTTCTCCGGCAGACACATACGGATCCACACGGGAGAGAGGCCCTACAAGTGCGATGCGTGTGGAAAGAGCTTCACGGTGAAATCCACCCTGGACTGCCACATCAAGACGCACTCAGGTAGGCCAATATGCCCACTGCCTGCTCTCTTGCAGAGTCTTGAGTTTTCAAGTACTGAATGGGGCTGCGCAGTTTGACATGTGACAGATACTCAGTTTCTTTAAGTGAGTGACTTTGACTCACTTAAAAAAGTTTATGACTTTGACTGGGCATAGGGTATCAGATAAACAAGCTGTAGAGTTCTGTTTGGTGACTTCCACATCCTTGCAAAGCTTTCCATCTTGTACGTTTTTTTGAGATTATGTAAATGATGCATTAACAGATATAAGCCTTCACTTTCTGGGATTTATTTGATAATGTCTTTCAGTAATTGGCCGCAACGAAGCCTGAAATGTGCTATGTTGTCTCACATCCATAAGCTGGTGCAAATATTGTCAATCTGCGTATGTGCGCTTTATGTCCCTTATGTTCCTTTTTTGCTGTCCATCTGTTCTTGCATCTGTCCATTCGTTTGTCAATTACTCTGCCTTGCTGTGAATTGCCCGCCTGATGTGTAAATTCACCCAGTGATATCTCAGTATTCCAGTCACCTGATTACCAAGCTAGTACCACAAGCACGTTGCCTTGCGAACAGCCCTAAGATATTGACCAGTCAGGTCCTCTGCTGTCCCCTGCAGGCCAGAAGCTGTTCAGCTGCCACATGTGCAACACCTCTTTCTCCACCAAGGGCAGCCTGAAGGTTCACATGCGCCTGCACACAGGCTCAAAGCCCTTCAAGTGCCCCATCTGCGAGCTGCGTTTCCGTACTTCAGGCCACCGCAAGACGCACATCCAGAGCCACTACAAGTCCAATTTGGAGGCCAAGCGGGGCAAGAAGCCTGGCGAGCGGCAGACCCGGCCAGAGGCCCTGCCCTCTGTGGGCATGCTGCAGAGCGGCCCTGCTGATGCCACTGAGGTGGACCCCGTCTACATCTCCGGCAACCCCGTGATGAGCAGCCCGTTTGAGCAGAACCTGCTTCAGCCAGGTGTTGTGGGCCAGGCTATCCTGCCAGCCTCCCTGTCCAGTGAGTCTCCATGGAAAAACCCTGTTTTATCCATGTAGCGTGTTCTTCACAGGGCTCTTGTCCCCAAAATCCTTTGTTCTGGAGACCAAAAACTGTTAAATATTGCTTTCCAACTTTAAGGTTCATTGCAAGATCGTTGAAGTAACCTTCTTATCCCTGATTTAATTCCACATCCGGAAAGTAAAGTGAAAATCCAGAAATTAAGATTTGATCTGATTTATCGGCATGGTGGAGGCTGCTTGACAAATGCCTTCCCGTGTGTTTGCTGTGGCTGTATGTCCCATAAATCCTGTCTGCTTGGATGAGGGATGGCCGACGCCAGTCATAGATTTATGCCGGTCTCCTGTTGTTTGTTTAATGCGGAGAAACACTGGAGCCATGATCATTCATGCACCGGCATCTCAGCCTTATCCGTCGTGCTGAATGAGCCCCATTTTGTTGGGGCCGATATCTGCTCCTGGGATGGCACTTTTTGGCATTTGTGAAGAATTGCTTTCAATGTGTTTTTTTCTGTATTATCTGAAGATAGTGGATTTGGAAAAGTTCTTTAAGGGCTGAGAAGCCCACATCTTAAGCTGAGGAAAGCGAAGATTGTTTTCATTATGGGGAATATTGCATTGTCTTACAGATGGAATTAGCTTTTTTCATTGAATCAGTTTTCAGTAATGTAAACCTGGAGAAATGTGAAATGCAGTCCTTTATTCAAACACGCAGTGCGCATTTCAGTCAATATATTGCAATGTAGCCGACTACTTAAGAATTTAATCAGTATAATTTAGTTTTTAGATAGCAGCCATTTCTTCTCTGAGTCCCTTACTGAGCTCCAGCTGTTTGACCCCACGTAGGCGGTGACCTGACGGTGTCCCTGACTGACGGCCTCACCACACTGGAGGGCATCCACCTGCAGCTCAGCACCACCAACCTGGTGTGCCCCAACGTTCAGATCTCCGGCATCGACACCAGCAACATCAACAACATCACGCTGCAGGTGATCCCCCTTGCTTGACCTACTGGTGACTCCAGATGTTCAGGGGATGGAGTATAAACCATGTTCTGAACCTCTGATGATGGATGATGAAAAAAAATAACTACTCAGATCCTGCCCCCTGATCTCTCTGTTAGCATCTCTGTGGAACGTCATGTCAGGTTGAGATTGAGTCACGCCTCCACTGATGCACTATTTTGATGTTGTTTTTTGTCCTTTCACATTTTTTCTGTATTTTCCTTAAAAAGGTGGGTGGGGCATCATGTGACTTTCAGTAGGGTGGCTCGTTCTCTTCATGGTGTTGGTGCACTGCGGTAATACCGTGTTTGTCGCCGGATCTAGATTGACTCAAGCATCCTGCAGCAGACGCTCTCCCACCAGCTGACTGGCGACGCGGGGATCGCCCAGATCTCTGGCGCTCACCTCATGGCGGGTGACTCCGCTGTGCCCGCCAACGTGGTGATCCATCCGCTGACCAGCCTGTCCCTGCAGCCGTCGGCAGCAGCCGGTGGCATGGGCATGGCGGGGCTGGCCGAGCAGGATGCAGTGCTCACCGCCACCGGCAGTGGTGGGTCCCCATTTGGAATCTAAATTGAGCTTTGCAAACTGTGCTGAACACAGGTCTGTTTAATTAGGCCCCGCCTCATTCATAACTTTTTCCAGTTAAGAAGCTGCAGCTTGCTGGAAGATTAATTTTACTGGTTGAAGGCAGCATGGGGCGGAGTCTAATTTCTCCGACAGCCAACATAGTTGTCTGACAGTCGTCTTTTAAGGCAACAGTCTCTTTGTCCCTGATGTTGTTTATATTACTGCTTTCTGTGTTTATTTTTTTAAATAAATATTCATCCAACAAAATTTCTTAATTTTTCCCAAGATTAAGCCAGTCACCCTTTGTTACTGGGTCTGTTATTTACCGCAGTAGTCAGGTTACATCTACCTGTAACGCCTATGTTAAAATCACAGTTCAGCTTCTGATGGTAGCCATGCTAACGTGGCCGATGTAATCCTGCAGGCTCCCACGACCTGTCACAGGTCATGACCTCATCAGGTCTGGTGGCAGCCAGCGGTGGCGGACAGGAGATTACTCTGACGATCAACAACTCCAGTCTGAGTCAGGTACTGGCCCAGACCTCGGCCGCAGGCCCCGCCCAGTCCTCGGGCGATCCCCAGGAGATCACCCTCACCATATCGGGTAAGCAGGCTAATTTGCTCTCACATTCAAACATCCCCACCTGGCCACCTCTTCCACACAGTTGACAGGTGCCTGATTGGTTCTCTGCTAATTAGTTTTCCCCGCCATAATCTCCTGCTCTTCTTATCCGTGCATTAGAAACAAACACGTCCGCCTGTCCACAGGGCATTGTGACATTGACAGGCATAAACACATTTTGCTTCATGATTGCACCATTGTCGAGTATTTTACAGGCAATTTGAGCAATATAGCCTTTGCGATTTGGCTGTTTTCTCTGCTGTATGGGAATCGATTTTACTGTTTTTACGCAGCTGCCTTTATGGCTTGCAGTTTTGTCAGACTTCAGTAGTGATTTACTGAATGATGCTTTATGGGCAGAATTTCACTGCTGCTTCTTCTGTTTTAAAGGTCAGGACCTCATGCCACAGCACAGTGCGACTGGGGGCACGGAGCTGAACGGTGGGATTAGGCTCACACCATCTATGAACGCCCAGGCCAACGGTGCCACTCTGGCCATAGGGAATGAGCAGCTTCTACCTCAGAGCCCGGCAGGCACCGGGATTACAGGTGAAAAAAAGCAAAAATGTTTTTTTAAAGAACCAATCACAGTGTCACACTGCTCCATTAAACCTCTGCTCGCTCCCGCCCCTCTCAGAGAGCAGCCTGCCCCCCACCACCTCCCTGTCGCAGACCCCCGCGTCCACCCAGGGCCTGGTGATGTCGTCATCGGGAGTGGGAAGCGATGGAAGTGTGACCTTTACCCTGGCAGACACGCAGGGCATGCTGTCAGGAGGCCTGGATGCCGTCACGCTCAACATCGGCTCACAGGTCTGTGGGGGGAGGGGGGTCACTGGTCTAATGGGATTAGAGTATAAGGAGGACGGCTTCAGCTCCCACCATGTCATGGAGCACTACCTGTCTGCTCTGTCACATTCAAAAGGCTTCAGTTCATTCTTGAGAACAAGCAAGGAATTTTTTTTGTTTGCAGACTGGTAAGGGTGATCTGTGACTTCTCACTGAAAGCTGGCATATAAACTCGAGAGCTCTGTGTGTCCACCAGTAACACATATCCCCCATCACCATAGGAGCAACAGTTCCCTGCCATTCTGAGTGACGCTGGTCTCCCGGGGCAACCCACTAACTCCACCCAGCAAGTCATACTGGTGAGCCACCCGGCGCCAGGCACAGTCGGCCCCGATGATGGCTTCAGGGTGAGGACTACGGTCGTGCCCCCGGCCGCTATGCTCTTCCCCCAGCCCTGTGGTTAAATGTGCACCGCGCATCCGCAGATCCCCGAGACGAGCCGGCCTCCAACCAAGGAGCACGCCGGGGAGGCATCACAAGGCCTGCAGCCGTGTTTCTACTGCAGCCAGATGTTCCTGAGCGCTGTCATGCTGCGGCGGCACTGCAGGCAGGCTCACGGCAAGGATCGCTGCCATGTGTGTCGCGTGTGCAACAAGGCTTTCAAGAGGGCCACGCACCTCAAGGTGTCAATCTGCACGTGCACACCACACACATACACCTGCACACGTATCTACACATAATAATTACACGTGTGCACTTAGATACACTAATGCACACACATATGTGCCTACGGATACACTAATGCACACACATGCATTTGCCTGCGGATACACTAATGCACACACATGCATGTGCCTATAGATGCAATAATACACACATATGCATGTGTCTATAGTTACACTGAGGCACACGCATGCATGGCCGTTACTTGTCAATGTGACCAGTTTGACGCCATTTCTCAAGGTTTCCTGTCTTCTGTCTTCACACTGTTTGCTCTTGTGATATATGAGCTGTTCCACGTTGTTGCTGGTCATGTTCTTCCTCTTTTGCTTAAAATATACACTTATTTACCTGCAAATACATGGATATCATATATACAGCCTTGTGTACAGATACTGTGCACACCATCAAGGACCATAATGTACCTAAATGTCTGCTGCGCGACCTTATATCGCCTCTAGGAGCATGAACAAGTCCACCAGCAGGGGCCCTCGCTGAGCTCACAGAGGCCGCGTACCTTGAAGTGCTCCACCTGCGATAAGGCCTTTGCCAAGCCCAGCCAGCTGGAGAGACACAACAGGACGCATACAGGTACCACTGTCTGACACTGTGCTGCTGAATTAACGCGTTTGTAATGATAAGAGGCACACGGGTTCAGTCTGAGATGCCTTAAGTCCAGAGAACAGCACCCTCACTGTAAGTAATGGGAATGCAGAGAGTGACTGAGGTGGGACGGCCGGGGAATAGCGGCTCAGTCCTGCAGTTAGCCAGCTTGGGCGAAAACCGTCCTCCTTCTGGGGGACGTCTGCAGGTGCGCTCAGAAATGAACTCCAGTCACAGAAAACTTTTTACGAGTAGCATCTGAAACGCTTCCGCAGTGCAGAGGCAGCACTGCAAAAGGCTTTCAACTGAATGAAAGGCAATTAGCTTCGCAGTGCAGCATTGTCACACATCTGTACCCCAGCCACGTGCCCTGTGCCACCTCGTATACTCCACTGAGAGGCCCTCTGTGTCCCACCTCTTTGTTGGATTTCTTAACGTTTTATAGTTCATATTTATGTATAACATTTGTTTGTTTTATTGCACGTTATGTTACAAAATTTTCGCAACATTGAATCCAGTCTTACTTACTTAACTTAATTGATAATTTAATATACTCACCAAAAAAAGAAACGTCCCTTTTTCAGGACTGTGTATTTCAACAATAATGTTGTAAAAATCCAAATAACTTTACAGAT
>JAODKF010000051.1:6635569-6652317 GCA_026779585.1 Mormyrus proboscirostris
ATGTGTGTGTGTATGTGAGTGTACTGTAACAATGACATCAGAGTTATGTCTAGTGTCTTGAATAGCCCACTGACCATTATAAAAGACAATGTATTATGGATGGACCTTCCAGTTACCACGCAGTCCATAAGGAGTCAGCACTATCAGCCAGTTACAGAGCCCCATTGCTCATTTCCCAGCAGTACGTTTGAAAAGTGGTGCTCAGAAAATTTTCCTTTGGCTCAATTGACAGTAGCATCCCACACCTTTCTTGGTGACAGCACTTCTCCTAGGCCACACATTTATAGTAATGTCCAAACTCCTTCTCTTTGGAGCACAGGGGAGTCCTGCTGGACCACATACCCAGTGGTGGCCAACATCTTATATTTATTTAAAGAAACATTAATTCAACAACCCAATCCCGTGGACATCATAAGTGAAAGGTTTCATCATTCCTTTCATACAATAACTTTGAATTAAATACAGATCTGCCAAAGCACCTAAATATTTTCATTCAGATCCTCCAAAAATCAGACCCACAACGTTCAATTTGGTCTATAATTAGGTTTGTTGTCATAATGCATTTCAGGAACCAAATACTAACAAAATCCAAGCACTACTGAATTGCTTACATCACACACCTTGTTAGTCCTGGCATATGTTTAAAGACTCAATGTTTATTTGTTCACGTATTTGACATATTGCCAGCTGGGTGCACTACATCATTAAATTACTGACAGTTTGTGGTATATAAAGCTTTGCTGATAATTAATACATCACACAACAGCATCTTCAAGATGACATGCATTTAAAACATCTGCCAAGATAACTGCTACAGAGTGCCATAATGCAAGGCCTTCGTCATCTGCTATGAATTTGGCCATTTCTGGTCTATAGACTGAGCCGAGTTGTCTCTATGGGTATAGGTGCTTATCTAGAGTTCTGTAAACACAGCTGTTTTCATTGGTGTTTTGCAATCGCTGACACAGATGAATCTGTCCCTGCTTGAGGCCCGTATACAGTATATGGAGTATGAGCTATGGTGGGGGTGTGTCCTGCCCCCAAAGCACACTGAGAAATATTTCACCCCTTGCCTCCTTTACATTAAAAGAAAGACTGTCTGCCATATTTATTTCTTTAAGAGATATAAACACAGCAAAACAAAAACCAAAAAAAGAAAATACATTGTAACACGTTATCAACAACATTTTGTGTAATGCACCATACATATTTCCGGTTTGTTTATAGTTCAATTAAACTAACAGACGAGTAAAAATATAATGAATTCCTAGAGTATCTCTGTCACAATTGACCTGAATAAAACACAATGCTGATGTGCTTTTATCTTATAAATTAGAAGTTGATCAACTTCAAAGATTACAAGTAAATTAAGGAATAGATTGAATCAACGTTCCGCATTTTAAAATCGAAGGCTCTCCCTGTGCCTCAATGCCTTGTTAAATTCCTCAAAAGCTCAGAAGTATTATGACTCACAATTCCCAATGAAGAAAAAGTGGTAAGGAGAACAAACTCCCTGGAGTGAAGTCAGCTTTGATTAGATGGAAGAAGCGCAGTCAATTTAGTTATCTTACCGCGTATACAGACGTCTTAATTCTCTCAGAAACGTCGTCTTCCAATCCGTTTCGCTTGGGTACGTTGGACGTAATTACAAAGCCGTCAGCAAAAACAATTCCTTCATATTTATTCCTCCCTTGATTACTTTTTTTATATCTCATAAACATGTTGTTTGCCATCCTGTTTCTTTTCTTTTAACTTCTGAAAATGCAGAATTGCTTTTGTGATTACAATGCAGGCGTTCGAGGTTACGAAACACTAAGAATAGGAATTCTTTAAACTTGACTCAGACAACCACCAAATTGCTTAAACGATTATGCCAGCTGCGAATATTGTTTTGGGGAATAATGGCAGTTTAGTGTGGGTGCCTGGGGTTCATTTAAATCTGAATACCGCGGGGAGCGTCGTACGTGGGCATGTCAGTCTTACTCTCTTCGTGCTCTAGGAAGAAATGACATTTCAGTCATCTTTTTTATATAGCTCATCTGTGCAAATATCATGAGTACATTATTAAGAGGTTGTCCTCATTCGATGTAATACTTTTTCATTTGTACTTTTGTTTGTTGTCCACGCATTCCCTTTGAAATTCAGAATGGACTCATAATTAATACAGCATTATTATGTGTTATGTCACATAAAAGTAACCTTTCAGAAGAACCAGAGGCTATTTTCGTCTGGATTTAAAACGGGTTCACAGCCATCCGAATTGGGCTGCTTTGGCCGGCAGTAAATGTACTGAAACATTTTTTTTTACCTGTTACAATCACGTGTTAAGATCACGTGTTATGATTGCGTGTTACGATCACGTGTTACGATTGCGTGTTACGATCACGTGTGACCTGCCTTTGCCACAGGAGCGACTCAGCAGGTTAAGCCTCTGTACCTGTGATGGAAAAGTTGCCAGTTCAAGTCCTTTATGGAACGGTCACATGTCCATTGGCCCTAGACCCCCAGCTCCAGGGCCACCACACATTGGCTGATGCTATGCCCTGACCCCCAAGTTATGGAGCGCATGATGGGGTGGGCAAGGACAAGAGTCCCAAGATACTTGTACAAATGACAGATGAAGGATTTATCATTTTAAAATACTTTCC
Organism: Mormyrus proboscirostris; assembly: GCA_026779585.1. Lineage (NCBI taxonomy): Eukaryota > Metazoa > Chordata > Actinopteri > Osteoglossiformes > Mormyridae > Mormyrus > Mormyrus proboscirostris. Next base: position 6,638,218 of record JAODKF010000051.1, read on the forward strand.
TGGAGAGAGGGGTCAATACTTCAAGCGGTAAAGAGCCGGAGTGACTCGCACGAGTGAGACATTGCTACCTGCGAAACGTGAAGTAACAGTGACACCTCGACAGTTATTCCTTAGGAGGTTACTTAATAAATATGAGGGTATTAATTGTTGTGGTCATCAGTTAAACATACTAGAGTCTAAGTTAATGCAAAGGGTTAGGGTATATTTACATCAAATTAATCTACCGACAGCTGTGGTAGCACGTAAAGATTTTCAAATCAATATAGTTTTGCGAAAACCATCTTTCAGGGTCCTACTGCGGAACCTGCAGCTTCCTTTAAATGTGAATGATGACTAAAGGAACTGTGGACCAATTTACCCATGAGAACAAAATTTTCCTCTAAATATAATGTGTGCATGTGCTTAGAAGAGAAAAGCAGATCCAGCAAATGTAACTAAATCTGACTTTCCTGTCGCATGCAGCCCGATGCACTGAAGCACATGCGAACTGACTGCTGTGTGCCGCTCCAGTGACAGGAAAACATCCTCCGTGAAACCAAGAAGATATAGGTCGCTATGGAAACAGAAGTGCCTCTGGATGTCAGGGATGCTATCAAGGCAAATGTAACAGGATAGCATTTCAGCAAAATCTATAACATCCACGTACTGGAAAAAACTACTTAAAACCCATTGAACTTACTTACCGCAATCTAAAATCATACACTGATGCATTACAAATCATTGCATAAATCCATGTTCTTATTAGATGCAAAGCTCTGAGATTTTCTATTGCATGAAAAAAGCAATTGAGTTAATTGAAAATTAGGGTGGCATTACAATAGGATTCTGATTGGCGGAGGGCAGAGAGCTGCACTCGGTCATCTGGCCATCATTTGCGGCTTAAATTGCATGAGATGCAGATAATTTAATACGTAATTGCATAGTTTTTCTGGATGTCCTGAACAGACCCACGATCACGATCAAATCACCCCCTATATGGCTTATGCTTCCTGGACATAACCAAACAGAGCGGTAGTTAAGAACTCCCAGGAATCAGAGATGATAATCAGTCTGATGAAGAGCCATAATGAGCACTGCTCCACAAAGCCCCGCCTGTATGTCTAGAGTTTTGTTTTTGTGCTCTTGTTTTGGTAAAATGAGTATAATTTTGAGTTTCAATGGAAATCAGGGCCGTTTGCAGGATATGTTTCTATCTGGGAAACAACATAGGGACCAAGATGAAGAATTTTTTTCCTTATATATAATTAAAATTCGGAGACAGTTAAGCAGTGCATAAAGGTGTCAAGTAAGACTTGCTCCTTTTACAATGACATTGGCCATTGGATATCCTGAAACTTCATACAATGTATTTATTTGATTGTTTATTTGGTTGAACACATGGCTCTCTGGAGAATGAAAATGAGCGGAACATGAGAACATACTTAACCTGCTTTGCCCAAAACCACAGTTCCTCTTGTCATTGATTGCACTGTGGTGCAGTTAACTTGGAATAGTGTGGGACTGCAGTGAAGTTGTGGTAATGAGGAATTTCAAACCACCAACTTCATCTTCGCCTGCTCTATACTGAAGGAAAAAGTCATTTAAACTCCAAATTAGATAACATCCATCCATCTATCCATCCATCCACCTGCTTATCCTACGCATGATCAGTCTGTGCCATGAATCACACAGCATTTGACACTCCAGATGTGATGATTACCAAACACACAGTGCCTACAGCCTACATTGTAAAGAGTGGTGAAGACTGTGGACAAGGGCAAAGCCAAAGTCCATCAATGAGTCAGTTCACCACACCAGCCTGTGTAGGGTGGCAGATTGAAGGCTGCACCCACGATCACATGCACGATGTCACCCTTTCATGGGACTGAGCCAGGACTCCAGCTCAGATGGTGCCCACCCTACATGGAAAGGAAGGCAGAGAGCATGGAGGGTCAGAATATGATTTGACACATTAATGGACAAACCACATAGCAGATAAAAGCGGCATGTACAGTAACACCACCAGCCATAGTTATGGTGTGTTATGTGCTAAGTTGCGGGTAAGCTGAACGTCCAGTTCAACCAGTTTAGAGCACCCCTTGCCTTTAGCTGCATGCTGCCTGGGCTCCTTCCAGTGCCCCGATGATTGCTGTGCATTGGCTCATGTTTCTTAAATGTCCACATCAGAGTATGAGAGTGACATGGTGTGGGTACTTTGCTCTTTTTTGACAATGAAAGCTGCATTCCTGTCCATCTGCAATAACCATTATAATCAAAACGCACAAAACGGTTAATAAAAGGGGTTCAAATTTAAAGATCATTAATATTATCTTTAATCCATATACTGTGGGACACAAGAGATGGAACAAGATAATGGACTATGGATAATTAATTAATGGATGTTTGGGTGCTAGGACTCAGAGCAACTTAATCGTGGCTTAATTAAAATAATTAGAAACATGAATGGCAGTACACATTTTATTTACCTCACTGAACATGATAAGTAGCACAGATATAAGGATAAATACAGATGCCTAGAGATTCTGTTCCAGTTCAACAGCCCATGCCCATTACTCTGTCATTTGCTTGAGACCATGAAAAGGCACCAAAGAGGATCATTCTAATCTGGAGTTAGAAGGTAGTGAAACTCCAGTTTGAAGAAACAGACTCAATTTTGTCATTAACTTGAGGATCGCCCCCACCTCCGGAGTCCATCTATGTCTGAATTTACCTTAAGCATCCTAAAAGCTGTGCAAGCTAAGATTATGTAGTAATGTGGTTTATATGATGTCGCTGTTCTTTCACAGAGTCTCTCTTTTCATTTCAGGCACAGCTGGGAACAGAGCTGCGAGCTGGTGATAAGGTATCAACAGAAAATTGTATTATTACCCCTGCATGCAGAACAAGCAGAGTAAGATATTTGAAACATAGTCTTTTCAGCATATCTGTTTAAAATTCAAAATACAGCATGACTGGGTATAGAAGGTTCCCTATTCAGAGGTCCTGTTTGCTTCATTTCCTTATCTGGAAAAGTCGACATCAGCTTCATTGTCACTGTGCAAGAATCACGCATAGTAATAGTGTTAAACAAGACAGTAGAACAGAATAAATAACATTAAAAATAGTGCAACGGAAGACCGATAACTCTATGATAGGACTCGCCCTCAGTGCATGATGCACAGGATCAAATGGGTGGGGTTAACTGGTAATATATACCCCCTAACCTCAGACACCCACCTCTCTGACTGAGGGCTTCACCAAGCGATAGAACGCACCATCCACTGGATTCCCCCTGCTGAGAGAAGGATTAATCTAGCCAGCTTGATCTGATTCGCTGTCTCTGAGCTTACTTCTGACAGATGGTGGGCATGGCTACCAATCAGAGCTGAGACATTAAATATTCATCAATGACATCACCATGCCTAGAAGATTCAGACGCTTAAATCAAGAGCGGTTTTGAGGCCCCTTGGAAAGTGACTCCCCCAGTGGGGTCTGGGTGTAATCCCCGAATCATATTGCTCACAGCATTATTTATAAAATTAATGATCCCCGTGGGGAAATTATTTTTACGCCTCCCTCAACTTGCTCTTTTTTGTAGAGCAAGCTGTCCGCTAAGGGCAGCCACCTGTTGAGGTGGGTTTAAGGGCCTTGCTTAAGGAGCCGCTGACATGCTGAGGCTGGGTTTAAACCTGCAACCTTGTGATTATGGTACACAGGCTTAGCCCACTGAGCCACATGCTGCCCCCATAATTTGGCTAAATTATGAGTGATTTTAAACAGCCAACTCAACATCACATGGACAGATTAACATCTATAATATTTATTTAACAAAGTGCAAAAGTATTAGTCTTTTTCTCCAATGTTCATATGTAGGATAGGTAAGCAAGAAACATGACCAGGTCATCCATCTATCCATATATCCATCAATCATCTGCCACTTATCTGAGGTTGAGTCACGGGGTAGCAGTTCTAGCATGGATGCCCAGACCTCCTTCTCACCAGCCAGCTCCTCCAGGGCATTTCCAAGGCGTTCCCAGGCTAGCCGAGAGATATAATCAATATGACCAGGTCATATCAATCAAAAAAGTATTCATTGATGCATTAAATGTAATTCACGTACAAAAATAATTTCATACGCTTAATTTCTGCTACCCTACTTCCATCCCTTTTCCCTACACTTCCAAGTTTCTGTGCTTGTGGTCATCCAGTCAGCAAGCCATCACCCCCCCCCCCCAACCCCCCCACAGTAGTTTGTGCTCAAACGAAAAGTACTGAGTCTGAAGTAGGTACTAAAAAATGGTTCCAGGATTGCCTCTGAGAAACTACAATTGGATCAAGTTCATGCCATGGGAAAGCACCTCATAACATTTTAAAAGTTCTGCAGAGTATATGGCTCCAGCCGTCAGCATTAGTAAGGACCAAATCAGCCCTGAACCTCTCTCCACCTCCCCAAACACACACGGTACTCCCACATTAGTACTCTTGCTTTCCATATCCAAACCTACACCCTTGCACAGACTGAATCGTTTTTGTGGTCTAAATGACATATTCCATCATGTAGAAGTGTTCAAAGCTATTTTGACATAAATCTAAACAAAAGAGCTGAAATGTGTACTTTTTTATCTGTAATCTTTCTTAAATAACGCACAAAGAAGAAAAAAAAGTAGATTGTAAGTGATTCCCATTCGACTGAACAGCTCTGCCTGATGGAAAGGATGTCCTTTTAAATAGGCTATATTTTTTAGTTATTACTTGTCAGGTAAATCAGATTTACACTTTAAGATTAAAAAGAGAAAGTGTCAGCCGCTCTGCAAGCAGAATTAACCGGAAGTAAGGTCCAGCACCTTTTGGTAATCCATAGTACCAAACCATGGCACAGAATTAATGAAAACTGCCCTACCCCGGGCGCAGTACAGTATGTGTAACTTACCTGCCAAGCACCGTAATCCGACCTTTTTTTAAAAAAAAATAAATAAAAATGGCATTTTCACTCTGCTTAGAAATCACAAATTTAACATCGGGAAAAGTGACCATAAATAAATACTTTGGAAGGGTTATGGTCTCCACCCATATGTATTATCCGGTTTTGATTATTATCCCCCCCCCCCCAAGCCGCCTATGCCTCTGCCCGAAGACTTACCAGCAACAGCGAGAGCCATATTTAACCACTTTTATAATAAAGGAATGGGTTGTACCGTCGTCAGACTCCTGGGAGTTGCAGGTTGACGTGCTGTGGGGGCGGCCCAGGTCTGTATTTCCAGACAAGAGGAAGATAGGAGGAGGAGAAGAAGGGGGGACTGTGGAGGGAGCAAACCGCAGGAGGGCGCAGATCAAGCGGCTACTTATCGTTAACACATATGAGCACAAAATCATGTAACCTTATAGCTAAAAAAATGACAAAAAACAAACCAATTTATTAGATTAAATACTGCGACTCCTGTTCATTTTTGGGGTGCGATTTATTTTTATTGGCAGTAAATGACGTGGGAATAACGGAAACCGATAGTTAGGTGTAAGCATGCATGCGGTTTTCTGCGAACTGCCAGCTACAAGTGATGGATCTGTCAGCTGTAAATAACCAGAGTGAGGGACTGTTATGTGGCAACCTGACGAACGCCGGGGAATCGACCCAAAAACTTCTGTTTGGGATTGGCATTGATAACTTAATAACGCTGCTGATATTTGGGCTCATTTTCACTTTTGGGGTGCTGGGGAATTCTTTGGTGATCACGGTGCTGGCTCGAAGTAAGCCTGGCAAGCCTCGCAGCACCACCAACATCTTCATCCTGAACCTGAGCATTGCCGATCTGTCTTACCTGGTTTTCTGCATACCCTTCCAATCGACCGTATACATGCTCCCAACGTGGGTCTTCGGAGCCATCATCTGCAAATTCATTCACTACTTTTTCACAGTGTCCATGCTGGTCAGCATTTTCACCTTGTCGGCGATGTCGGTAGACCGCTACATTGCCATCGTACACTCTCGAAAGTCCTCCTCGTTACGTGTGGCCAGGCATGCACTCACCGGGGTAATCAGCATATGGATTATCTCCCTTGCCATGGCAGCTCCGGTCGCTTATTATCAGAGCATTGTCCGAAGGGGAGAAGACAGCACGTTTTGTTGGGAAGTGTGGCCGGACCACAACCGAAAGAAGCTCTATGCGGTGTGTACGTTTGTCTTTGGTTATATGTTACCCCTGCTTCTCATCTCCTTCTGCTACGCAAAGGTTAGTGAGCGTCATACTTTATTATACAGCAAATATTTATCAAAAAATTATTCTACGTCGTGTAAAGGAAAAACCGAAAATAACATTTGTAATGTCTACATCATGCTGTGATATGACAGTTCTTTTAGTATAATTTTTAGTATAATATACTTTAGAATTCAAGTTCACGTGTTGATCCTTTATTAATCTCTAAAAGTATGTGAATTGTACTCACTGAAGTAGTTCACATGTTTTTTTTTTATAGGTAATAAGTCACTTGCACAAAAAACTGAGAGGCATTTCAAAGAAGTCAGAAGCTTCTAAAAGAAAGGTATTTGTGCCATATATTCTTTTCCATACTGGTTTTTACGCCGTGGGACTGTTTTGCCTAGTCACGGTTTATTTTGTTTGTATTTTATTTGATCATCCAGCACGATAATATCTATCTATTCAACCATTATCCGGACACTTATCCTTAGGGATCCTGCCCCATCTGTGTGTGTGTGTGTGTGTGTATATGTGGTTTTGTATATATTACATTTCGGGGTTCCAATGACCCCACTCTGTCCTGAAATGATACTTTTTACCTTGTGCAAAATTTTATAAAAATCTGTCACTGTAATCAAAAAATTAAAATAGTCAAAAGTCTTGTATTTTGTTTTATAACATTGCTTCCTTACAATGTAATATACGCGAAACCACTCACAGATACACAGACGTCTATCTAGATGCGTATATAAATGGGGATCATCCATTCATATTTATTGGAAAAACCCATAATCACCCCTAATCCCAGTCACTGCACCCTTGACTCCTACCCACCCCTAGCCTTTACCATAAGTAACCAAATAAATACAATAAAAGACATTTGGCTTTTTTACATTTGTAATTAATTCACACATGTTCTTAAAAATTGAGGTTATCCAAATGGGGACCTGAAAAATGAAGAAAATGAAAAAAAGTTTCTGGTTTTATCACATCTATGGACAATCTATGGAAATACACACACACACACACACACACACATTTTGCTATGCTCTCTGATTTCATCGAGTGGTTTTCCCCATTTTAGTTTTTTGCAGCTCTTGCTCCCGCCGATTTAAGTGGAGACACTGTACTGAAATGTCTCTCTTGCTGCCCCCGGCCCAGACTGCTCAGACCGTCCTGGTGGTGGTTGTGGTCTTCTGCCTGTCCTGGCTGCCTCACCATGTTGTGCACCTCTGGGTGGAGTTCGGCTCCTTCCCGCTAAACCAGGCCTCCTTCTTGCTGCGGGTGGTGGCGCACTGCCTCGCCTACAGCAACTCCTCGGTGAACCCCATCATCTATGCCTTCCTGTCGGAGAACTTCAGGAAGGCCTATGTGCAGGTCTTCAGGTGCGAGCTGGGCAGGAGCAGTTGCTCCCGGGGCAACACCAAGGAAGCGAGGAAGATGGAGGCACCCCTGTCCACTAACTGCACCAGCGTCTGACAGATTCAGTCCTGGCAAATGGCTGTGTAAACATCGTGCATTATTATTACACATCATTGTGTGCCTGTGATCAGAAGATCGCTAGTTCAAATCTCAGGGTCAGAGGAGTGATTCCACTGCTGTGCCCCTGATCGAATCCCTTTACCCCCAATTGCTCCACGAACCGTCTGATCTTGCTTTGGTAATTCTGTGTCACTTTGGTTGAAAGCACCTGCTAAATATATTAAATGTAAATATACATGATGCATTATAGCTTGAAATAACATTGAACATAAATTTTTTGTCACTCAGAAAGATTTTGGGCAATGGGAACAAACTGTTTAACTGAAGCTGCAACCTCACAGGAATAGAGCCGCATGAAAATGCAGAAATGTGGCACTTTGTGCTGTTCATCACGAGTGGTGTGGTGACAAAATAAAAACCTGGACATGGGGACACTCAGAGTCTGTCACTGTATGTCGGAAGCTGTTTGTTTCTTGTTTCTTTTTCAGATTTGATCTGCTTCTGTGAATCCTGATTTATTTGATTCTTGGCAAAGAAAATAAGTTTTGAGAAGGGCTTGGATTTACTGCAGCAATTTTGTTGTATTGTTGAATTTGTTGTCTGTGTTTACGAGATGTGATATTCAAAATTTTTGGATGGACAGAAATAAGACACCTTATCGTAGGAGAAGTTTCCCATTTATTTTGTCTGTGGGCTTGGGGGTTCCCCACAAGCAATGGAAAGTAGCCCCCGCTCACAAATCAGCATCCGTTTTTATTAGTGATGGCCAAATGAAGCTTCATGATCCAGACGGTGCTCTCTGTTTATAAAAAGACTCAAAGCATGCCCCAAAGCAAACTAAGAGCACCATCTAGTGGGGTCAAAAAATACAGCAAGCGGTTCATGAAGCTTCATTTACCCATCAGTGATTTATTTATCTTTTCCATGAGTGACATCCTTGCACCAGATGACCAGATGTTTCTTGTTAGCTTGTCTCTCATCCTACTACCCATCAAGGTCCCTGGTACAGGGCCCTGCTGTCCTGTCCTATACCTCCCACATTTGCTACATGGAGCCACATCTGTGCACATTCTTCATCTGTCTTTGTTCAATAAACTTTCCATGTTCAATAAATGTGAAAAAAGAAGCAAACATTTCAAGGGAAAATAACTGACACCTTATATGATAATTTTGAAGATTATATGTCCTTTTACATAAGTATTGATTCTTATACTATAATTGCAATTGCTACACCTACATTGCATGCACATGTATCATATATATAAGACTAGTGAAACGAATTAAGTGAATATTGCACATACAGCAGGAGCAAAGGTGGAGTTCTCAGGCCCAGAAAGTACAAATCCAGACCAAGAGTCTGTTTCAACCAACCAGTTGAGTACTCCGTGATTGTGACTCTTCCTACTCAACTGGTCAGATGAATGAAAATTTGCACTGTGTGAACCTGAACTTTCCATCTCAGTAAATGAGCACAGTGAAACAAGAGTTAAACCCACATTTGGTCTCTTCCACGCAGCTCTCACTCCATCCTCCCCCTCCCAGCCGGGAGAGCTACTCAAGGTCAGGTCTACCAACACACCAGGTGTAGTTTCCCTTATCTCATGACTTGAAACTGTTTGTGCAGCACAAACAAGACATTGACAGCAATTCCAGCAACCCCAGCTCTCTTACCCAGTAATGTTATAGAGGTACCAAACTTCAAAAAATTAGAAATCCCTGATGCTCATAAAATCATGAAAAATGTTCTCTTTGTAACTGACATTTATTTCACAATATGCCATATGAGTGCCATCTTTTGATACATTCGCTATGTAATTACAAAGTTTCCACAAAGGTCTTATTCTTCATGGAAAAATATACCATAACATGTTACTTAAATCTGTCACTTACAAATGCACTATCGATACCTTCATAATGTATTATAATGGTCTTTATAAGAATTAATAAAGCATTACAGCATCTTCTACTGACAATCATAAGGCATTATAGTGTTAATTGTAATACTTCATAAGCTCCAATTAAGCTCTCATTTATAATGCACTGTTAGATACCTTCATAATTCATTATAGTGGTCGGTATAAGCATTAAGGACACTTTGTACTATACATCATAAAGATATCTACAGTGCCTTATGATGAAAGATTCATAATGCATAAAAACATGACAATAATGCCTTCTTATAAATATTTATAGCCATATTTATAACGTTTTTTGAATGCATTATAATGTGTTATGAGTGTGTTCGTAGATTCTTATAGACATGGCGTTCATAGAAAGTGTTATCAAATATATAACAGCAAGTAAAAGGAAGCAAAGCATGATTAGACATGGATTCATCTCATGTAATTAGAATCATTTTCTAGCAAATGCACAACTTCTAATTTACTAAAGAGACTTTGATTAAAACCCGAATACCAAAATTAGTGACAAAATGTTAGGGAAATTTTATGTCAGTCATCTCTATTTACATGCTTGTTATGTAAAAGTGCAATTAAACACAACAGAGTTAAGTGTCATGAAAACAAACTGATTATTGTAGCATCACTGTAAAGTGCATATGAATAAATATGTCACACGCATATGAAGATTTATTTGGTTAATTGTGTTACAACAGTTTGATTTGATGAATGTCTACCATGCAGAATGGGGGGCACAGTGACTCACTCCCTCAGGTTGGGGTCTGAATCCTGCCTCTGCCACATTTATGTGCCGTCGGCACTCTCTTCCTGCAACACCTGGGATTCCTGCATACCTCAGATTCCCCCCACAGTCCATTGAAATGCCGGTAGGCCAATCAGTGTCTTTAAATTTCCCAGGATACATGTATGTGCCCTACAAAGCACTAATGTCCCACCCAGGATGTACCCCCTTGTGCCCTTTGCTGCCTGGCACTGGTCCCAGACCCCCACCAGCATATCACCTGCTCTGGAAGTGGTGCTAACACCAGGGCAGACTGGCAACAATAAAACGCAGCCTGGATATTTGCCGGTAATTTGGGAGGGGTGGGTCCCCCTTGCTACATTATATAACGTTAGATCAAACCACCAAAAATTTTTCCAAACTTCCCAATGGCCAGTATACATATGGCTAGCATCTTGGACCACTGCTATGCAAATCAGATCAGATCTCTGTGCTGTTACTTCCAATTTGCAAGCAGAGATGTCAGCATTTGTGGAATTTGAATCGACAGAAGTGATGTCTGCTTTTTTTCCACACCCTTGTCAAGTATCTTCATCTGAAAGTTATTCAATGTTCCTACTGGCCTAAAGAGCTTATGATCCTTACTTGCTGCCCTTTTCCCTGTCCAGTATCCTTAACAGCACCATAAATAAAATGGTGCTAATTAAAAATGTTAAACTCTGTTTACAAAATGTTTGCATATGATATAACATTTTATGCTGAAGTTACAGGATTTAGCTTTAAGGCTGTGCCTGTTTAATACACTCTGACCCTTACAATCGGCAACTGTACAGTTGTATACCCCAGGATTTAATTAGTTTTAAAGGTGGACATCCATATATTCAGAGGAAAGACTTGGAGCGAGCATAAAGTGAAACAGGAGGAGTGCGTACTCATAGACTCTGCATTCAAATAAAGCTCTCCTAGGCTTTGATGGCAGTGTACAGGAGGCCATCTCTGATGAACTAATGACTTTGTAGAGTGAGACAGTACATCTCTCACTGGGAAAAGTAAGAAAATTCAAAAAGTCAGCTGTCATAGTTATTTGGTAACAGGCTAACCTGTGGATTCAACATTGCTTATATCCTGCCTCTAGCTTTATCAGAAGTTCCTACTGAAAGTGCGAATCCTCTGCACTGGTGTAAGTGGCCCCTTTGGCTAAGCTGTGGACTTTCATTGGGTGAGCTTTAGTGGGGGGAGACACGAGCTATACACAATACAATACAAGTTTGGGAAACCCTCAGCCGGTAAGCTGATGGAGCAAGAATCACTGAGAAATGGGAACGAGGCACCCATGTTCAATTCAGATGTCTGAGTACCTCAGCTAGCAGGGGGAAAGGACTAGAACATTTTATTAGTTTGCTAACTAAGAGTGAGAGAAATCAATACAGCATCAATCTAGCTTTTCAGTGAGCAGCACATCTTGGAAAGCATAACCTTATATGTAACAGCAGTACACGGTAAGTATCAGAGTCCTTGAAAACCTAAGCTGGAGCTCAAAATAAAGAAAGTATTTGGTAATGCAAAATATTCACCCATCCATCATTGTAATTTCTGTAACCACTTGTCCTCTACAGGGTCAGAAAAAGCATTGCTTATTTGTTATGTTCTACTACAGTTACTGGTTATATCTTGATAAGTTTCCCAAAAAAAAAATTCTAAGAAGTCAGTTTTGGAAACTGGCTCTACATTTGGATAGTAAACAACGATTACAGAATCACCCCTAAATACAACATAGCTACAATGTTGCAAATAATACATTTTAGCACCAATAATGTGAAATGAATCTGCATTTTTGGCCCAGAGAGAAAAATAAGCAAACTTATTGTAGGGCATTTAGCAGGAACGTGAACATGAAGAGGACAAACAACGGTGCTTACTACTGATAATGGAGGAATATGGAGGCACTCAGCCCTGTTTTTCTGTAGTCAAGACTGTGATGACTGATGGATCCAGAGAAGAGAAGGCATTTATTCTTATAAACACAAAGCTGCTTCCCACAGGCATTTTGGGCCAAGAGTACGAACTGAAAAGCACATTTAACATCACAAAGATGCTTCACCATAAACCAAGACGCTTTGGCAAAAAGGGACATAGCAGATTTTTTTTCAGCTTTCATTCCTGATTGCTGGTATGTTAAATCCTACATTCGGTTACGTAGTTACACCTGTGCCAGAAGCAGCTTATAATGTCTAAACATTCATGTCTTTTCAGAGAAGTTCAGGTTTAATGCGGTGCTCAGTGGTATCCCAGCCTGACTCCACCTTGGAGAAGAAAACCAACAGCTCACAAGCCGACTCCCTGCACGACACAGCTTCCTACTTACAAAATGTACAAAAAACACTTCAGGTACACCGGACTCGAGAAGCAGCACTGGTACATTATCCACTGAATTAAAAGCTATTTAAGGACCAAATATTAGGCTGAGGATCAGTGTTTCTGTTGAAGCCTTTGTTACTTTTGTATGTGACTAATGTGAGTGTGCAGAGTCCAGCCTAATTCAGTGCAATTTGTCTGGCTGGCCTTTGTGCTTTTCACTGTCACTGATGAAGGACAATTTTATAGAAACATTTTCAGATAATTGTAAGATTTCCTTAATCCCCCTTTTCCCTGAAATGTCCTTTTAAATACACATTTCAATAAATGGAGCAGAAATGCATGTCTATCTGGCATTATATAGAAAAATTAGCATACCTGATAATTGTTCCTGAAGCATAATGCCGCGTAAATGGATATGAGGATGTAGAAGAGGATCTTTACTGACTGCTTTAGGGCTCCACCTAATGGATACTTAGGGGAAATACATTAGCGACGGAAAATTCCAGCTGTCCGCTTGCGTGTGTTCTGGGTAAATGCTTTCTGGAAGCATGAGAACCCTGTTTGAATGGGAACTGTGTTGTTGGGTCCTGCAGCCTCAGTCGCCTGCACACGCCAAGTCCCCTTCACCTGAGTGTTTGGGGGCAGTATGTGGCTCAGTGGGCTAAGCCTGTAATCACAAGGTCACAGGTTCAAACCCGACCTCAGTATGTCTGCAGGTCCTCGAGCAAGGCCCTTAACCCCCAGCTCCCTGGGTGCCCCCACAGGTGGCTGCCCTGAGGGAGGCATAAAAAAAAAAAAAAAAAAAAGAATTTCCCCATGGGGATCAATAAAGTTGTTATTACTATTATTATTATTATTACTCAGCTGTGTCTCACACCTGATTCTGGTTCTCTTTTATTGGTTAACTTGCTTGATCATTCTAACCGGTTCCCACAGTGTGAGGAATCGTAGCCTATCTCCAATTGTTGAGTCTTATTTTGCCCCACTTCCCTCTTGTGGTGAGGTACAAGTGTCTCTCCCAATCCTTAGCCCGGTGAGTGTTGTGTGTCTTGATCCAATTGAACGTCTACACTAGTACCAATATCCCCGCTTCTGGAAGACTGCTTCCCCTTTCACCCCCCAAGACAGACAATCCAGCATTTTAACCTTAACACCCGGCCCCAACCGCGACTCTTGTTTAGTGTTTTGTCTACCTGTTTGCTCTGAATTGGGTTCCCGGTTCCTGATCTGTTCCGTGACAGTAACTGGAATGAAAACGCAGTGTAGCCTGTCTGGCTTACATATACTGTAGGTTCTTGACAAGTAAATGGCAATAATTTTACAAGAGCAATTTCTCATAGGGGTTCATTTGAGCGAGACATTTATATGCATAAATCAGTGGTTCTCAACCTTTTTTTGCAGTGGGCCGCACTATGTCCAAGTTCAAGTCTCACGGGCCGCATATTAT
>JAODKF010000051.1:6655948-6671357 GCA_026779585.1 Mormyrus proboscirostris
TCTAGAATTAGATCCTGGTGCACCACGTTAGGTGCAAATAATTAGAACATTAGAACAATTAGAAACGCTCGCCATTACAATGTGGTACTTTGTTGCCCCTAGTGGTGGTTAAGTGTACTGTCTCTTTTCTTCAAGCTGATAACGAGTATACACGGAATGCTTATAAAGCCTCAGAATAAACCTTTTTCTGAACTTAGTGGTGCAGACCCCTTACATTTCAGGTAGTACAATCGTCCATCAGTGTATTAGCAGCACGGTCGTGCACCTTATAGCACTTCGATAGGGTCAAAGACTTTTGTCATTTTCTAAATAAAAACCCAACCCGTAAAGATGTGTGAAAGGTGACTCTTCATGTCCTTTTTCTCTTTACACCTGTTTAAATGTATTGAATAAAATACAATTGATTCCAAAACAACAGGCTATAAATTACAGTGATGATAACTGGGGGATAGACATACTGATTCAGTTACGTGGTCGCTTTTGAGTCTGCTCTTTGGAAGTATCCTGTTAAAAGTCTCCCAGTTCCTGTCGTTAATGTTCTAAAAGCGAGCAAAATTCCTTTATCCTTTTTTGACATATTCGGTCACGTTTGGGACTAGTCCCCCGACACGTATTCAAGAACTGACTGTATTTCCTCATGCTGTTTTGAAAATTTATATATCAAAGTGCTGACCTCCTTTATAGCTGACATACATAACTGACATTCAGCATAATATGCCTCACCCACGTGTTTGCGTTTTAGACGCTTCTTCGTGCGGTGTCTCACTGTTCAGCATGCAGTTTTTGGATCTGTCCAGGAGATGGCAGACTTGTATTACTTTAATAGTACACATCGGGTCCTCTGCAAGGTGAGGACAATAAAAAGTTTAAATCACAATTCAAACATTTTTAGCGGTTTTAATCTCGAAGCAATCTCGAAAATATGCGTCACACGTAGGTCAGTTAAGACCATTAGGAAGCTCACTGGGGATAAAGCAAAGCTTTCACCGCATAAAGCTACAGATGGTCACGTCAGCTGCCATGATGACTGAAGTAAGTGGATCCTACATGTACTGTACGAAGACATCTTACTGTCATAGGGTCTTCTGGCTGACTTCATACTGCATATGATATTGTCACACATAAAAACTGCTAATGTTTTTCTTCTGCGCTGTAAACTCAAGATTTACAGCTCTGGAAGTATTAAGAGACCACTGTATATTAGAAAAAATCTATAAAGCTACACTGAGGGGTAGGTTGATTCCAGGCTCAAAATTTCTAAGACAACAGTATACAAGAGCAAGGTGAAACAGCAGACACTTGGAACAACCATTTACCAGCCAGGTAGAGGGCAGAAGCAACTATCTAATGCCATAGACAACCACTAACTTATTTAAACTAACTTATTTAACTTAGTTTCTCGTGACCTTCAAAAGGAATGGGAAACATTAAGCGCAGGTGTGAAATGCACTGCTGGGACAGTGTGTATCAGGCTCCTAAAAGCAGGACTGAAGTCCCATAAAGTAAGGAAGAAGCCCTTCATTAATTAATGAGAAGCAGGGAAGAGCCTGACTGGGGTTTGCAAAAAATATATATTATTCACAGACACACACCCATATATTGAGAAATGCGTGAAAGAAAGACTTGTGCTGTAGTCTCTTCTAGTTGTAGCTGTAGTTTTTTCTAGAGCTGTAATTGAGGTATAAGCCTTAAGCAGCATTTTTTTGGTCAGTGGTCTTATATATGCAAATATGAGTAACTAGTGGTAATAACACTGACCTGGTAAAGATCACTACCTGACACCTCCTCTTAACAGATCAGTTCCTGGGCTTATGGTCGTCCTGTTGGCTGCTTTTAATTCTATCAGCTACATTTTTTTGCATTTGTTCTGCATTTTAATTAAACCATATTTTCATCCATCACACTTCACAGAGTAATATATAACTAGATTAACTGGGGTAAACAGTATGACTGTAATCGCTCCCCGATCAGAGATTATGGGACAAAGGAAAATCAATTATTTGATTTATAAAATAATGTTATTACACATTAATATTTATTTATAATTTATGAATATGTGTCTCTTTCAAAATGTAAACAAAAGCTTAACATCACTATATATTCAGATGTTACCCTAAATCCCACTGGTGCCTTATATATAGTTATTTGTATGGATTTGTATTTGTGCTCATTTTTCTGAAGGTTTTATTTCTAAACGACTCACACTTCAGCCACATTTCCTTATTATTATTGCCGTTTGCCTTACATGGATCTATCACCCTCTTTCACGGGGGGTGGGGTGTTCAATTACAGGTCAAGCCTTGCATTTCATTTGTCAAATGGGTGAGTCAATCGATACTGTAGGAAATTATTTTTCCATATTCAGTTATCAAGTCATGGGCTACAGTATTTCTCATTTAATTTCAGACACAGCTGAGGTCCCCCACTTTCCCCTGGAGACTCCTGCCAAGCCTATTATGAGAATCATAAATAATATGTGCTAATGAGATATGAATTGATTGCATGGGGAAGTCTTGACATTTCCATCCATCACTCTAAATGATGTTTAACAATGGATTACCAGCCAATAATTCCTCTGGAATGAGATTAATAAAAGGGCCGTCTGTTTCAATGGCCGTACTCCACTGGGTGGTCATTAATCTGCCCGGGTACCGTATAACGAAGCCCCCCTCTGCACCGCTAACCATATTATTGTCATTACTTCATTGAGACGTGCATTGTTTTATCTCCGCAAGCCAATAAGGCAGAGTGCTGTGTTTTACGCACTGTGGACGGGGCTACTCAGCCGGGGCTGGCACTCTGCATCTGGGGGCCATGGAGCAGCTGAGATAGTGCTGACGATGGACCTTCATGTCCATTCACAACTTCAGATATTATGGAGAAACTTCCCACCCTCTTTTTTGGGTTTATGCAACCCCTAAAAATAAATTACACAGACTACTAGCCCTTAAATAGGAATCAATTGAAATGGAATTACTTGTTTCCCACAGGATACAGAATACCGGAGTTTATTGAGAAGTGACAGATTGGTAACACTGTTTGTGATGTAAAGGAAATCTCAGGTTGACATCATCTCCTGAAACCATGTAGTCTAGGCTAGAGAGGTCTGTCTTCCACTTTTCAGAAATACCCCATGGGATGCAAAGGGCAGCCAAGTGAAATACATATGAAGTATTGATGACACATTATCATTTTTTTGATCAGAATTTTTCAATCCCATTATTGAAATTAAAATTCTAAGTATCTGCTGATACCGGTCCAATATTTTGCCCTCTTTATCAACTGCTAAGCATTAAATGTTTGTATCAATACATGCCAGTTAACACGGTACACTACCAGCATTTAGTGTTGTCATGGCATTGTTTACGCTTGCTAAGAACAGGAAAATATCATGTCATGTAGCGTAAACAAAAGCTATGCCAGTACGCTACAGGAAGAAACCCACAGCCGACAGGATTTACACAAGTCTGCTGCTTTTTTTACTGAGACTTTCAGAAACAATAAACAGAAATATTTCTTATAGTGTAAATTGTGCAATCTGTTGACAAATTAAATATAATATAAAAAATCAAGCATTAAAATAACGCTGTATACCCCAAATAAACATTTCTAGTGGAAAAAAGACACATAAGTCGCCAGTACAAATGGCCTACAATGGACTCAGAGAAAACTATTTAATAGTAATTAACCAACCTTTAGGAAGAATATATCTGAAGATATCTAGTTTGCATAAAATTTTACTGCCTTCAGACATAAGAAGAATCAACACTAGTGGGTATAGCGGATTGGTTCCATCTCTGATATGAAGTGTCTTTATTCAAAAACCTGTGCATTAAGCTACCAAGAAACAAGGTCACTGAAAGCTTGTACTGCAACCAGGTAATTGAGATAAAAGCCTGATACATAATGTCATCTTCACTTCTCAGTTGATATGCTTTACTTGGCATACAGAAGATTTATTGGGCAACTCATTATGTTGAGAAGAATAGCTTAGGTTTGAGGAATTACTGTGTAGAAAAGTCATTTACAGAGACTGCTGCCACAGGATGAAATCAACAAATGAGCAGTAACGTTCCAGTCGAAGGCATTTCCAGTCTGAAAAGGCCGCCTTTATTACTGAGACAAGTTGCACATTGAGAATGCTGCTATTCCAAGGATAACAGACAAACAAATTGTGTGAGATCCTATCTGCAGGCTTTCCTTAGTTACATTCCAACTTTGGTCAATTCATAGTTCTCATTTACAGTCTTTAAATTTTGCCTATTAACTAATTTGTAAATAACCCTTAGTGCCAGAAAAAATATATAATTTTTACTGACGAGCTATTCCACAAAATCACAGAACAAGACAGAAAGCCTAAGATCTAAACCCCTATTGTATCCAAATTAAAATTTCCCTTTCATATAATATTTTGTATTTAAAAGTGTTTGTCTTACACTAATTAATGATCCCTGTGCAGATGCCATGTGACAGCATTCCTAGTGACCTAAGAACATAAGAACATAAGAACTATACAAACGAGAGGAGGCCATTCGGCCCATCAAGCGCGCTTGGGGAGAACTTAACTAATAGCTCAGAGTTGTTAAAATCTTATCTAGCCAGTGCATGCTTTTTACAATCCAATAGCGAGTCTCCAGTATTTGATGAGAGACTCTGTTACACAGCAACCTGCTTTATTAAAAAAAAAACCCAGTAGCAAGACTGCTTACTGCTTAAATAGACTGGCAATGTATTGATTGTGAGCAATGATGCACACATGGAGGTTGGGATCTATAGAGGTCTGTAATCACAGGGCCAGGACGTCAAATACGGAATAAGTGCTTTTTGTAGTGGTGAAAAAAAACTGCTGAGAGCAACTGTTATAGCATATTTATTTAACGAGGAAACATATCTTGGTAAACATAAAGATAAATGCATGTTTATGGCAGAATCAAGTACCGTGTAATTACAGCATTAAAATGGTTAATACTATGCTAGGAAACATGTATATCATCTGTATAATAAAATTACCATTTGAAAACAGAATTTTATTAGGCAAAAACCACAAAATATGAAAATTAAATGGTTGTACAGATATGCAAGGTCACTTTGTGGTCCAGTGGCTGCTACAATTGATTCCAGGACTGTGGGTTCGATTCCCCGTTTTGCCTCTTAGTGTGTGGGGTTTTCTGGGTTTCCGCCAGTTTCTTCAATAAAACATGAGGTTGAGAAGGATTTGTGTCCCTAAAATGCCCCTCACTGTGCGTGCCTTGTGATGGACTGGCATCCTGTCCAAACTGTCCTCTGCTTCCTGGGATGGGTTCCAAGCTCACTGGATGGACTGTTATGGAAGTTGGGTGGATATGGCAATAAAAGTACTGGAATCTATGCCTACGGGTTAGACATGAATCCTAGATGATTTTTGAGATGGGAAACACAGTAAGGGTTAGTTATCTTAATATATTAAATGCACAAGGCAGTTTGAAGGAATTATGTTTCACCAAAGACTCCTCATCAAGGTTCATCCACTACTCGGGTAATAGAAATCGAAAAAGCGACACTCAAAGAGCCCGAGATTCTGACCAGTGAGTCGAGAGACAGCAGGAGGGTAGGCCCATCCCTCTGCCGGCGGGATCCATGCCGGCTGGCCGTGGACATTCAGCCGCGGATGGTAAGAACGGGCTGTCAGCGTGTCTGATTAATGACCTCACTGAAACATGTCCAGCCATATTAGAGTCCCATGTATCTGCGACAGTCCACACGGACCGGGCTTTGTTCTGGGAGGAAATGGTGTCAGCACCAGCCGCTGTCCAGCCATAAAAAGATAAAGATTTACTGTCATCAGAGGCAAGATTAAAGTGCACAATGCTGACATTGATTTTTACCAAAAATTCACATTTTGGGAAAACTCATTCCAGGGCGGTCTGAGATATGATCAGCTTATTTGGAGAGGGATAATATGGAATCTTCTCTCGAATGAACTTTGAAAGAAGTAAATTGTAAATATTGATTTTTGAAATGAACTGTCAATCTTAGTTGGAGAGATTATTCCTATCATCTTGTTGCGCCGATGAATTCAAAACTGCTGACAAGGTGGAGTGTATAGGATTTCTTTTAAGAGGAGTCAAGCGGGCTTTACTCAGCTGAACCTGCTAATGGTTGTTCAGTTTTATCAGATAACGGCTAAGATCTCATTGACGGGGAAAAAAATGAAATGAACTGTGACTCTATATTGGGATCCCTGTTCTTATCCCGCGAAATCATCAAATGGTAGCTGAAGGTTTTCTATTATTTTAGGTCAGTTCATTACTGGGTGGCAGCGAGGCTGAATTGCAGCGAACAAAACAACCTTTCCTGTTTCACCCGTGGGTCAAGACTGAGGGCCGATTTGATAGGGCCGCCTGGGGCTGTGGGGTTATCCCATTACTGCTGGGGGGGGGGGGGTTTCACTGAAAGGCGACGCACCTCTCCCTGCTGTCCCCCCCGCATTTTCTGTGGCCTGGCCTTTATGTTCCTTTGTCGACACATAAAATTAATCTCTTTGGTGTCTTTTTGGTATAAATCTCTTTGTTGCAAATAGTGATCATCAAAGAGAACATTTCTACTCGTCAGAATGCGCCGCTATGCGTGAAAAATAAGCAGCAATACCTACATATATAAGCATGTCAAAATTATGAAGGTGATGAAATATTTGAATTAAGTATCTAACATCTCCAGATGTAAAGTACTGAAGTTGATCAGGTAACCCTCCCGCGGTGGGGATGTTTCCTTCCTTCTCGTGCTGCTCAGCATTGATCTTCAGCGGGAGGCTGCATTGGTGCTGACAGGAATAAATCGCAAGATGGATATGCGGTAGAAAAATTACATGGGGAGCTGAGAGATTTGGTTACCTCTGATAACAGGAAGCAAAGGCGGGGCATGTGGAACCAGGAGATAGGGAGCACTGTTACCACTAAGTGGGCAAAGTGACAGTTCGGAATTGAAGCGCTTTGGTTTTTCAAACTCCAAAAAAAAAAACACAGAGGAATTGTCCACACGGCCATGATCCTCACAGCTAGAAGATTAATGGGAAAATTTAATTGAGCATTCTTTCTCAGATGTGCTTTACAAATTCCACCTTGTTGATGCACTGAAATTCAGCTCTGTTAAACTAACCCTTCTTTTTAATTCTTTAATTCATTTCCAGTGCTTTTTATGATGAAAAGTCTTTTGCAGTAGGTGGGATTTTTTTACTGTTGTGTGTCTATGATAGTATCTAATAATTTATTTTGCTGTCGTCCCAATGGAGTAGAACTGAAACTGTCACTTATGGTAGCTCTTTTGAAAATCAGCAGCCCTTAGGGCAACCAACCATCCGTCTGCCTGTCCATTCGTCCATCCATCCATCCATTCATCCATCCATAGGGTTCGTTTTAACATTGGCAGGGACTAAATCAGCCATGAATCCCACCCAAACACACATGGTACTCCCACAGTATTGATACCCAATACTGATACCCAAAATTCCACGCCGACCCATCCATCCATCCATCCATCCATCCATCCATCCATAAGCACTTCTTGAGTCATGGCTCTCTGCTTGTTTGACAATGTATTTTTGGAATGTGTCCTGAACACAAAGAGTCAGCACAACACGTCAAAGCACAGCCCAGCCCAGCACAGCACAGCACCTCAAAGCACAGAACAGCACAGCACCTCAAAGCACAGCCCAGCACAGCACCTCAAAGCACAGAACAGCACAGCACCTCAAAGCCCAGCACAGCACCTCAAAGCACAGAACAGCACAGCACCTCAAAGTCCAGCACAGCACCTCAAAGCACAGCTCAGCACCTCAAAGCCCAGCACAGCACCTCAAAGCCCAGCACAGCACAACACCTCAAAGCCCAGCACAGCACAGTCCATCCCAGCCTATCTCAGCACAGCCCAACACCGGGATTTTAATTCTTCTGCGCCACTGACATAAACAGGTGCTTAACATGGGCTTTCAGATAGCTGCCACCCGCAGTGACATCATGCTGCTGGCTGGAACTGGGGAGGGAACCAGACTGGGAAACCTAGACTGGATGCCAGGGGCTGTCTGAGTCACTGCAGCCCTAATTTGTGTTAAACACCAAAATATGTCATGTTGTTTTTTTTTAGTGTGCGTGGGAGCTTTCATCAGCAGCTACGCATGGTCACCCCCCCCCCCACCTTCCGCCCCAACCCCACTGGCTTGGAATGTTCATGTGAACAGCTTCTTTTACTAATAGAAAGAGTGGCGATCAATAAAGAGCCCCGGCTGCTCGTCGCTGTAAGCGGCCTCGCTGGGCGCCGGCCCTCCTGATGAATAATGTCACTGTCATAACGGCAGGGATAATTTAATGCCGACACTTAGCGGCGTGATAAATTGCTTGCCAGACAAAGGCAGTGACTGTCCTGAGTGAGCCCATGACAACTTCTGAAGTATTAATCTCCTCCTGGCCCGTAACGGCAGTGAAAAGGGAGCAGTCGTCCCCGGGTGAAGACGTCGCGACGCGGCTAAGCAAACGCCACATTCCCTTAGCGCATAGCGAAGGCACCTCTTCTACACCCACCTGTGCCTTTCCCCTGAAATGAAATCCTTTGTGAGACGAAGGCTTCAGATCCTCACGATGCTAAAAGTCACACGTTTGGCTGCAGGTGAGAGAGCAGTGAAAACTTCCCTTCAGGAGTGAACGCCATGATGTACACCTGCATATATGGGTAACATCCCCTAACAATCACCGCCTCCGGCCTTAATAGTAGTAGAGCAGCCTGCTTAACAGAATGAAGACGTCTTCAGTCCTGTTTCAGTCCTGGATCCCCCCCTGGGATACAGATCCCAATGTGATATTCCTCTAATCCAGAGTTCCCCAATTCCAGTCCTCACGGGACATTTCGCAAGATGGTTTGTAGATTTCCCTACGCAGACACACCTACTAAGCCTGGTAATTGATTAATTGGAAACTGATTAAAGTGCATTTGAGCAGGGAAATCTGTAAATCGTATTGGATGCTGGCCCGTAATTGGGGAACCTTGCTCTAATTGCTAGAGACCAATGGAACCAATAGATATACCCCATTATACCTATATAACTTATAGGAAAAAAAAAAAACATTTCAGTTTCCAAACTGAGAGCTTCCAGAGCATTAGAAGAGATGATGATCTCCTTTCTCCATGGTGCTCACAGGTGCTTAATGAAACAAGGTCATGGGGGCTTTAAATACCTCGTTGGGTTATTAATACGCTATAGCTATGAACAGCACCCACCGAATGAGGCGTAAGATGGAAGAGGCTCCCACCTTGTGTAGCACTGATGCATAGATGCATTTATGTCGTCCCTTCTAATTGCCACAGACGTGTTCATTATTGCACGTATTAGAGACGCAGAAAAAGCGACAGTAATTCGTTTACCAAAGCACAGATTCCTGCCCCTGAACAGGCATGCTAATCTAATTAGAAAGCCAGCGGAGCTGAAAGGGTGGCCGCTCATTCACACGTCGGGTCTTAGCAGATGTGCTGTGAAATTAATTTCCTCCAGTGTAACCAAAGACCCTCTGTTATGCAATTTTGTTTCACAGATGATAACCTATTATCACTTTATTTGGTGGAAGATGTGTTAATGGCCACGAGGAGACCTGAATAATTCATATTTGCTCATTTCCATTCTGTGTGGCGCCCCCTGTTCTTTTCATACGCAGGGAGAGGGGCTAATGTAAACATGACCAGATCCTTGTAAATTGGCTTGCAGAGGAGGCTCTTAGCATATTGCCTGGGGACAGATCCAAGATTGGGATTACAGCCGATATCTGTATCCTACAGTGTGTTGTGAGGCAGGCTGTTTCCAGGCAGTCACACCGGTTCATAGCGGCTGGGTCATGAGCACAACTGTTGGGACAACTTTAACTAGTGTTCCGTGACTGACACGTCCCGTTTAGCAGACGGTTGTGTGACTCTACTGGGTTAATTCGCAAAGTAGATGCAA
This sequence comes from Mormyrus proboscirostris, assembly GCA_026779585.1. Classification (NCBI taxonomy): domain Eukaryota; kingdom Metazoa; phylum Chordata; class Actinopteri; order Osteoglossiformes; family Mormyridae; genus Mormyrus; species Mormyrus proboscirostris. Next base: position 6,665,910 of record JAODKF010000051.1, read on the forward strand.
TACTTTATATTTCAACCTATTATATTTAACTTAATTTCAATGAAAGGCAATTTCAAAAAAACATATTTTGATTTTATATTAGTATTTTTAGAAGCAGCACATATTTGATTACTGTGATTAAAACAACCCAAAGTCAAAAGAAAGAATTAAATAAACAAAAACAAAGAATAAAAAAAAAAATGGGCTTTAAAGAAGGCTTATAAATTTTGTTTGATCATAAAAATAATGCTGGTTTTTGTTGGTATAAAGATGTTATGCTGGCTTACTTTAAAGGCTACAGTGAAAATGTTAAAATTACTCTGGATATCTCAAAACATGTGACAGCGAGGCCTATTTAAAATACATTAGATGATTTAATATGATTTCACTGAGAGCATGTGATCAAAATGCCATTTGTCTTGGCGCCGAAGCCATCTGAGGTCCATCCATAACCTGAGCCCTTCATGAATCTCTGCTACGAAAGACATAAATACAGATGTTTCCATTTAGTTCATGAGAAAGATTCTGTAATGACAGTTCAGTTGGTGTTACTGTGCTTTAACAGAAATTGTCCTGATTGTACCAGTTTTATAGAAAGGTAATTTCAAATGCAAAGCAAACACAATGTATATAACTGAATCTCTTTAAAATCATAAAATATATATTTGAAACAAATAAGTATTTGTATGAAGGCTTAAATAATGTATATTTTTTTTCTACTTCTGAAAATTGTATTCTTTTTTTTATAGTGATTTGTGAAAAGCAGATCAACAATTGCATAAGTAATGAGAGGACATAAAAATACTCAAATGAATTTATTAAAAACTGGCATGAAAATCTATCTGACTGTCAAACCAGTTTTTGTGAAATACTCAATTTTACTTTATTTTATGGAATTGAATTGCATGAATTACAAGGGGATAAGTATCTTTTGAGACAACATTCACAACGTGCCTTAGAAAATGTTTATTAAATGTTTCTGTGCTTACCAAATAATGTTAAATCATACTGTACATTTCAGAAATCTTTCTTTATAAAATAATAATAAATTGTTTTTTTTAAATAAATTATTTATTGTCAATAAAACTGTATCCAAAGAATTGCTTTTTATTTCTTCTTCAGTATATTTGAAATAATCAAAGATATAATTTCACAATTTTCTTATGATTTCCTGAAAATCATAAGTAAGGTCATTTTGTTATTGAATTTCATTTCATATTCAGTTGACCGCTTTTGAATTTCTTTTTCTTAAGAGCAATACAATCTATTCCAATATATTTTAAGAAACATTTTTCATTTAATGAAAGCCTTAAACTTTACATCTTAGTACTACATAAAATAAACAATTGCTGAATTTTGTATTTTTAAATGTTTTTAATTACATTATGTGAACATCTTCACATAAAACATTCCTACAAAAGAAAGAAAGAAAGAAAGAAAGAAAACACAAACATGTTAATATTAGGAGCAGTCATTGAAGTTAATCAAGTTAAAATATTTAATTATTCGGAGTATGAATTTATCAATCATGTTTGCGCATAGACATTGTTTAAAACAAAACAAGATTGGGCTGCTGAAATTACAGATAAACAAACTAATATACCTGACTGTTTTTTTAAATCCTAGTTATAGAATATATAAGGGAACTATATAAAAACTGAATTTTTTTATCTAGTTGTGCTACTGCAAATTCACGCTTTCACGTGGTGGAAAAAAAAACCTTATGTCTTAATTACAATAGAAGTATATCACCACTAGATGGCAGTAGTTTCCCTCCATTAAAGTTAACAATATGCATAAGATATGTTTACGCGATAATATCTCACGGATATTCCTAATTGGATGACTTCTTAACCCATACAGAAGGCCCAATTCTAACGCACAGCAAGGCAGACAGTTACATTTTATTATTTATTTTATGTTAATTCTTTAAAGATAAGGGTCATTGGAGATCTGTACATTTATCAAACCAAGTTACTTACGATTTTAATCGGTAAAACTCCTGCTCATAATTATATTAATACTGCTGATGCACCTTGATTTATTATTATTATTTTCTGCTTCAGTTTTACAGCTGTGATGACAGTGGGAAACATTTAGGAATTAATTAAATTTAGATTTTTACATTTAGTCAAAATGAAATACATGAAAGATACAGCACCAAATTTATAATATAAATAGAATATAAATAGAATGTTCACATCGGTCACATCATCCCTGAAGTATGACCACAGCACCACTTGTTTTAACGTATTCATTGTTTACATACTGTACCAAATGCTTTATTTTATTATTGTGTTTTTGCTTATTTAAGGTGAGGAAGTACAGCAAGTTGTCAATAAGTACACAGTGAAGCCACACTGTACCAAAAACTCAGAGTCAGCTGACAATGAAAGTGGAAAATCTTAAATTTTTTTTCTTTTTCTTTTCTTTTCATTGCGTTAATTTTAGCATGTTTTTAATGCAACATTCTGATTGTTGCATTATTAACTCTGCTGACGCATTGTTTTGCTTGTGAACAAAGTGGGACAAAAACTTTGTAAAACAAGCCTTTTTCAGCCAATGGAATTTCAATTATGCAACTGCTCAAAACTCATCAAATCTGTATCAATACCAATTTACCGATATCAATAATAATCTGTCTCCCTGCAGATTGCCTCACCCTCCCAGAGTCTTTCATGTGCGGTAAAACTCTAACTCAGATGCCAATACGGCTAACCGCTGCTGCGTGAGTATAGACAGATATTAAAAACGACCTTGATGCTATTTCATGCCTATCAAAACACGGCTTATATGATGAGCATGCTGAGGAGTTACAGAAAAGGAGGAAAGTTAAACTTTCTGCCACCCATTTAAGCATTATTGTTAGATTATTATAAGATCATTGCCTTTATTTTTTCTTTATCAAAACACCAATCTGCCATATGATCTTTGCTGAAGTTTCTCACATTGTGATTGTAGTGTTCAAGAGAAGTTTGGACCCCATCATTAATTTAGTGTTTAGCAATAGTTCACACCTTAAAGTGAGTATAGTGTTCAGGAATATTTTAGACCTCAAAGTTAATTTAGTTCTCAGAAACAGTTCACCTCACATTGTGTTTACATCTGCTGTCCAATGAAGGTAATTTTTTAGTTGTAAAATTTAGTGAACGTTGGTAATTTTGTTTGACTATTCATGCATCCACCCATTTTCCATACCCCACTTGTCTTATTTTATGAGACTGAAGCCGACCTTGAGCCACCAGTAATATTTGCGGAGGGCCGGAACTGTATCCCTGCTGTGCTGCCTGTCGTCCTTATTCCAGCACCTTCTGGAAAGTCGGACTCCTCTCAGGATCTGCTGAGAGAACTCGGCTGTCTCGTCACTTCACACTGCTCTGAGGCCGCTACCAGACCCAGCTGCAATCAGCTCCCAAGATCCCCGCTAGGCTCAGCTTCTTAATATGTCATGCTTTTCTACAACAGTTCCGTACAACCTGCTCCACTGGGATGTACTTTGGCTCAGTGGTGTGATGCTCCAAGAGGATAACTCAGGCATTACAGCTGCTGGGACTGTTTTTCCACCTCCAGCGATGAAAGGTAGGTAACGGATGTCTTTGGTGTAGCTCCTGCACAGCCAGAGGTACAGCACAGTTAGTACTTGGGGCCTTGATCTCACCTTCTCATATTTCATTCACCCCTGAAACATTTTGGGGAGGGGGGGGGGGCTCTACCGTTTTGCCTTTATTGTACCTTTTTATTGCGAAAGCCCTCATGTTAATCTCAGCATGCATGCTGCCAGTGTTGTTTACAAAGCCATGTGCAGTTTCCCCACAGTTTACATCATTACATCATTACCCGCTCCTCTGGGACCTATAACCGGTTTTTGCTCCCTGCCATTTTTGCGGAAACTGAGAGGGAGCAAAAACGTGAACTGTCTGCAGGTCCGCAAGGGCTGGATGGAGGAACACTGATTTATATGGTCAGATAGGTTGCAAAAGAACACTTCTGACCTCATTGAAAGAAGTTTTTCATTCATTTTTCTTCTAATGACTTATCCATTACGGGGATGTGAAGAGCCTGAAATCTATCCAAGGAAGCATAGGGCAAAATGCAAGGGGCACCAGGGCTGGGCTTGCAACCCCCCAAGCCTGAACGTGTGAAAGGCCAGGGCTACCCACTGAGCCACTTAGATGAGTCATGTACTTGATTATCCGGATGAATGAATCAGTTAATTGAATTTTGAAACTGGTTGCATGAGATGTGTCATTTTTATTAGTAAGGTTTCCCGTAAACAATAGTGCTATCTCAAGTCGACAAATGTCAAATTAATTGCTGAAGTATTGCGGAAAGATTTTTGGTAAATTCGGTAATTTTAGGTTAACCGCATTCATTATGCTTTCATAGAACATTCAGTGTACGTTTATAATGCCTTAACAGATTTTATATACTATTTATTAACAAATATACGATTATACAATTTTAATGTTTGTTATTATCATATAATGTTATTAATGTATATTAAAGCTGTTACGGTATATTACATGTTAAGGTATACTTACATGCTGCTTATGAATGTTCTATGAATGTATTATGATGGAGCACTGAATGTTCTACAAATGCATTATGAAGGCATTATGAAGGCATTATGAAGGTTCAGTTAATGTGACGTGTTACCAGATTGTCTATGGGAAACACTATCATCAAATGAAACTTTTTATCATTGCATCATCCTTAGGCAAACTCTCTGCTGCAAAATTGATCAAGACAAGAAAAATGAGAAGGAAGGAAAATGGAAACCTAGCGACAGAATATCACTTTCCTCCAGGAGAGGTGAGGACAACGCCCGGTGCTTGATGTCATTAAGGTGATTGGGTTCAACCGTGACCACATTGCCGTCGTTTGCTGGCAGTCGGGAATAAATAAGTATGACTAGCCGAGGATTTCAAGGCGCTCACCTTTGCGCCGCCCGCAGGACCAGAATTCAAAGCTATCGATCGCCATAGTGATTTTAAAAGGACAATATCTTGATGGCTGCCTGTAGAAGTGTAAGCCGCAGACTTACAATGCAGCTGAGCAGATACAGATGTCGACGTTTGATAGTGGTCGCGTTTCTTTGCCCAAAGTCTCACCAAGCACCTTTGTAGTGCTATGAAGGGCGTGCAGTGGCCGCTGGAGTTTCTGGGAGCTCGCTGAGCTTGTGCACCTCCAGATCTGCCATAATATCAGATAAAATCAATCTGCTGCTTTTTTTAATTATTGCTCATGGTACAAAGCGGCGGCGGCCCATTTAAGAGGCGATCGATGGCGGTGGGCGATTGGCGGGCGGCGGAGCCGCGCGTCGGGGGGCTTGATGTGAAAATCATTGGGCCCATGAAGCGGCCGGTGCCGGTGATCAGCCTGGTCGGCCCCCCCAGCCGGCTCTGCGGTGCCGTAATAGGCAAACCCTCCTTGAACCAGCGCTCTCAACCACTGAGTTGCCGATGAAAG
>JAODKF010000051.1:6671457-6683301 GCA_026779585.1 Mormyrus proboscirostris
TCCCTCTCAAGTCCCGCCATCTTCCTCTCTATGTCACTCGAAATCGGTGAGATCTCCGGCGAAAGGTCTGGCCTCAGGCCTTACAGCAGTGAGCCAGAGGTCGTCTGGCACCTTTTCACTCCGACTTCTATCTGACCCTCCCTCCCCTAGAGGCCACCTGCCAAAAGCATCCGGCGACCCCCACCCCTCCCCAATTTTGGCTGCACCAGACTCTTTCTGCCGCAAAGTAACACATTTGGTGTGAATCTCTGAGAGTGCGGGCAAGTTTCTCCCTCTCGCTGCCAGTATCCCTCGCAATTTAACCAGACCGGAGATTAAGCTGATGTTTCCAGCTATGTTCCATTTCTGTATGTTTAATTCTAGATTATGTACTGTAATGGTCTAAACATTTAACATAAAAACTGTCTCACTAAAAAGAGACAGAGGTCATGACCTCATTATTGTCAGTGGCTGCCTTGCCGTTATGTTTTCTTGCAATTCAGGTTACTTGCCTTGTGCTGGGGTGACCCCCCCCCCCCCCCAGGGCTCCTGGTGCCCCCTACTGCCTTGTATGCTTCAGCAACCAGCAAGGAACACATGACAGGAGATGCTCGTTAGAAATGCATTTGACGTGTTACCAGACGTGTAACCTGGGAAACATTTCACTGACCAGAGATGGCCTGAGACATGCAGTGGAGTCCTGTGCATGGATTCTGAAGTGTGCCCTGAACAGACGTTTCACACTCATTAGCTAACTTTTTGGGTAAGAAAAAGAAGCAGATTATTTGTCAATACTTCCTTCAGTATGGAGAGTCAAAAATATCCTATGTTCACATTATCACTTGATTTTGCAAGGTGTCATATTTAAAGAGTTGATTTTATACTAATACATGCACATTCATTCATGTTACACATTTGACTCTTGGCACTGCAGTGCAGTTCATAATCGCAAACATGCAGTGATCTTAGAGGAGCAAATCTTTGTGACCTCACCAAGGTTGCAGTGAGATCTATTCAATCTTTTAAAAAGTACCGCTGGCGTGATGAGTGTGAGTGCCGGCTGGCCACTGTAATAAGCCATAAAAAAATAAAGACAGAAAAACTTTATATTTCTACAGGCAGTATCAATAAATTACACAGCTAATTTCCTCTTGTCTGTCAATGATGAAAAGTACTGTATGTACATTTGATGTTTTACCATAATGAAGAAAGACTGCTACACTTCCATTCATTAGCAATATTGTTTTCAGGGAGATTTAATACGAAGCGCTGTGTTTAGTCATATTTTCAATCAAAACCTAAGGGCAAGATTTTAAGTTCAGGTGCTTCAGTGGATATGCTGAACAATCATAAGTACAATATTTATAGTTTAACATCACAATAATAATATGTAACATAATAATATAATGGTGGTGAAGGGGCTCACTAGGCTGGGGGTTTGATTCTTGCTGTGTGTGTGGGGAAGGTATTTGCTTTTCCTCCAGTTTCCATGGACTGGTACCTCAGAACTGCCCTAAGAGTGTGACTGTGTATATAGAATAGAATAGAATAGAATAGAATAGAATAGAATAGAATAGAGACACTTTATTCATTTGTTTGGAAATTCATACATCTCATTTTTCTGTCCAGGACACACAGACACAGACGCGTACAGCTGAAAGCGAGTTTTGTGTGTCACAGTGCAGCATCAGCCAGCATCCAGCACCCCTGGACCAGAAGGGCCTCCTGGAGCGTTCAGCGATGGCATCACCCTGCTCATTATGGGATACGAACCTGTGATCTTCTAGTCGTGCCTCTTGACCTGTAGAGATCTGCACCCTCTTCTACGTCACGGGATGAGCACTAGGTTGGAATCACTGATGCCAAAGCCAGGGGTCTTCTTTGGCAGGGTAGGCCTTAGCACTGCCTGATGTGAATTGCAGTAGTCTCCTTCCCTAAAATGAATGCGAGTTGAGCAGATTGAGGCTTCATACTGCTTTAGAGTGCTGTTCACGATGCAAACTAGCTGAACCTGAATCGTTTTGCATTTGGAAGATTGACCATGCTTCGATTGTTCAACAGACATACTGTACACCTACCACAAGAAGCCCCTATGCTATGCTACAGACTAGCATCTCGTCAGATTTACATCAATCACACAACTGAAAGGTGGACAACACTGCCCCCTGTCTTTCTGTTAGCCGTTAGCTTTCAATTCCTACTAAAATAAAATTATGTTGTAATTGTCCTTCTTTAAAAGAATGCACTCCCCATTCACCTTCTAAGTCGATATTTCCCATTCCGATCCACAGACAGTTAACATTTTTGCTCCCACCGGGAGCTGGGAGGGAGCAAAGATCTGGACTGTCTGACTGGGAGCTGGGAGGAAGCAAAAACATGGACCGGCTGTGAGTCCCCGAGGACCAGAATGGAAAACACTGCTCTAAATACTCATTGTGCAATTAACTCAACGATTAAGCTTTCGCTCACATGACTTCCCTCCTCCATGTTGCTAATAACATAGGCCATGTCCTGTTTTTTATCTTTCGCTGTTGGCCCAGTTAGTTTTTTTTCTACATGTGGCTACCCGTCTTTTAAGGTCAAATGGAACCTAAGAAATCCCCTCTAAATTGTTTTCTGTAATGAACATTTTAAAAGCTCTTTGCTGGTCTTTAAATATCGCGATTTAGTCAGAGGGCTGCATTCCCAGGGCCCTCTTGTCTCTAGAGCCTTTGTCAGAATATAAATTGAGTGATATTATAACAACGAATGCTTCAGAAGGACAGGATAATGAATCTGTAGGGCGGTGAGCTGGCCAACAAGGTCATGCATTGATTTCAAATCGTCTTAATAACGCCGATGCTGAGCAGCTGAACTGTTGATAAATTAATGGACGAGTAACTGAATTTATTTTGTTAGTGCATGGCCTCTATCCATGAATGCATAACTCATAGTAGCAAATAAAGCCATAAATTGCATTTAAATCAATGTTCATGGCACAGGCATGCAAATACATCACAACCTTTATTATGGCATATGCAATAAATCTTAGACAGTACAATATTATTAGAAATGAGAAAAGGTAATCAGGATAATTTGCTAATTCATAGTAGCATCTCTTAATTCAATTGTATCTGTCACCTCACATAGCGAACACGTAGAGTAAACAGTATGCATTATTTAAAATGAATTGCTGTCAGCTATCAGCATAGCTAAGCGTTGTTAGAGTGTTTGGTAGAATTACTGCAGCAAAAGAGTCATGTGACGCATAGCAAATTATAAAGAAGGGCTTTCCTTACATTGTATCGGAACCATGTGATGCAGGGATTGGAGGAGGGCAAGGTTTGGGTGGGTGCGGGATCGGGCGGCAGGGTTTGGGCAGGTGCAGGAACGGCATCAGGGTTTGAGAAGGTGTGGGATCAGCGGTCAAGGTTTTGGAGATTGTGGGATCAGGCATCAGGGTATGGACAGGTGTGGGATCAGGCATCAGGGTTTGGGCAGCTGTGGGATCAGGCGTCAGGGTTTGGGCAGGTGTGGGATCAGGCGTCAGGGTCTGGGAGATTGTGGGATCAGGCATCAGGGTTTGGGCAGGTGTGGGATCAGGCATCAGGGTCTGGGAGAGTGTGGGATCAGGCATCAGGGTTTGGGCAGGTGTGGGATCAGGCGTCAGGGTTTGGGCAGGTGTGGGATCAGGCATCAGGGTCTGGGAGAGTGTGGGATCAGGCATCAGGGTCTGGGAGAGTGTGGGATCAGGCGTCAGGGTTTGGGCAGGTGTGGGATCAGGCATCAGGGTCTGGGAGAGTGTGGGATCAGGCATCAGGGTCTGGGAGAGTGTGGGATCAGGCGTCAGGGTTTGGGCAGGTGTGGGATCAGGCATCAGGGTTTGGGAGAGCGTGGGATCAGGAATCAGGGTTTGGGAGAGTGTGGGATCAAGCATCAGGGTATGGACAGATTTGGGATGGGGCATCGGGGATTGGGCAGGTGGAGGACTGCATGAAGGAATTAAACTGCTCTGGTCATGTTACCATTGACATTAGTGAGATGAAATTGCACAAATACCATGAAGACAACTTCTACTTTCATTTATAGAAGTCTTTCTGGCATACAGGCAACAGGCACTCTTTTAAGCCTTAAATAGTACAAAAAAATCCCAATTGTGACCAGTGGGATTAAACAGATGAAGCTGCCATTTGTATTGACTTAGTTTACAGTATAGAATCATAAAAGAAAGAGTAAAAGTCTCCCCTGGAAAGTCTGGTGCCATAGTTACAAAGTGAGCTAGCTAGGATGTTACAGCATCTCTCAGTTTCCTTAATTACATTGCATGCCGCAAAGTTCTGTGTCAGCCTGTTAATTAGATAGTCCTACTACAGTTTGCTGCATATCTCTGGTTCGCTTGCCCTCAAGGTGGTGAAGCTTAAAGAAAAGCTTTATGTGACATTGTCTTGTCCTGTTTTTATGATAGTAGGTTTCAGCGCAGAAACTCCACACTTATTGCACCCTACAATTCCCATGACCCCGTCTTTTTTACAGCTCAAAATCATTGTATTTTGACTTTAATTTCTGTGCTCCAAATACTTTACTTTATAGACAAGATTTTTATAATTAAACCTATTTAATAAGTGACTGTTTTATAAGTCAACAATTATTACATTTGTGAGTTGTTCAACCATAATTTATCTAAATTGCTTCTATACAAACGTAGCTTCATAAATAGGTTCTATAATATGCAATAACCTTAACCTGCATTTGATGTGTAATTCTGCTAATTACCGGTGTTAAAGTGCATCTGTTTTTTCTGACAGTCACTGAAGCAGAATGAGATTAATCAGTGCTGCTTTCATGTTCATAACAATATTAATGAGAGGATGCAGAGCTGAGTTCTCAGCATCAGGAATTAATAATATGATTACAAACCTTAGTGATGTAACGAGCTGCCTCACGCCAATGGCACTGGGGTTCTGTGTGTGTGAGTTGACTCATTATTGCCGTGTTTGCATGGAAAAATTGTTGCTGAGAGCCTTATAATGTGTGATCTTTGTGTGAGCATGTGCCCTGCAGTGGACTGGCATCCCATCCAGGGTGTTCTCATGCCCTGTGCTTCATGGAATGGGCCCCAGGGTCATTGATACCCTGTATTGGGTAATTGGTTATGGAAGACAGATGGCAGGTACATTTCTACCAGTGCCTCTGGGGGCAGAAGGGGCACTTATTTCACTGAGCGGGAAGTGGAGCAATGAGTTTGGGTGATTCATGTTTCCATGGCAATTAATTTACTTCCAGCTGATAACAGATGATTCTCTGATTGGACCTGGACCATCCCGTTAATCCAAAGGAGAATCGGAGGAATGTCTTTCCGTGCTGGAAAAATCAATCAGTCAGTCAAAATACACAGGAAAGAATTCAGATGCAAATCTGGACTAACAGACCAATACCTGAATATAGAGAAAAAACATTTTAAAAACAGTTATAACAAAGGTTAGAACAGTGTACTTATAATATTATTGTATGATAACTAATGAATTACACACATTTTCTATAAAGACATTTCATTAAAACAGCTCATCTTTCACATTAAACAGTTCTTAAAAATGCTGTTGGTGAAACATTGCATTTGAGGCAATTACCCAATCAAAAGGGGGCGTCTGACAGCACACAGTAATCCAGGCCTATCAGTTGATTATCATCCTGGTTGATTATCAGTGACATCTGACCATTTTGCCATTACGAGTGACATGTGAGCAGAGGAATATCAGCATTCAGTTACCTGATTTTACATCTGAGCCTCATTAGTCTCAGCATTTGGAATATGCTGCTTTTTCCAAGAATACGCAGGTTGTGTACCAACGACTGAACGTTACATACCTTGATGTTTGTGGAGCGCGACTGAAGAAATGCTACTATTTTGCTGTTCATCTCTTACGTTCACACCCGAATTGAAATTCTAATTGTAACGTTAGAACGCAACACAATATGTCTTGAACAGTTTGGCAGTGAGATGAGTGGCGCAGAGTCAGGACAGTGTCAGCAATGCCGGACTATTCGCAAAAAAAAAAAATGAAAAAACAGAAAAGGAAGGGTCACACTCAGCACCTGAAAGCTCATTATCGGCGTTGCAGATCTTCTCCTCTCTCTTTTAAGCTATTCGCCAGCGACCGTGTCCTTCTCTAAGCAACTTTTATAGAGGCCTTATGAAAAGCCACAGGTCAGAGAGTAATGCTTTGATGGATTATGGGATTTTGAATGTCCAAGGCCTGCTGACAGGTTTTATTTGCTGGGAGGATGAGCTTGTAAACCTTTATATAATTATTGTATTAAAGCCAATGTTCTTCAACACGGCTGGGGCTTGTTCCTGGATCGATGTGGAGATAATTTCAGAAATGAATAGTTGGTATTGATTGTTTTTGTAGTGATGTCTTATCAGTGACTCAGACAGGTCACAGCGATGTCATTTATGGTTTCTCTTAAAGTATTTATTTTTATTTTTTTTAACCAGCAGTTTTAAATGTTTCAAACTATATAAGTGATTTAATTTACAGTGTATCTCTTCCTGTTCCCGATATTCACAGCAAACAGTAAATCACACTTGGTTTAATGTTTTTTTTTTTTTCTTTAAACCGACGTATTTCATGACTCTCCTGCGGAGATACTCAAAAGATGTATCAGTTGAGATGTATCAGCAGTGGAACTCGAGCTGAAGAAGCGAAGTCAGGCAGCTTCTGACATTCATTCGACCCAAAAGCCTCAGACCAAGGATCTTGGTTCATCTCAACTTGTAGATGTCATGATCCGCCCCGTCCGATCCTCCCGTGTGCCACGCCCACCTCATTACCTCGTGTTCCTGCCCCAATTGTGATCACCTGTGTCCTGTTAATCCCTGCCTAGCCTTTGTATTTAGTCCGCGTCTTTCCCCAGTACGTCAGATCCGTCATTGTATTGTTGCTGATGTTTGTGCCTGTCTGCCTGTCGTTCCGAATAAACCCCGTTTGCTCGCCTCCTTGCCTGCTCGCCTGCCCACGGAATGTGACAGTAGATAAATCCATTGTTAGTTTTTTAATTGCATTAATAATTACAGTTAGTATGGTGCAAATGGGTATAAAAACACACAGTATGTCACCCCAAAAAAACGCAACAGTCCCATCAGAGCTGAAAAGCCCCCCCCCCCCCCAACTGCTGATGTATCTGTTCACATATCCTGAAATCTCTCTATAGAAAGGGGGCCTGGGTGGTTGATGTTCTGATCTGCTGAGGTTGAGTCCTTTTGGGGCAGTGGTGGCCTAATAGTTAGAGACGTGTGCTTGTGATTGAATGGTTGCTGGTTCGAATCCCCGACCAGCAAGGTACTGCTCCCTGGGTGCTGAATTAGCTGCCCCCTGCTATGTCACAATGTCATATATAGGTTAAATGCAGAGGACTGTGTGCTGTGTTGACAATGACAATGAAACACCTTCACCTATAGCAGCATCTTGCCCTGAAAACGTAAACTATGTATTCTCAATATTTTTCTATTACATACATGCCTTCCACTTTCCAAAAGTTTCCCAACAGTTATGTCATAATGAAAAATAAATCTTGACTGAAAGACAGACACTCAATGGATGTTTGCAAATGATTTAACACATTTTGAAAGTAATTAATATGAAATTAAATGGTAGAATGTATGAAAAGTTATGGCTTCCCTGTTAATGCATCAGACATGACCGCTGTGTAATTCCTGAAGCACAGATCCTTGTATTCTGGTTCTAGACGCCCTTTTAAACTGTGAATGACACACAGTATTCATCAGCAGGTAAGGCTCTATTCCAACAGGAGCTCAGGGGAATCATTCACAGAAATGTCATTTACCCGGTATTCGTCAGTTTGACCTTTGACACCTATCCTTGGGCACAGTCACCTTAGCAACCTATGAAAAAGATATAATCAAATTTTATATAGTTTCAGCTCTCTGAACATGGCAGAAGAATGAGATCACATCAATAATCAGGCTTTTAAATGCATGCTTTCAGAAGATGAGCAATCTTTTCTTCAGTCCTTAGAAGATTATTTGTTTTAAGAACATTGATAAAATAAGGTCCATATCAGTGGCCCAAGAAAAAAAATATCTGTGTTAAAAAGTCCCAGCCTCGCTGAAGCTGTAATACCTATACTGTATGTATATACTTCTAAAAACTGAGTCGGTTGACAGACATCATTATTCAATTTTGAGTTATTATTGCTAATTTCACTTTGTATAATTCTGAAGACCAATACACAGAATGGACCAGCAATAAATTAAAAAGAAATCATGGTTTGAATATATGAAACAGGCCTATTTTTGGTGGTGTACCGTTGCCCAGAAACACCACAGCACACATCCTGACATCGACCGATGTTGTTATATCCACCTCATCTCCAAAAAAAAGGCCGGCTCTTATTCGTCTGTCCAAACAAAAACAAACACAATGATCACTTTTTCCATTACACGCAGTCGATTAGATCTGGTCGACGGGATTCTGCCTTTTTTTGATAAATGGATGTCAGAGCCCGTTGCCCCTCACTGCCCCCCCCCCCCCACCAAATATGCATTTGAGTGAGTTGCTATCCAAACAAATGGCAGAATTTGAGGACATGGCCTGCAGCAGTGATTGTCCTTTAATTGCCATTTACATACTGAAGTAATCTTTCATTTCTAATCTCTCTGTTATTCAGTTTCCGTGCTGCTGTGTCGATTTCACTTTTCTGCCGTGTCACATGTTTGCCCTAATTCACCGGGGCCTGTTGTGTTTACCTATCGTGTTGCTTTTTGCATCTGTAAGTAGCTTTGATTATATAAATAACTGAGAGATTCTGCTCAACCGTTGTTTGCTTTTCTGCATGAACGGAAAGCAAAATGTCTTAAAATGATTAATCTAGCCACCTTCCTTAGCCCTTACCCAGTTTAGCATCACCCTAAGCCTTTTGCTTATCCCAAGCAGCATATAGTATAAGGCTGTGTGCACCCTGGTCTGGCAGCCAGTTTATTGTAGGGCAGAAACACATACTGACACACACAAAAATGTTGTTCAAAATTGATTAAATAACTGTAGCATTGATATCTCTTTTATTGAATTCTACTTAGTTACAAGGTTCCTGAGTTTGTGTTTTCTGTCAGACAATGTTCCTGTCCAGTGTCATCAACATGAGGAATGCGTGTCAATGTTCAGAAAAAGCCGATGGCGTTTCACACTCAGCGTCTTGCCAGATCAAAACCCAGGGTGGTGATGCGTCTCAGAACTGACCTGACTCTAGGTAACCTCTCGAAGATGAATGGGTCATGTGTAGATCTCAAAAATCGGCAGCTTTTGAAAAAGCCTTCAGCGGTGCTCGTGCATCGATGAAGACCAATTATGTCCTAGGCAGCATTTCAGCTGACCTCGCCTCTCTTATTCACAAGAACCACTGATGCTAAACTTTTTTCTGGCGAGATGTCCCCACGGAAACGAGGTGGGCCGCCGCCTCACGATGATGCTGAAGCCATTTCTCTGAGTTTTATCCCTTTTTTCATCCTGAAAGAAACAATTACAAACTTTGCCTCAGGAAAGGGATGATTTCAGCACTTATTTTGAAAAATTGCGCTGCTTACCCAACAGTAGAATATTGAAGTAATCGAATGCTGTGCACCTGGCTTCAGCTCTCTCTTTAATTACTTGTTTGTCTTTTATTGGGGAAAAAATATATGGCTGTCAGATTTATGGGGCTAAAAAGGCTGACCTGGTTCTATTTGCCCTCGCATGGACTTCAGTGTAATGATGACAAAATGGGATGTTAACTAATGATTAGTTAGAAATGGTGCTGGTTAATTAGTTGCTTCTTAGTTTATCGTTCCATTTGCACATTTTGGGAGTAATCGTTATTAATTAGTGCCGTCGGGCCGGGCGTTGCGCGATGGAGCCTTACAGCCAAGTTAATCATGCCACTGTGAAAGCACCATTATCACGTCGGGTCATGGTGACCTGTGATCCATTTGCATTACCTAAAGGCTGCATTAGGGCCACGAATCGAGGATGGGGGGAGTGGTTGGGAGGGGTGGTGAGCTGCCCTCTACTTGGGTCACTAGTTTTATATGAAACTCCACTTGATATTGTAGTAGTTCGCAGCAAAGGTGTAAATCCTCAGTTTAAGAGGCTGTGAAAGTGACGGTGTAGATATCTAAACACATAATTCCTTCCCTCCTCAGGAGGAACTTAACTACCACATAACTTTATATATTTATGTTCTGTTGTCTTCCAGTACAGGGTTATATTGATTACAGAAAACCTAGTAATTAGTGATTATTATTATTTTTTTTCATATACAATTGTAATACTAAACAGCAAAATATCAAACAGTAAATACTCTACATTAAATAGGCCAGGTCTCAAATGCATTACAGTACATTTTTGTTTGATTACTGTCTGCAAAAAGAAGCAAATTATATTGGCTACAACCTTATCTGTTGTTTTGTGTTTCTGAAGGGCAAAGTAACAAAATGAATTCTAATCAAATGACCCTCCCAGAAACTTCAATACCATAATTGAGAATGAGCATTTATCACAAATAAACAGGGATTGCATACCAAAGTGCTTGAAGAAAATCAATGCATTTCAGTAGCTTTGGTCCTATAAACGTAAACGAGCGCAGATATGAAGCCCCGAGGCACAGAAGAAACGCTATCAAGTGAGCAGCACCCGGCACCGAGAAATCAATTGAATAAACTTGAACTCGGCCGCGATGGAGTAATTATGAACATGAAAAATCAATGACATCATTTCAAAAATAAACAGCGGGAATTCGTCAGTCTCCCCTGTGGTCGGGAGCAGAGGATCGTTTACACCGGCACAAATCTAGAACCAAGTTCTGAGAATTTACAGATGGGTAGGGCTGAGACAAAGAAATCAATTAATACGTATTCCCTGATCTCGGTGGGTTTTTGATTTTTACAACATGAAAGCATGGGTAAGCTCCAGCGGGCGGCATTCCGTCGGGTCGATCATGGGCCGTGTGTCTCCTCTTTATGCCGATGTGTGTCATGAATTAATCTGATCGATAATCCATCCAGCGGGCCCCTGTCACAGGTACACTTACTGAGAATGAAGTGCAATTCATAAAAATCCAGTCTATGTTATGAAGAGAAACTACAGGTGGCAAGCAGATTTTTAATTAAACCTGATTTCACTTTCTGTTCCCATAATGCTTTCTCTTTTATGTATATATACTATGGTCTTTACATGCTTGTTTTAACTGTTCCATACTTAAATCATACTTAAATCAGACGATGGTACTACAGTATAAAGAAAAGTCACAGGTGGCAAACAGATTCTTAATTAAATCTCATTCTGTTTCCATAATGTGAGGTTGAGGTCATCACTGTAGCTTAATGTAGACAAATATGACAATAATTGCATTTTTTTCCCTCACACTTGAGTTTAGATGGCAGAGAATTTTATCTGACAATTCAAATATAAAAGTATGAGTGAATGTAGTTCCGTCCACTGCTGAAAATGGAACTGAAATGTATGGTACAGAATCAAACTCATTTACAATAGTAATGTACAATATTACGATGCTGTCCTTTAAAAGTATAATTTATGTATATTAATCGACAGGCCATACGAGCTGGCAGGCAGACAGCAGAGGGGCACTGGGTTGTCATTAGTGGCAGCGGGATGGAAGCTATAACTGATGGCTGAGCATGTCGGAGAGTCATAGACGAAGCCACTAATTGTCATGGGAACTTTAAATTGATCTGGTCCTGCATTAGTACATAAATCTAAAGTGGGGAACTCGGCGCTGCAGTAAATGCGTGTGATGGATGGCGGAGCACTTTGTTTATTGGCCTCGCAGATGCGGGGGGTGGGGGGGGGGGGGGCGGTGGGCGGAGACTGAGCA
>JAODKF010000051.1:6683401-6712341 GCA_026779585.1 Mormyrus proboscirostris
GGGGGCTGTGGGCGGAGACTGAGCAGATCCATCCATCCTGTGGCGTCAAGAGGCTGCCTGCTGATGCCCAGGGCTTTAGCCTCTAAGCTATATCTTTCATTTACACTTATCTATGTATGCTGCATATATAGGGGGAGTCTCCATGAATAGGCACAGGAGAGAGAGCTCTGTCCTGTTGGTGCTTTTTAATCAAAATCGAGAGAAACGATGGTAAATCACTACTCGGGACCTTGTCATTCAAGTTAAAGTGTCACTTTTATTTATTAATCCTTTTTAATGTCCAACATAAAGGCTATAGGACTGTGATGAAGTTATGTAAAGAATATAAAAAGCAAAAATGTAACACTTTGAGAGGACATGAATAATGTTAGTATGCACATAATGTATTAATTAATCAGTAACTAAGTGTTGGTTATGTACTGATCCCATGTTCGTTCATCGTGAATAAATCAGTTTATGCATTTCATGGGGAAACCTATATCAGTTCATGATTTTTTCTTGAGTAGTAAATTAGTTAACTGATATTTCCCTCAAGTGAGGTTTTACCATTATTAACTAATTAATCTACTGTTAACTAATAAAGTGCCTGAATGGAATACATGAACTATCATGATTGATTAATGATGAACAAGCATGGGATTAGTACATAACTAACAGTTACTGGTTAATTGATGCATTAAGTAAGCATGGGCTACTACATTATTCATGTCTCCTCAAGTAACGTGTGACCAAAAAACTGTTTTATTAATTCAGCTGTCTGACATTTCATGCTTCTCCAAAGAATTTAGACAGATGAGACCTCAGTATAAAATTCAAAGTAAACGAAGCCATGAATATTGCATGAAAAATATAATAATGGGGGTAGAAGAGCCACCAAACGCAGAATTATTAGTGCGATATTGGGAATAAACAGATGATTAATCAGCCGCTTCTGCAGTCTGTGTTCCACAGCTAATTAAAAAAGTTTGTCTTACTTCAGAGAGACTTCACCGCGACATCTGCTGGGAGTGTCATGAATGACATCACAGCCCCGTACTCTCTAACAAATCAGGAACAGCGGTCCGCACTGTCAGAAAGTGAAACCGGGATCTGATGACAGATTTAGACCCTGCTGAGGCAACAATCACATTCAAAAATTTTCTCCTAGATTATAACACGGATTACATTGCTATATAATAAAGCAAACGAGCGTGATGCATTATGGAAACACGTTGGTCAGATGACTGACACTGGGGGGTAATAAGGGGGGTTCTGAGTTTGGCACTATCGGTCACAGGGGCTGCCACCTTCATTAGCTTCCATAGAGCAAGATGGAGTGAATTTGCTAAAAACATGGGACCGTCGACAATCATTCGCCACTTTGTGGCACATCCCGTCCTTCACCCTTCTAAAGCAAAATTGGGGTCAAAGGGTCTTGCCTGACCCCTGAATGCCTACATAAAGCTACCAAGGCTAACTATTGTTGACTTACACAAATATTGGCTGCATAACAGGGATCCAAAATATGAACCCCAAGTTACCTGAATACTTGTATAGACATGGAAAGCACAATGGCGCCTTTTTTATACACAAAATCCTTGTTTAAGTTGCCTATTTTATTCTGCAGTGCACTATAAAATATGGTGCACTATAAAAACAGGCATTGTGATGTGTTATACAAAACCCCTCTCGCTCCTTCTACTGACACTTTTGTTCAGCCACTAACAGGCAGCTGACAGCCTCTCTCGCTGCACCCTGTTTCCTAGTCCCCTCAGTCCATTTGTATGCCCTGTATTTTGCTATGGGTGGGCTGCCGATTAATCTCTCTGTATGAACACTTACTCTGCCTGATGAAACGCGGCCCAATGAGACAGAGCCAGCGGTGGTGATAAACTCATTTGTCTTTATTTGATCCTCTGCTGACAGCCGGGCCAGTCAAGTGACGGGAGGTTAAACGAGCGCATGGCCCGTGGCCCGTGGCCCTCTGGGTTTGGCTTCCGTCTACTGCTGTCTCAGTTTATGGTGCATGCTGGGTTTTCAGGCATATTGAATGCCCATAAGACATTTATGATGAGTGTAAGGCTGGTGAATATTCTCTGTATCAAACAAGCTGATTTTCGGTGTGTTCAGACAATAGGACGGATGTCAGGTGTCAGTTGCAAAGGAAGAGAAGTAGTGGATGGTGGTCCTGAGAGCTTCACAAGGGTAATGCATCCCTTGTGGGACTTTTACTTGCATATAAATGTTCTGAGGGCAGAAGGAAAAATGACTGGTTCAGAGCGATAACCAATCAGATTGTAGACGAGGCGTTTCCAAGCAACTAGAGGAGGCAGGTTCAAGACACCTGATGGAGTACATTATGGGTTCTGTGACAGTTACACATCTGGATGGTCACATGCTCGACTACAGCAGCTTGATGCTCTAACATCAGCTCTAATGCTGATATTATGGCCGCCTTTCCCCACAGTGACCCTGCTAAGGAAGTGCATGACTTACCTGACCTGGAATCAGTCACTGTAGCAGGTGCCGTAGAGCAGTGTTTCCCCATCTGATCATCAGGGAGCGAAAATGCAGACTGTCTGCCAGAGAGCTCGGAAGGAGCAGGAACATGGACTGTGGATCCCTGAGGACCGGATTGGGAAACACTGCTTTAGAGGAAGACATGCTTGTTTGTGCTTCCTGAGTCTGTTCAGAGTGACCATGCCTGGCAAACTGAGCATATGGGAAACAGACCACACCTCTGCAGCTCTGCAGATTGAGAGGTAGCTGCACACTCTCTCAGAAGCCGAACAACAGTAAGTGTATTAAAGGTCACCTGCACTATTAAGGGCAAGGAGACTGATGTATACAAAGATCAGCTCAACTTTAAAATACAGTGCTATTTATGATGTATTATGTATTTAATTCTGGCTTCAAATTAGCCTGTATACTCAAAGGAAATATTAATCTTTAAAGTAACGGTTCTTTTTTTATCATTTTCATGTGCAAAATTTTTATTAAGTAAAAATTCTAGGCTTTATGATTGTGAAGATCGTCAAAGGTGACTATGTTGATAATGACAATGCAATTATCACTCTTCTTTTTGCTGCGGTTTGTAATACAATACCACAAATCCCATTCATACCTTTGCAATTTATCACTGCTGAAATCATTAAAATATTTAATGAGCCTTTTAGCCCTGTGATGATTCCACAGTCTGTTACGAAGCCATCTTTCTGCCGCCTACCATATAACGCAACTCAGCCGTGTCATGCCAATTCCTCCAGGGTTTTCATACAACCCTTGGCTCAATTGATCCAATTAGAAGTTAATTACCTGCTCTGTTTATAGATATGTTAATATGTAATAAATGTACCTCTGAAATGACTTTTTCCCCAGTGCCATATGCAATGGAACATATAGAGATTGCAGCTTTGGGGAGCCTTATAAAATAAACAGGGGAGGGGGCAGGCCTGACACATGTAATTTCTGGGCCCGGGACAAATTTACCTCAACTGCACTCCATGACATGCAACCCCTCCCACATGTGCAATATTACCATGATGTGTGTGCATGTGTGTGTGTGTGTGTCAGTGTGTGGATTAGGTTTATATTACATTGTATTATACATTTTACAATTACATTTTTCAGGTCCCCACAAAGATCTGTAAATGCAAACAAAAAAGTAAAAATGCCAAAAGTCTTGTATTTTGTTTGGTTACTTACTGTACGGTTAAGGCTGGGTAGGGGTGAAGGTCGACATGTTGGGATTAGAGTTTTCCTCATAGTAATGAATGGAAAGTCCCCACAAAGGTATGAATAAAACATTTGTGTGTGTGTGCGTCCGTGTGCATCCGTGTGTGTGTGTGTGTGTGTGCGTGTGTGTGTGTGCGTGTGTGTGCGTGTGTGTGTGTGCGTGCATGCATGGTGGGTGGGCCCTGGGCCCTGTGTTGATTAGCCGATCCTGGCTTCTTACAGGGGAGTGATCGCGCTGCTTTTCTCTGAAGTGCGGATTTTCCCTCCACTCTCCTTCCCGAATCAGTGGGAGGGCCTGAGAGCGGCTCCCTCCCGGCAGCGGAGAGTAGAGCCGGCGCCAAGGTCAGCGGACCCCACTCACGTGTCAGTCTTCGCGGCCGGCCCCGGCCATCGACTTCCTGTCACGGCTCCTCCCTCACTGTTTGCCAGTCTGATTAAGAAAAAGAGAGAGGAACAAAAATGCAATTACTTTGGCCTCAGCGGACGCCTCTGTCCCCGGCACGGACTGATCTCACCCTGACACCCGTCACCAGGCTACCGAAGGCAGTGTCAGCTGTACTCAGATGGTTAAGCCCCTTTTGAGTGAGATGTACTGAGAGTTTCTAACTTATTTACATGCTTTAATATAAAGGGAGCATACAGTAGTCTAAGAAAACGTGCTATGTGTTGATTATGTGATTTCATGTTTGCATGTATGCATAAATTATAAAATGAGAAAAGCAAGAATTTTATCACTTGAAATGTCTTGTTATGGCATTATATATTTGGCTCAAGGTGCATTTATACAACATTAAAGGTACACCTTTTGCAAAAATAAAATTCAGACCTCTGAGGCAAATGGAATGCAGCATGATGGCGGATCAGCAGAAGAAGTTCCTTCCTGTGGAAGACTGACCTCTCTGGTTGGAGGCCGCATGTGCACACAGTGCCAGGGGTTGCAAACTGCAAGGAACCAAACCACCTATAGGGGGCTCAGTGAGTAATGTTGCATTCGATTTACCTTGAAGGTGTGAAGTTAGAGCTGGGAATGGCATCATAAGACATCCTCGTTCCAATAAAAGTCGTACAGCCATTTAGCAATACCAGTTATACCCAGGTTCATTGTTAGGCATTGTTAGCAATACCAGTTGATAACAATGCATTATGAGGTGTTTTGTGCATACAAACAACATGTAACAACATGTCCCAAATAGAGGTTAGACGGTACTGTGCGTACAACTGATTTAATGAGATATAATACATAAGTGCTAACAGTACATACAGCTTTCGTTTCCGTCAATGAAGGGTGCAGCCTTCTTGAATTCTGAGGTTGGGGATGTGTAATTGCTTCCGACTTTCCAAGTCAGAGCTCCCACTTCAGGGTCGTTCCCGAGTTTTCCACTATGTACCATGATAGACTTTGAGCATGTGTAGTTTGCTTTAATGATATTATTTACCTTTATGTGTTACTTTCTGGTGCAGGAGTTATGGTTAAATTATCCCTGCTTTCTCCAATTACTAGTTATCCGCTGGTGTTAGAGTGGTTCAGGCAGTCCAACAGTCCCCCATGATGACTTATAATATCAACAATAACGGCAAAGTGGTTTTCAAATTAAATCTGATTGTGAATTTCTTCTGTGTGTTTCTTAATGCATGTTGCTTCTAGAGAACAGGAACGACGCGTGTGCTTTTCAGGCATCTAAGCAAGGAGAACGTGATGGAAAAAGGCCGAGCTGCCTCTCTCTCGGAGGGCTGGGTCGGAGAAATCCTTAAAGGGCAAGAACTGGAGACAGGATGCAATTTTCTTTGATGTACGGAGCCTGTGCTTTACTTAATAAATTTTTTATGAGATTTTCTTCTCAAAGACCTAGGAGAGAGGAAACCTGATGTAATCAAGATATCTTAATTCCTTGACATGAACATACACAGATTAATGAAGCCTGCACAGATTCTTTATAGAGGAAAGATTGCTTATCGATCCATATCAAAATTTTCATGCTAATCCCAGTGAAAAGATAGAGTATCTGGTATCAGAGTTAATAATCTGATTGCAGGCCTGTCCAAGACAATTCTCTCCACTGTGAACCCTAATCAGTCCATATCTTCTCGATTGGGTGTTTCTGCCTGCATCCTCCTGCCTTGCCACAGCTGGGACAGTGATTGAGGACTAGATGTAAATGTGTTGACAAATGAAATTTTTTACATTTCGGAGGTGATTCAGCCAGGGGCTGAACGTCCAGGTGCTGCAATGCATGTCTGATTATAGCACTCCGTAAGTGGGCCCAGAATCGCCCCTCCGGTCCATTTTGTCTTGTCCCTGACCTCATAAGCATACAGATACGGACAAGGGGAAAAGGCAGAGAGGGATTGTGGATTGCCCCAAAGACATTGACTATTAAGCCTGGGTCACACCTATTTTGTTCCATTCCCTAATAATATCATGGTGTACATCATATTTTGCGTTCAGTAACAAAGTAAACATATTACACATTAATTGGTAATAATATTAGCTGGTGATGAAATTTTGACCTGAAATTTGTTTCTTGCCCAGTTTCAGAAAATTCCAAAACAAGTGATTCCAGAAAAGTGTGTTACTAGTACCAAAGCATTAAATATGCCGTATTTCTTCAAATAAAAAACGGAATTCAAATAAAGTCTGTTCTCAGATAACGGCGGGGCGTGTGGTCAACATGCAAACATGAAGGTCGGGCCCCAAATACAGGCCAATGAAAAAAAGTCAAGACTGGATAACCTCCTGGTGGCTGACTTACAAGGACATCGTACAAATGAAATAGATGAAAAACATTTGTATGCACATTGATAAAAACCTTTAACATAAATAAAACCCTAACAAACTGCGAACATTTATGAATGGTCCAGAACAGTCATACGAATATTTTGGAGGAAACAAAAAAAATATTTACTTCTAGAATTCAGGCAGGAATGTGCATCCAAGTTGCATTTAGAGTAACTCATGAAATGTTTTGTTTTTGTGTTGTGTCTCCTGGCCATATTTACGATACAGTCTTGTACATTACTGGTATAAAGGTAAACTGATCATATGTATGATTTACATGCCATTCATGAGAAGCTTTATTCTTACAAATACACTTTTACGATGCAATTACTGACACTGTTAGTCAAATTTCAAAGACCTTTTAATACTGTAATCTACCGTTATACAGTTTTTTTTTTAAAGAGAATTTTACCAATAAATATATATATATAGAATTTAAATTAACAGCATAATATAGTAAAAGTGGGAATTAGAGATAAAGGCCTGCCTCAAATGTAAACCTGCCTCAAATAAAGGCCTGCCTCTAATAGAGGTCTGCTTTAAGGCGTGGTATTTCTATGGCTAAGGTTAATAAAGGTCTTGTCATTATTTGAGGAAATAAAGTATATAATTTGTTCAATACTTTCCTTTTAAGCATTTAGGTTAATGCGATAGACTGCTGTACGTAAATGCATGGCTACTGTATGTAAATGTTATATAGTTAATTCATATCTAGAGCTATAGTCAGTTTACAAGAGCAAAACCATAGTAAAAAAAAAATAAATAACAAACTCGGCGCTTCTGGCTGAAGCCAGGTTCAAGAACTTCTGCTACTCCAGTAAAAGTAATGGGGCTTTGCCAGGCCATTATGAATGCATAACCTTCAGTGCTACAAAGCATTAAGCTAAATCACCATTTGAAGTGGCAGATTTTATTATTAACTGCTCTCAGGGGGCGACTCTATATTCATGTAATTCGTCTGATAATTTAGGTTAAATAGATGAAGTGGACCACGTATTTAATGTGCTGTACTATATAAACTCATCTTTCAATATAATGAATAAACGACAATCATTATCAAACTGCTTATTCTCTGAATGAGGCTGCAGATTCTGCAATGAAATCATAATATTGTAGCCAAAATCTATTTAGTGCACGTCCATTTTCCTTCAGTTTCATTGCCCATTTGCAGAACTGTATTTTTAAAAACTGTTTAACTATCTTTTTTTCTACCTCGTCTTATGTCTGTATCTCACTGTGTCATATTTAAATGTCTTACATAATTATATTCTATTTATTACTGTTTCATGCATTACAATAAACAAGATTGAAATACATTTCATCTCAGTGTACGACCCAAACATCATAAAGCTGAAGATACTGAAGATGCAATAAAGATACTTTGTCCCTGAGGTTTGCTCTCCCCCGACTTCCACACAACAGAAGGAATAACAGTTTCTCTCTCTTCCCAATGCCTGTGACTCACTTGAAGACAGAATTCAGATAATTCTTGATTGAAGTGCAGAAAAGGGTCTTTGAGATATGACCCTGATGTACGAATGACAACAGCCTCTAGAGTCATTGTGATAGGACTCTACAGTGAACCAGCAGAGCTGCTCTCAACCTGGGAGTTGCGGCTTGTGAGACACCAAGTAAAGGGTTTACAGGGTGTTATAAATATGTCCTGTTCCCAGCCGGGTGCTCATGATTGGTAAGCATCACAGTACTAATACAGCATTTGGACCCTATTGATCTTCTTTAGGCTTAGATTTAATGGGCAAATCTCTTTTAGGAAAGCTGAAACATTTATAAAATAAATAAATAAGTAAATTGAATCATTAAAAATACTGTATGAGGAATTAATTAGCTATTGCTTTGGGTGCAATATTTAAAATATCTAAATGAATAGTATTATAATTAGAACCTAGATAGATTTTAACATTTACCAAAAATGACTAAAAAAAGTAATTTGAAGTTTCTTTGAAATTCATCCCAAGCTAGAGCCTAAAAATCGTCACAATGGAGTGGTTGCATTAATCTGTGTGATTCTGCAATTTAAAAACCTCCAAGAAAAACATCATGATTATAATGTATTCATAGTCCACCGGCAGCCACTGGTTACAGTGTATCCCATCATTCCTGGTCCAATATAGGAATTGCTATTCCCTGAGAAAATTGCTGGTACAGCCTCAAGAAAAGTCTATATTTCCATTGTGCGGAGTAAGATTTTTATTGTGCAGCATTCAGTAGAGTTAAAGCCTTTTTTTCCAAATTAATTTAGTAAATTAGAAGATAGTCTGCTAATCTTTGTTTGAATTCCTCCATGTGGAAGAAAATACAACAAAGATGTAACATTTCGTTTGTTTTCTTACTCAAATCTTTATTTTAGATGAGTGTGTGTATACATGTGGATATCAGTACTATTATTACCTTTTTATTTATTTAATTTTTGATACAGAAGAGTTGTAAATGTCCTTGCTTACGAATGTATTTTCTTTCTGACAAAGAAAATAAAAAATTCCTCTTTCACGCCCAGCTCCATCCGATCCTCGTGTGTGCCACGCCCACCTCGGTACCTTGTGTTCCTACCTGATTGTTCTCACCTATTTCTTGTTACTGCCAGCTTGTCTTGTGTATTTAGTCCGCCTCTGAGTTCAGTCCCGTCAGATCTGTCATTAACGTTTGTAGTGTTGGTTAGTGTGCTTCCCAGTCATGTGAATAAAATCCCGTTCCGCCCGACTTCTTGGCTGGACTCACCTGCTTCCTCGCATGCCTGCAGCCGACACCTGTGACAGAATGACAGATCTCCACGGAAGTACAGCGCGACAGACCGAGCACCACTGGCTCAGTCTGCTACAGGAGCTAGTGTACTGGCGATCTCAACCAGAAGTCCAGGAGGACTCCGTAGCCCTGGAAATGTCCAAACGGGGCACAGACCTTCTCGCGGAGGAGCGCCCACCTGGACAAGAGTATCCCCTCCAGAGGGCGAGGAAATACCTTCGTCGTCTAAGGCAAAGGATTACGGAGCAACAGGGAGCGCTCGTTGCCCGGAGCCTGGGCGACGCATTAGACCCGGATCCGCCCTCTGCAGCACGCACCCTGGAAAAGCGGGAGAAGCGAAAAGAAGAGCAGCAGGAAAGAGTTTTAACTCTCTTCCTGGGAGCCTGCTCTTTGCTTCCCACCAGGGAAAATACCGCTTTTACCAGCTGGCTCAGCCTCGACGAGCCGCCGCCTCCCCTGGAGGCGTATAACTATCGGCCGGCGCACTTGGCGGGTAAGGGGATCTCCGGCGTGAGGGACGCCATTCCTCAAGTCCCTACGGCTTTTAAAGGGGCAACGTCCTCAAGGACGCGTGTTCGGATAGCCATACTCGATGTCCCAGACCTACCCGCAGCTGCCGTCGCCGATCTGCCCGCAGTTGCCGTCGCCGATCTGCCAGCGGCACCACCCGCAGTTGCCACTGCCGCTCCGCCCGCGCCCCCTGCTGGCCGCACACCCGAGGTGCCCGCTGAGGCGCCCCCTGCTGGCCACATGCCAGAGCCTGGCTCTCCTGTCTCGCCCAGCTCTCCCATCTCGCTGGTCCTGCCCGTCCTGCCCTGCTCGTCCGTCCAGCCCTGCACGCCCGTGGTGCCGCCTGCTGCTGCGGCCACGCCCGCGCCGCCTGCTGCTGCAGCCATGTTGGAGGCCCTGTCTCCTGTCCCACCAGCATTGGTTCCAGTCCCCGAGGACGTCCTGGACTATTTGACTGCCACTCTCTCCTCCGGAGAGGAGGAGGAGCTCGAGTGAGACCCCTCAGGGACCTTCCTATAGACCCCCACTCCCATGCCCTTTCGGGACCAACGCTCTTTGGGATCCCGCCTGTCAGTGTCCCGTAAGGGATGGGGCCACAGGCGTCGGGCGCGGTTCCCGCCCGCCCTGCCCGCTAGCTCGCCCTTGCCCACCTTGGCTGGGGCTCTGGGGTCGCCTGCGGCTCCTCTGGCTTGGGGTTGGCGGTTGCCTCCGGGTCCTCCGGCTCGGGGTCGGCGGTTGCCTCCGGGTCCCCCCTGGTGCCTCGGTGCCGGTCCTCAGTGTCGCCTCCGGGCCCCCCTGCCTTCGCCGGCTGCACCGTCGCCTGCCGCGGCTTCCCCCTCTTGCCTGCCCTCGTCGGTTTTCCCTCCTGCTCCCTCCTTGTCCCCTCCGTCTCTCCCTCATCCCGTTCCCTTGGCCCCTGTGTCATCCCCTGCGGCTGCTGCCTCCCTCTCACCTGCGGCCCCTCTGGCCGCCGCCCATCACCCACCGGGCTCCCTTTTGTCCCCATCCCTTCCTGTCTGGTCTCCCCTATCTGCTCCTCGTCCCTTCGTCCCTCCTGTTCGAGGTTTTGCTTCCCTCGTCTCGTCCGTCGCCTCCCCTCGGGCGCGCCCGGTGTGTGCGCCTTTGGGGGGGGGGGTTATGTCACACCCAGCTCCGTCCGATCCTCGTGTGTGCCACGCCCACCTCGTTACCTCGTGTTCCTACCTGATTGTTCTCACCTGTTTCTTGTTACTGCCAGCTTGTCTTGTGACGCAGTCCGCGTCTGAGTTCAGTCCCGTCAGATCTGTCATTAACGTTTGTAGTGTTGGTTAGTGTGCTTCCCAGTTGTGTGAATAAAATCCCGTTCGCCCGACTTCTTGGCTGGACTCACCTGCTTCCCCGCATGCCTGTAGCCGACACCCGTGACATGGATGGGATGCCACTCCATCACAGGGAATAAGGTCACACCATCACACGCTAAGGCTAACACTAACTATTTGAGCAGTGTTGCTGACCAAAACTTTCACACTTTCGCACTCTGTTCGACAGTGGGCAACTCGTGATTATCTAGATACAGGGGACCTGCTCTTTGTTTCACCTGCTTGGCAACATTACTCAAAAAGTTGCCCTGTGTACTAACACCTTAAGGGATTTTACAGATGCTTAACTCTGTAAAATTGTTGCAGATTTATTGATTTCATAATGATAGTTCATTAAAAAGCAATGTTTAACATATCCGCACATGTTTTTTTTTTATTAAGTGTCATACTATTTTTGACAATTTATTCAGTTCTGTTCTTGCCATTTTGCTAATAATTGCAATTGTTGTCAATGGCTTCCAAAGGGATACTAAACACAAGTGTTTGCTGTTTTATGTTATTGCAGAGGTGTTATTGATTACAATGCAGCCAGGCTATTTGTCAATAAAATTTTTAACTTTGAACAGTTCTTTTACAACTACAATTTGGGTATAATTACTACTTGAAGTGAATGTTTGACTTAAAAGTACTGGTTGTGGTGATACACACACACACACACAAACACACACAGACCTGTACTCATATCTTTGTAGGGACCTTCCATTCATTTCTATGGGCAAAACCCTAATTCCAGCAATGACAACCATAAGCCCTACCGAGCCCATACCTTAACCATAAGTAGCCAAACAAAATACTATTTCTGCATTTTTATTTTTTGATTGCAGTCACAGATTTTTATAAAATTGAATTTCCCTTTGTGAGGACCTACTACGTCAAAATAACAGGTTTTTATCACATTGTGGGGACATATGGTATACCTGGACCACACACACACACACACACTAAAAAACAAATGAATAAGGTAATGATTTTAAATATTGCAACATTTTCACTGAATTAAGCAAGTGTCCCAAGACTGTCAGCATTGTATGAATATCTGTATATATTTTATTATTTAAATGCCATATTTCACACAATAAGAGCCATGTTAATATCAGAAATAAAATCTTTTTGTGGGTCTCTTGCATTATTCAGTATGTTAACGTGACGTCTTTCACCTAAATAATAGGACTATGTCTTTCTCCTCTACCACTGACCAGACCATCTGGCCTCTTTCAATTAACTTAGTATCATACCCTGTGGTCAAAGTTCAAGGTTAGGGCCAGAGAGGGTGGGATGACACTTTAAGTGTCCTCACACCAGAACAGGTCAACTAAGATGCCCCCTGTCTTTAAATCCGACAGCATGGTGTGAAATAGATAGGATAGAATACAGTTTCAGATGACAGCTCCAGCCCACACCCCCCCCTTACCCCCAAGTGGATATTTATCTGACATTTTATGCCCCTTGGCCCCATAATAGGAATCCATTGCTTGTGCTTTGTTCCTCCATCAGAGGTCAAAAGGTAAAGCGTAAGCATTGTCAGTTTGAGACTGGGCAGTGGAAGTAAGCCCCAACACGGAATTCTACACAGCAGCTCCAGCAGGAGATGGCTTAACGTCTGGCTGACATCCGCGTGACTGAAAGCCCAACGACAGAAACCTGACATCCCATAATGCAGAAGAATCTGGCTTGGAACATTAAGAAGTGTTTGCTGGGAGCAGGAATAAAATGATTGACGGACTAAGAAAAAAATTGTGGACATTAAAGCCTAAAAACATTCAGTTGTCCATCATCAACGCTCAACACAGCTTGTCATGTGTTTGAAATACAATAAAAGTTGTCGTATCAGGTAATATTGGGACCAACGCACTGTTGGATAGTTTAATTTTCCAGTTAGCTCTGTGATACTTTGGGAAAGACACTGAACTGTAACACGTCTTTAACTCTTACTTTAATCCTTTCATACACACACATCAGTGATTATTGTACTGATATTTTACGTTTGGCTGTGATGGGTTGGTGCCCAAGCCTGGGTTGTTCCCTGCCTTGCGCCCGTAGCTGTCAGGATAGGCTGGGACCCAGATGCGGTTTCAGAGAATGGATGGATGGATGGACAACAGACTGGGAGGTAAACAGCCCAAAAACCAGAAAATAACGTGGCCTGTAAGGTCTGTAAGTGTCAAAGTGCTGCAACTTCAGAAAATATTTACAGATACTGAAAACACATGGGAATTAAAAAAATACTGCAAATCCACAACACAATAGAAGGGCAGTTACACTTACACTTGCCGTACAAAAGACTACTAAAGCGTGCAACTCCATACCCAGGAAAGTGCTGAATGTAGTGCGCAATGCTTGATTGTTTTTGCTATTTTTAGTAAAATTGAAAATTTGTAAAATTGAATAGAATAATGTTTCACCTATTATTGTGAATGTTTCATTTTTATTTTGATATTGTGTCGGTAGTTAAACGCCTGATACGAGAGCTTTTACTGTACTGCGATATGAGCCCCCCCCCGTAAAGCGAGTGTAGGATCCCTCCTGAGAAGTGCTCAGTCTGTCTGCTGGGGCCGCTGCTTCGCATGGATGGGGTCCAGCGGGGCAGTCTGCATCTGTGAGGCGGCATCACAAACAAGCAGCAGGTTGTTGACAGCCAGAGTAAATGGTCACCATTCACTGGGCCCGATTTACACATCACAAGTGCCCCCCACCCCTTCCCGCACTCTGCTTCCTCCTCCATTCAGGACGCCCTCTTTCCATATTAAAGAAGTGCCACTGAGTGGGTGATTTGTAAGTCATATCCACGCCAACGCCGCAGCAATGAAGCCATCTGTAAGTGCCCCTGGCTCGTCCGACGTGGCTGCGGTGGGGTGTCTCCTTTGATGTGCGCCACGCCGCCCCCTCCAGGAAGTGCGTCGTCATGCTCCTTTTTCTGCTCATTTCCGTTTTCTGAGTCCTTTCTAACATGAAACATACCAAATTACAGTCTGTCCACCTGTGCTCTGGTTACTTACCCGACATAAAGTCTGCACGTAAACCTCCTTAGCATTTACCATCCAGTTATTGCTCCAATATCTTTCTCTGTTAATTTTCTCAATCTGTGGGATCTCTGCTGTGAACAAAGGCCAGAGCCCATCAAATGAGTACAGTATACTCCCCTGCAATGTTTTGGGAGGGCTCCAGTGCTTTTGAAAAGGCTCTCAAAGGGACTATTTCTGCTAAAATTGCTATCATTTCTGATGATATGACATACATTGTCAGAAAAAGGTACCAGTTTGTACCTTTGGTGAAACCTCTTTTTGTTACCTTGATTGATACTGTTGAGGGTACAATTACTTGTCACTGAACCCTCAAAGGTCCACCAACTGCACCCTTGCTATAGGTAATTGGACTCTGATGAACATTTTTATACCATTGGGGGTACATGAATGTTGTTTGTACCTGTATAGGAGCTGCACCCTTTTTTCTAACAGTGTAGTGACCATGTACGGACTTGCCCAATGAATTTGCCTTTTCCGTCCCCGGTCCCAAACCGTCTGTGTCTTACATGGATTTAATGCGACATTAGCCTGTGACAGACACCCACTTTTACTATCCATCCACAGACCCCCCCTACCCCCCACCCCAGTGTCCTGTGCTTCCTGCATCTTCCTTTTTTCTCACCCGCCCCCCCCTTTCTTCCGCCAGGCTTGTGACTGCCAAACCTTAGTGACCTGGCCAGGGGTGGGGGGGCGGGGGGGCTAGTAGCGTTTTGTAATAGAGTTACATTCCGCAAATGGAGTCAATCAAGTGCAGAGTGAAAAATTCATTTTCTGACCAGAGTGACAGCCGGATCTCCAGGACCCGTCTGACAACAAATCCATAGCAGAGTCTCCGAGAAATAAAAGGAGACAAAAAACTGACGGGGTATAAAACAGGGCCCTGTGCTCTGGACGGCCTTCATTCATGGTGCTGCTTTTCAGCTGTCCGTAACACAATTTCACACTAATTATTACCCAGCTGGATCCCAGTGTGCGAGGCAGCTCTCTCTCTATGCAGCCTCACAGTCTGTTAGTACTCACAGAAAATGGCGTATAACCATACACACGTATTCCTGTGGTTTGTGTTAAATGAACACACCGGAAAAACACACCGGAAAAATAACATTACTGGGCTTTTATGTGTGACAAACTGTCCAAGAGTGACCAATCTGTGACAGTATGAAGTCTATTATTTTAAAAACTACAAAAATTTTTGCATGAAAATTAATTTTGGGTTTGTTTCAAAGACGAATTCAAATTTTTCGTTATATTGCATCATCAGATGATTACTGCAGCTTCCTAGTAGACTTAATTTTTTTGCAAGTCAATTGCACTTGGAATCCTATAAAATAATTGAAATTTGTCATTTTTTTTTGAAAGATTACTGTATATGTAACATATGCATTTCAAATTAATTGGAGAAACTATATACTTAGCACAGTCACTCAATGTTTCAATTTAACAACATTAGTCCCTTAGTACTTTAAACATTAGTCATGACAATGACATTTCTAATTTCCATCCACTAACTGTAAACAATTTGACATACTACAGTACATGACACAAACAGTAAGCACAGTTTGCCTACTACATTTCATTTGTCTGTGACAGTATTCGCAATACCTAATTTTGCGTCTAATATTGCTTTAACAATTTATCGCTGCATTTCACATAGTAAGGTATTAATAATTTGAACAGCATACGTCACTTTTCTTGTTTTAATGCTACAGCGTTTTGTCCTGCTATAATACTCACACCCACTGTCGCTTATTACAAAAAAAAAATCACTAGTCATTAAGACTTGATGAAAAGACTAATTTTAGCAGAAACGCTTGAGTCAATACCGGATGCATTTCATAAGCGGAAAGACAATCCTACAAAAACTATTATGATAAAGTAGCTAATGCTAAGAATGCTAACTCTTTGTTCTGTGCATTTATGCACAAACTCTCCGCGGGCCCCAGAGACGAAAGCGGCCCCATTTCCAGCTCGGCCGGGAAAGGCGGATTCCCTCGGCTGTAAAATGAAGTTATCGCAGCACAGCATGAAAGCGTATTAGCTACCGTTAGATAAGAGGCCTGTCGGCTCAGACGGGCACAATTTCAATTGGCAAAATAACGGCTGTACAAATCGTTTTTGGTACATTGAGTAGCTCTCACTTTATTTCACAGATGAAAGTCAGATAGGCGAGGGGGGTGGGGGGGAGGAGTGAGACCTTGCATATAAGACCCCTTTTTATGTACAAAGTAATTTTCCTGAAGACTTCTTATTCAAAGGACTTAAGAGATTGACGCATGCAGCATTATGATGATAAATGACAATACGGTTGGCAGGCAGTCAACAGGCTGCTGTGGAGTTTATATGAACTATCCCTGTTAATAAAATAAAGGTGGGGGGGCGTAGTCTCAGTCGGCAAACACAGTATTTTTCTATTAATAAGCTGAGTGGTGCACCAGCATCATGTAAATGAAGTGGGTGTCAGATCTGAGATGAGTTATGTGTCTGTTCTGTGCCAGTTCTGACTATGCCGATGCCTGGAAAATACAGGCCCTGATCACATAACAGAATTTAGGGGCTTCGAAACCAAATGGCCACAACAAATGCATGCATGTTTTTTAATCCACAGAACAAGTGCCTCTGGTGTGTTTCACGTTTCATATATGGACTAACGTATCGAATCGTCTCTGTCAGTGGCAAAATATTTTTATTAAAAATCTATGTAGGTTCTGCGTTTAAATACCATGTCTGTAGTAAATCTGCATGTTGATCACATTACAGTGTCCGTCAGAATTCACCATGGATTTGGCCGCTGGTTTTAATCAGTAAAGACGTAAGACTGACATATATTTCAACATGTAACGTCCCTGCAGTTCCAAGACTTGGGGTTGGCTGTCACTGGCACACAGCTTAAGGTGTCACTGCAACCATATCCTAGACCTGTATCTGTAATGGGGAAAAGATGGATGGATGGATGGCTACTATTTATAATCATTTTATCTATTGGCACTTTAAAATAGTTCCATACAGTTTCATGTATAAAAAAAAAAACAAGTCAAATTTGCTAGTGTACAGATAACTTCAGATTTCAAGATATTAATATCTTTACATATCTATATATATCTTTAACAGACTAAAAACTTTTCCTTAATTGTTATTTTTTTATTGCAAATAGAAACATAATACATAGAAATTCTAGATGTAAACTCAGATCCTTAATAATAGATGGGACATTTAATTATTTTAATTATTTACTTATAAGCAAGATATTATCATGCAATACGTACTGCATGTCATTAAATGCTTGACCGTTATATATAATGCATAATTCCTAGAATATATATGGAATTATTTCTGGTCATTCATCCATCCATCCATATTATTTCTGCAGTATAGAATTGTAACAACTTTCATATCTAAGAGTGACCTCATATTTTAACATATGACACCTTTGTAAATTCACAAAAAGATCTCGCAAGCTACCTTTCAGAGTCCTAGGAACGTTCCTCTTCCTGAAATGAAAGACAACGAACTGTCATTTAAGTCAAATATGTTCTTAGTGGGCAGGATATAAAATTTAAAAGGGGACCAGCATATAAGATAAATCTATCCTATCCTTTGGCAGTGGACTGTGATTTTTATTAACTTTGTTCTGTATATAAGGGCTTTTCAGGTATTTTCTGTACAGAGAACATCACGGCATCTTTGGAATAAATTCACATGGCAGCTGTGAAGCGCAGCCATAATCAGTGACACAGGCTGATTTTCTCTTCCCGACAGGCTCTTGTATTGAGTATGATAACAGTTACTCTGTCTTCATCCTCTGCCGGAGTATAATATCAATCGGCGCGATGAGCCAGCAAAGCGAGCCCAGCACCTCTGTATCAATCTTCATAGAGCCCGGGCTGCTGTCTAACCAAGAGTCCAAATTAGATCATTCAATCACGCTAGCGGCCGCTGAATCATTTTAGCCCCCTGCCACTGGCCCTTTGTACAATCCCAGCTGATCAAAAAGTAACAGGGGCTCATGGCAGCCTGATCAGCAACAATGTAACTTTCTCCATTTCGATTTGTATTGACCAGATAAATTAAGCATATACGTAACATTATTTTTTTTTTTATATCATTCATTTTCCAACCTGCTTCATCTGATTGGTTCACAGGGGGTCCTGAGCCTATCACCGAAGCAATGGGCACAAGGCAGGGAACAACCCTGGACAGGGGGCCAGCCCATCGCAGGGCACACTCACACACTGTTTCCATTCACTCACACATGCACACCTACGGGCAATTTTTTTTTTATTTACTCCAATTAGCCTCAGCATGTCTTTGGACTGTGGGGGGAAACCGGAATACCTGGAGGAAACCCCACGACGACACAGGGAGAACGTGCAAACTCCACACACGTAACCCAGGTGGAGACACAAACTCAGGTCCCAGAGGTGTGAGGCAACAGTGCCAACCACTGCACCACCAAGTCGCCCATTTTTTTTAATATATATATATATAAATATAAAATATATATACATACATACATACACACACACACAAATTCGCTACATTTCATAGCCATCTCTCTTAATTAATCAGTTTGAATACTGTAGAAAGTCAATGAGGTATTGATTAGCCAAATAAGGTAAGCTGGTGGTCGAAAAAATACATGGCTATCTTGAGCAGACACTTTTACAGGCATATTACCGTAGTTTTATACCAAAATTTAAACATCATTTTAACATCATCTTCTTTGACTGCCTAAGACTTTTGCACAAAACTGCATGTATGTATATAGACAAACACACGCTCTGTGGACTGTATGTATTTACCAGTTACTTGCTACCCTAATTTGACAAAGAAACGCAAGGTGGCATCCACAGGCACTGCAGCTGGAACAAATGAGATTTTTGAAAGAGTGATCAACAAAGAGGTACAGCTGGGAAAGGAGAGTCTTGCTAATGACAGTCCATCAGAATCAGACAATATACTAAAGAATTAGAATAATGGCATGATAATTAATGTCAATGAAGACTGGAAAACCACAACAGATGATTATGCAAGGAGCTCTGCTCCAACTGTTTGGTTGAACAGATTTACAAACAGGCTAAGGTTTTGTTTTGGTTATTGTTTGTTGGCAGATCGACGTATA
Source organism: Mormyrus proboscirostris (assembly GCA_026779585.1). Classification (NCBI taxonomy): domain Eukaryota; kingdom Metazoa; phylum Chordata; class Actinopteri; order Osteoglossiformes; family Mormyridae; genus Mormyrus; species Mormyrus proboscirostris. The sequence goes on from JAODKF010000051.1 coordinate 6,702,662, forward strand.
TTCTGTATAATTCACTTTCTACACACTAAAACATTTTTTTCAAGGACTGGGGCCGTAATGCATAGAGAAGATTGTGAATAATGTAACTCGCATTGTAGTGCTCAGCATGTGGCCAGACACCATGCTAATTAGGCGATTATGTGCTGATTCTGCTTGTCAAAACCTGCCGTACAGATAAATAGTTTGGATGGTAGGTGCTCAGGAAGAAGGTGGCAGACAATGGGGGCCAAAAATGATGATCAGATATTCAAGCTTGTTTCAGAAGTCAGGCCCATATTTAAAAAATAATTGGAATGGCACGTGAGCAGCAGTGAAGGACACGTTATTTAGGTACCAGCAAGGTTTGCATTTGACTTCAGTAATGAAACGTTGCAGTTAAACTGAGACCAAAACAATATCAAGGTGCTCCTGGAGAACATAATATAAAATTCAATATTTTGCCAAGCTGTCTCAGATCGGTCTGCCCACCAAACTTTAAATATATCAGCTATCTCCACAGATCATCTGAGCACGCTTGTAGGCAAGCAAATAGTGTCACTAAAGGAAAGGCAGAACTTGACTTGATTCAATATTCAAGATTCCTGTTCCTGGTATTTACTTGAGAACAGGTGTGGCTCATCAGAAGCCAGGTAACACAGGTAAACCTACTGGACAGTAGCACTCTAGTACCAGAGCTGGAGATCCTTAGGTTAAAGAGAATATTACCCCTTTTCCACTGCAAAGGTGCTGGTGCCGTTCAGGTGACTATCCCCAATTTGGAACCAGTGCCAAGTTTTTCCACGAAAAAAAAATGGTGCTGATGCTGCAAAATCAGCTCTGAACCGGCACCAAACCTTTGCTGGTCTAAAATAAAGCACCCGTGTCGTCATGAGAGGTGGGCGGAGTGTTGTCACCCGTTTCCCACTGGGCTCTCAGGTGCGTGGAAATGCAGGCCGGCTCTTGCTGGTTCCCAGATTCAGCACGGCCGAGCACCAGCCCCAGTGCCAGCACTGGCTCCAGTGGAGTGGAAAAGGGGCCTGTCTTGCTGTTGTTGATATTCATCCATCAATCTATCCATTGTCCATGTCAGTAATCACCTTTAGCCTGCAGCTGGGTGGAGTACTAGTCCATCACACACCACATACGAAATGCCATACAGAAACACCAGTCCAACTGGACTGCATCTTTGGACTGTATAAGGAACCTTGAGTGTCTGGAGGAATCCAGCATGAATGTGGGGAGAGAGCACTGAAGCTCCACAAGCACAGCATTCCAAGACATTGAGGTCAGCAGGTGCAACCTATTAAACAACCTCCTCAAGACCTTTTCACAAATTTTTGGACGAGCTAATGTGATAAGAAATCTGAACTGCCAGTTGCCACATTATTCCAAGTAGATGGGGTTTCGTCGTCATTTTGACCTTCATGCTCAATTCAGACCTGCTTTACCTCCACTCCATCAACAAAAACAGGGTTAGTAGAGGGATCTCTAATTTATAGCCCTGGTCAACACTAAGACACAGGAAGTCGTAATCTTATGTAATCATAAAATCATGCTCATGCACATCTGCATCCTGGCGATTTGACCAGTATGTGGCTGTATCAGCCAAATGCGTCCTTAAAGGGATCCTTAAAGGCTGCTTTTTTAGATACTCATTTCGAAGGATTGTGCTCTGCTTCCCTGGACAAAGGATGAAAAATGCATGGCTCTTTATCCTGTTCAAATGCTATCCATCATGAACTGCTATGACCTGTGGACAGACAGTGAAGGTGCCTCGCGGACACGTCCGTGCAAGCAAAACACACATTGTTTTATGTTATTAATCTGATGACATAGCAGGTACTACCTCATATTTAGGCTCCATCCTGGACTCAAAGGTTTAGGTGCCCAGATCTCAAATTAATGGTATAACTGAAGGAAATGTCTCCTTAGTGAGTTACCGAAACAAACATATAAATAAAGAAAGCATGTAAAAGAAAATCCAATATTTGATGGTGCATAAAAATATTCCTTAGCATTGTTTATGTTAAGGAATAGAAATATAGTATTACTGTATTGTACTAAATAGGGGTTAGTTAGGGGTAAAGGGGACTGATAAAATATATTAATTGTAAAGAGAATATGTACCATCAAACTACTAAACAAGGGTACAAGGCTTTCATATTTTATAGTTTTAACAGATGAAAGTTTTGTGTCTGGTTGGTCTTCATATTCATGCTGACCATAAGCTGGTCAAAACTGTGACAATGCCAATAACTGTGGTGAAAATGAAGTTTTACATGTTATAATGAATGCAGAATGAACACAAGTGAAAAAGGGATCAAGCAGGTTTCCCAGCCTGCCTCTGCGCACAGTGTAAAGCAGGGCTGCCCTTTGGTTATGATTTGGCGCTGTCAGACAGCAATCCCGATGAAGGATGAGCTGACAGCCTTCTGTGTCACCACAGTGTCAGGGGATCGGCGGCCACCGCTTGCGGTGAACACTTCCACCACAAAGGCGGATGATCCATCTCCTCTTTTAGCTGGTGTCAGGGCCACTTTGCTTGATGATGATTTGATTCCTGGCAATGTCTCCCCATCGGCCCCTGAAAATGCACTATGACAGCCAAGCTGGGAGCACGGACTAAGCAGCGGCCAGCAGGAACCTACCCTCAGAGCTACAGCACATGGCCAGACCCCTGTGCTCGCCAATGGGCTCCGATCCCTCAGCGAACAGAAGCGTGTTACATCCTTTAAACTAACCAGCAGCCCCCTCAATTGTGCTGCTGTCATCTTCATGTTTGCTTTTCAAATGCAAGATTTTGAATATGTTCATAAAAATTTTCAAGTAAAAATATGTTCCAACAGGCAAAGCAGTGTATTCAAATGCATCCCATCCAGGAAGTATCCCCACCTTTGTGCCCTGAGTTGGATGGATGGATGGTTTTAAATGCTTCAAAAAAAATATATACTAAATGTACTAAATAAGAGACATAGGCAGTCACTTAGGGCTCCATTTCATTAGGGGGCGCTAAAGAGTGAGTGAAATCAGAAGAAGTTACTTGCACCAAGTTTAATATTTCACTGCTTATTTGGTGAAACAGATGCTAGCAAGCCAGTTAGTAACCAGACACCTTGGGCTACTGAAATGTTATTTTAATATAGACGAGCTGACAAAAAAATTTTCCGCTACTTTCTGAGAGCAGTGCGCATTTAGCACGTGGAATGACGAGCTCCCCTTAGGAGCCGTGGCAGTGGACATGCAGCCTCCCACTGCGTGCGCTGGCCCGTTCTGCCGCATTAACTTCATAAAGCCATCATCTTCTCACCATCAGCTATTACATGCACTGCAACATTCCTGATTTATGAGGGGGAGGGAAATGAAAAAAAAAAAAAGAAAAAAAAAAAACATTCCAGCGACAGCAAAGAGCAGCTTTTAATTGAGGCTTGATTCGACACCCCTTATACCCGTGATTAATGGGTGCCCCCCCCTCACACAGCCAGTCCAGCAAACAGTAAAGAGTCTTTAATATGAAAATGAAGTGACTGTCTTAGATTGTAAGACCTCTCCGTCAGTACAGTGCTATATCGGTGGATGTGAAAGCGAGACTCTGTTTTCCCACACTTACTTATGTTTTATGACAGCCAGTAAATCAATTTTATGCCCTTATTGATTTTTTTTTTTTTCACTTAAAAGGATAATCATTTAAGGGGGAAAAAAAAAACAAAGAACCATTTTCTGTTTGCAATTTCACTCACTGCCTGCTCTTGTCTCTAATGACCTAATGGTCACCTGAAACAAAGTCATTTTAGACGAGTCTGAAGCTGAGGGGCAAAGAGATGGGGGTGGTGGGGGTGTGGGGGAGTTGGAGGGGTCAGAAAGGACGACAGCTGTTCCACAGAAATCCGTTTCTCATCTTAAATCCCACAAGCACAAGCCTGGCCCGGTGATACTCTCCGAGGGCTTTCAGCTGAATCGTTATTAATTGAATTACAATATCTTTGACCCCATGAACTGCCGATACGCCGGCAGTGAAACAGGCCGCACGACTGTCCCTCTGCCCGCGCGGCCAGAGTGAGTATTCTTCCTTGTGAAATGGACAGGCTTCTTCACATTCATGCTGGGGGGGCTCGTGTGCCATGTGAGATGGCCAGCAGTGCGACACTATGAGCAAAAAAATATGAACTTCACATTAAGCAGCATGGTGCTTATGTTAAAAAGCAGGGTGAGAGCAACAGTGAGGCAGGTAATCTAAACATTTGACATTATCCATTGTTCATCCTTCATCTTCCTAATCTGAAGGCAGATTATATCAGTAACAGAGTACTCATTATGTTTTTGACAAATTGTGTTTATTTTAGTATATGACTATGCAACAGTCCTTGAATAAACATATCCATCTTCCAAATGCTGATTAGGTGTATTATTTATTTTATTTGCAGATATTGCAATATCTCCTGCCCCTGCAGTTTGTAATAGTAAATTCTGAAACAAACTGCAAGCAGGATTTTTTTTTATTTAAATTTTAAATTAATAATGAGTTCTGCATGCAATGGAACATTACAAAAAACAACCAAAACAACGGTGGAAAAGTGCAAATGTTGGCTGGGATTAAATCCATCTGCCCATGGTGGTGGCTCAGGTGCAGAAGCCCACGTCCCCCAGGTGACTTCTGGGTCGCTCGTGACTGACCAGTGTCTGACTGGTCGTCAGCAGAAAGCGAAAGTCAATGCCGCGTTCCTTCTTCCAACACTGGCAAGAAACGGCCTCACAACTTTACTTATTTCCGATAATTGAATGGTAAATTATATTCTTCAAATATTAATTTATTCATGTGACATGTACAGGGTCCTTGCTAGATGTTTTGGGCCCCATAAAGGCATATCATATTGGCATATCATATTGGCATATCATATTGGCATATCATATTGGCATATCATATTGGAGCCCCTGCTTCAGACCAATCCAGCTATTTTCCAAACTTTCTAGACTCCCTCTCACTCAAGGGCCCTTGGAATCATCCTAACTTTCCCTCACCTTATGGCTCCTCTGGGCACGTGACAAGCAAAGGGCTAAGGGAACACGCAATTTGAGATTAGATAGATAGACAGACAGACAGACGTATGCCCACGTGCAGACTGCAGACGGGTACGTCTTGGTAAAATCTCAACAGCACAGCGTTCTGCTGAAGAGCGATTGTTCACCAGAGCGTTAAGCATTGGTTTCCTGCTGCCATATGGAGAGTCTTTCAAATTATGATCCCAAACTGACAGATACCAGATGTCACTGCGCCACATCACACTGATGCTGCCTGCCGCTCTCTGGCCAATCCTGACGGCGCCATAATGGATTAGGCGGCAGCGTCCGCCACACCTGTGCCTTGATTACAGACCAGCTATTGGGCAGCTCGCGGGCTCCTCGGAAGCTGTTCTCCATGTGTTCTAGCCCACCGCCATGACGTTAAGCCATTTATCAGGGGCCAGCAGCCTCGAGAAACAGACCGAGGAGAAACATGCCCTTATTTTATGACACATCTGCTATGTGTTTATCAGAGAGTCGCATAGCGATATACCGAACGCTAAGACTTGTTTAGCCTTCATTTCTTCTAATTTCTAGTAATTACAGAAATAAATTCAGTTCAATTATTATAGTCAGCTAATTAAAAAAAAACATATTCAATTATTCAGTTAAAGAAAGTAGAGTGGAATTTTCATTTGAAATGGTACCAAATAATCAGTGCTGGCTGTCCTTTGCATGTGAGAAACACCATAATGAGTGAAACAAAACGTACAAAAAAATTACAATGATGATAACGTGTGAAACTGAATCAGAGACAGAACAGTAACTTAAACCTGCAGTGAGCAGTGGCAGGGATATTAAATTGACAGTCCCTCCTTACCACTAGCATGTTTGGAGATTACCTGCCTCACTGTGCTCCCACCCTGCTTTTTAAGATGGGCAGTAATAAGGTCCCTTCAGCTTAAACAAGCCAGCCGTGAGAAGCAGGGCTGTTATGGATGGCGCGGTGAGCATATCGTCATTAAATGAAGCTCTGTTCTCGCAGCAGTCAGAGGCTCCTCTGATGTACCGCTCAGAGAATCATAACCGGCTCTCGGCGTGTGTAACTGGCTCGGCCTGCCACCGTTGACATCGTTTGGCTCAGATAACGGTGACAGGTGATTCGGACGGGGTCAGAGCATTCATAATTGAAATATGGTACATGTGAGCGGCAGATTGACATCAGGCTTACATCAGGACCCGGGATAATCACCTGACACATGGAGTAATTGAGTCGCCAATCTGTCACGGCTCAGAGTGGCAGCTACTCAGAGCTGGGGCCCGGTCTGCGGGAGGCCCCCGACTGCCCGGTCCGGGATCCGCCGATTCTCCCAGCTCTGCCCCCTACCCTCCCTTTGAGTAGGCAAACTGTCTGAAAATAATCAGGTGTAAATATTTGTTTTAATATTAATATTACAAATATTGTTTTACAAAACGCACTGTTGCCTCTCCATATGCCCCATCTGCATGTCGATGGGATGGCAGTTATATTTCACTCTGTGTGTGTTTTTGTGTCTGGCTGGGGGGGGGTGGATGTCTCCGCCTGATGGAGGCAGGCCTTTTGCACTTGACATAGTAAAACTTATGGAGATGAAATATCATAGTACATCTCACTCATACATCTCATCACAACACAGTAATAGACAGACTGACTTTTCTCCTTTAACAGTCCAGGAAAAAGGTGCCATTGTGTTATGCTTCCACTTGAGGGCGCTGCAAAGGGGGGAAGTTAGAGGCATTCGGTGACAGAAGCCTTACAAAAAAAATGAAACAACTAGATTGGTCTGGCTTGGGGGCCTAATTGATATGCTTTCATGGGGCCGAAAATCTGTGATTTTATGCTGAGTATATGAACATAATTTTTCCACGGCAATGTGTATTTAACTGAAACGTGATCAGAAATTATGATTAATTAGCCAAACTTCCATTATTAGGCAATATTTTGAGAGCTGACTTATCTATCATGCGGTTCACCTTCTGCATCACGACTCTCCCCGTTGTGGTTTCGATATATATGTGGGTCGGCATGAGAGAGTAAGTGGGAATTTGTTGCGAGTTTTGCGAAAGCCGCAGACGACACATGAAGGCCAGTAGATGGCAGACAGAAAGTTCAGCAACTCACACTGTAAATGCTTGAAATACTGTCTATGTACAGTACTGGTCTGTAGGACTCCATGTGTGTTTACTGCAGCCTCTCATGTGATGAGCAGTGATCTCCGTCATCTTTGTATCTCGTGTTTCTCGTACTTTTTCACTTTGCTCCACTCTCACGCTCACTTTGCTTGCCACAGCAACCAAGTATTTAGAGACTGCCCCCCTAACCCCCACCATGGATTGACTGTAGTTGGCTGGGAGGACATTTGTCTTTTTTGGATGGATCTCTTATCAGCTCTGTGCTGAAGGTTTGACACATGCATCCAAATGACTAACTCTGTTATCAGAGTCCCCTTTCTGCATTACTTTTCATGAAGGATGCTCTTATCATTCCACAGTTACAGTCTCAGTGACCAAAAGAGGGCCTCCGTTTATGCTCCTGTGCAAGAAATGGGACTGGTGTAACTGTGTTAAGTGTGCTACATGTATTTCACTAACGGCACGTGTTGTTACGCGGAACCCAGTATGATGAGCACCCTTTAGTTGTACGTAGCAGAGCATTACCTGCAAATGGCAGAGAAAGAGGAAGCATTATGACTCCTCGGTTTCTCGAGCGTTTTGAGGATCTTTAAAGCCTGTCTACAGTATGCACGACTGTGGTGAATCATCACTACATCCAAAAAAGTGAATATCTGATAGAGTTCAGACAGGGGAGCTTAAGATGGGTCCACAACACCAACTCCGATAGCTTAAGCTGTGCTGCCACCTGTTGTGAGGTATCTGACTTTGTGTAATCAGCACACACAGATCATATTAAGTCATTTTAATTTTAGGCGAAGGGCTCTTGATGCTTATACTATACTTTTAAAACTAGTAATTAATCAATTTTTTGGCTGACTTGAAAGAAGTATTTTGTTAAATGACCTAGTTTACAATTAATATTTCTTTGTGGATCACTCTATAGAAATACTGGTATAAAACACCATAGCAACATATGCCCAAATATAACCTATATAAATAAATGTAAAATGTGTGTGATATCTGTACTGTGACATTCAGTCAATCTCCATCATAAAGGCCCTTGAAACCTGTTAAGATAGGTACAGTGCGTACAATAGCGGCCAACACTGTGTAAACACTTCTGATTTTCAGAGGTTGCAGAACTTTGTTCAATTGTTGCTTCAGTTGCTTATTTAATCATCCAATGTACGATATTTGTAATGTTCTTAGAGAGTTTATAAAGATTACCACCGATATTTGTGTGGTGATTTTTAAAGTGCAAAGTCAAAAACGCTAAAGTGTTTCCACAATTTTGGCCACTACTACATACACAAATGTATTTATGTGAATGCATGCAGGCTCCAAAAGCTCCCAGCCCCTGCATCTGCTTGAAAATGCTTTGCCGTGAGCATCGGGCCATGAGCCTGTTTCCTTATTTTTTATAATCCCCCCCCCCCCATATTGTTGCTGGTCAGCATCTATTCTGACACATAAACCAGGGAGATCCCAGTAGGCAAATCCTCCACAGCTTGCCTGATTCCTCTTCACTTTTCACTCCTCATGTTGATATATATACATCAGACAACGAGGAGGAGAGAGATCCCTGCTTGCGGCAGAGCAGCGGATTTATTGCAGATCCGAGAACAACTAAATCCAAAACAGTGCGCCGTATTCTTGGTTGGGTGGACTGCCAGAGGTCAGTGGCCGGTGAGATCAGTCCTACAGAATCGCACAAGACGGAGAGACGGCCGGGAAGCAGTGAGGATGGACGCAGAGCAGGCAGGCAGGACGGGCACGGCAGGGAGGGCAGGGGCGAGAGGGCAGGTAGGCAGGCAGGGCAGGCGGGAGATGGCAGGCAGGAGAGGGCAGGCAGGCAGGCGGGGCAGGCGGGAGATGGCAGGCAGGGCAGGCGGGAGAAGACAGGCAGGCAGGCAGGGCAGGCGGGAGAGGGCAGGCAGGCAGACCAGGCGGGAGAGGGCAGGCAGGCAGGGCAGGTGGGAGATGGCAGGCAGGAGAGGGCAGGCAGGCAGACCAGGCGGGAGAGGGCAGGCAGGCAGGGCAGGGGGGGAGGGCAGGCAGGCCAGGCGGGAGAAGACAGGCAGGCAGGCAGGGCAGGTGGGAGAGGGCAGGCAAGTCAGACGGATGGAGCAGGTGAGGAAAACAGGGTAGATGAGAGACAAGAAAACGCTTAGTAAGGTTACATGGCAACAGTACTTCGCATCGACCCGTCGCGGTCGCTCTGCTTAAGACACCAGGCTAATTAGAGGTGATCTGCCCCCATTCTTATGTCCTGCCTGCGTGGGCTTGACAATATATATACTTTTTATATATTTTATGTGTGTGTGTGTGTGTGTGTGTGTGTGTGTGTGTGTGTGTGTGTGTGTGTTGCTTTCCTGCAGTGGAGGCGCTTATTGTTTACGCTGTGGATCCTTAGCACCATGCTAACTCCTCCCCACCATTGTGCCAAAGCCAAGTGTCTGAGCCAGTTTGCTCTCCTTCATTAGCAGATTTTTGTCACAAACCCCACCCCCCTCTTTTATTCCTACTTTGGAAGCTTTATGCAACAACCC
>JAODKF010000051.1:6721513-6749587 GCA_026779585.1 Mormyrus proboscirostris
GCGGCCGCCTGGTCCACTGAGGGGAATGGCGAGGAAAAGAGAGCGAGGGAGCCGCCTGGTCCACTGAGTGAAAGCGCTTGGCGATGCTCATTCAGGGGGGGGGAACGGCCTGCTGTAAAGCTGTCTGGTCCTTTGTCCCGCGTCTCGGACAGCCGCAGCGAGTCCGTCTCCGGGACGAGGCCAGGGAGGGCGGGAAGGAGCGGCCCACACTGCGTCAGGAGCTCAGGCAGTCCGCAGCTCCCGCGGAAGCTGCACCTTTTCCCTCGTCATGTGACAGGTGCACTACTACTGAGATAGGTTGGCTCTCCCAGAAGAAAAACATCACCCTGATAAATTTATTAAAATTAAATGTACAAAAATTTATTCCAGTTTCACGGAACCTTAACAAAACAAACCACAAAACAATTCACCAAGGCTAGCAAACTTTACCATCCTTTTTGTAATTCAAATTGAATTACAATTAACAATTAACAATGAAGCAGTATAAATTGCTGCAAGTCATAAGAATTCTCTAACATTTTCCATACATGTCTAAATGATGCTGGTTGCTCGACAAACAAACAAACTAGAAATAGTTACATACAAAACAACCACAAGGATGTCATCTGGATTGGTGCAGCCTGTGATCCTGTTGTGTTACTTCCACTGTGAACACTGGAGTATTGAAAGTGTGAGAGGTGTGAAAAAAAAAGTGTGTGAATGAAACACACACTGACTCTGGTCCTGACAGGAGAGGGTGTGGCCACAGCAGTACAAGGGACTATACACTATACAAAGTATGTGGTGTCTGTGAGAGAGAGAGAGAGAGAGAGAGAGCATGTGTTTTAGTGTTTGGAGGGGTGTGTGTAGAATTAGCCACGTGTTGGGTGGCTTGCCCCCTGAAATTGTTCTGACAGCATTCAGTGTTTGTACAACTAAGGCTGGAGAGCAGGACTACCGGCAGGGCAATTAGCCACTAATCTGCTAAAACGTGTTTGAGTGCATGGCCTGTTTGCCCCAGCAATTTTCATTCCTGCCCCTGACTCCTGGGCATTACAGTGTCCCGTCTTTGACTCAAAGGCTGCTGAGAGGGCTTTACGGCCCAGGTTCGGCACTTAACATCATCTGTGGTGAGAGATGAATAAAGATCAAAAACATGTGTTTACATTCCAGTTTTTTGCCGTCCTGTTGATTCGGCTGAGGGGTCCTTAGGGATGGGAGCACGACCTATACTGTTTCACTTTTCCAAAACTCTGAGGAAAAGAAATGCCAAATATCTTAATTAGCCAGTGCTCCGCTTCCAAACTCTGATCTTTGCCACTGGACCTCTCATGTGCAGCTTTAGCTAATTTAACTTGCAGTTGTGTGCATCTGCTGCACAACTCTGGCAAGTTCTTTGCACATACATTTGTCAAATTTTATTTTTCATGGGTAACTATTTTGTCACTCATCAGTAATTAAGCAAAAACTATTAAAGAAAATGGTTTTAGTTAAACAGTGATAAAATTGGAAACTGCTCTCTACCGTTATGTTCAATAAAATATTAAAAATGCAAGGAAAATCACAGTTCACAAAGCTGTTAATATCTGTTTGCTGTTTTCTTGCTGTGGATTTGATACTGACCGGAAGGCAGGGATCACAGCATTGCAGCGTTGGCAGGATTTGGTAATCACCCATTCGTTCCATCTGTGAATTAATTCAGTTTATGTTTTTACAATGACAGTATGGTGCTTCCCAAATATTTGCGTTCTACGGACCTTGTGTTCTGATTCATGAGAATTCATTAGAAATGTGATTTTGACTAAATGTGAAGCAATATTTGTTTCACACTATATTATATTATTTTTTATTACCCTAGCAAATATTCTTTGGAAAATAACTCACATCTGTAAAGGCTTCTTTTATTTTCTAAATCTCTTAGAAAATTGTTCTGGAGTGTGGTTTTCTTGTATCAGCATTCAATCAAGCTGCCGTTGTATGCTGAACAAACAGGTTAAACTATGGTGACAGTTATTATCAAGAATAATCATTTTGGCAGTGAAATGTTATAATGTGAAATGACTTGGCAGAACACAGCATGGACAGTCCTTCAGATCTGTGTAACTATGCCAATGTTCTATAATCCATATACTGTTTTTTCACCAGTATGAGAACACGACTGTTTTATTCTCAAGGTGAAATAGCGGCACATTCATCTCCTGGGCTCTGTTTTTTCTCCAGTCATGTTTCGCTCACATAAATGTCATGTATCCCTAATGGCATGTGACAGCAACTGGGTCTCTGTCCTTTTCACAGACGTGACTAACACTCTGTAGGTTAACTTAGCTCACATACACAGACACACACGCACATACACGCACACACATACATTCTAATGCACTTGGACAAAAAAAGGGAAAAAAAACCTGAGAGGAACTGAAAGTAAGTGATGGAGAAAAGATGGATTACCTGAATTTTCCCCTCCAATCACACAACAACACATCGTCTCCAGCGTTGATTGATGAAGTATTTAAGTCGTCAATCCCCCATCACCTGCTTTTTTAAAACACAAGCAGTTGCAAAAATACTGCCCATGACTGCAGTACTGATGCGAGTCGACTTTATTGCGAAACACAGCAGCTCTCCTCATCAGGCTTTCAGTCATCGCTCTGCCTGGGGTATGAGTGTGTGTGACTCAATCAATCAATCAATCAATCAGACTTTATTTATATAGCACTTTCCCTACAAACACAATTAAATACAAAGTGCTTTACATAAAAAAACAATATCAACCCATCCCTACTGTAACCCTCACCCAAACTATGTACAATAAAGGGACAAAACACAATTAAAAATAGACAACTACGTAAATAAATAGATGGATAGGTAAATAATGAAACAATTTTTCAATTGACATTTACAGCAGTACAGGTATCGTGGTGAGTCCTGGATTCTGTGCATTTCCACTAGTCAGGGTTACCATGCAGTACTTCTTGCATTATCAGCAGTGGTATAATGATCTGACAAAGGTTGCCCATCATTTTGGGGACAGCACTACAAATGGAGTCAAGATGATCCAGTTATGTAAATGTCAGGGCAGAATGAACCACTTCCTAACACAATAGCGGAGGCAGTTTTACAGCGGGTCTATGGCAAATCCACGCATTACGAGGTTTGCTTCTCCTGGGACCCTTAATGTTCCTCCTTAGAACGTCTTTAAAATACACCACCAGTCAAAAGTTTTTGTACACACTGAGATTTCCTACATTTGCATGTCACTCATTTAACATTTACTAAAAATACATTCAATACTCTTTGCTAACAAATACATTTACAGTATGTTCACCATTTGAGGACCTTTATTAATAAGAAAATGTTGTATGTTTGATTCATCAAAGTAAGTTATAACAGCAGGGAAAATTTGAGGCATTCTTCCTCCGAGGGACATTAAATACTACTGTTTTTTATGGGATGAAACAGTTAACTAGAGCATTTAAAGTTAAAAGGCAGCCTAGAATGTGACTCTGCCATCACCACACGACCAATAGGACGTCAGACATGCACTGTTACATACTATTTTCATGTTATAAAGGAAACTTGTTTTATTTGACTTGCATTTTCATTTATATGTTCAATCTTTCCAATGCTTAAAAAGATAAAAGTGACAAAAAACCTGTGGGGTGCAAACAATTTCTGACTGCTGGTGTAAAAGACCATGAGTATAGCGCAAGCCAGAAGAGGTTTAAAAAAACATCAAGGGTGGTGACCAGCCACAAGCAGCTGGTCAGGGCAGTTTGGACAGCACTTCAAGATATTTTATGAAATAAGTACTTAATCCGGTGGCAGGCCATGATGGCAAAGAAGCCACTTATCACCGCCTGCATTTGACACAGACTATTAAGAGACAAGGTGGCAAATATAGCAAGTTAAAATAACAGATATTATATGAAAAACACAAAGAGGCCATGACAGGTGGGTGGAGTTATTAAAACATCTTTTGTGAGTTTGAAGAAGTGTGTCAAATTAGGCATTCAAATGAGATGCAGTAAGACTGTGGATGATTTGGGGGAGGGGCGCGGTCGGGGGACAAGAGTGTCGCTGCATAAACCTACTCACTGTCTGCTGTTACTGTGATGCCAGAGTGGTGGGGCTTATGAGTGATCCTTGTTTTTTTCTGCACGTTCCTCAGTCCACATCTGAAAAAAGAATCATCTTCATTACTTTGAACTTTAACACACTGTAAGCATTGGGCGGACGTGGAACTGTGGCCACTAAAGCCTTTACTTCTCAGGCACTTCTCGGAGTGACGAGCCGCGCACAGCCGCTCGGTGTTGGCAGTCGGCACTGCCGACAACTGAGGTGTGAGCCGACACGTGTATAGAATAATGAAGTGCATTCGCTTTATCCGGACGAACAGCCCCTTCCCCCCCGGCCACAGCTGGATACTCAGAGTTATATCGTGTTAGATATTTCCCTCAGATCAACTGCTGACTGCCACATCTGGAAGCTCATTAATAACAGAGGACAAAATATTTTCGGGAAATGTATGCAGACATGTTCGAGGGCCGTGAAACATCTGGTCAAGATACCCAGCTTTGTAAGAACACCGACAAACCTCACGGACAGACTGAGGACTGTCGGCCATCTTGTGGTCAAGATTGTGGGAACTGTAGTTTGATGTTGGGGGACATCAAATACTTTGGTTTGTTACTGGTTCAAAAATTTATGCTAATGCTGTTTTGGGATGCCATTTATTAACTAATACTGCATTCATCGGCCAGAAACAGTCAGGCAGGATCAGCAGTGGAACAGTTAAGATGGCTGATATTAACTATGTTTTGATTTGGCCAAGCAGGACAGAAAGAGCCACCTTGGGATGTTCACGTGCTACAACCCTTTTAGGTTACAGAGAATGGTGTGAGGACGAAAAAACACCCAGTCAATGGCACTTTTGCAGCCGAACACGAAAACAGAAAATGCTTTGTTAATGAGAGAGGTTTCAGAAGAACTCCCTGACTCATTAAAGCTAACAGAAAGGCTTCAAGTGCAAAAATAACAGGGCAGTGCTGCAGTGGTGTGGAGAAAAGCTTCTCTGAACATGCAACTCATCCACAATTGAGTCAATTCTGGAGGCAAAAGTCAGTCCTTCCTGATACAGGCTAGGTGTACATAATAAAGTGGATCCTTTTTGGTACTACCTAGGTGTACCTAATAAAGTGTTTCCTATCCAGTACTAACTAGGTGTACCTAATAAAATGGGTCCTCTCCAGTACTACCTAGGTGTACCTAATAAAGTGTTTTCTATCCAGTACTATCTAGGTGTACCTAATAAAATGGGTCCTTTCTGGTACCAGCTAGATGTATCCAATAAAGTGGGTCCCTCCTGGTACTAGCTAGGTGTACCTAATAAAGTGGCTACTGAGTGTATCTCACCAATCATGCCCTTCCTTTAGTATATACACCCTGAATATGTATAATAAACCTTGCAGGGAGTGTTTTCAGATTAATGTATAGACACGCAGTGAAAATCTGCTGACCTGTTGCCTTTAATACAACCACGGTGGCCCGTAATGGTGCAGGTGGTGGGGGCACGGCTACTGTTTTCTGCTCGTCCTGGGAATATTGTGGACCCCCCCCCCCCCCCCACACCCAGAACGCTCAGCTAATGCACGACACGGCACTCAGTGAGGGAGGGGTTTGCCCCTTTGTGGCCAGCAGTGTGTTTGACTTGGACATTAATTGGATATTTTTTTTTGCTGCCGTGCTGCCTCTAAGTAAATGGTTCCTCTCGGGGCTCTTCTGGTCGCTTCCTGCCCTTTCATGTGCCTCGCTTGCGGACAGCTCTCACGGCTGCTTCAGCGGCCGGCGGCAGGGGAATGGAATGCCATTGGATAATTGGCTGTCCATTTAGGATGAAGTCAACACAAAAGTCTTTTCCGTTCCATATCATATCTGCTTTTTCTTCCTGCCCCCCCCCACACACACACTTTAGCTCCTATTTTTCCCTGAGTTCTCTCTCTCTCGTTAGCACACAGGAGAGGTATGGACCAGAAACACTTTCTCATCTATTCATTCATGCTCCTCTTATATTCTTATATTCTTATATTACTCACTAGAAGATCAGCATAACTAAATATTATCTCATGAAATAACTATGATCATAATAATTCTGTGTGGTTAATATCACCCTTTTATTTATAGTATCATATTTTTGTTTACTCTCTGACAGGATTATATTCCAGCACAGACACAGATAGTTTATTTTCTTTTTTGGGCAGATCCAGCAAACTTGAGACAACGCATGTCCCAAATTCTAAAAACATATTATTTTTATATCATTTCTATCATGTCTTAACTGTAGTCGTAGATTCTACAGCTCTCCTTTGCGGCGTTTTCGGGAGCTCATTTCACGTTGTGTGCTTAAATGCATCATCTCTCCGTAACGGCGTCCTTCGGCAGGTGTCGGCGGGCAGAGGTGAAACGGAGAGCCCCGCGACTCGCAGCGGTCGCGGCGGAAAAGGGCAGCTGTTAATGACGAGCGCCGAGCGGCTTGTGGCGAAACACCGCAGCCCCCGCAGATGCTAACAGCCCTGCTCTACCATCTGGAAATAACAAAAAAAGAAAATGCTGCCATTAATGACAGTACAAAAGAAGCAAACCGCATCAAAGAGAAAGTACATTGTGAAACATACCCCCACTGAGGAATTTCAATTTCATATATCTAATTATATCTGTCAGGTGGGTGAACTAACAGATAACACTCTTTGTTCTTTCAATCTGCTGCCCGCATCTCTCAATTAATCCACAGGGAAGCTGTGGATGGCAGTAACTCCCTGACCAAAGCTCAGGCTCTGAGAGAATGTTAATTTAGGGACCACAAAATTTTTGCAGGGCCGCTCATGCAAAAATGATGTTTGAACACAATGGACCCATAATGCCATCATTTAATGAACCAATTAACCGGGCCGGTGCCAACTCGCCATAGATGCTGCTGAGAATCCGTTTAAGGGAGAGACGCTATGATGTGTCCAGCTCTAGGTTACGGCTGCTTTTTCCGCGAAAGCATTATAATTTTCGTGTATCTCAGGATGACAGAGCAAATCTTTGCAGGGAAATAACAGCATCGCGTTGGCAACAAATTGCAGAGCGTTGTATCATAACTGGTTGCTGAAAATGTCCAGTGGCTCTCGATCTAATTACCGTGACATCAAGCTTCTCCCAGAGCACAGGGCAGAGGGTATGTCAGGCTGATGTAGGGCTCTCTAAGACAGGGGCATATTCAGGAGCACCATATTCTGGCCCTCAGTTCAGTCAGGGGTCGGATCAGCTGGAGACCTGAGGATGGAGGCCGGGGCATCTGCAGGTGAGTCACACCGATGAGCAGAGGATACGGGAGCACAGATGGGGCAGATTTGGACCTGCGACCTGAGAGAAGAGGGGCAACAAAGCAGCCTGCTGACCCGGCACCAGAGCAAGGGATAAAAGTTTGCTGTGAAATTTGTGACCTGAACTTAAATTCTAGACAAGGCCCGTTGTGTGAGCATTTTGTGGGCCATGAAACTTAAGTGGAATTACAGACACACACACATGCAGAGACAGACACACGCAGTGACAGACACACAATGACAAACACACAGTGACAGACACACACACACACATAGACACAGGCACTCACTCACACACAGAGAGATAGACACACATACAGACAGGCAGACAGACACTCACACACAGACAGACAGACACACATACAGACAGGCAGACAGACACTCACACAAAGACAGACAGGCAGATAGACACTCACACACAGACAGACACTCACACACACACAGACAGACAGGCAGACAGACACACACAGACAGGCAGACACAGAAATCAACACACAGATACACACCAACAGACGGCACAACTATACAACCACAAAACAAGAATGATGCATATTTTAATTAAACAAGAACTAGCGCAATGTCAATAAAATAAACATGACCAAATGAATGCTAAAAAATAATCAGTTTTAATGCTTTTATTAGCCATTTTAATACTTTATGCAATGCATTATAGGAAAGCATATGTTTAGGTTGGGTGGGCCAATATTGCTTTGGGATTCCCAAAACATGAACGGCATCACCGCGCCTTTGCTGTGAACTGACATGCCTCTCTGTGCAACAATCACTGGGGGAGGGGGCAGCGTGGTTAGGGAAGGTGACTGAAACATCCACCCCCCCCCACCCCCCCCCTTCTACGGTCCAGTCTCAGCGTGCATGAGATGCCCCCCAGTCCACAGCCAACTTGGGCCCCATGAATCAGACAGATAAAAGTGTCAAGTGCAAGAAAACAAAGATAAATACTGCGCATTCCTGTTAGCGGCGTTCTTTCCCAGGAGCTGTTTGTCCAGTTGCCATGGCAGGCGCTGATGAGTTTTCATAATTTTCTCTCCCGCTCTGCCATGTGTTCGTGCGAGAATGGAGATGGAATCGGCGTGCGCCCTGTTCCGGTGCCCCTCTAGCCGGCTGAGCAAACAGAGTACGCCCAAAAGCCATCAATAATGGGCAACTTCTATAAACGCAGCACCTGCTCCGTTCACAAGCACACAGAAGACCGCCGCAATTATAATATCTGGGCAAATCCCCCATTTTATTCACTAGTTTGTTCGTTTATTCCCAAGGACCTGGACCAATTAGGCTACAGTAGCCGCCAGCGTTAGCGTGCGTGACTCTGCTGTCTCTCTGTTTCCAACACGGCATGAAACTAATTCATAGGACCTGTTGACATCACTGTCAGAGTTTTTGTTCTTGGTTTTGTTCATTTATTTGGACACTCTGGGTGTCTTGGACAGGGGTGTAGGAACCAGGGCGATGGAGGGGCATGTACCGCCCAGTATTTAATTTGGCTTCATCCCCCCCAACCCCCCGCCCCCCTTTGCTTTTGAATTATTAAATCATGCCCCCCATATCAAACTCTCTCCTATGCCGTTGACCTTGGCTTAAAGAGGAAATCTCCCAAGCTGTAGTTTCACTTCAAAAAATGATAAGAAAAGAGTTTTCAAAGTCATGAATTATTTGAAATAATACCAGCATTTCAATTAACAAAACTAGGTAAAAAGCCTTTATTAATTTTCCAATGAACACAGGCAGTATTATCATTATAAACAATTTGTAAAACATTATGATCAGATTGAAATACTTTGGCATTATGCGTATATCTTTGATTGCTATATGTTTAATGTCTTCTTCTATATAACACAATGGTGAATTGTTTGGAAATTCCCTTTATTTTATTTTTATTCCCTTTATTTTTTTTCTAATTTATTTCCAGAGACGTTTTCTTGAATGATAAACGCGAGCTGAAACAAAGCAGGAGACCCTGGCCTCATGTCCGCGAATCCAGCGGAGCGTCGAGCGCCGCACAGTGCTGACCCTCATCTGCAGACAGACGCTAGGCATTAGCATAACTACAGTCAGGTCACAAGACAATGCAGATAATAAAACAAGCTCCGCGTCTCTCTGTAGGAATAGTTTCAAGACAGAGGCTATAAAGTTTTCAATTAACATGTAAACAGTTGGGTTTTTTTTCTCTGCTCTGTCTCTTTCTTTTAAAAAAAAACACTTGATAAATATACATAATGTCTGGCACAAAGGCGCTCTTGTTTGCCTAATGGGCAACTTTTAATGGAGACTTATATTTCCAGGATTATATCTGTATTCAATTGCAAATGATTTTTTTTTTTTTTTTTTGGGGGGGGGCTTCTAATACTCTGCTTCAGCCTATGAATAATGGTATCATTTGAATGCGGTAGACACCTGGTGCAGCAGGCTGGGCGGAGGGCCGCAGGGCTACGGGGGCCGCAGTGGCGAGCCGGCAGCCTTGCCAGCTCCGCATTTTCCCAGCCTGTCCCTATCTGATCCGCTCGGCATCCAGTTTCACTCTCCCAAGGCCAGAACCAGCACACTTGAAACTTTATTCTCCCCTCGGTAAAATTTTGCTCTCTTTTCACAAAAAAATAAATAAATAAAATAATGAAGAGGGTTTAAAAAAAAAAAAAAAAAAAAAAAAAAAAGCATATCAGTCCCCTTCTTAGATTCGGTCTGAGTAATTTGGAAGTCGGGTTTTGTGTTTCAGGGAAAACTTCCAATTAAATACTGTAAAAAGATAAAATAACAGTGGACCTGAGGCTGCCCGGGGGCTGCATTGAAACACCCTATTGTTGATTTATTATACATTAGCCAGTGGGCCATGCTAGAAGAAGGGTGTCTCAAAGGTCCATTCGTATGCGCTGGGCATCCCCCGCGCGCACAATCGCGCTCCTGTATGGCGTTTCCCAAATTTATACCAGGATGTTGATTTAGAGGGTTTCCCTGAAAAACTTTTTCAAGCGAGTGTCTGCTTTCATGAGCGGCAGCGAGCGGGGAGCACAAACAAACCTTTGTTTCGAAAGCACAGATGTACGACTCAACCCCCCCACCCCCCAACCCCCCCCGCCCCCAATCCTGCTTCCCGAGAGGACTCTGCATTCTTGTTTTGAAGACAACACCGGATTCCGCTAAATACCTCACAAATTAATGTACAATTAACCCACTTGTCAGGATCCTTGCTCTTATATTCTCTGCCTTTTATTTAAATCATGCATTCAGATGCAGGATGACATTTTAGGTTTCCATAGCTTTTTCCCTTGTTTTTTCCCTTAAAGAGACTTAAAGGGAAACGGGGCAGTTTTACTTATTAATGGATTGATAGTGATGTGAAAACAGCTATGTGAACACTGACAGCAAAGGTGTATTAAAATACAGGTGGCAGCCATACACATCGCGATTACATCTGAAAGACATGTTAATCTATGAGCAACAGTCAGACAAGGCACATTCTTACAATAATACTGAAACCAAAAACACAGCTAGAGCGATTTTGAAAAAGCGCGATTTTTAACTTGGAAGTTGACAGGGTGTCAGTCCATCCGAGGTCTTGTAGCCTCGCATGTCATGGGTGCTGCCTGTCTATCTAACTGCAGTCAGTCAGAGTGCACAGAGAGGCCATGCAAATTGTACCAACACAACAGCAGTGGGATTCGAAGCCCTGTAATAGCTACTCACTGAGCCACAGTACCCCCCCCCCCCCCAAAAAAAAAAAAGTAGAAGGAAGAAGCATCTAGAAACAAACAAACAAACAAACAAAAGAAGTGTTTGATGTTTGGATGGGGTTGAGCAGTATGTTTAGTTAAATGATGTTTTCAATAAACGACATGGGGAAGAGGAGTAAGAATGGCAAGCCAGTGTGTTAGTACCTTGACACATTAAGCAGGACCGTCACGCAAACCAGAGCTTTGCACCGCCTGCGGCAGCTGCGTGTTCATTTGGGGGGGGGGGGGTTATTAAGCAGAATAACTGGTGACCATTATGATGCAGGCAGTGTAATGAGGTGCAAATGGCCTCATTGACATCGGAAGGCAAGAATTAGCCAGAAATGCTGGTCAAGGTGTTTCAGTGTCGCCTCGCACTTCATATGAGGGGCTTATTGGCGACATCCGGCCCAGAGATACAGTACGTGGGATAGAAAGGTTCATATGCAAAGCAAAGGAAAGATCATCAGAGCTGATTATACGTGCAGGCTTCCAGCTGCTTATATCGTTAAAAAATTCTGTGCCAGGATAGAACATGCTTTTTGATACTGGTGTATGTTTATAATATGGACAGACATTTCGGTTTTGGAAAATGAAGCCCAACCCAGCCAACCACTCCCGAGAGAGGGGCCAGGCCTTCAGATAAGACAGCAAGGTCTGGGTGTGTCGTCCACACTTCCCCGAAAGAGGAACGTGTTTTATATTACCGGCGAAATGCTTGTCACATGAAGAGCACAGTCTTTCTTCTTAGCATGTGAGCTGCAGTCACTCCACACCCCAGAGGGCCGAGCTCTTGACTGCTCTCGTGTAGCTGAACGGCATCATCTTCCATTGCTGCAGTATAACCCCAATACCCATCAACAGGAGTATGGAGAATGGTAAAAAATCTCTGGATGTCATTCTGACCCAGCCCCAAATATCAAACATGCATCTCTTGCTGCTGAGAACAATCACATTATTCACTGATTCTCAAGTTTGTTCTTAGGAGGCAAGTTAGCAAGACTGCTCTTGCCAAAAATACAAGTACGTTCTTTGCCTTCATGGTATTGATAAACACCTGCTGTCTGAGGCGATATGTAGTGTGTAAGCTGCTTAAATGACAACACTGAAGACCATTTATGGACTCAACCTGTGTGTAGGCCCATCTGTTGGGGGGGGGCTTGTTTTTTAGAAGGCACTCTCATATTTCTGGGACCATCTCACATTTACTCAGGCACTTTAAATAAAACCTAGAAATGAAGTCAACAAAGTATACAGTACTGTTATTCCACATCCCTGTTGCTGTTCGCATTACTGTCCTTGGCATTAGCTGATGATGCAAAGCAATCTCACGGTTAGTATGTGAATGTTTTGTTTCAGATACGATTTAATTTAATGAATTAATGAATAATGAATTATCATTTTGTATGTATGTGATGGACTGGCATCCCACCCTGGAGGGCTTCTCCACCCCTGGACCATTAAATAAAGGCAGAAACACCTTTCATTTTCCAATCCCGTCACATCAGAACAGGAGCACCAGCATCCATAAATAATATGGGTACCGTGTAGTACTATGGTGCAATTGAAAGGCTTCTCAATTCATGGAATCAGGGTGACCACAGACAGAGGCCATTGATCCCGCTTCTGCCGCTGCTCCCATTAGATAAGCAACTGAAGATTGCAGGATGACCATTGCATCCCATATTGCGGGCCGAATAGGCCACAGTGCAGTGGCTTTTGGCGCAATTGATTACATACGTGGCTCCTTCTGATAGATGGTGTCCGAGAAATGACAGGGAACGGCCCTTGTAATCACCCAGCCCACGGAGTTATGTTTTACCAATGTTTGCCTCTTATCACTGATTGATAACACTTTACCAAAATAAAAGAGCATATTTAAGTGTTAGGAATGTCAATATTTTGCTCGCGATTCAAGGTGACCTGCGGCCTCCTTGTTTGCTAAGTGCGTGCAGCAGTTTGTTGCTAAATTTGTTTGGCTGGTTATGGGGGAAGGCTGTTATGGATTTGCTATCTTAGCCTGGAGTGTTTGCTGCTGATTATGTGATTAAATCAATAAGAGTTTCTGTTTGGCTCCTTTGTTCCCTGATTCATCTTCTTGTAGCTGAGTGCAGTGCCTGGGCAAACGTCAAAGCCGAGAAGAAAAGAAGCCACACGGATCAAAATGGGCACATTCAAGGTGACATGGTGACAAGGAGCAGGGGTGTCACCAATCTATTAGAGCATTTTATGTTTTTTATTTCCTTAGTATTAAGTAAATATTTTGCTAAAATTTTACTTAAAGGAGTCATCATAATGCAATATAGATACCTTCATGATGCATTATAATGCATTCATAAAGCATTATAAACACGACTAAAACTATAATACATTATAGACGTGTATTATGAATTTTGAATGCTTTATGAAGATCTCATCTATAATGCACTATAGATATGGTAACACATTACATTAACTGCACCTTCATAAAGCATTCATAGATCATTCCATGCACCTTCATAATGCATTTATAATGCATTCATAGAACATTTATAAGCAGCATGCAAGTATACCTTACTAATACATACTAATATCTCTTAACAGCTTTAATATACTTTAACAATTACAATGTTTGTTTTTATTATATAATGTTTGTTCATGTATGTTACAGCTGTTAAGGGATGTTAGGATGTTATGGTATACATGCATTATGTTTATGAATTTTTATGAATACTTAATGAACACATTATGAAGGAGCACTGAATGAACGTGCTATGAATACAATATAAAAGCATTATGAAGGTGCAATTACTGTAAAGTGTTACCACAGATAAGTTCATAATGGAAGGTATAAGAAAGATATTTTGTGCTGCATTATGAAGGTATCTATAGTACATTATAGATGAGTGTTTTAAGTATTTAAGTGTTACCAATATTTTTTCAGCATGTCCAGTTCTTCTACAAGGACTATACAACTGCCTGCTTCAGTATCATTTTTGCTTTTGTTTTTGGAAGAGTAGTTTACATTGTGTGGGGTCACAGACAGCTTGCGGCTTCTCTTAAACACTGCAGACGTCTATTTTAGCTTAACTTTGCATTCATTTCAACCAGTTTACTTCCATTACTACTCCAAAGCATGCACATCCAAATTCCCACCCCCTTCGCATGCAAAACTCTTTTTAACATAGAGGAGGACACGCCCTCCACCATGAGAAAAAGACACAGAGAGTGCACAAGAGATTCCAGATTTTCTGACATTAGGATATATGGTATGTTAATTATTTTAAGCGGAACATGTCTAAATTATGCAACTTAATTAACTTAACAAAGTTACAGCAACAACTGAGACAATATTTACAGAAGATATGACCCCTTTCGTCATATATCACAGCTGAACAGGCAGTTTGAATGACAGAGAGGCAAAGGGAACATTTGGAGATGTTTAGAGACGCCCAGAAACCCTTCACACAGCACACACTTTACTTTATCCCCTTTTCCTGCGGTAATGAGGTTTTTCTGAAACGTGCTAGTCAGCCTTCAGAGACTATTGGCATGTTTCATCGTGCCAAATTTTGTCCTTGCGTCTAGACTACAGGAAATGCAAAACTACGTTTTTCTGGCAGTAATTAATAAGGCAGGAGGTTTGTGGGCAAAGTGTGGCCCCCAGCGAAGGTTGGTCTACTGGGATGTACTGTATCATTCCTGCCTGCTAACGGCTCTGCTTCTAGGATTTTTTCTTTTGACTACAGTATATATATATATATATATATATATACCCTTTAATTCACCTCTCGTGTGTGTTCCAGATCTCCATCTGTCATTGGAGAGGATCTCTAAGTGGGATTTTTGGTGCATTCAGTGTAGGGTGACCACCTAATCCATGTCAGGAGAGACTATGAGCTACTTCAGGTTTTACAAACTACTTAAAAACCAAAAGGCCCTCCGTGCTCGGCTAAATTGTTTGGTTTGTCTTGTACTGTTTCACATTAACATTAGTGACACATGTATGATTACAGGAGACTAACCAGTCAGCTAGCAGCAAAAACTCTGCGCTTAAGTGAAATCCGAGTCCTTTTAATTGAAATTGTTGAAATGGAATTTACAAACTCTGTTGCAGCTCACAGTGTCCCTCACACAGATTAGGTGGTCACGCTAATCCAGTGCCTTGCTCACGAGTAAGGCCTTTGTCACAATGGACTTCAGTTCCCATATACCCACCAAGTTGAAACTGCAGCACACTGATGCTGGATTGATCATGTATTTGCATTTATTCTTAACACTATCATAAGGCTGTTTGCCACAAGATCCATTTACTATTATTCATTTTTACTATATAATAATATAAAAATTAGCTTGAGACTCACCTGTTTATACCCATGCACAAAAATTTTGTGAAAAAACAGCTAAAACATTAAAAGGTTTCGCCTGTGTTAGGTAAACGTGAACACGGCAGAGGTTATTTATGTAACAGATTTTAACCGCAGAAACCATCCACATGTTTTTACAACATTGCAGTGCATCCAGATTAAAGTTTACATGCATATGCTCATGTATTTCAGTTTAAATTGATTTTAATTAATAGTTTTGATGCCATTTTCTGTGAGATTAATGAAGAAAGTCCTAAAACAACAAATAAATTTAACAAAATGAGACAGATTTCTTGAGAAATTATTCTAAAACCGATATTAAAGGCTATAGTTGTTTTTTTTACTGCCCTTCTGCCCACATGAGATTACAGGTGAATGTTTTTCTATAATTCTGTAGGATGCTCTCTCAATGATAGGCCCCAAACTGAATCTTAGCTTTCATCCTGTTCACCATCCAAAATTCTGTTTCTCATTTTGTAATCTGAATACTTCCACAGTATTCAGGTACAGTATAGCGTATGAACTTAACCAGAAATATGCCAAGAGATTATTATATATTTTCTGTTACATGTGGGCTGATAAACGCACACATGTAAGGCTATACATAATAGGACAATAGTGGCTAATTGTCACTATATTCCCCTCCTGCTTTCAGCTCCACAGACAGACAAGGCTACTATGAAATCATTGTTTCTGGAGACAAATGAAGGTGTCAACATGAAAATTAATGAATTAATAAACAAACAGCTAAGCAACAGTTGCTGGATGCATAGTGTTATCTTTATTAGTTTGAATCCCGATATCAATATGTCAGTGTTTTAGGTGTAACAAAGAGGGGTGCCTGTCTTTATTTACAAAGCAAAGTGTCTTAAAAACACCCCCCTTTGATTAATGCTGCTTATGAATCAGCCATTCCCATGACAACCGGGCTCCGTGTCATGCCTTTAAAAGGTTGAACAAGGGGGCCGTGAAGGGGCAGCACCCGTCGTCCTCATCTCGACATTTCATCATGTCATACTCACTTTATCTCCTTCAAAACACGGTGCTGTTTAATCAGAAGGCTTGATTCGCATGTAAGACTTCTGGAGCGCGGCCCCTCCTTGCTATTCGTTTGCCAGGCCCTGCTGGGAAACGCACAAGCGGCACACAGGCCATACGGGAAAAGACAAGTGACTAAATGTGGCCTGACTGCAACCAGTTAGGAATTCAGTGACAATTTGCTTTGCATGTACTGTATAATCCATGCTACAAAGTGTCATCACAGCATACAATGAAAAATATTATATCATATGACAAAAAAATTATGTGTCAGAGTCTGTTAACCACATTAACACACACAGCATATGGATATGACATTGAATGGAAGATATTTTTAAGAAATACATGTCTGTTACATGTTTTACTTATACACACAAATATAGCATATATATGGTCAGAGGTGTAATTCTGACATTCATAAAAGGTGTGTATTACATATATTTTTGAATATATCTATATGATCAGATGTGCATGCTATTATACATACTAGGTGAGTATTACATGTATGTATGATATTTAATATATCATATCATTTTTTTCATTGGCATCCTTTCAGGGGTTTATCTCTGTGTTTATATTGTGCCTTCTGCTGCTAGATAAACAGTTCAGAGATGGATGGATGGATGGATGGATACATTCTTGAACATAGACCAGCATGGATGGAGGTCTATGTTGCTGCTCTTGTAAATGCAGACAAACCCACACTTCTTCTGATCTTTCAACCACATTCATTTCCTGCTCAGCCTGCTTACACATCAAAAGTGTTGCAGTCCTCCTGTGGTCCATTTCGCTGAGTAGCACACAAGCCTATATTTTAAAATATGTTTATTAAATTTACCATAGGCAGTCCACTGTAATTATCGTTCATGAACTAGAATATAAGCAGATTTTTCCATTAGATGCACCTCAGTACCGTGCCTCAGACGTTGAGTAATGAATTAGTTTAGGTGCTACTGCTTCTCCAAAAAACTTCTAGAAAGCTGCAATTATGCAGGTTATGACTGCTTAAAAATAACCAGAAATGCATATTGATTGAAGTCTGTGTGGGCCACTCGTGTCACATGACCTGAGGGGGTACAGGCCGCCCATTGAATGAGGCTGATAGACCTGGTGTCACTGATCCCCATCACATTTATTCTTATTTAGGAGACGTACAAGGCAAGGTAAATAGAACATCAAAATTAAGTGATTCCACTGGGACTTTAACCCAGGACCTTCTGCATGTAAAGCAGATATGATAACCACTACACTATGGAACCTCACACTGCACACAAACTAAAGCTTGAATTTTGCATAAAGTTACCCCATTACCCCAGGCTGCACAGCATAACATGGCTGCAGGAAAAACGATTGATGTTGATCAACATGCCTGCCAGAACAGAAGTAGGGAGGATGGCGATTCCACCGGTATTGTTCTTGCCTCGCTCCAAATATCAAGGATACATTGGTTACATCCTCCCTGAACTAGACCAATCCCATGATTCATTGCACCTTAAGTTCGTTCTTTGGAGACAAGTTAGCAAAAATGCTCTTACCAAGAAGTACAATCATTATGTTCTTAGTATTGAGAGACACCCAAAGTCAAAGTCAGTAAAAGTAGCTGCTTAAAATTAAAACTAGTTCATACCATGAAAAGGCTGTCATGGTGTCATGGAGATCAAATTAAAGGCAAACCCAGTTTCAGGGCCAGTTAAAAACCCTTGACACATCGCATCTCTAAGGTCACCTTGTCTCATCATCCACAGATGCAATTACTGGTAAACCGCAAAAAAAAAAAGTATTTCAGTTGCTTCTGGAGAAGGCAATGCGATGTGACATAACAACTCACCTTAAGCCTTAAGCCACTGGCATAGTCCCCAAGATGGTGAGCTCATCACAACAATATCCGTGTCAAATGATGGTAAAGGTTTGATGATGTCAAGACACAGCATCTGCTTTGCAAACGTGTGAGTCCCAAAACAAGGGCACTGGGAGGAATACTGGTGCTTTTGGGCTGATCGCCATATATGTTATTACTTTACATCTCTCACATGGATCCTATCATCTTTATGGACCCATAAACGCCCTCAACCCTTTTATGTAGTTTTTCATTTGCTTATTTAGTTTCTTTAATATATTGATTTGCTTACAAACACACAAAGTGTTCTTATTCTTCTCTTCTCTTCTTCTTTACTAACTCTGAAGTCATGCTTTTTCCCGACTCACTATTGACACATAGTCTTGCTGTCTTGTCTTGGTGATTCAGCTTCTTAATGTAAATCCTGTAAACCAGGGCTTCCATAACAGATTCAAAGACCTGCTGATATAAGCAATTTTTTTCAAAAGTAATAAAGGGCAAGTTAAAGTTTTAGTTGTGGTGGTTGTCATTTACTGAATTATATGAAAGCAGCTGTGATTTTATTTCAGAAAATGCGCAATTTTGGACATATTACTGGAAAAAAACAGGTGTGAATGTTGCTCTTGTGAAAAATACCTGTGACAGTTAGACATGGCTATGACAGTTAGCCACCCACCTGGATTTAAGACTAATACAATTGTGACACATGTGCCAGTCATAAAATCCTTAGTTATCACTGCCTGTTAGACTGCAAGTTACTATGATCCCACTCACAGCCCCTTTCAAGTGGGGGCGGTGCTGAGGGGTGAAGTAACCAAGGAGCTTGGAGAAAGAAGGATAACCAGGGCCTCCACTGTGGTATGTGTGTGTGTGTGTGTGTGTGTGTGTGTGTGGATGGATTAGGTTTATATGACGCTGTGGGGACCAAATGTCCCCCACAATGTAATAGAAACCTGTTTTTCTGACGTTGTGGGGAACATTTTTCAGGCCCCCACTAAGGTCTTTGAATGCAGTCTAAAAGGTAAAAATACAAAAGTATTGTATTTTGTTTGGTTACAGTTAGGGCTGGGTAAGGATTAAGGTTGTCATGTTGGGATTAGAGTATTCTCCATGGAAATGAATAGAGAATCTCCACAAATATATAATTACGAACCTGTGTGTGTGTGTTTGATCACACTTTTCACATGTCATACTTTCTGGGGTCATACCTACCAACACTGAGCTATGAGGGAATCAGTCACTGTTCTTTAATTCACCCGGTTTTATTACTATATTACTATATTTTTCATCTGAATTTATAAACTATGCTCCTTACCTCACAAAAACCATATAACCTTTATTGTAAATTTTTCTCAATTTCTTAGAGACACATTGTCTCAACTTTCTATTATGAGAATAATGGTTTGCTAGCTTTTTTCTTACACATAAATTATACTAAACGGTTTGTTTATTCACTTAAAATGAGTGAGGAGTGTGTTGTGTCAGCTTCCATCTGTTCCCATCTGTTTTGAGAGTTTTCAAGAGCTTCTCTGAATAGACTGTTGTCTGGCATATATACTATTTAAAGCGCCGGAAAATACCACTGTAACTGCAGCCTTGGCTTATTCAGAAAATGAGCACAATCTACTATACAGCCGTGTTAAATACATCCTTCAGATTTTTTGGCTATAAAATGGTATTTACTGCAACATAGAAACAAACAAAAAGTCTTGGCGGTAGACACACCTTTAAGTGTATTTTAAAGGGCATTGCCTCTGGTATGGAGATCGTCTTAGTGAAGTGTGCTCACATGAGCACAAAGTGCCTGAAAATGCTTTAAAATAACTTACTTAAAATTTGTATTCACATTTTAAATATTTGACTAGATGGGTTTTTTCAATAAGACAAATACAAATACATTCATGTGAGCGTGAATCATATTCAAAAGAGTTGTCTTGAAACAAGTAAAAAATCAAAGTTGTTGCCCTTTTTAACATGCAGATCAGTCTGACAAAGATGGTAATTGAAACTGTAATGTTGAGTATAGAATGCTTTGTTTTAAATTGAAAATCACTATATCAATTGTGTCCTGGGGTGTCATTAGAGATTTTGGGCGGTCTGAAAGCAC
This sequence comes from Mormyrus proboscirostris, assembly GCA_026779585.1. Taxonomy (NCBI): domain Eukaryota; kingdom Metazoa; phylum Chordata; class Actinopteri; order Osteoglossiformes; family Mormyridae; genus Mormyrus; species Mormyrus proboscirostris. Next base: position 6,741,910 of record JAODKF010000051.1, read on the forward strand.
ATCATACTGGGCCCCCAATTCAGGCCAATTGTATTATGTTCCAAATATCTTAGGGCCCCTGTCATTCAGGGGCTCTTGGCATCATCCTAACTGCCACCCCCCCCCCCATTTTACAACACCCCTGATTGGATCAATTCATAACTCAATTCATAGCAAATTATGCAAATTTATTATTGTATTTTATGAACAATTAAGGGATAATTAGCTATAGCCCCGTTTGTGTCTCTTTATTTGGTTCAGAGATGTCTGTCACCAAAGTCACTGTCACAGCTTCACATATACTGATAACTGCCTTCACTGAAGATATCAAATTAAATTCCTCACCTCAGTTAAGTGTTCAGTGAATGGCGAACCGGTCCCATCCCAGGCTAATGAACCTGAAGGCTTTTATTATGTCGAGTCCAAATTCACCACCCTGGTAGCACCAATCAGAAGTAGCAGCTATTACAATATTTGTCGATGTTTCACTGGTAAGTTGATTAAAAGAGTGCATCCAAGCCTAGAGGTGTAATTTTATATATTGACTGTCAGGACCTCTGCTGATGTTGATTTACCATCTTCTGTCTCTGTTGAAGTATTTCAGAGGTCATTGGTTAATGTCAGGACCAAACGTATTGGGATGAACATTTAGACTTTACAAATTTTCATGTGTTTTTGTGCAGTACCTGGTTCACTGGTCATCTTATTTATGACTTTGCGTTGTGAATATCTCATGCAGATCTTAATGGCTAAGCACACAAGGCCTGAGTTTTTGCCCTCTGACTCTAACTATACCAGCTGCGATTCACTGTAGATGCTTTGAATCACGAGAAGCATGACTGAATCACCTGCTGGAGACATTAGGTAGGGACTATTATAATGGCCTACCACTGTGACCCTGGTCCTCATGTCATTTTAGTACATAATTACAGCTCATTTTCTCAGCTTGATATGAAGCTCTAAGTGGATTATCTGCAAATTATAATTATTGTCCTCATACTTTGGTTTAATGGATATCCCCACTGAGATAAAGAAGACACAGTTCTATTCAAAAATGTGTTGCCAGCGGAAAATGATTAAGTGATTTCATAAGGAGGTATGGCAGTATCAAAACAACATCCCAACATTTTTGAAGAAAGCCGGTCAAACAGCCCCTGTGTCTCAGAGCGTCGGCCTATAGTCAGACTGCATCGTTCCTCTCTCAGGCTGGGATGATTGTGAATGATTACCACTCGCCATCAGTAGGAGTAACGCAAGATGAATAAGTGCTGGAATGTGCTGCAGGAGATTTTGACATTACACGTGGTGAACAGAGGCACCAGATGTTGCAGGCAAGTCTTCATGCTGTGACAAATTGCTGCGCGGTGGATGAGGAACACGTACCATCAAAAGGAGTGGATTAGCATAAAGCCGGGTACTTTTCCTCAAAGGCGTGCATCCCCTAATCTGTGTGAGGCACACTTCTGCTGGTTATTCTTATGGTGAACGCTCGTAGTTACCAATGGGGGGCAAAACTTAATTTCTTAATGAAGCAAGTTTGCAAGATAAAAGTCAGTAAGATGACATGAGCTGTAAGGAGAGACTAGCTATCCCACCATTATGTGAGTGATTCTGCATTGTAGAGGTTAACCTTAGTTAATATTAAGGTTAATCTTAACTTAATATGGCCTCTGTCCCTCACTGTTATGCAGCTGATGATCAGCAAGCCATATCACATAAAGATCAGTGTTTATCAGTAGCAGTGGTTGGATTGGCAGTGGCAGTTTTATCTTTTTAGTTTATATATACAAAGATGGTGAATTAAACTATGGAAAATAACACACTAGATAGGGAATCACTTCATGGTGTGGCGGGGGATAACCTTAACTCCAACCCAGGCCGGTACGAGGTTCAAACCCATAATTTTACCACGTGGCTGTATGCCAGGGTGACTCCTTGCTGTAATATGCAGTGTTAAGGTTACACACCTCAGCAATATGCAGAGCTAGGGTTACACACCTCAGCAATATACAGTATATTGTCAGGGTTACACACCTCAGCAATATATAGCACTAAGGTTACACGCCTCGGCAATATGCCGTGTTAGGGTTCCAAAGCTCAGCAATGTGCAGTATTAGGGTTATACACCTCAGCAATATGCAATGTTAGGGTTCCAAACCTCAGCAATGTGCAGTATTTGGGTTGCATGCCTCAGCAATATGTATTGTTAGGGTTAGGGCAGTGCATGAACCATTTTAATTTTTTTTTTAAATGTACCAAAGGGGACTCCCCTCCAGTCTGCAGTTTACTCAGAGGGATCCCCCCAAGTCAATGGAGATCCTTCCCCCTGCACAGCAAATTCGACTGAGAAACCGCTGGACCCCAACCAAAATTTATTTATAGCTAGAGGCCTGGAGTCCCCCCAACTCTAACCACTGAATAATGCAGCTGGGAGTGCTTTACCAAAGAGGGCAATGTCCAATTAACAAATTAAATCAATTAAATTCATTTCTCTGTAGTGGTGGAGAAGCAAGCTGAAGCTAACGATAACAGGCACACACAGCAGAAGGTAACGTTACACTGTATCAAAAAGGAGCATTAAGGAAGGCAGCAGCATATGTAATTATTTTTTTCCGGATGTGTTGGATTTTTCATGGCTTTGTGGGTTTGCTAACTCACTTTGACCATGGTCTTCATAATACCAAGCTGGTGGGCTCCATCTCTGCAAAGGCCAGCGCCCTCACCCTGCCACAATCTGCATACTCGGTGTGCAAAAACCGCTCTTTCAAAATCTTTTTGTCTCTCTGTACGTCTATTTTTCACTGCATTGTTTAGATCAAGCTCAATGGTAAACTGCGTCATCTGAACAAAGGCAGCTTAGTACAAGGTTATTTCTGGTACGGGTCACTGACAGATCTGTCAAAATGGGCTTCCTCAGTCTACGCTGTATCTGCATCTACCAGGACCTCCTCCACACTCGTGACACTACTGACATCCGAGGTCAGCCCCAGGGAGAGAGCGGCACTGCTCTCCCAACATGCCAGAGTTCGGCGAGCATAAATTTCCCCCCAGGTGCCACCATAAGAGCCTGATTAGTGCGCTGCATGGGGGGCCGGGTACTCAGTGCAGTCCGATAATTGTGAGGCCTGTTGGAGTGGCGTGGTGCATGTGAATGCCGTGCACTCCATCCCCGCCTGCTCAACATCAACTACATCAGGACCAAAAGCCTGCTTGTTTTACAGGTGACGCAGTGAATGAAGGAAACCCAAAGGGATTATATTTTTTAATCAAACTCTGAAGGGAATTTCATAATGTAATAGGTGTATAGTGGTACTTATTCATCTCATGTTTTTCCTGCTACAGTGAGCCAAGGTGACTTTGATTAATTTACTTTGACTGCGTCATACGCAAGGTGCGAATGTGGAAATTGCAGCTGCAGTATTAATTTACTGGGCAGACCCAAGCTGCGTACTCTCATGCATGAAAGTCTCTTAAACAAGGTTTGTCCAGGCGTCAGAATAACCAGCACAGACCATCAATCATCCAGCATTTAAGTGTGTTGTCAGACGCACAAAATGATGTGGGTCACGGACGTCCATGTAAGTGCTTATTGTGGGCAATGTTGGGCATGCTCTGCTATTGTTTTTACCAAGTGTTCATGGGAGAGCGGTACCTGGGGATACTGACCAATCACGACCACTTCGTAGCCTAGGTATGTCTTTTCAATAGGTGCTGGACAAATTAAGCACATTTACGTTTTGTGGTTCCTTAAAAACACTAGCAGGTGTTTAAGTGAGGAGGCAAGGATTCGGCACGGAGATTAAGGCTAGCATTTGAGCTGACTTTATCAGGAAACAATTCTTTACATTGAATACCTTAAGTCTCCACGTGCCAATTGCCGCAGTGCAAGCAATAAAGCAGCCACAAATTGCAGTGTTTACTTGCATGCAGCCCGAAAAGGAGAGAAATGACAATAAAGGTAAATTTCATTTTGTAAACAGCAAGACTTAAAAAAAAAACACTAACCCTACTATTTACAGAGAGAGTGACAGTAGCCACACATATTCCTTCCATCAATCTTCCTTCCAGACTATCGCAGAACAAAAGGGGTTTAAATCCCAACCCTGCTCTATGTGTGGCATCTTCCATCCATGCTCCCGACTGTATGTCCAGTACAGTGTTATGGTCCTGTAAACATCCTGTATGTACATACTCTGTACATAGTTGATGATTGATTCACTTCATATAAAGAACTCAGGATTTAAGATTTTCGTTTGTTCCGTGCATGAATGCTCAGGTACACCAGCAGTGAAATGAAATGGATTGTCACCATCACACAGAAAATTTATTTCTGCAGAAAGTTACCCCAGTCTTATCCATTTGCTTCAATATACTTAAACATGTTTCAACATCTTTCTTCTTAGGACATAAATATGTGTTTCCCAATCTGGTCCTCAGGGACCCCCCAGATGGTCCATGTTGATGCTCCCTCTCTGTTCCTGGTAGGGAGTTGGAAGGGAGCAAAAATGAGGACTGTCTGGCAGGGAGCTAGAAGGGGGCAAAAATGAGGACTGTCTGGCAGGGAGCTAGAAGGGAGCAAAAATGTAGACTGGGTTAATTAAGAAATTCTGATATAGAGTAAGCAGTATTTTATTATATGAGTCATGCTATATTTTTTTTATGTTATATTTTTTTATGGCCTAATGGATAAGGTGTCTGACTTTGGATCAGAAGATTGGGGATTCGAGTCCCTTCATGGTTTTGCTTTTGAGCAGATAGCAAAGTTCTGGGTTTTAGCAGAATACCATGTGAGGGTCTAAAGTTGCTCAGTATGTTTGATCAGAAGCGTCAACGATTCCACCATTGGGCCCCTGAGCAAGGCTTTTATCCTCTGGTTGCCTGTGGGATTATCTTACCCTACTTTCTCTGAAACAGGGGAATTTCTAGCTGGGTAAAATCAAGTTCACCTGCAGCTTGACTTCTTTGTTTTTGAAGGAAGATTGGCATCAGAGTTAAAATACTCGGGGCTATAGCCCCGATTGATGGGAACTAATGACACCCACGCTGTCAAAAATATGTATGTATGTGTGTCGCGTTGGATAAAATCTTCAGCTAAAATAAATTAAAATTAAATGCAAAATCATAGCATTTAGCTTACTCCACCTTAGCTACGTCACTGGCTTTCTGTAGGTTTCTGTATGATTGTCATCCTCCCATTTGAGAGGTACTACATACATGATTCACTTGGCAACAATACCAACATTACAACACCTCTCCGTACCACTTTGACAGTTGGGTTCCCTAGAGAACAGAAAAGGGGGAACAGGAACACAAAAGATTAGCGACACATTAAATGGTTTTCAAAAAACATTAAAGATCATGATACGAATGATACGAGTCTGCTTGAAACAGCTTGAGAAATACACACACACATAATCCTGGGGTCCAATGGCAACTAGGCATTTGTAATACAACATGAAGCACAGATCATGTGACCTGGACATGCATCGTGAATCATAAACACTGCCTATATGTCAGCTACAACTGAAGACATTAAATATATAAAGTGATCCATCTCTTTAAGGAGAGATACCTAGCACTTGGCTTTTTATTGAAAGCACTAGCATTTCAGCTATTGGCAATTCAATTCAATATTCCTGTGTATCGTCACAGGGATGAGTATCTGTCGACAAGCGGACACAAAATGCTTTTCTGTTCTCTTTGGAAATGCAGTTTTTACACAGGTCAACAGACCACTAATAGTCTGTCAAAGGATGATACATTGATTGTCAGCAAAAATGAGGAGACGTTTTTTTTTCCTCCGCTTTTCCTGTAAGCACGGAGTTTACGGCCCACTCTAGCAAATGACACTTCTGGTCTCGCGGGCCACAAACCCTTATGGTGCGTTCCATTTGCCCTCGGAACTCGGATTCCAAGTCGGATTCTGAGTTTTGACGCCGGAAGTGATGACATGAGAAATATCTCAGACAGCACAGAGGATCCCGAGTTCAGAATCCAAGATGGCTGCGCCCTTTATCAGCAGAAGGGAAAGTTGTAGTTTTATCCTGTTTAAGCACTACTTCTGATTTGTGGCTCATTAAATTGGTCGCACACACTATACCGTCCAACTTATCTGTGTACAATGTTGCTACGGAGTTTTATACGTAAAGCACCACATGTAATGTGTTATCAACTGATATTGCTAACGATGGCTAACAATTAACCAGGCTAGAATTGGTTTTCATGATTAGTCGAATAATTTGTTGGATTTAAGGTAGTTCGGGCTAATTGTAAGTGAACGAAGATAAAGGCCATTTAAGCTAAGGTATCTTAAATCTGTCAACTTGTCCAGTTAAGCAAAAAATCTTGCTTTTTCATATGGGTCCATGGTATTCTTACTTCTGTGGCAAATTGAACGCATCCCTCGTTTTCCAGAGTTTTTAGCGGATGTGACATAATCTCGGAATCCAAAAATCGGATCCCAAGGCAAATGAAATGCACCGTTAAACCCTTCATGTCCCTCCTCATCCTTGTCTAACTTCACAGCCTGCTGTTTCCGTATAGGTCAGCCAGGGAAACATATTCTCAATAATTTGCTGCAGGAGAAGCTCTATTGCTTGCAGATGTGACAGCGCTGGCTTGGAGAGTGCATGATGCTTGTGAATGGACAGGTGCGCAGAACAGTGTTAATGTGATATGGCTGAATGTTATTCAACAGGACAATGCTACTGCTGAAAGCTCTACTTTTGTACCAGATATCTCATTTTTAACTCTGTAGACAGAGAAGCATTTGAACTGAGATCCCCAATGAGATCTTATATCAGTCGCTTGTCCTGAAATGCATCTTAAGGAGATGTTGGTGCTCAGCTTATACCTGAGCTGTGGCATTCTCAGAGATAATTTCTCACAAGTAAAATATCAGGATATGTGAATGAAAGCAGTTCATTCTTCATGTTGTAACGAAGCTGAATCTTCCCAAAAGCACATCCAGTCAGAGTCGTGAGGGACCTGGAGCTCGGCCCAGATAGCAAAGGGTACCGGGCTAGACAGGATGCCAGCCCATCGCAGAGCACGTGCACTCACACACACAATCGTACACTATGGGTTAGTCTTCGATAGGTAGTAAGTAATAAAATTATTTAGAAAGCACATTTAAGCTGCCCAAAGTGTTGCACAGAGCGCAGAAATAAATTATAAAATACATAGATGCCAGTTATCCTATGTATGTCATTGGACTGGGGAAGGAAATGGGATCACTAAGAGGGAACCTGTATGCTGAATCAGGACGAAGAGAAGTACCTGATAGTGAAGCACTTGAAAATGAAATACCTGAAAGTGAAACACCTGAAAGTGAAGAGTCTGAAAATGAAGGACATGAAAGTGAAACACCTGAAAGTGAAGCTCCTGAAAGTGAAGTTTCTGAAAATAAAGTCTTACAGTGAAGCATCTGAAAGACAAGCATCCGAAAGCAAGCCACCTGAAAATGGCACACTTGAAATAAAATCATGTCAAAGAGAAGCTTTTGAAAATAAAGCATCAAGAATTGAAGCATCTGAAAGTGAAGCATCATAAATTGAAGGATCTGAAATTGAATCATCTGAAAATGAAGAGCCTAAAAGAGATGCATCACAAACATAACGCCTATTTTCAAAAAAGGGGATAGAAGTAATTTGTCTAACTATAGGCCAATCAGTTTAACTTGTATAACTGGTAAAGTTAT